>CM034083.1:18268345-19468345 GCA_019845555.1 Aristolochia fimbriata
AAATTTATTCTTGAAGGAAATAGAAAGGGATTTAGTGGAAAAGATACTAGTAAAGGCTGTAGTAAGAGAATTTAAAGAAAAACCACAAATGTAGGCTATAGTAAAGGTTTTTTTAATAAACTTATAATAGAAAATGCAATTTGCAAAATTTGATGAAATATCATTCTCGAATGCAATAGTAAGGCAATTTTAAAAAAAATTACTCCTAAATGATACAGTAAAGGATATCGTGGAAAACTTATGTCTAAAACCATTACTAAGGGAATTTGAAGAAAAAGCACGAATAAATACAATAGTAAGCATTTTTTAGAATAAATTATGAAAGAAAACAAATATTACAAAATTTAAAGAAAAACTATTTATTATAACTATGGTAAGGAAATTTTAAAAAAATTCATTGTTGAAGGCTATAGTAAGGGATTTGGTGGAAAAATTATGTCTAAAGCCAATGGTATGGAAATTTGAAGGAAAATCACGAATGAAGCCTATAGTAATATTTATTTAAGAATTTTTTTGAAAGTAAACAAAAATTACTAAATTAAAAGAATGGCCAAGGAAAGGGAATTTTAAAAAAAGTTAGAAAATATCTATCCAGAAGGCTATAGTAATGGATTTAAAGGAAAAATTTTGACTGAAATATGTAGTAAGGGAATTTGAAGAAAATCACAAATGAAGACTATTGCAAGGGTTTTGTAAGAAAAATTATGAAAAAAAATGAAATAAAAAAAATTCATTCATGAAAGCTATGGAATGGAAGTTTTGAAAAACTTCATTCTTGAAGGCTTCAGGGTTTTTTTAGAAAATTTTTGTTATAAATAAAAAATTGTAAACTTAGAAGGAAAATCATTTATAAAGGCTATAGTAATGGAATTATGAAAATGTTCATTCTTAATGGCTATCGTAAGCGATTTTGAGGAAAATGATGACAGAAGGCTATGGTAAGAGAATTTGAAAAAAAAAATCATGAATGAAAGGTCTAGTAAAAGAATTTTAAGAAACGTAATGATAGAAAATAAAAATTTGTGAAATTTGAAGAAAAATCATTTAAGAAGGCTAAAGCAAGAGAATTTTATTAAGGGATTTAGTGGAAAATATACTACTAAAGGCTATAGTAAGAGAATTTAAAGAAAAATCACGAATGTAGACTATAGTAAAGGTATTTTTATAAAAATTATAAAAGAAAACACATTGCAAAATATGAAGAAAAAATCTTTTACATAGTCAATAGTAAGGAAATTTAAAAAAAATTAATTCTAAATGATACAGTAAGCGAGTTCGTGGGAAAATTATGTCTACAACCTTTAGTAAGGGAATTTGATGAAAAATCACGAATGAAAGCAATAGTAAGCATTTTTTAGAAAAATTATGAAGAGAAAAAATATTAAAAAATTTAAAGAAAAACTATTTATTATAACTATGGTAAGGAAATTTTTAAAAAATTCATTGCTGAAGGCTATAGTTAGAGATTTGGTGGAAAGATTATGTCTAAAGCCGCTGGTAAGAGAATTTGAGGGAAAATCAAGAATGAAGACTATAGTAATGGTTACTTCAGAAAAATTATGAAAGATAAAAAAATTTTAAAATTAAAAGAAAAGTCATTTATGGAAGCAAAGGTAAGGGAATTTTAAAAATAAAATTTTAAAATTCATGCCTAAAGGGATTTAAAGGAAAAATTTTGACCGAAGCATATAGTAAGGGAATTTGAAGAAAAATCATGAATAAAGGCAATTATATGGGTTTTTTAAGCAAAATTATGAAAAATAGGTTATCGGTTGTAAAATTATATGACAGTTATATAGGTAAAATATATGAAAATTTTACCCGATTACCCGATTACCCGTTTACCCGTATGATAATCGGATGGATAAGGAGTAAAATGGTCATGTTTCGATTACCCGATTACCCAATTACCCGATTACCCGATTATCTAATTACCCAATTACCCGATTACCCGATTATCTAATTACCCGATTACCCAATTATCTAATTACCCGATTACCTGCCTCGTAATCGAAACAAATATGGATAATTGTTATTCCTTACCCGATTACCCGATTACCCTTGTGGTAATTTAGTAATTTATTTAAACTTTATGTCTTTTATTTAGATAAACTTAATAAAATTTATGTTATTTTTAGATAATATGTATGTTAGTTTTATTGGTATTAGTGTTATTCAAATATTATTTTTGAAGTTATTTTTTATAATTTTATTGATACTATTTTATTTATACAAATTATAAGTTTTTGTATTTTTAAAATTTATAAGAGTAAGATAATTAAATCTATTAAAATATTATTTGTCCATTTATTTACCCGATTACCCGATTAAAAATATTGGGTAACGGAATAAGGGATTTTTATTCGGGCAAAATAGGTTACGGAACACGGGTAGGATAATCGAAATGAGTAACGGAATAACCCTTACCCATGTCGATTATTACCCGTTTACACCCCTAAAGGTAAGGGAATTTTGAAACAATTCATTCTAGAAGGCTTTAGTTACGGGTTTTTAAGAAAAAATGTGATAGAAATAAAAAATTGAAATATTTGAAGAAAAATCATTAATTAAGGCTATAGTAAGGGAATTTCAAAAATATACATTCATGAAGGCTATTGTAAGCAATTTTCTGGAAAATGATGACAGATGGCAATAGTAAGAAAATTTGAAAAAAAATACGAATGAAGGTGTACGCATCAAAATGTGCGTGGCCCAAATCCGATAAGCCCAACAACCCATCGGCCCTTCAAACAATGACCATGGGTAGGCTTTAATCATCATCAAAGTCCGTTGCGGCAATCCACTACGAAGTCCAGCCGTATCGCCACGTCACCAGCACAGTCAGCACCTCATCAGCAAAGAACCGTCGAATCAGCATGCATCGTCAGCCCACCACTCAGTCTTCAACCGAAGGAGCGAAAAGAGGGCCATGATCCTGGTCTCCCTCCTTCCCTCTTCTCCCTCAACTTCACGAGCGGAAAGGGGATCGTGATCCCCTTTCCTAGGCAAAATCTCTCAACAACTACACAGACAGGCTACAAAAGGCCAGAAGTTCCCTATTCCAGGGGTTGGAAAAATCACATTCGAAAGACTCTCTTAACATCAGTGCAGAAGTTCTCTCGTTCCCAAATCGAAGGTCCAAAACTCCCTTCACCGAGAAGAGTTCCTCACGCACAGAGGTTCTTTCATTGCAAAGAAGTTCAACATCTGCAGTTCGTCGCTCTACAGATCGACCAGAAGCAATTCTACACTGTCGCCGGCATCGTCACAAGTCGAAACACACGGAACACAAATACTTCCGTCCGACCGACAAAAGCCATACCAGATTGTGTACGTTCGTTTATGTAACTCGAAGTCTTGACGACGACCTCGCAGGAGCCAAAACTTCACCAAATTCACACGGAGATCGAATCAGAGGAAGCCTAGGTGAGTGAACTCGCATTCCTTGATATTTACAACATACCCTGTAACAAATTTATTCTAAAGTAATCGACATATTCTCTCGGTTGCGCCTCTTCGCGGACTGGCGGATTTTTGGTGAAACAGATTTGGCATACCCGGTGGGACCTTCCCTACTCTCATCTCCTTCTCCGTCCAAAAAAAAAATCCCCAACCTCAGCCATGGCCAACAACGCCAACAACGGCAACAACAACAACAAAAACAACAATGGAGGTAAGCAAACTGCCTCCTTGAGCTCTGCCCAACCGCGCCCCGCCGCGATCGCAGGTTCAACTATTGGAACTCGCGGATTTGCCGCCGCATCGCCGGCCAACGTTCGCGTCCCTATCTCACCAGCACCGGCCACTCGCCCAGTGACGAGAGCTATGGCCAGGAATTTGTCTGCTAGACAAGCTCCTTTCATTCGCGACGCGCGCCGTCCAAGCGCCTTATTCGTGCCACAGGCTACTGCGACCTCCAACAAACCAGCCACGGTCACCGCCAAACTGCTGCCGGCAATGGCCAAACCAACATACCTGGTTGTCGCTGCATCTCCTCCTCCTCGCAGCCCGACTGCCAGTCCGGCGCAGTCGCCGCCGTCACGGAGAAGCTCTATTGTTCCCTCTTTGGTGCAACGATACGAGCAAAGCAGGGGCATCTCCTCCCTCTCTGCTGCGAGAACACGCTCAATACCAGCCTCCTCCGTACAGAGAACATCGGCGACAGACAACTCGCCGGTTATGCTGGTCTCACACGACCTTCTGGCCGCACTCAATGCAGCAGCTGGTCCACCACCTATCCGTTCACCTCGCCGACAAACACCGGCGACCTCCCCTACCGCAACATCACCTATCTCATCCTTCCGATTCTCACCGGCGGCCGCCACTGCAAGCCAGTCGTCGCCCAGAGCCATTCTCTGTCATCAACCCGCGACTGGTCCTTCTGACCGGTCCTCCACAGCGACCGCACCCTCAATGAAGTCACCAACGAAGGCTTCATATCTTCAAGCCGCGTCGAGAACAACTACCCCGACGCAAACTGTCAAGATGGCCGCAATGACAACCTCGGCCAAAACCATCGAAGAACAGCTTGCGGAAATGCAGGCTGCGATAAAGGAGCAAAGCGAACAACTGCGCATAAAGGATGCGCAACTTGCAGCCCGGGATGCTCAACTAGCAGTTCGCAATGATCAAATTGCGAAGATGTTTGAACGGCTTGAAATGGGCACAACCACCAATAATACCGGTGGCGTCTCTCAAGAAGTCGATCGAAATCGGCCGACTACCAGCGCCTCAGCCGAGCTGCCGCGAGAAGACTCTTCCTCCGACGATTAGCTGCCACCCGTCGCTCTAGTGGCCATCCGCAGAGGCCGACCCGAAGCCGATCCGTCTGCTCTCACACTTGACGCCATCACAGAGCTCATCAACCGTGCGGTACGAAACAGCGCCGGCGACCACAAATCAGTCGCCTACAAGAGACCGTACACACAAAGGATCCAGAACATCCTAATGCCTATCGGCTATCACCCTCCCAAGTTTCAGCAATTCAACGGTGACGGCCATCCAAAGCAGCATGTCGCACATTTCATAGAAACCTGCAACAACGCCGGTACCGACGGTGACCTGCTGGTAAAACAGTTCGGCCGGTCACTGAAGGGAAACGCCTTCGACTGGTATATCGAGCTACCCCAGGAGTCCATCGACAGCTGGGAGCAACTAGAACGGGAATTCCTCAGCCGTTTCTACAGCACCCGGCGTACGGTCACGCTGGTAGAAATCGCCAATCTCAAACAGAAAAAGGGCGAGAAGGTGATTGACTATATCAATCGATGGAGAAATTTAAGCCTAAACTGCAAAGAAAGCTCAAATCTCTCCCTCGAAGCCGAGATCGAGATGTGCTCTCGAGGACTACATTGGGAACTCCTACGCTACATCCGTAGCCGACGGCCGAATGATTTCCAAGAGCTCGCAACAGAAGCTCATAACATGGAGATCCTAATAGAAGAACGAGGAGAAGAAGGATCCTCTTCCGCTGATCCACGCAAAAAGGAGAAGGCACCGACCGCGACCGCACCAAAAGAAACGAAAGAGAAATCAAAATCCTCTTTCGCGACAAATACTGTCGAACCGATCAAGGTCGGAAGTAAAGTCAAGCAGACCTACCTCCCACGACAATTGACGGGAGACTTTAAGAAGCTGACACTGGAAGAACGACAGGCAAAGACATATCCCTTTGCCGACGCCGACGTTCCCATCATGCTCGATCAGCTGCTTGACAATCAGCTATTGAGGCTGCCAGAAATCAAAAGACCTGTCGACCAATCCAAAAGCAAAGATCCAAATTTTTGCAAATACCATCGACTGGTCGGGCACTCAACGGAGAAATGCTTCGTCTTGAAGGATCGCATCATGGAGCTGGCGGCGCAAGGCCGTATTGAAATTGAAGGAGCTGAAAACACAGCCTCCTCATATGCCGTCTCCATCCGAGCCGAGCCGAATCAGCTAACTCGGCCAAACAAGAAGCAGGCCACGAAGAAGGAGTACCGACCAAAGCCCGGTTCCTCCAGCCGACCTCATAACAACAAACGACCACCGGCTAAGGTCGCACCAAAACTGGCACCCCGCGAAGAAGCTGCAGTCGACGCAGAGGGGTGGATCTTGGTCACCTGGAGAAAGAAGCCTATTCGAGAAATCGAGCCGACACCGGTGACCATCCAAACAAAAGCAAAGCGGCCAAACAAAAGAGCCGCGAAACGTCAAAGAAAAGCTCCTAGGACTGATGTCTAGGAGGCAAACAAAAAGAAAAGAAGACCCGTCACATTGGCAGAGTTCTTCCTGAAGGAGTTCCTCTCACCGCCTGCAATGGTGGCAACCTGCTCAACAGCTCCTCCCGAGCAAACAGGAACAAAAGAGAAGGGCAAAAGACCAGTCGTCGAATGCGACGACCTAGAGACGTCTTTCAAACAAATCTCACATCTCAACAAAATAGAAGATGACCTCGATTTGGACATCAGGTCCAGACTAGCCCTGATCCGAGTCCTCGACAAACCAGAGGAACTCAAAGCCGAGTTCGAGACGTTGCTGATGAGAAAGAACGACCTGCTGAAAGTTGGGTTAACCCCTCCTCTTCGAAAAGAAGAGGAAGATGCCTACACCAAAGCGCATCTCGCAAAGTCGGAAGAAGCTCTGGCCGTCACATGCCCACCCTGCATTACATTCAGAGAGGAAGACGGACAATTGGGGTCGAAGAATCACAACAGACCGTTGTTCGTCTCCGACTACATCAGGGATCACAAAATCAACCGTATCCTCATCGACTGTGGATCTGCAGTCAACATTCTGCCCATCCGCACGATGAAGAATATTGGTCTCTCTGCTGGCGACCTTTCTCCAAGTTCTCTCCTCATTCAAGTTTTCAACCAGGAGGGCCAAAGAACACTCGGCATGACGAATCTGAGGTTGCACATCGGAGACATGATAGCCAATACGCCTCTTCAAGTTATCGATTCCAGGACGTCTTACAACCTGCTTCTGGGTCGGCCATGGCTCCATTCAAACGGAGTCGTACCATCTACCCTGCACCAATGCTTCAAGTATTGGGAAAACGGCGAGCAAAAGACGGTGTACGCCGACGAAAGCCCATTCACAAAGGCAGAGGCATCGTTCGCAGATGCTAAATTCTACCTGATGACTAGGCCGATAGTTAAATTGTTACCGGAGTCGAACCAGACAGCAAACGCCAAGAGCACTCCAACGCAGGCCGCATCGTCCAAACAACCGATGCAGGATGCAACACTCCAACAGTCGTCGCAGCCCACAAAACCACAGACTTCGACGGAAGTTGCATCTCCCAAACAGATCACAACGCAAGTCGTATCTCTAAAGCAGCTGGCGCGCAACAGCCCGTCGGCACACGGCCATAAATCGGCCGCAGTCGCGCCTACACCAAACCGGCGCAACATACCCATCTTGCGGGACATTCCACAGTCGCAAAGGAAGAAAGGAGAAGCTCCCCTGGTCGCCTGCAACAAAATCCAGCCGACCCCTTTGCCAGAAAAAGTCACGCTCCCTCTGCCAAAATTAGAGGAGCGAAGTATCGTGAAGCAGTTGCCGAACCAACAACAACTGCCGGCTACACGCTCAAATGAAGGCTTCGACCCGAACGCCTACCGGTTGATGGCCAGAGCAGGAGGTAATCTCACGAAAGACGAGATTCATGCAAAATCTCATGTGACCTTACCCGTCTTCACTCCAGAGCAGGAGAAATTGAAGAATGAAGGGCATCGTATCAGTCAAGGTCGCCTGGGCCTCGGCTATGAGAGACCAAAACCAATCAAAATCTATACAGCCCAAGCAAAGCCGGTCAAGATAACCAGAAAGTCATCGGCAGATGTGCACCAGGTCTCAGTCGGCCAAATCCCAACGGAGAAACAAAATATTCCAAAGCCGGTGATTATTTACACCAAAGCAGCCATCAATCGAAGTCGACCAAAGAAAGACGGCGGTCCAGTCGTCATCTATACGTTGAAGGCAGCCATTGCTCGAGCTCGTGCCTACGACTCAGCCACGGTGAACCACATCTCCGCCATCGACGAGGAACAAGAGGATGAGGAATTCGTCTTCAAAGAGGCTCCTGCTGAGTTCGAAGAAGGAGGCCAGTCAACGGTCGACGAATTAAAGAAAGTCGACCTAGGCACAGCAGAAGACCCGCGGCCGACATTCCTCAGTGCTTCACTGACGGCCGAAGAAGAAGCTGAATATATGGCGTTACTCCATGAATACCGAGACATCTTTGCCTAGAATTACACGGAGATGCCCGGCCTCGACCCGCGTGTGGCAGTCCACAAATTGGCGGTTCATCCCTCTGTTCGGCCAATGAAGCAATCACAACGACGATTCCGGCCAGAACTGGTGCCAGAAATCGAAAAGGAGGTCGACAAGTTGATCGCAGAAAATTTCATCAGGGAGGTGAAGTACCCATCCTGGATTGAAAACATCATCCCAGTCAAAAAGAAGACTGGCCAAATTCGGGTCTGCGTCGACTTTCGCGACCTGAACAAAGCATGCCCGAAGGATGACTTCCCTCTGCCAATTACTGAGCTCATGGTCGACGCAACAACAGGTCACGAGGCTCTATCTTTCATGGACGGGTCCTCTGGCTACAACCAAATTCGGATGGACCCAAAAGATGAGGAGCTCACCGCCTTTTCGCACTCCAAAAGGGATCTTACGCTACAAAGTGATGCCGTTCGGGACTCAAAAATTCCGGTACGACATATCAACGAGCGATGCAAAATATCTTCGATGATTTCCTCCATAAGAGAGTCGAATGCTACGTCGACGATTTGGTGGTGAAAACAAAGCAGAGAACCGACCACCTTCTCGACCTCTGGGCAGTGTTCGAGCGACTGCGACGGTTTCAGCTCAAAATGAATCCGTTGAAGTGTGCTTTCGGCGTCACCTCAGGCAAATTCTTGGGATTCCTTGTCCATCACAGAGGAATCGAAATCGACCAGTCAAAAATCGACGCCATTCAAAAGATGTCGGAGCCCAGGAACGTCTCTGAGCTCAAAAGCTTCCAAGGTCACCTGGCGTACATACGGCGCTTCATTTTGAACCTCGCCGGGAGATGCCAGCCTTTCAGTCGTCTGCTAAAGAAAGGTACACCATTCGAGTGGGACGACGCTTGCCGGAACGCCTTTAACAACATAAAGGCGTACCTCACCAAACCACCGGTGCTCGTAGCTTCGATCGTCGACAAACCTCTGCTGCTTTACATTGCAGCCGCGGGGAAAAGTCGGTAGGAGCTCTTTTGGCCCAATGCGATGAGGACAACAAAGAACGTTCTCTGTATTATCTCAGCCGAACACTGGTGGGTGCCGAGCTCAAATATACACCGATCGAGAAGATCTGTCTGGCTCTCATATTCGCAATTCAAAAACTTCGACACTACCTCCTGGCGCATTCAACGAACCTCATTTCTCGAGCGGATCCGTTGAAGTACATTATGTCGCGTCCAATAGACTGGCAAAATGGGCTCTGCTCTTATCAGAATTCGAGATCAATTTCATTCCTCAAAGAGCGATTAAGGGCCAAGCATTGGCCAATTTCTTAGCCGACCACCCGGTGCCAGCCGAATGGGAGTTAACTGAGGAATTCCTAGACGAAGAAATATTCCTGGTCGAAGTGCTTCCACCTTGGGAGATGTATTTCGATGGCGCCGGAGTCCTGTTTGTCTCCCCAAAGAAGGATCTACTGCCGTATTCGTTCGTGCTCACCCAGATTTGTTCGAACAACGAAGCAGAGTACCAAGCCATCCTCCTCGGACTCGGTATAGCGGTCGAGATGCAGTTGCCGCAATTGAACATCTATGGCGACTCGGCTTTGGTTATCAAGCAGTTGACAGGAGAGTTCGAAGTAAAGAAACCCGAGCTCAAACCTCTCTCTAGATATGCCGGTGAACTTCTGGCCCATATCTCGGCAGTTTCAATCCACTACGTTCCTCGTTCCGAGAATGGGCCAGCCGACGCATTAGACGGTATTGCGGCCAGTTTAGCACATTTGGATGAACGGCCAAACCGAGTTCCCGTGTGTGAACAATGGGTCATCCCTCCACCAGCTGAGGGAGAAACAGACGAAGAGTTAACGGAAGAGATAGAGGAATCTCTCCCAGTATCGGCTAGTCAAAATCAAACCGAAGATTGGCGTGAACCCATCATCAACTTCCTCCGCCACAGCACACTCCCAGTTGACCTGCGGGAGCGAGTCCAAATTCGCCGAACAGCTCCCAGGTACGTTTTTATCAACGACGTACTATACCGGAGGTCATACGAAGGTCTACTCCTCCGCTGTCGTTCGAAACAACAGGGATTACAAGTATTGAAAGAAATACACAGCGGGATATGCGGAGCACATCAAGCTGGCCCAAAGCTTCACCTGCAAGTCAAACGACTCGGCTATTACTGGCCAACCATGCTCAGGGATGCCATTGAAATGGCCCAAACCTGCAAACCGTGCCAATTCCACGCCGACTACATACACCAACTGCCGGAGCCGCTTCACCCAACGGTCGCTTCCTGGCCTTTCGAAGCTTGGGGAATGGATATCATCGGTCCCATCACCCCAAAATCCGACTCCGACAAACAGTACATCTTGGCCGCCACAGACTACTTCTCCAAATGGGCTGAAGCCGCAGCCTACCGAGGGGTCAAAGCCACCACCGTTGCCGATTTCATTCGAACGCAGCTCATATACAGATATGGAGTTCCGCGGTATATCGTGACGGACAACGGCACACCCTTCAGAAACAGAGTCATGGACCGCTTTTGCAAAAAATTTTGCATACAACAGTGGATGTCGTCGGCATACAACCCGGCAGCCAACGGACTCGCAGAAGCGTTCAATAAGACACTCTGCAAAATTTTGAAGAAAACGGTTGGCACCCACAAAAAGAACTGGGATGAAAAACTTCCCGAAGCTTTATGGGCATCTGAAACCACTCTCCGAACGCCTACCCAGTCAACTCCATACTCACTGGTTTACGGCGCCGAAGCAGTGCTTCCCCTCGAAGTGCAGCTCCCTTCCCTACGCATAGCTGTCAGAGAAGGGTTGACAACGGAGGAGTGCGCCCAACTGAGGTTGGCAGAGCTTGAGTCCCTCGACGAACAACGACTCGAGGCACAACAACGTCTCGAGTGTTATCAATCCCGCATGGCCAGAGCCTTCAACAAAAAGGTACGCCTCAGGTCATTCCAGAAGGGTGACCTCGTGCTAGCAGTTCGACGGCCAATGCTCTTTACGAGCAAGACCGGGGGCAAATTCGCACCCAAATGGGAAGGCCCTTATGTCGTACAAGAAGCCTACACCAACGGCGCATACAAACTCGTCACCGCTAACGGGTCGGAGCTACCTATCACAAACGGTAAATTTCTCAAACGATTTTATCCGTGAGCAGGGTAACAGAAAAAAATATTCTTTACACCCAAGGTCTCAAAACCAAAAAGGGATCCGAGACCTCAAAAATGGAGTACAAAATATGGGGGTACATTAAATCCAAGGGGGTGAAAAAGGAGAGGCTACTGGTTGAGCTCAAAGTCGATCACTCGTTGTCGCCGCCGAAGCACCTCGGCCCGCGTATCCTCAAGCTCACGCGCTTCGCTCTCGCTCAGCACAGGCTGCGCACGGACATCTTCAAGTCGCCGCTCTAACACAGATGCTTCAGTATCAAACGCATGAAGCTCAGACTGAGCGATACCGATGTCCGCCCGAAGGGAGTCGAGTTGAGAATCTAGCCTAGCCAGTTGTTCACAGACGGCTTCCCTCTCAGCCTTCATAGTGTCGTACTCGGACCGGTGCCAACTGACCAACTCAACCATCTCATTGCGTCGGCAATGCACTCGTCGGACCGACCGCGACGCCTCGGCTTCGAGAGCTTGGTGATCGGCCCTGGGGAGCTTACTGGCAACAGAGCAACGCAACTCCTGGAGATGTTCAACTTCTCGAGCGAAATCTTCTACCTACTGCTCCAAGATAGAAACATTGACACCCGCCAAACGTAAATGCTCTAAAAGACCGCGGGCATCAACCACCAGCTCTGGGGAGCAGGGGTCCTCTGCAGGAGCCAAGGCTGTCTGGACGAACCGAGACCATAGGCCTATCGCAGATTGCTGGACCCACCCTCGCGAGGTCGCCGAGAGAGAAATCATGGAGGACTGCGAAATTGCCACACAAGCAAAGGGGTTAAGAAAAGAAAAGCAGGAGGAAGAAACAGAGAGTAAAGAAAACCTACCGCAGTCAGCCGAGATGAGAAAGAATTCTCGCTACCGGACCGGTGAATGGGCTCTGGACGCTCTTCCCTAACGACCGGACCGGTTGCCTGGCCATCCAGCCTTCCTTCGGTACGTGGCCTATCCTCAGAAGCAGGAAGGAAGCGATGACTCGAGTCCAGAATAGGGGTCCGGAAACCAACCCCACCTTCCCCACCTGAAGGAGAAGACGACGTCGCGCCCCCATCACTAGAGATGGTCATAGGGCAGTCCACCCTACCCATCCCCTCAGTAGCAGCGTCAGCAAACATCTCCTCTTGGTCCCTCCCTTCTCGGAAACGCCTCCCTGAGACGACAGGAGAGCGCGAACCCTCCGAACAAACTTCAAGTTGGCTCGCGCGAGAATAAGGAACCAGCGCAAGTGCATCTGCCGAAGGCTCCGTCTCTACCCCAGGCCGCACCGGAGAAGAAATAACCCGCATCACCTCCAACCGCGTAGCAACGTCCCCGGCAGGCGGCGCCTCCAGCCTCTCTACCGGACATACCCCCATGATAACTTCTCGCGACTCCGAAGCAGAAACCGTCGGAGAAGGCAAGTCACGAGAAGAAGAAGAAGTCTGATGGTGCTTACTCCTCGACCTCTTTTTAAACAAGGGCGGGTCGAAGACGACCCTTGGAACCCCTGTCCTCCTCCTCTTCGGCACAACCCTCCTCGGAGAGACTGCCGGCGGCGGAACGGCGGGGTGCGCTATTATCGGGTCCACGACCCCCTTTCCTTTATCCAGAGGCGCATCCGCAGCCGGTGAAGACAACGAGTTCGGCCGAACAACCGGTTCGGCAGGCAGGGCAGGAGCGGCTTCTCTGATAACAACTCCTTCTCCTGACTCGACGGTCGCCAGAGCCTGAGTCACCTTTTGGGAATGTCTAGAGGCCGGCGTCTTCTTCTTCGCAGGACCCCTCTTCGGCGCAGCCTTCTTACGCGGCGCCCGCTCCCCCGTAAAACTCTCCCATTCTCTCTGAGAGACACAAGGAGAAGAAAAACGTAAGCACAAGCAAATGCCAAGGAAATAAAAGGTGCACGAATACAAGTGCTTTTACCTCAAAAAGAGGAACCACAGCTTCGAGCCATGATCCTCGATATAAAGCCGTCACTCCCGGATCGGCATCCGAACTGGTGGAAGACGGCACATCAACTGTTCCGAGGGGAAAGGCATTCTCCCTCTGCCAAATCTCCACCAACGACTCGACCGTCGGCGCCCTCTTCTGATCCCCGATCAGAGCACCCGGTAAATCCTGGCAAAAGCCAAACTGATGAGCAAACCGGTGCGGACTGTACGGCTCCACAATCAGGAAGTCACGTTGACGCAATACGAGACGGCTCGCCCGCACACACCGGAAGTAATCCGCCTCAATCCGAGAGGCTGGGCGGCCCGGCCTGTCAACAATAGGCCCTGAGAGGATTGCTTGCGGCCCGTGCCAACTTCGCACCCCACTTCGCTAGAACAGAGCACGAGCTTCCCTCTGTGTAGAGGCACGACCATTGTTGGGGTTGCGGTAAACCATCATTAACGGTCGGTCACCTTCTGACGAATCAGCTGTGTGGACGCCGAAATAATGTGCGAGCCAGGAGTAAACGAAGGGCCAGGGGACCTTCCCTCAATTAGAACTGTTCAGGGCTTGGTAGAGACCTGCCAAAGTCGCGGCGGCCAAGTTGCACTTATAGCCGCTCGCCAAAAAGCAAGCCATCTTCAAAATTGTGTACCTCAACATACCCCCTGGCGCGGGGAGGATGCAGAGGCAGAGCCACATAGAGAAGAAAGCGGCCAAATAAACCTCGTCGGCGAGCACGTCCAGAACACCGAGCTCCTTCAAAGGTCGGTTCAACCGTTCTGACCTGTTGCGGCTCCTCGAGCCTGAAGTCTTCATACGATCGGCCCAAGCGTCTTCCACAGGCCGAGAGTCCCGTCCCGGGCGGAACCAAAAAGACGTCCAATCGGACATCGGAACTCCGACAGCTCTCTCCGTCTCAGCAGGCGCGGAAAGACAGAAGTAAGCCAAGATCAAATATCTGAGGCTTTCGGGTAGAGGAAGATGATGACCAGAAGAGAAGTCATCGACAGAAGGGAAGGATTCGTCGAAAATACCCCCGGAGACGGGAAGTCCCCCGAGGCGATGGAGATCCCATAAAGAAAGCGACAGCTCCCGCTCCCGGGTAAAAATAGAATTGGTGGCGGAACACCAGACCTCAGTAAAGGCCGTGACAACGTTACAACAGCAGCTATAACGGTAAATGGAGGCCCGCACGGCGTATAGCAAATCCCCGCTGCCAAACGCTCCGAGCATGTGCGCAGGACGACGTCCGCCCACTCGAAGTAATAAGGTATGAATCGTGGGCTAACGATATCCATACTTCTCGCTTCCCAAGGGCCGAAGCTGCTGCTACCAATGGAAAGTACGGGAGGAGTAAACTCCACCAATGTGTCGTGCATGGGACTCATCAAAACAGTGCCCTGGACTTCGTGCGGAGGCGCCGGAGTCTCACCGACGCCGGGGATGAAACAAATTTGGTCATCCTCGTTAACTACCGAATGACTCCAGAGCTCGCAGGTCGACCCAGTTAAAGGGACTCGTACGTCACGTCCCCCGAGGGCAGAAGGCAAACTCGTAAACATCAAAATTTCCCTATCTCCTTGCGTATTTCAGATATGCACGCATTCTCGGAGAACATCTCTTACTTGCACCCGGACGTTGGTGAGAACCAGATCGAGGAAGGTAACGGTTAGCGATGGGAAAGACATCTGCAAAGCGACAGAGGCATTGAAGCCGTCAGTTCAACACAAAGTCAGGTACGCAAGCTACCTTAAAAAAAAAAAAAAAAACGTTTGTGTATTCATTTTGCGATCAAAAAAAAAAAAAAAAAATGATCGTAAACAAAAAAAAGAGAAGGGATGTGAACAGCGGTAAAAGAAAAGCGAAACCGCGAAAAAAAAAAATCTCTCTACGGCTAACACAAATACAGCCCTGAGACGAACGACGATAGAGACCAGCACCCCGCGGCCAACAAATCGGAGGTGACAACACTGGATTCCAAATGCTCAACCACCAATCCGAGCATCACTGGGTCAAGAATCCAGCGCCCAGGACTATCACCGAACACTCGCGTCGCAAACCCCTGTGATGGATGTCAAAACCGGACGGGAGATGGATGCCGCAGAAGACGACGCCCGACAACCGAGCCGGACACGAGCCAAACCTATAGCGCCGGCCGAAACAAAAGGGATAACCGCTGGGACAAATTGAGTCCGACACACTCAGGCGAAGTCAGGTGTTTACTCTCCCCAACAAAAAAAAAAAAGAGAGAGCGGTGACAAAAAGAAGCCGTCACGAAAAGACTGCGACAAAAAGAAGTCGTTGCTAAAAAAAAAAGAAGAAAACCAAAAAGAAAACAAAATTCCGAAGAAGCCATGCCACCACCAGAAAACGAGGTAACCACACCAACTCGTGTCACAACCATCATGGCAAGCCGCAGAAGTCGAAGCTTCACAGCCAAGCCACCGATGATAGACTGAGATGAGACGCCTGACAATTCGGCCGGTCAAGTTGAAAAGAAATCCTCGAAGAAGGTGAACGGAACAGAGGCTCCTCTCCGGTAACTGAGCCGGTCGAAGCCGAAACGACGACAACGTTCGGCAACCCACCGAGGAATGACTGACGTACTCTCAGCAAAAAGAAAAAAGAGAGAGGGAAGGGAAGACAGGCCGTCACACCGACGACCCAACCAATGTCCCCGGAGTGAAACACCGGAAAAGGAAGAACCTACACACAACAACTAAGTCAGGCGCATTCCCCAACCGGAAATCGTGTGGAAGACAACCAGTCGTCTATACCAACAAGATGGCAGACTTCGGCGACGCCTAAACGAACAGGCGAAAATGAGGTAATGTGATCAAAAAAAAAAAAAAAGAGAAAGAGTAGCGACAAAAAAAAAAAAAAGCCATCGCGACAAAAAAAAATGATAAAAAGCTCTAAAGCAATAAGAGAGCGAAATATCGAGACCGCGACAAAATAAGAAAGGAGTCGAAAAGGAGAGGAGAGAAAAAGAAGAAGGGTAAAGGAAGAAAGAAGAAAAAAATATAGCGGGACCCCGGCCGACTCAAAATCTAAACGAAGTCGCCAGAAAGGGAGAAGAAAAAAAAAAGGGAATCTCGCAGGTACCTTTCAAATTTGATACGGGTGAGGCGTCCTACGTGAAGAGAAGCAGAGATTCACCGAAAACACCGAAAGGAAAGTCTCTTCAACAAATACTCTCCCAGAATCAGAAGCACGAACAAAATCTCTCCAAGAGTCGGTCGTAGATACACACAATCGAAGGGCGCGGCACTTCAGATGGAGAACGCAACAGGGACGAAAAAAAAAAAACTCAAGAAGGTCTCTATTAGGTTTGCACGGTGAAATACCCAAGGCTCAAGGTACTTTATATATCGAAGAATTCCAAGGGTTTCCTCCGAATTTGGGAGAAGCGACAGTCCCTTTTTAAAAGGGACTCTATCTCCCCCGTACGGAATTTCCCTTATCATGAAACTCTACATGGAGACCCAATCAGGCGACAACCCCGGGATCGTTACCAGGCCTCGGTGGGCCCCACTCCGCATAACCGACTTGGCTTATGCAAAGAAAGGCTCGGCTACGGGAACAGAGGAGATCGTGGCGCCAGATGCATCCGGAGTCGTGCAGTCCGGACTGAAAGCTACGAGAAAGTGAGTTTAAAAGTTAGGGTTTTAGCGAACCAAAAAGAACCCTAAAAATCATGGCACCTAGTTCGTGCAGCCTCAGACCGCATAGCCAGGACCGGCAGTAGCCTCAACTATGCCCAGTAAGAAAAAGACTCTCCGAGCCTTTCAAACACAACCCCGAGATGGCGGCTATGATACAGTCGGACCAGAGCGACCTAAAACATAGCAAAGACTTGTTCCACAACAGTTCTCCTCCGAACGGGAAACAACCTGTCGACGAAGGTCACCGAAGTTCTTCGCCAGTACCTCCTTCAAAATACCAAATATCGTCGCTGAAATCCTCCGACGACATACACCTGAAGGAGACAAGCAAGTAAGTCTCTATCTACAACATTCATTACCACCTGAGTACTTCCCTCTTCTCAGGAACATTCGTTCCATGCCGTACTTCAGAACACAAAAAAAAAAAAAAAAAAAAAAAAAAGTGTGTGCGTTGTGTGTTGTGTTCTTCATATTCGAAACTCGATCGTTCCTCCCGAACTATCAAGTATCGAAAGCGGCAATCTGTACGCATCAAAATGTGCGTGGCCCAAATCCGATAAGCCCAACAACCCATCGGCCCTTCAAACAATGACCATGGGAAGGCTTTAATCATCATCAAAGTCCGTTGCGGCAATCCACTACGAAGTCCAGCCGTATCGCCACGTCACCAGCACAGTCAGCACCTCGTCAGCAATGAACCGACGAATCAGCATGCATCGTCAGCCCACCACTCAGTCTTCAACCGAAGGAGCGAAAAGAGGGCCATGATCCTGGTCTCCCTCCTTCCCTCTTCTCCCTCAACTTCACGAGCAGAAAGGGGATCGTGATCCCCTTTCCCAGGCAAAATCTCTCAACAACTACACAGACATGCTACAAAAGGCCAGAAGTTCCCTGTTCCAGGGGTTGGAAAAATCACATTCGAAAGACTCTCTTAACATCAGTGCAGAAGCTCTCTCGTTCCCAAATCGAAGGTCCAAAACTCCCTTCACCGAGAAGAGTTCCTCACGCACAGAGGTTCTTTCATCGCAAAGAAGTTCAACATCTGCAGTTCGTCGCTCTACTGCTCGACCAGAAACAATTCTACACCGTCGTCGGCATCGTCACAAGTCGAAACACATGGAACACAAATACTTCCGTCCGACCGACAAAAGCCACACCAGATTGTGTACGTTCGTTTCTGTAACTCGAAGTCTCGACGACGACCTCGCAGGAGCCAAAACTTCACCAAATTCACACGGAGATCGAATCAGAGGAAGCCTAGGAGAGTGAACTCGCATTCCTTGATATTTATAACACACCCTGTAATAAATTTATTCTAAAGTAATCGACATATTCTCTCGGTCGCGCCTCTTCGCGGACCGGCGGATTTTCGGTGAAACATAAGGCTTTAGTAAGGGAAATTTAGGCAAAATTATTATAGAAAACAAAAATTTATGAAATTTGAAGAAAAATCATTTATGAAGTCTAAAGTAAGAGAATTTAATAAAAATTTGTTCTTGAAGGAAACAGAAAGGGATTTAGTGGAAAAAATACTACTAAAGGCAATAGTAAGAGCATTTAAAGAAAAATCACGATTGTAGGGTGTAATAAAGTTTTTTCATAAAAATTATAATAGAAAAAATATATTTTAGAATTTGAAGAAAAATCATTTTTGAAGGCAACAGTAAGAAAATTTTAAATAAAAAAATTCTAAATGATACAGTAAGGGATTTTGTGGAAAAATTATATCTAAAACCTTTAGTAAGGCAATTTGAAAAAAAATCATGAATGAATGCAATAGTAAGGGTTTTTACAAAAATTCTGAAAGGAATCAAATATTACAAAATTTTAAAAAAATTCATTGCTGAAGCCTATAGTAAGGGATTTTTGGGATAAATTATGTCTAAAGCCTTTGGTAAAAGAATTTGAAGAAAAATCATGAATGAAGCCTAAAGTAATGGTTATTTAAGAAAATTTATGAAAAAAATAAAAATTTCGAAATTAAAAGAAAGCCAAGGTAAGGGAATTTTAAAAAAAAATTAAAAAATTCATTCCTGAAAGCTATAGTAAGGGATTTATGAAATTTGAAGAAAAATCATGATTGAAGGCTATTATAGTGGTTTTGTAAGAAAAATTATGAAAAAGAAAATGAAATAAAAGAAAAATCATTTATGAAAGCAATGTTAAGGGAATTTTAAAAAAATTCATTCTTGAAGGCAATAGTAAGGCTTTTTTAAGAAATATTGTGATTGAAATAAAAAATTGTAAAATTTAAGGAAAACCATTAATTAAGGCTATAGTATGGGAATTATAAAAATATTCATTCCTAAAGGCTTTCATAAGTGATTTTCTAGAAAATGATGCCTGAGGGCTACAGAAAAAAAATTTGAAAAAAAAAAACTCTAGTGAAGACTTTAGTAAAGGAAATTTAAGCAAATTATTATAGAAAACAAGAATTTGTGAAATTTTAAGAAAAATTATTTATGAAGTCTAAAGTAAGAGAATTTTATAAGAATTTATTCTTGAAGGAAATAGAAAGGGATTTAGTGTAAAAAATACTACTAAAGGCTATAGTAAGAGATTTTAAAGAAAAATCATGAATGTCGGCTATAATAAAGGTTTTTTGATAATAATGATAATAGAAAATATAAATTACAGAATTTGAAGAAAAATCATTTATAAAGGCAATAGAAAGGAATTAGTTTTTAAAAAAATTCTAATTTATATAGTAGGAAATTTCGTGGAATAATTGTCTAAAACCTTTAGTGAGGCAATTTGAAGAAAAATCACGAATGAATGAGATAGTAAGGGATTTTACAAAAATTATGAAAGAAAATCAATATTATGAAATTTAGAGAAAAACAATTTATGATAACTATCGTAAGAAAATTTTAAAAAAATTCATTGCTAAAGCCTATAGGAAGGGATTTAGTGGAAAAATATTGTCTAATGCCAATGGTAAGAGAATTTGAAGGAAAATCACGATTGAAGCCTACATTAAAGGTTATTTAAGAAAATTTATGAAAGAAAATATAAATTTCTAAATTAAAAGAAAAGTCATTTATGGACTCAAAGGTAAGTGAATTTAAAAAAAAATTAAAAAACTTCATCCCTTAAGGCTATAGTAAGAGACATTAAAGAAAACTTTTGACAGAATTATATAGTAAGGGAATTTGAAGAAAAATCACGAATGAAGGCTATTATATGGGTTTCTTAAGAAAATTATGAAATGATTAAAATTAATGAAAAATCATTTATGAAAGCTATGGTAAGGGAATTTTGAAACAATTCATTCCCGGGTTTTTATAGAAATATTGTGATAGAAACAAAAAATTGCAAAATTTGAAGAAAAATCATTAATTAAGGCTATAGTAAGGGAATTTTAAAAATATTCATCCATGAAGGCTATCGTTAGCAATTTTCTGGAAAATGATGCTATTATATGGGTTTTTTAAGAAAATTATGAAATAAATAAAATAAAAGAAAAATCGTTTATGAAAGCTATGGTAAGGGAATTTTGAAACAATTCATTCTTGAAAGCAATAGTAAGGGTTTTTTAAGAAATATTGTGATTAAAATAAAAAATTGTAAAATTTAAGGAAAACCATTAATTAAGGCTATAGTATGGGAATTATAAAAATATTCATTCCTAAAGGCTTTCATAAGCCATTTTCTAGAAAATGACGAGTGAGGGCTATAGGAAAAAAAATTGAAAAAAAAAACACTAATGAAGACTTTAGTAAAGGAAATTTAAGCAAATTATTATAGAAAACAAGAATTTGTGAAATTTTAAGAAAAATTATTTATGAAGTCTAAAGTAAGAGAATTTTATTAGAATTTATTCTTGAAGGAAATAGAAAGGGATTTAGTGTAAAAAATACTACTAAAGACTATAGTAAGAGATTTTAAAGAAAAATCATGAATGTCGGCTATAATAAAGGTTTTTTCATAATAATGATAAAAGAAAAAATAAATTACAGAATTTGAAGAAAAATCATTTATAAAGGCAATAGAAAGCAAATTGTTTTTATAAAAATTCTTATTGATATAGTAGGAAATTTCGTGGAGTAGTTGTTTAAAACCTTTAGTGAGGCAATTTGAAGAAAAATCACGAATGAATGAGATAGTAAGGGTTTTTACAAAAATTATGAAAGAAAACAAATATTATGAAATTTAAAGAAAAACAATTTATGAAAACTATCGTAATAAAATTTTTAAAAAATTCATTGCTAAAGCCATTAGGAAGGGATTTGGTGGAAAAACAATGTCTAATGCCTATGGTAAGAGAATTTGAAGGAAAATCACGATTGAAGCATATAGTAATGGTTATTTAAGAAATTTATGAAAGAAAATATAAATTTCAAAATTAAAAGAAAAGTCATTTATGGAAGCAAAGGTAAGTGAATATAAAAAAAAATTAAAAAACTTCATCCCTTAAGGCTATAGTAAGAGACATAAAAGAAAACTTTTGACAGAATTATATAGTAAGGGAATTTGAAGAAAAATCACGAATGAAGGCTATTATATGGGTTTCTTAAGAAAATTATGAAATAATTAAAATTAATGAAAAATCATTTATGAAAGCTATGGTAAGGGAATTTTGAAACAATTCATTCCCGGGTTTTTATAGAAATATAGTGATAGAAAAAAAAAATTGCAAAATTTGAAAAAAAATCATTAATTAAGGCTATTGTAAGGGAATTTTAAAAATATTCATCCATGAAGGCTATCGTTAGCAATTTTCTGGAAAATGATGCTATTATATGGGTTTTTTAAGAAAATTATGAAATAAATAAAATAAAAGAAAAATCGTTTATGAAAGCTATGGTAAGGGAATTTTGAAACAATGCATTCTTGAACCCAATAGTAAGGGTTTTTTAAGAAATATTGTGATTAAAATAAAAAATTGTAAAATTTAAGGAAAACCATTAATTAAGGCTATAGAATGGGAATTATAAAAATATTCATTCCTAATCGCTTTCATAAGCGATTTTCTAGAAAATGATGACTGAGGGCTATAGGAAAAAAAATTGAAAAAAATAAACACTAATGATGACTTTAGTAAAGGAAATTTAAGAAAATTATTATAGAAAACAAGAATTTGTGAAATTTTAAGAAAAATTATTTATGAAGTCTAAAGTAAGAGAATTTTATAAGAATTTATTCTTGAAGTAAATAGAAAGGGATTTAGTGTAAAAAATACTACTAAAGGCAATAGTAAGAGATTTTAAAGAAAAATCATGAATGTCGGCTATAATAAAGGTTTTTTTATCATAATGATAATAAAAAAATTAAATTACAGAATTTGAAGAAAAATCATTTATAAAGGCAATAGAAAGAAATTTTTTTTTAAAAAAATTCTTGTTGATATAGTAGGAAATTTTGTGGAATAATTGTCTAAAACCTTTAGTGAGGCAATTTGAAGAAAAATCACGAAAGAATGAGATAGTAAGGGTTTTTACAAAAATTATGAAAGAAAACAAATATAATGAAATTTAAAGAAAAACAATTTATGAAAACTACCGTAATCAAAATTTTAAAAAAATTCATTGCTAAAGCCATTAGGAAGGGATTTGGTGGAAAAATAATGTCTAATGCCTATGGTAAGAGAATTTGAAGGAAAATCACGATTGAAGCCTACAGTAATGGTTATTTAAGAAAATTTATGAAAGAAAAAATAAATTTCTAAATTAAAAGAAAAGTCATTTATGGAAGCAAAGGTAAGTGAATTTAAAAAAAAAATTAAAAAACTTCATCCCTTAAGGCTATAGTAAGAGACATAAAAGAAAACTTTTGACAGAATTATATAATAAGGGAATTTGAAGAAAAATCACGAATGAAGGCTATTTTATGGGTTTCTTAAGAAAATTATGAAATGATTAAAATTAATGAAATATCATTTATGAAAGCTATGGTAAGGGAATTTTGAAACAATTCATTCCCGGGTTTTTATAGAAATATAGTGATAGAAAAAAAAAATTGCAAAATTTGAAAAAAAATCTTTAATTAAGGCTATTGTAAGGGAATTTTAAAAATATTCATCCATGAAGGCTATCGTTAGCAATTTTCTGGAAAATGATGCTATTATAAGGGTTTTTTAAGAAAATTATGAAATAAATAAAATAAAAGAAAAATCATTTATGAAAGCTATGGTAAGGGAATTTTGAAACAATTCATTCTTGAAACCAATAGTAAGGGTTTTTTAAGAAATATTGTGATTGAAATAAAAAATTGTAAAATTTAAGGAAAACCATTAATTAAGGCTATAGTATGGGAATTATAAAAATATTCATTCCTAAACGCTTTCATAAGCGATTTTCTAGAAAATGATGACAGAGGGCTATAGGAAAAAAAATTGAAAAAAAAAACACAAATGAAGACTTTAGTAAAGGAAATTTAAGAAAATTATTATAGAAAACAAGAATTTGTGAAATTTTAAGAAAAATTATTTATGAAGTCTAAAGTAAGAGAATTTTATTAGAATTTATTCTTGAAGGAAATAGAAAGGGAGTTAGTGTAAAAAATACTACTAAAGGCTATAGTAAGAGTTTTTAAAGAAAAATCATGAATGTCGGCTATAATAAAGGTTTTTTGATCATAATGATAATAAAAAAATTAAATTAAAGAATTTGAAGAAAAATCATTTATAAAGGCAATAGAAAGAAATTTTTTTTTTAAAAAATTCTAATTGATATAGTAGGTAATTTTGTGGAATAATTGTCTAAAACCTTTAGTGAGGCAATTTGAAGAAAAATCACGAAAGAATGAGATAGTAAGGGTTTTTACAAAAATTATGAAAGAAAACAAATATTATGAAATTTAAAGAAAAACAATTTCTGAAAACTATCGTAATCAAAATTTTAAAAAAATTCATTGCTAAAGCCATTAGGAAGGGATTTGGTGGAAAAACAATGTCTAATGCCTATGGTAAGAGAATTTGAAAGAAAATCACGATTGAAGCCTATAGTAATGGTTATTTAAGAAAATTTATGAAAGAAAATATAAATTTCTAAATTAAAAGAAAAGTCATTTATGGAAGCAAAGGTAAGTGAATTAAACAAAAAATTAAAAAACTTCATCCCTTAAGGCTATAGTAAGAGACATAAAAGAAACCTTTTGACAGAACTATATAGTAAGGGAATTTGAAGAAAAATCACGAATGAAGGATATTATATGGGTTTTTAAAGAAAATTATGAAATAAATAAAATAAAAGAAAAACATTTATGAAAGCTATGGTAAGGGAATTTTGAAACAATTCATTCCCGGGTTTTTAAAGAAATATTGTGATAGAAATAAAAAATTGCAAAATTTGAAGTAAAATCATTAATTAAGGCTATAGTAAAGGAATTTTAAAAATATTCATTCATGAAGGCCATCGTATGCAATTTTTTGGAAAATGATGCTATTATATGGGTTTTTTAAGAAAATTATGAAATAAATAAAATAAAAGAAAAATCGTTTCTGAAAGCTATGGTAAGGGAATTTTGAAACAATTCATTCTTGAAAGCAATAGTAAGGGTTTTTTAAGAAATATTGTGATTGAAAGAAAAAATTGTAAAATTTAAGGAAAACCATTAATTAAGGCTATAGTATGGGAATTATAAAAATATTCATTCCTAAAGGCTTTCATAAGCGATTTTCTAGAAAATGATGAGTGAGGGCAATAGCAAAAAAAATTGAAAAAAAAAACACTAATGAAGACTTTTGTAAAGGAAATTTAAGCAAATTATTATAGAAAACAAGAATTTGTGAAATTTTAAGAAAAATGATTTATGAAGTCTAAAGTAAGAGAATTTTATTAGAATTTATTCTTGAAGGAAATAGAAAGGGATTTAGTATAAAAAATACTACTAAAGGCTATAGTAAGAGTTTTAAAGAAAAATCATGAATATCGACTATAATAAAGGTTTTTTCATAATAATGATAAAAGAAAAAATAAATTACTGAATTTGGAGAAAAATCATTTATGAAGGCAATAGAAAGCAAATTGTTTTTATAAAAATTCTTATTGATATAGTAGGAAATTTCGTGGAATAGTTGTATAAAACCTTTAGTGAGGCAATTTGAAGAAAAATCACGAATGAATGAGATAGTAAGGGTTTTTACAAAAATTATGAAAGAAAACAAATATTATGAAATTTAAAGAAAAACAATTTATGAAAACTATCGTAAGAAAATGTTTAAAAAATTCATTGCTAAAGCCATTAGGAAGGGATTTGGTGGAAAAACAATGTCTAATGCCTATGGTAAGAGAATTTGAAGGAAAATCACGATTGAAGCCTATAGTAATGGTTATTTAAGAAAATTTATGAAAGAAAATATAAATTTCTAAATTAAAAGAAAAGTCATTTATGGAAGCAAAGTTAAGTGAATTTAAAAAAAAAATTAAACTGCTTCATCCCTTAAGGCTATAGTAAGAGACATAAAAGAAAACTTTTGACAGAACTATATAGCAATGGAATTTGAAGAAAAATCACGAATGAAGGCTATTATATGGGTTTTTTAAGAAAATTATGAAATAAATAAAATAAAAGAAAAATCGTTTATGAAAGCTATGGTATGGGAATTTTGAAACAATTCATTCCCGAAGGCTATAGTAAGGGTTTTTAAAGAAATATTGTGATAGAAATAAAAAATTGTAAATTTTGATGGAAAATCATTAATTAATGCCATAGTAAGGGAATTTTAAAAACATTCATTCATGAAGGCTATCGTAAGTAATTTTCTGGAAAATGATGACTGAAGGCTATAGTAAGCAAATTTGAAAAAAACTACGAATGATGGCTTCAGTAAGGGAAATTTAGGCAAAATTATTATAGAAAACATAAATTTGTGAAATTTGAATAAAAATCATTTATGAAGTCTAAAGTAAGAGAATTTTATAAAAAAATTGTTCTTGAAGAAAATAGAAAGTGATTTAGTGGAAAAAATGCTACTAAAGGCAATAGAAAGAGCATTTAAAGAAAAATCACGATTGTAGGCTGTAATAAAGGTTTTTTTATAAAAATTATAATAGAAAACATATATTACAGAATTTGAAGAAAAATCATTTACGAAGGCAACAATAAGAAAATTTTAAATGAAAAAAATTCTAAATGATACAATAAGCGATTTTCTGAAAAAAATATGTTGAAAACCTTTAGTAAGGAAATTTGAAAAAAAATCATGAATGAATGCAATAGAAAGGGTTTTTATAAAAATTATGAAAGGAATCAAATATTATAAAATTTAATCTGAAACTATTTATAAAAACTATGATAAGGAAATTTTAAAACAATTCATTGCTGAAGCCTATAGTTAGGGATTTGTTGGAAAAATTATGTCTAAAGCCTATGGTAAAAGAATTTGAAGGAAAATCACGAACGAAGCCTAAAGTAATGGTTATTTAAAAAAATTTATGAAAAAAATAAAAATTACAAAATTAAAAGAAACCCAAGGTAAGGGAATTTTAAAAAAAATTAAAAAATTCATTTCTGAAGGCTATAGTAAGGGATTTAAAGGGAAAATTTTGACTGAACTATATAGTAAGGGAATTTGAAGAAAAATCACGAATGAAGGCTATTATAATGGTTTTGTAACGAAAATTATGAAAAAGAAAACAATATAAAAGAAAAATCATTTATGAAAGCAATGGTAAGGGAATTTTTAAAAAATTCATGCTTGATGGCTATAGTAAGGGGTTTTTAAGAAATATTGAGACTGAAATAAAAAATTGTAAAATTTAAGGAAAACCATTAATTAAGGCTATAGTAAGGGAATTATAAAAATATTCATTCATAAGGCTTTCATAAGCAATTTTCTAGAAAATGATGACTGAAGGCTATAGTAAAACAATTTGAAAAAAAAAACTTGAATGAAGACTTTAGTACGGGAAATTTAAGCAAATTATTATAGAAAACAAGAATTTGTGAAATTTTAAGAAAAAAAATTTATGAAGTCTAAAGTAAGAGAATTTCATTAGAATTTATTGTTGAAGGAAATAGAAAGGGATTTAGTGTAAAAATACTACCAAAGGCTATCGTAAGATATTTTAAAGAAAAATTATGATTGTAGGCTATAATAAAAGTTTTTTTAGATAATAATGAGAATAGAAAACATAAATTACAGAATTTGAAGAAAAATCATTTATGAAGGCAACAGAAAGGAAATTGTTTTTATAAAAAATCTAATCGATACAGCAGGCAATTTTGTGGAATAATTTTGTCTAAATTTAAGGAAAACCATTAATTAAGGCTATAGTAAGGGGATTATAAAAATATTCATTCCTAAGGTTTTCATATGAAATTTTCTAGAAAACGATGACAGAAGGCTATAGAAAAAAATTTGAAAAAAAAAACACGAATCAAGACTTTAGTAAGGGAACTATAAGCAAATTATTATAGAAAACAAGAATTTGTGAAATTTTAAGAAAAAATATTTATGAAGTCTAAAGTAAGAGAATTTTATTAGAATTTATTCTTGAAGGAAATAGAAAGGGATTTAGTGTAAAAATACTACCAAAGGCTATCGTAAGATATTTTAAAAGAAAAATTATGAATGTAGGCTATAATAAAGGTTTTTTGATAATAATGAGAATAGAAAACATAAATTACAGAATTTGAAGAAAAACCATTTATGAAGGCAACAGAAAGGAAATTGTTTTTAAAAAAAATCTAATTGATAAGTAGGCAATTTTGTGGAACAATTTTGTCTAAATTTAAGGAAAACCATTAATTAAGTCTATAGTAAGGGAATTATAAAACTATTCATTCATAAAGGATTTCATAAGCAATTTTCTAGAAAATGATGACTAAAGGCTATCGTAAAAAAATTTGAAAAAAAAACACGAATGAAGACTTTAGTAAGGGAAATCTAAGCAAATTATTATAGAAAACAAGAATTTGTGAAATTTTAAGAAAAAATATTTATGAAGTCAAAAGTAAGAGAATTTTATTAGAATTTATTCTTGAAGGAAATAGAAAGGGATTTAGTGTAAAAATACTACCAAAGGCTATCGTAAGATATTTTAAAGAAAAATTATGAACGTAGGCTATAAATAAGGTTTTTTGATAATAATGAGAATAGAAAACATAAATTACAGAATTTGAAGAAAAATCATTTATGAAGGCAACAAAAAGGAAATTGTTTTTTCAAAAAATCTAATTGATACAGTAGCCAATTTTTAGGAATAATTTTGTCTAAAACCTTTAGTAAGGCAATTTGAAGAAAAATCATGAATGAATGAGAAAGTAAGGGTTTTTACAAAAATTATGAAAGAAAAAAAATATTATGAAATTTAAAGAAATACAATTTATGAAATCTATGGTACAAAAATTTTAAAAAAAATCATTGCTAAAGCCAATAGGAAGGGATTTGGAGGAAAAATAATGTCTAAGGCCTATGGTAAGAAAATTTGAAGGAAAATCACGATTGAAGCCTATAGTAATGGTTCTTTAAGAAAATTTATGAAAGAAAATATAAATTTCTAAATTAAAAGAAAAGTCATTTATGGAAGCAAAGGTAAAGGAATTTTCAAAAAAAATTAAAAAAATTCATCACAGAAGGCTATAGTAAGAGACTTAAAGGAAAACTTTTGACTAAACTATATAGTAAGGGAATTTGAAGAAAAATCACGAATGAAGGCAATTATAAGGGTTTTTAAGAAAATTATGAAATAAATAAAATAAAAGAAAAATCATTTATGAAAGCTATGGTAAGGGAATTTTAAAACAATTCATTCTTGAAGGCTATAGTAAGGGTTTTTTAAGAAATATTGTGATAGAAATAAAATATTGCAAAATTTGAAGGAAAATCATTAATTAAGGCTCTACTAAGGGAATTATAAAAATATTCATTTCTCAAGGCTATCGTAAGCATTTTTTGGAAAATAATGAATGAAGGCTATCGTAAGAAAATTTGAAAAAAAATACGAATGAAGGCTTTAGTAAGGGAAATTTAGGCAAAATTATTATAGAAAAGAAAAATTTGTGAAATTTGAAGAAAAATCATTTATGAAGTCTAAAGTAAGTGAATTTTATAAAAACTTGTTCTTGAAGGAAATAGAAAGGGATATAGTGGAAAAAATACTACTAAAGGCAATAGTAAGAGCATTTAAAGAAAAATCAGGATTGTAAGCTGTAGTATAGGTTTTTTTATAAAAATTATAATAGAAAACATTTATAACAAAATTTGAAGAAAAATCATTTATGAGGCAACAGTAAGAAAATTTTAAATAAAAAAAATTCTAAATGATACAGTAAGGGATTTTGTGGAAAAATTATATCTAATACATTTAGTAAGGCAATTTGAAAAAAAATCATGAATGAATGCAATAGTAAGGGTTTTTACAAAAATTATATCAGAAAAAAAATATTACAAAATTTAAAGAAAAACTACTTATGAACACTATGGTAAATAAATTTTTTAAAAATTTATTGTTGAAGCCTATAGAAAGGGATTCGATGAAAAAATTATGTCTAAAGCCTATGGTAAGAGAATTTGAGGGAAAACCACGATTGAAGCCTATAGTAATGGTTATTTAAGAAAATTTACGAAAGAAAAAATAATTTTAAAAATTAAAAGAAAAGTCATTTATGGAAGCAAAGGAAAGGGAATTTAAAAAATAAATTAAAAATTCATTTCTGAAGGCAATTGTAAAGGATTTAAAGAAAATATTTTGACAGAACTATATAGAAAGGGAATTTGAATAAAAATCAAGAATGAAGGCTATTATAAGTGTTTTGTAAGAAAAATTATGATACTCAAAATTAAAGAAAAATCATTTATGAAAGGTTTGGTAAGGGAATTTGGAAAAAATTAATTCCTGAAGGCTATTATAAAGGTTTTTTTAGAAAAATTGTGATAGAAATAAAAAGTTGCTAATATTGAAGGAAAATCATTTATTAAGGCTATAGTAAGGGAATTATAAAAATATTCATTCTTAATGGCTATTGAAGCGATTTTCTGGAAAATGAAGACTGAAGGCTATAGTAAAAAAATTTGAAAAAAAAAAACACGAATGAAGACTTTTGTAAGGGAAATTTAAGAAAAATTATGATTGAAAACAAAAATTTCTGAAATTTGAAGAAAAATCATTTGTGAAGGCAAAAGTAAGAGAATTTTATAAAAATTTATTCTTGAAGAAAATAGTAAGGGATTTAGTGGAAAAGATACTACTAAAGGCTATAGTAAGAGAATTTAAAGAAAAATCACGAATGTAGGCTATAGTAAAGGTTTTTGTATAAAATTATAATAAAAAACACTTTGCAAGATTTGAAGAGAAATCATTTACGAAGGCAACAGTAAGGAAATATTAAAAAAATTATTTCTAATTGATATAGTAAGGGATTTCATGGAAAAATAATGTCTAAAACCTTTAGTATGGGAATTTGTAAAAAAATCACGAATGAATGCAATAGTAAGGGTTTTTTAGAAAAATTATGAAAGAAAACAAATATTGAAAAATTTAAAGAAAAACTACTTATGATAACAATGGTAAGGAAATTTTTAAAAAAAGCATTGGTGAAGGCTATAGTAAGTGATTTGCTAGAAAAGTTATGTCTAAAGCTTATGGTATTAGAATTTGAAGGAATATCTCGAATGAAGGCTAAAGTAATGGTTATTTAAGAAAAATTATGAAAGAAAATATATATTACAAAATTAAAAGAATGTCATTTATGGAAGAAAAGGTAAGGGAATTTAAAAACAAATTAAAAAAATTCATTCCTGAAGGCCATAGTAAGGGATTTAAAGGAAAAACTTTGATCAAAGCATATTGTAAGGAAATTCGAAGAAAAATCACGAATAAAGGCAATTATATGGGTTTTTTAAGAAAAATTATGAACAAAATAAAATAAAAGAAAAATCATTTTTGAAAGCTGTGATAAGGAATTTTGAAACAATTCATTCCTGAAGGTTATAGTAAGGGTTTTTTAAGAAATATTGTGATTGAAATAAAAAATTGTAAAATTTAAGGAAAATCGTTAATTATGGCAATAGTAAGGGAATTATAAAAATATTCATTCATAAAGGCTATCGTAAGCGCTTTTCTAGAAAAAAAATTGAAAAAAAAACACGAATGAAGACTTTAGTAGGGGAAATTTAAGCAAATTATTATAGAAAACAAGAATTTGTGAAATTTTAGGAAAAATTATTTATGTAGTCTAAAGTAAGAAAATTTTATGAGAATTTATTCTTGAAGGGAATAGTAAGGGATTTAGTGGAAAATATACTACCAAAGGCTATAGTAAGAGAATTTAAAGAAAAATCACGAATGTAGGCTATAGTAAAAGTTTTTTTATAAAAATTATAATAGAAAAAACATTGCAAAAATTGAAGAAAAATATTTATGCTGTCAACAGTAAGGCAATTTAAAAAAAATTATTTCTAAAAGATACTGTAAGCAAGTTCGTGAAAAAATTATGTCTAAAACCTTTACTAAAGGAATTTGAAGAAAAATCACAAATGAATGCAATAGTAAGCATTTTTTAAAAAAAATAATGAAGCAAACCACTGTTTTAAAAACCTAATCGGACCGGCCGGTCCAACCCGATTGAATCAGAATCAGAGGCCAATCCGGTTCTCATTGACATGGCCCGGTTCTATGTAATCAACATTAATTTTGTCTTTTTACCTATAGAAATATAACATATTTATAAAGTATAGAGGATAATATTCACTGGTTGACCATTGGTCCAACCCGGTCTAACCAGGTTCGACCAAAATGGAACATACTGTCGGTTTGATGGCCAGTTCGATTTTTAAAGCATTGAAGCAAACAAATATTACAAAATTTAAAGAAAAACTATTTATTATAACAATGGTAAGGAAATTTTAAAAAAATTCATTGCTGAAAACTATAGTAAGGGATTTGGAGGAAAGATTATGTCTAAGGCCTCTGGTAAGAGAACTTGAAGGAAAATCAGGAATGAAGGCTATAGTAATGGTTATTTAAGAAAAATTATGAAAGATAGAAAAAATTACAAAACTAAAAGAAAAGTCATTAATAGAAGGAAAGGTAATGGAATTTTAAAAACAAATTTTAAAAATTCTGCCTGAAGGCTCTAGTAAGGGATTTAAAGGAAAAATTTTGACGGAAGCATATAGTAAGGGAATTTGAAGAAAAATCATGAATAAAGGCAGTTATACGGATTTTTTATGCAAAATTAAGAAAAAATTAAATAAAAAAAAATCATATATGAAAGCTATGGTAAGGGAATTTCTAAATAATTCATTCCTAAAGGCTATAGTGACGGCTTTTCAAGAAAAAATGTGATAGAAATAAAAAATTACAAAATTTTAAGGAAAATAATTAATTAAGGCCGTAGTAAGGGAATTTAAAAAATATTCATTCATGAAGGCTATTGTAAGCAATTTTTTGGAAAATGATGACTGAAGGCTTTAGTAAGGGAAATTTAAGGAAAATTATTATACAAAACAAAAATTTATGAAATAGGAAGAAAAATCATTTATGAAGTCTAAAGTAAGAGAATTTTATAAAAATTTGTTCATGAACGAAATAGAAAGGGATTTAGTGGAAAAAATACTACTAAAGGCAATAGTTAGAGCATTTAAAGAAAAATCATGATAGTAGGCTATAAAAAATATTTTTTTTATAAAAATTATAATAGAAAACATATATTACAGAATTTGAAGAAAAATCATTTATGAAGGCAACAATAAGGAAATTTAAAAAAAAAAATCTAATTGATACAATAAGGTCTAAAACCTTTAGTAAGGCAATTTGAAAAAAAATCATGAATGAATGCAATAGTAAGGGTTTTTACGAAAATTATGAAAGGAAACCACTATTACAAAATTTAAAGTGAAACTATTTATGAATACTATGATAAGGAAATTTTGAAAAAATTCATTTTTGAAGCCTATAGTAAGGGATTTGTTGGAAAAATTATGTCCAAAGCCTATGCTAAAATAATTTAAAGGAAAATCACGAATGAAGCCTAAAGTGAAGGTTATTTAAGAAAAAATTTGAAAGAAAATAAAAATTACAAAATAAAAAGAAAGCCAAGGAAAGGGAATTTTAAAAAAAAAATAAAAAACTCATTCCTGAAGGATATAGTAAGGGATTTAAAGGAAAAACTTTGACTGAACTATAAAGTAAGGGAATTTGAAGAAAAATCACGAATGAAAGCTATTCTAATGGTTTTGTAAGAAAAATAATGAAAAAGAAAATGAAATAAAAGAAAAATAATTTATGAAAGCAAAGGTAAAGGAATTTTAAAAAAATTCATTGTTGAAGGCAATAAGGGTTTTTTTAGAAACATTTTGAAATAAATAAAAAATTGTAAAATTTAAACGAAAATCATTTATAAAGGCAATAGTAAGAGAATTTGAAAAAAAATCATGAATGAAGGGTTTAGTAAAGGAATTTTAAGAAAAATTAATATTGAATACAAAAATGTGTGAAATTTGAATAAAAAAATCATTTATGAACTCTAAAGTAAGAGAATTTTATACAAATTTATTCTTGAAGGAAATTATAAGGGATTTAGTGGAAAAAATACTACTAAAGGCTATAGTATGAGAATTTTAAAAAAAATCACGAAAGGAGACTATGTTAAAGGTTTTTTTAAAAAAAATATAATAGAAAACACAAATTGCAGAATTTGAAGAAAAATCATTTATGAAGGCAACAGTAAGGTAATTTTTTTAAAAATTATTCCTAAATGATACAATATGGGATTTCATGGAAAAATTATGTGTAAAACTGTTTGAAAGGAAATTTAATGGAAAATCAAGTATGAATGCAGCAGTAAAGGTTTTTTAGAAAAAAATATGAAAGAAAAAAAATATTACAAAATTTAAAGAAAAACTATTTATGATAACTATGATTAGGAAATTTTAAAGAAATTCATTCCTGAAGGCTTAAGTTAGGGATTTGGTAGAAAAATTATGTCTTATGCCTATAGTTAGAGAATTTGATGGAAAATCATGAATGAAGGCTATAGTAAGGGTTATCTAAAAAAATTATGAAAGAAAATAAAAATAACTAAATTTAAAAAAAAGCCATTTTTGGAAGCAAAGGTAAGTGAATTTAAAAATAAAAATAAAAAATTTATTCCTGAAGGCTAATTTTGACCGAAGCAAATAGTAAGGGAATTAGAAGAAAAATCAAAAATAAAGGAATTAGAAGAAAAATCACGGATAAAGGCTATTATAAGGGTTTTTTTAGAAAAATAAAGAAAGAAAACTCAAAATAAAAAATTAAAGAAAACTTTTTTATGAAAACTATGGTAAGGCAATTTTGAAACAATTCAGTGTTGAACGCTATTGTAAGTGTTTTTAAAGAAAAATTGTGATAGAAATAAAAAATTGAAAAATTTGAAGGATAATCATTAATTAAAGCTATAGTAAGGGAATTCTAAAAATATTCTTTCTTGAAGGCTATCGTAAGCTATGTTGTGGAAAACAATGATAGATGGCAATAGTAAGAGAATTTGAAAAAAAATCACTAATAATGATAGAAGGCAATAGAAAGAGAATTTTAAGAAAAAATATTATAGAATACAAAAATTTGTGAAATTTGAAGAAAAATCATTTATGAAGTCTAAACTAAAAGAATTTTATCAAAAATTATTCTTGAAGGAATTAGTAAGGGATTTAGTGGAAAAATTACTACTAAAGGCTATAGTTAGAGAATTTAAAAAAATGTCACGAATGTAGGCTACGGTAAAGGTTTTTTATAAAAATTATAATAGAAAACAGAAATTGCAGAATTTGAAAAAAATTCATTTATGATGGCAACAGTAAGGCAATTTTAAAAAAACTTATTCCTAAATGATACAGTAAGGGATTTCATGGAAAAATTATGTCTAAAACCTTTAGTATGAGAATTTGAAGAAAAATCACAAAGAATGCAATAGTAAGGGTTTTTTATAAAAATTATGAAAGAAAACTAATATTATGAATTTTAAAGAAAAACTATTTATGAATATTATGGTATGGAAATTTTAAAAAACTCATTGATCAAGCCTGTAAGGGATTTGGTGGAAAAAATATGTCTAAAGCCAATGGTAAGAGAATTTGAAGGAAAATCACGACTGACCGCTATAGTAATGGTTATTTAAGAAAAATTATGAAAGAAAATAAAAGTTACAAAATTGAAGGAAAAGTCATTTATGAAGGCAAAGGTATGGGAATTTTAAAAATAAATTAAAAAATTAATTCCTGAAGGCAGTGGTAAGGAATTTAGAGGAAATATTTTGACTGAAGAATATAGTAAGGTAATTTGAAGAAAAATCATGAATGAAGGCAATTATAAGGGTTTTTAAAGAAAACTAATGAAAAAAATGAAATACAAAAGAAAAAAAAATTAATGAAAGCTATGGTAAGGGAATTTTTTAAAAATTTATTTGTGAATGCTATGTAAGGGTTTTTTAAGAAAAATTATGATAAAAATATAAAATAGCAAATTTTGAAGGAAAATCATTAATTAAGGTTATATTAAGGGAATTATAAAAATATTCATTCTTGAAGGCTGTTGTAAGCAATTTTTTGTTAAACTACGACAAAAGGCTATAGTAAGAGAATTTAAAAAAGAAAATCACGAATGAAGGCTAGTAAGGGAATTTTAAGAAAAAATATTATCGAAAGAAAAAATTTATGAAATTTGAATAAAAATCATTTAGGAAGGATAAAGTAAGAGAATTTGATAAAAAATTATTCTTGAAGGAAATAGTAAGGGATTTAGTGAAAAAATATTAGTAAAGGCTACAGTAAGAAAATTTAAAGAATGTAGGCTATAGTAAAGGTTTTTTTTTTATAAAAATTATTATGGAAAGCACAAATTGTAGAATTTGAAGAAAATCATTTATGAAAGCAACAACAAGGTAATTTTAAAAAAAAGTATTCTAAATTGATTCAGTAAGGGATTTTGTAGAAAATTGTCCAAAACCTTTACTAAGAGAATTTGAAGAAAAATCACGAATGAATGCAATAGTAAGGGTTTGTTAAAAAATGTACGAAAGAAAACAAATATTACTAAATTTAAAGAAAAACTATTTATGAAAATTATGGTATAGAAATTTTAAAAAAATTCATTGTTGAAGGCTATATTAAGAGATTTGGAGGAAAAATTATGTCTAAAGCCTTTGGCAAGAGAATTTGAAGGAAAATCACGAATGAAGGCTACAGTAAGGGTTATTTAAGAAAAATTATGAAAGAAAAAAAATATTACAAAATTTAATAAAAGTAATTTATGGAAGCAATGGTAATGTGATTTAAAAAAAAAATAAAAAAAATTCATTCCTGAAGGCTATAATACGGGATTTAAAGGAAAATTTTGACTGAAGCATATAGTAAGGGAATTTGAAGAAAAATCACAAATGAAGGCTGTTATAACCAGTTTTTTTTAAAAAAATTGAAATAAAACAAAAAATACGAAATAAAAGAAAAGTCATTAATGAAAGCAATGGTAAGGGAATTTTGAAAAAATACTTTCAAGAAGGCCGTAGTAAGGGTTTTTTAAGAAAAATTGTGAAAGAAAAAAATTGTAAAATTTGAAGGAAAATCATTTATTAAGGCTATAGTAAGGGAATTATAAAAAATATTCATTCTTCAAGGCAATAGTAAGATATTTGATGGAAAACTATGACAGAAGACTACTAAGGGAATTTGAAGAAAAATCTCAAATGAATAGTATAGGTTTTTCAAGAAAATTTATGATAAAATAAAAAATATGAAATATTAAGAAATATCAATTATGAAGATTGTTGTATGAGAATTTAAAAAAAAACATTTATGAAGGATATTGTAAAGAATTTAGTGCAAAGCAATAAATGAAAGCTATTGTATTGGAATTTGAAGACAAAACACGAATGAAGGCGTATTTTTAGAAAAATTCCAATAGAAAACAAAAATTTCTAAATTTGAAGAAAAATTATTTTTGAAGGTTATTCTACGGGAATTTTTAGAAAAATCATTCCTGAAGGATATATTAAGGGATTTATAGGAAAATTATAACTAAAGGATAAGGTAAGGGAATTTGAAGAAATATCACAAATAAATTTAGAAAGGGTTTTTAAAGAAAAATTAAGACAAAAAATGTAGTTATATTTTTTTTAAAATCTTTTATTAAAGCTATAGTAAGGGAATTTTATAAAAATTTATTCGTGAAGGCTATTGTAAGGGATTTGATAAAAAAGTTAAGACAGAAGCCTGTAGTACGAGATTTCATTTAAAAATTATAACTAAAACCTTTTGTAAGGGTATTTGAAGAAAAATCACGAACGAAAGCAATAGTAAGGGTTTTTTAAAAAAAATATGAAGAAAAAAATATATTACCAAAATTTAAAGAAAAATCAATAATGAAAGATAAGGTAAAAAAAATTATACTAAAGACAATAGTAAGGGAATTTGAAGAAAAATCACGAATGAAGGCTATAGTAATGGTTTTTTAGAAAAAGTTATGAAAGAAAAAAAAATTACGAAATTAAAAGAAAAATCTTTTATGATAGCTATGGTAAGGGAATTTTACAAGAAAAACTATGATAGAAAAAATGTTTAATAAGAAAAGTTAAGATAGAAAAAGAAAATTGCAGAATATTAAAAAATTCATTTATGATGGCAATTGTAAAGGAATTTTAAAAAAAATCATTCCTATAGGATATAGTGAGGGATTTGAAGAAAAATCACGAATGAAGGATATAGTAAGGGTTTTTCAAAAAAAATTATGATAGAAATAAAAAATTCAAAATTTGAAGGAAAATCATTTATTGAGACCAAAGTAAGGGAATTTAAAAAAAAAATTATTATTGAAGGCTACAGTAAGCCAATTGGTGAAAAACTATGAAAGAAGGCTAGAGAATGAGAATTTGAAAAAAAATCACAAATGACGGCTATAGTAAGGGTATTTTAAGAAAAATTAAGATAGAAAACAAAAAAATAAAATTTGAATAAAAATTATTTATGAAGGCAATAGTAAAATAATTTTGCAAAAAATTATTCTTGAAGGAAATTGTAAATGATTTAGTGGAAAAATTATGACTAAAGGCTATACTAAGAGAATTTAAAGAAAAATCACTAATGCAAGCTATATTAGAGGTTTTTTAAGAAAAATTATGGTAGAAAACCAAAATTTCAGAATTTGAAGAACAATCATTTATGAAGGCACAGTAAGGGAATTTAAAAAAAAATTATTTATGAATGCAGTAAGGGTTTTCATTGAAAAATTATGACTAAAACCTTAGTAAGGAAATTTGAAGAAAAATTACGAATGAAAACTATAGTAAGGGCTTTTTAAGAAAACTATAAAAGAAAACAAATATAACAAAATTTAAAGAAAAATCAATTATGAAAGCTGTGGTAAGGGAATTTAAAAAAAGTATTTGGTGGAAATATTATGACTGAAGCCTACAATAAGGGAATTTGAAAAAAAAACACACATAAAGGCTATAGGAAGGGTTTTTTTAAGAAAAATAATGAAAGAAAACAAATTGCAAAAAAAATTGAAGGAATATAATTTATAAAGACCATATTGAAGCAATTTTTTTAAAAAATCATTCTTCAAGACTATAGTAAGTGATTTTGTGGAAAACTATGATAGAAGGCTATAGTAAGGGAATTTGAAAATAAATCACGAATGAAGGCTAAAGTAATGGTATTTAAAAAAAATTATGATAAAAATAAAAAATTACAAAATTAGAAGAAAAATTAGTTATGAAGGCTATGGTATGAGATTTTTATATAAATTTATTCTTGAAATAGAAATTTATTCTTAAATACAATAGTAAGGGAATTAGTGGAAAAATTATGGTTGAAAGCTATAGTAAGAGAATTTGAAGAAAAATTACAAATGAAGGTAACAGTAAAGGTTTTTTAAGAAAAATTATGATAAAAAACAAAAATTACAGAATTTGAATATGTTGGCTATAGTGAGGGAATTTTAAAAAGTTCATTCTCAAAGGCTATAGTAAGGGATTTGGAGGAAAAATTATGATAAAAGCTTACAGTAAGGAAATTTGAAGGGTTTTTTAAGAAAAATTTTGATTGGAAACAAAAATTACAAAATTTGAAGGAAAATCATTTATGAATGTAATAGTACGGGAATTTTAAAAAAATTACTTCTGGAAGACTATAGTAAGCGATTTCGTGGAAAACTATGAAAGAAGGCAATTCTAAAAGAATTTGAAAAAAATCACGAATGAAGAACAAAATAAGGGTATATTAAGAAAAATTATGAAAGAAAACAAAAATTATAAAATTTGAATAAAAATCATTTCTGAAGGCAATAGTAAGAGAATTTTATAAAAATTTATTCTTGAAGGATATACTTAGGTATTTCAAGGAAAAATTAAGATTGAATGCTATGGTAAGACAATTTGAAGAAAAATCACAAATGAAGGATATAATAAATGCCTTTTAATAAAAGTTTTAAAAGAAAAGCAAATTGCAAAATTTTAAGAAAACTCTTTTATGATCGCTAAAGTAAGGGAATTTTAAAAAATTCATTCTTGAAGGCTAAAGGAAAGGATTTGGTGGAAAAATTATGACTAAAGCCTACATTAAGGGAATTTGAAGAAAAATTATGATTGAAGGCTATAGTGAGATAGGATTTTTTAAGAAAAAATCTGATTGGAAAAAAAAATTGTGAAATTTGAAGAAAAATCATTTAAGAAGGGAAATTTATAAATATTCATTAGTGAAGGCTATATAATGGATTTTAATGAATAATTAATACTAAAGCCTATAGTAAGGGAATTTTAAGAAAAATCACGAATGAAGGCTATAGTAAGGATTTTTTAAGAAAAATTATGAAAGAATGCAAAAATTGTGAAATTTGAAGAAAGATTAATTATGAAGGATATAGTAAGGGATTTTTAAGAATAATCATGAATGAAGGCTACATAGTAAGCAATTTGGTGGAAAATTATGACAGAAGATAGTAAGGGAATTTGAAAAAAAAAAAATCACGAATGAAGGCTATAGTAAGAGTTTTTAAAGAAAATTTATGATAGAATAAAAATAACCAAAATTTGAAGAAAAAACCTTTATGAAGGCTATAGTAATGGAATTAAAAAAAACAAATCCAGAAGAATATAGTAAGGGATTTAGTGAAAAATTATAAATTAAGTCAATAGTAAGGAAATTTGAAAAAAAATCATGAATGAAGGCTATAGAAAGAGTATTTTAAGAAACATTATGATAGAGAACAAAAATTGTAAAATTTTAAGAAAAATCATTTGTTAAGGCTATAGTGAGGGAATTTTATAAAAATTTATTCATGAAGGCTATAGTATGGGATTTGGTGTAAAATTATGACTAAACCCTATAGTAAGGGAGTTTGAAGAAAAATCACGAATGAAGGCTATAGTAAGGGAGTTTGAAGAAAAATCACGAATGAAGGCTATAGTAAGGGAGTTTGAAGAAAAATCACGAATGAAGGCTATAGTAAGGGCTTTTTTAATTTTTGATAGAATAAAAAATTGAAAATTTTGAAGAAAAATTATTTATGAAGGCTATAATAAGGGAATTTTAAATAATATATTCCAGAAGAATATAGTAAGGGATTTTGTGGAAAATTATAACTGAAGGCTACGGTATGAGAATTTGAAGAAAAATAGCGAATGAAGGTTATAGAAAGGGTATTTGAAGAAAAATCATTTGTGAAGGCTATAGTATGGGAGTTTTAAAAAAATTTATTCCTGACAAATATAGTTAGTGATTTATTGGAAAATTTTTATTGAAGGCTATAGTAAGGGAATTTTAAGAAAAATCATGAATGAAGCCTATAGAAATGGAATTTTAAGAAAAATTATGACAAAAAATAGAAATAGTGAAATTTAAAGAAAAATTATTTATTAAAGATATAGTAATGAAATTTTATAAAAATTCATTCCTGAAGGCTATAGTAAAGGAATTTGAGGTAAAATTATGATTAAAGGCTATAGTAAGGGAATTTGAATAAAAATCATCACAAAAATCTAAAATGAGGGAATTTGAATAAAAATCATCACAAAAATCTAAAATGAGGGAATTTGAATAAAAATCATCACAAAAATCTAAAATGAGGGAATTTGAATAAAAATCATGATTAAAGGCAATAGTAAAAGAATTTTAACAAAATTTATTATTGAAGGTTGTAGTAAGGGTATTTGAAGAAAAATCATGACTAAAGGCTATAGTAATAGAATTTGAAGAAAAATCTCGAATGAAGGCTATAGAGTTTTCTAAGAAAACATATGATACAAAAAAAAATTGCGTTATTTGAAGAAAAATCACTTATGAAGGAAATATTACGGGAATTTTTAAAATTTATTCCTTAAGGCTATAGTACGGGTTTTGGAGGAAAAATTATGACAAAAGGCTATATTATTTATTTTTGAAAAAAAGTCATTGTTGAAGGCTATAGTATGAGAATTTGAAAAAAAATTACGAATGAAGGGTATAGTAAGGGTTTTCTTAAAAAAAATATGATACAAAAAAAAATACTTAATTTGAAGAAAAATCACTTATGAAGGCTATAGTATGGAAATTTTATAAAAATTCTCCTTAAGGCTATAGTATTGGAATTTGGAGCAAAAAGTATGACTAAAGGCTATAATATTGGAATTTAAAGAAAAATTGTGATTGAAGTCTATAGTAAGGTAATTTAAAAAAAATAAGTGACAGAAGGCTACAGTAAGGGAATTTGAAGAAAAAATATCTCATTAAACTAAGATAAGGGAATTTGAGTTAAAATCATTATTAAAGGCAATAGGAAAGGATTGAGTTAAAATCATTATTAAAGGCAATAGGAAAGGAATTTAAATAAAATTCATTCTTGAAGGCAATAGTAAGGGAATTTGAAGAAAAGTCATGGCTAAAGGCCATACTAACGGAAATTTAAAAAAACAAAATAATGAAGGATATGGTAAAGGAATATTTTAAGAAATTAGTATAGAAAACAAAAATTACATTATTTGAAGAAAAGTCATTTATTAAGGCTATTGTAAGGAAATTTAAAAACAAATCATCCCTGATGGCTAGAGTAAAGCAATTTAAGAAAAAATCTTGGCTTAAGGCAATAAAAAGAGAATTTAAAAAAAATGCATACCGAAGGCTATAGTGAGGGAATTTGAAGGAAAAATATCTCATTAAACTAAGATAACTGAATTTGAAGAAAAATCATTATTAAAGGCAATAGTAAGTGAATTTAAAGAAAATTTATTCTTAAAAGGTATACTAAGGGAATTTGTAGAAAAATCATGACTAAAGGCAAAAGAAATGGAATTTTAACAAAAGTAAAGATTGAAGGCCATAGGAAGGGATTTTTATGAAAAAATGATATATAAAACAAAAATTATAAAATTTCAATTAAAATAATTTATTAAGGCTATAGGAAGAGAATTTTTAAAAAATTCATTCACGAAGGCTATAGTAAGGGAATTTGTGGAAAAATCATGACAGAATGCTATAGTAAGGGAATTTGAAAAAAATACATGACTGAAGGATATAGCAAGGGAATTTGTAGAAAAAGCATCACTAAAAATTAAAAAGAGGGAATTTGAAGAAAAATCATGATTAAAGGTAATAGTAAAAGAATTTTAAGAAAATTAATTCCTAGAAGTAATAGTAAGGGTATTTGAAGAAAAATCATAACCGAAGGCTATAATGTGGGAATTTGAAGAAAAATCACGATTGTAAGGGTTTTAAAAGAAAACTAATGATAGAAAAAATAAATTCCAGAATTTAAAGAAAAATCACTTATGAAGGCTAAAGTATGGGAATTTTGAAAAAATTCATTACTTGAGGCAATAGAAAGGGATTTGGAGGAAAAATAACGACTAAAGGCTATATTATGGGAATTCTAAGAAAAATCATGACAAACATCTATAGTAAGGGAATTTGAAAAAAATACACGACCGAAAGATATAGGAAGAGAATTTGAAGAAAAAACATCTCATTAAACCAAAATAAAGGAATTTGAGGAAAAAATATGATTAAAGGCAATAGTAAAGGAATTTTAAGAAAATTTATTCTTGAAGGCTATAGTAAGGAAATTTTATGAAAAATCATGAGTGAAGGCTACAATAAAATTTAAATAAAAATAAAGAATGAAGGCTATAGAACGAGACTTTTTATGAAAAAATAATATAGAGAACAAAAATTACAGAATTTGAATAAAAATCATTTATTAAGGCTACAGTAAGGGAATTTTAAGTAAATTCATTCTTGAAGTTATAGTAAGGGAAGTTGAGAAAAAATCAAGATCGAAGGCTATAAGCATATTTGAAAAAATAAAATGACAATAAGGGAATTTGAAGACAAATCTTCACAAAAAACTAAAATGAGGGAATTTAAAGAAAAAACAAGATTAAAGGCAATAGTAAAGGAATTTTAAGAAAGTTCATTTTTGAAGGCTATAGTAAGGGTATTTGAATAAAAATCTTGAGTCATGACTAAAGGCTATTGTAAGGAAATTTAAATAAAATTAAGAATGAAGGCTATATAGTAAGGGATTTGAAGATAAATTATTTCTTAATATTAAGGAAATTTAGTAAGGGAATGTGAGGAAATATTATTACTGAAGAATATAGTAAGAGAATTGGAAGAAAAAACATGACAAAAAACTAAAATAAGTGAATTTGAGGAAAAATCATGATTAAAGGCAATAGTAAAGGAATTTTAAGAAAATTCATTCTTGAAGGCTCTATTAAGTGAATTTGAAGAAATATTATGACTAAAGGTTACAGTAAGGGAATATGAATAAAAATTTAGAAAGAAGGTTATAGTAATGGATTTTTATAAAAAATTATGGTAGAAAACTGAAATTACTGAATTTGAAGAAAAATCATTTATGAAGGCTATAGTAAGGGAATTTTAAAAAATCATTTATGAAGGCTATAGTAAAGGAATTTTAAGAAAAATCATTTATGAAGGCTATAATTAGGTAATTTAAAAAAAATCATTTATGAAAGCTATAGTAAGGGAATTTTTAAAAAATTCATTCTTGAAGGCTATAGTAAGGGATTTGGAGGAAATATTTTGACTAAAGGCTTAGTAGGGGAATTTGAAAAAAATACATGACCAAAGGCTAGTAAGGGAATTTGAAGAGAAATCATGGTAAAAAACTAAAATAAGGGAATTTTAGGAAAAACCATGATTAAAAGCAATAGTACAAGAATTTAGAAATTTCATTCTTGAAGGCTATTTGTAAGGGAATTTTGAAAAAAACAAATGATTGAAGGTTATAGTAAGGGAATTTGACTAAAAATTTAAAATGAAGACTATAAAGTAAGGGAATTTGAAGGAAAAAAATTACTGGAATTCAATAAAAATTTATTTTATAAAAATAAAATTTATGAAATTTGAACATGAATCATTTATTAAGGCTACAATAAGGGAATTTTACGAAAATTCATTTGTAAAGGAATTTGAGGAAAAATCATGACTAATGATGATAGTTATGGAATTTGGAAAAAATACATGATCGAAGACTATACTAAATGAATTTGATAGAAAATCATGAAAAAAAACTAAAATAAGGAAATTTAAGGAAAAATCATAATTAAAGGCAATAGTAAAGGAATTTTATGAAAAATCCTTTTGAAGGCAATAGTAAGAGAATTTGATGAAAAATAATGACTAAAGGCTATAGTAAGGGAATTTGAATAAAAATGAAGAATGAAGGCTATAGTAAGGGCTTTTTATGAAAAAATTATTATAGAAAACAAAAATTATGGAATTTGAAGAAAAATTATTTATTAAGGATACAGTAAGGGAATTTTAAAAAAATTAATTCCTTAAAGCTATAGTAAGGGCATTTGAGAAAAAATTATGACTGAAGGCTATAGTAATAGAATTTGAAAAAAAATACATGACCGAAGGCTTCTGTTAGGGAATTTGATGAAAAATCATGACAAAAAACTAAAATAAGGGAATTTTAAGAAAAATTGTGATTAAAGGGAATAGAAAAGGAATTTTAAGAAAATTCATTCTCGAATGATATACTAGGGAATTTGAAGAAAATTTCCCTTACTATAATCTTATGTCGATATTTTTTTAATATTCCCTTATTGAGATTTTTCTTCAAATTCCAGTCTTTGGTCGAGGTTTTTTCTTATATTCTCTTCATCTGAACTTCAGCTGATAATTTTTTTCATGTTCCCATTTTATAGCCTTCTCTCAAGATTTTCTTCATATTCCCTTTTGGTTGTCTTCAATCAAAATCTTTCTTTTAATCCCCTTTCTATATCCTTTTGTTGAGATTCTTTTTCATATTTCCTTACTAAAGCCTTCTATCAAGATTTTTCATCAAATTCACTTACTATAGCCTTCATTAAGGTTTAGGTCAAAATTCTCTTACTATAACATTCATTGAGATTTTTCTCAAAATTCACTTACTATATCATTCATAGAGATTTTTTTCAAAATTTCCTTACTATGGTCTTTTATCAAGTTTTTTTTTATGTACCCTTCCAATAGCTTCTCTCCAGATTTTTTATCAAAATTATATACTATAAAAAAATTTCTTCTTATTCGCATCATATAGTCTTCAACCGAGAATTTTCTTCATATTTTCTACTGTATCTTTCTCTAGATATTTTTCTTCAAATTCCTTAAGTTAGGATTTACCTTCAAATACCTTACTAAAACCTTTTGTCAAGATTTTTCTTCAGATTCCCATCCTATAGCCTTATTTCGAGATTTTTCATCAAATTCCCCTGATAAGGTGTTCAGTTATGATTTTTCTTCATCTTCTCTTACAATAGCCATTGGTTGAGATTTTACTCCAAATTCTTTTACTATAGCCTTGTTTTGATTTTTTTAAAAAAATTCTTTTATTACAAGCACTCTGTCAAGATTTTTCTTTAAATATCCTTGCTTAGCCATTAATGGATAGTTTTCTTCAAATTCCCTCACGATAGCTTTGTTTTGAGATTTTTCTTTATATTCCCTTGATCCTTAAATTAATATTTTTTTTCATATTGCCTTATTAATGACTTTGGTCAAAAATTTTATTCTCAATTCCTTACTATAGCCTTCTATTGAGATTTTTCAACAAATTTCCTTAGTACAAATTTCGAGATTTTTCATAATATTCCCTCACTGTAGCCTTCAATCAATTTTTTCTCACATTCCCTTATAATAGATTTTTATTAATATTTTTCTTCATATCCCTTATTGTAGCCTCTATGAAGATTTTTCTTCAAATTAGCCTTCTGTCAAGAATATACTTCAAATTCCCAAACTACAATCTTTTGTCCAAAATTTTCATTAAATTCTCTTACTACAGCCTTCTATTGAGATTTCACTTAAAATTCCATAGCTATAGTATTTTTTTTATATTTTTATTCAAATTTCCTTACTATAGCCATTTGTCGAGATTTTTCTTCATATCCCCTTACCATAACCTTATGTCAATTTTTTTAGATTTCCTTACTACAACTTTTTTCTAAGATTTTTCTTCATATTCTCTGACTATAGCCATTTGTCTGTACTTTTTCTTCATCTTCCCTTTCGATAGCCTTCAATCATATTTTTTCCTCAAATCTATTTACAATAGCCTTTTGTCAAAAAATTTCTTTAAATTCCCTTACTATTGCCTTATACCATAATTTTTCTTTATTCACTAACTTATGGCCTCCTTTCTAGATGTTTCATCAGATTCCCTTAAATGCTATAGCCTTGTCAAGATCTTTTTTAAATTCCCTTACTATAGCTTTATGTTGAGATTTTTCATCATATTCCATTACTATAGCCTGCATTCAATAGTCAACATTTTCTTCATATTCCCTTCTTATAGCTCTCTCAAAATTTTTATTCAAAATCTCTTAATAAAGTATTCTGTTGAGATTTTGCTTCAAATTTCCTTACTATAACCTTATGTCAAAATTTTCTTCAATTAACCTTATTAGATATTTTTTTTTCTAGATTTTTCTTCATATTCCTTTTCTATAGCCTTCAACCTAATATTTTTTTATATAGCATTAATATAGAGTTGTGTCGAGATATTTCTCCATATTCCCTTACTATAGCTTTCCACGGAGATTTTTGTTCAAATTCTTTTACTATAACCATTTGTCAAGATCTTTCTTTAGTCATTTGTCAAGAATTTCTTCAAATTCCCTTACTATAAATTTCTATCGCAATTTTTATTCATATTTTCTAACTATAGCCTTCTTTTGATAATTTTATCAAATTCCTATAGTACAACCTTCGGTCAAGATTTTCTTCTTCTTCCCTTTCTATTGCCTTCTTTTGACGCTTTTCTTCAAATTTTCTTACAATACCCACTTCTATAGAGAACTTTTTTCAAATTTGTTACTATTGCCTTCTATTTTTATTTTTCTTTATATTCCTTTGCAATAGTCTCCTCTCGAGATTTTTCATCAAATTCCATTACTATAGCCTTGTGTGAAGATTTTTTTTCATATTTTCTTAATATATACTTCAATTGATATTTTCTTCAAATTCCCTTGCAATATCCTTTGGTCGAGATTTTTATTGATATTCTCTAACTGTAGCATTTGTTTGATATTATTGTTCATTTTCTCATTTTTATTTTTTGATTAATTTGTGATTTTTATTTGTTTCATCAAGGGGCTGGGTTTTTTTCTTTTTGTAATTTTTCCGTGAAATGCTTGAGGGATCTAATGGACCTAAAAAATGTACATCTTAATAGAATACTGCTCACAGTTGTGCCTTTGGCCGATATAATGGTCTAACTTTGCTCACAGCATTTGCTGTTACAACGATGAATACATCTCATGGCCCATCGCAGCAAGAGATATGGGGAAGACTCACTGAGCCCGTTTCTGGTAGTCAGAATGTCAGACTCCAGGTATGTGTACTGGGCTGTTTATGATGGTACCCCTTGCGAATAAACGAAGGGTTTTTGGAGGGTTCTTCTTTCAGACAAGCGTTTCGCTCTCCGCCATGGCGTTTCTCTTTCAGAAATTTCAAGAGGTACGATGCTTTTCTTCGATGTGTGTAGAACTTATGGACTGAATGGGGAACATGGTTGTGAATGTTTGTCACTTGCGTTTATTATCATGGTGAAGTTAGAATTTTTTTTTTTTTTTTTTGGGGGTTAAGTTTCTTCTCTCATTGGAGAGATTCAACTCTGAAATGCTTGTTCTGTGCGTGTGAATGGTCGACCTTGGAGAAAGACAGGTCCGTTAGCTATCCGAGAAAAAGGTTCTTGGCGTTTTGGTCTTAATGGAGAGGAGAACGCAGGAACCAGTAGCCAGATCCTACGTTTTACTGACGTACTTATCAAATTGAAAAATGTGCAAAATAATCGTGCTGATCAATCATTTCAACTATGTAGCTCAAATCGTAGATCAACCAAATACCTTAGTGAGCTCATTGTAGTTCAAAGAGAACTGCGCGATTATTACTCTCTATTCGTCGGGAGTTTAGTAAAACTTGCTGTAAACCTGTATAGGATTTTTTTAACGATGCTTACTTGACGCCAGGAGCAAAGAAAAAAGTTATATAAGTATTTGATCACATAGCAGTATGCTTTGAATGGAAATTTTTTATGTGAACAGCTTTTACAAAAAAGGCAGTCAAAAAATATTATTCATGACGGATTTCAAGAAAAAAAATTCACTTGTTGACATTTTTCTTCTCAGTTTATCAAAACTCTGGCAAAGAGTCCGACATTTGCCAGAGACCCGAGGCTTCTTCAGTTTGAAGCAGATGTGAATCGATTGTTTCTTTACACGAGGTTGGTTTTATTTCTCTTTGTGGATATGTGAAGACTCCAATTTTTCTTATTGTCCATATTTTTATGATTATAACTGTAGAATTTCATTCAAAAAATGGTTTTTCTTTTTTCTAGTTATAACCGTTTGGGTAATGACGTGGCCGAGGCTGATACTGAGGAAATTATTGAGCTTGCAAGCAAAGCTTCACTTGCAGATCAGCAGAAACAAGTCCAGGAAAATATTCATTCGCAAATTAAAAGCTTTTGTTCGGCTATGGATGAAGTTCTCCGTCCTAGTTTGAAGAGCAGTGAAATAAAATCTGCAAATGCACATGAGCTTCCTCGCAGGAGTGGTCTTACTTATGCAATTGGAAGAACTTCAGCTTCCGCTCTTCAATCTGGTGAGTTCTTATGTCTAATATTTCCCTTTTGTCTTTCCAAATTTTGATTAGTTGTAATAATAAATCTTTTTAAAATGTTGAGTTCAACAAGATAATTTTGATGGCCTTTCTGGTTTTCTCAACACAAAACAAACCTTTTTTTTCTGTTAAGGTCTGTAATTTCACTAACAATTAAACAAGTAAATTTCTGTCGAGTTTGTTCTGGAGTGGGTACTAAATGCCACATCCAAATTTAAAGAGTTGGTGCAGTTGTCAGAAGCTAAAAGCTTGATTAATAATATTAAAACATCTTTCTGTTGGAATAATATTAAAACATAAGAGGAAGCTCCAAGAATATGACTTCTGTTAATTTTCAGTGCAGTTGTGCCAGAAACTCAGCCATTATCACGCGCAGAATTATCCCATCACCTGAAAGACCGTATTGGCTACACACTGGATATTAAACCTTCCCAAATACCCCATAAGGATGCTGGCCAAGGACTATATTTGCATGGAGAGGCTAATGTTGGAGCTGTCATAGCCTTCTATCCTGGGGTGATATACTCTCCTGCTTACTACAAAAATATCCCAGGATACCCACGAGTTGATGCTCAAAACTCTTATTTGATTACGAGATATGATGGGATTGTTATAAATGGTCAGCCATGGGGGCTTGGGGGTGAAGCTCGTGAAGTCTGGGATGGGTATTCGGTGCCTCAGTTTCAGACCAATTTACCTAAAGATATCACTGGTAATTCTGATAAGCTTTGGAAATGGCTTGGCAAGACTTCTATGGGTATCCCTGTGCAAAAAGGTGGGGAGGTATTAGAGCGGCGTAATCCACTAGCCTTTGGCCACTTTGCTAACCACCCAGCACCAGGGACTGAGCCAAACGTGATGCTTTGTCCATATGATTTTCCTATGAGCGAAGCTGACATGAGGGCATACATTCCAAATGTAGTGTTTGGTAGTGAAGAGAACGTGAAGATGAGGAGATTTGGGAGTTTTTGGTTCAAGTCAGGGGGAACTGGTGATGAGGGAGCTGATGTGCCTCTCATTAAGACACTACTTTTAGTTGCCACTAAGTCACTCTGCGATGAAGAAGTTTTCCTGAATTACAGATTAAGCAATGCAAAGCGGCGTCCTGCCTGGTATATGCCTGTTGATGAAGAGGAAGACAAGCTTAGGTGGAGCTAGGTGCACAGCTGTGCAACTCCTTAATAACAACAATGTTGATTTGTTGTCAGTGATTGCTTTGGCCTTTGCAATCATTTGATTTGCTCATCTGAAGAAGAGAGGAGATGCTATTTGATCTGACTTTGTTCAATTATTTATCAGTGGTAAGATGATCTTCTTTTTTCATTAAATTTTCTCAATATATTTCTCATTTTTGACAACTTAACAATTAGTCAAAGGAACTTTCTTGTGTTGTTTATTATTGGAAACTGTGTATGTTATATACATATGTTGCTCCCTTTGTTGGGTTACAGGAAACTCAGCAGGCCAAAGTCTTTCGGCTGCTTTCTTGAACTCTTCTTAAGATGGTATAAGCAAGTATGGAACTGATCCGTTTCCCTTTTTCCTGAAATGTTTATCAATGGAGCTTTTATTGCCTGTAAATCATGATGATCAACTTTGATGGGAGCAGGAAAGAAAAAGAAAAAAAAGAGGATGATTCAGAAGGGCTCCGAGGGCAGCTTTTTATCTGTCAAGAAATGTCTGATTAATTGCCTTGACCTTTTAGGAGCAAAAATTGGGACTTCATGTCCTGCCCCTCTCACTGTCACAAAAGTGAGACCATCATAGACTGTTACCCATCCTCCAACCTGACCCAGATTAGAAAATTTTAGTGAAAGATCATTGTTTGTGACCAACCAGTCTCACAAATACATTCACACACACAGGTGCGCCACCAAAAAAGAGAAAAGAAAAAGAAGGGAAGTTGTTCGGCTGTAAAAGCAAAATCAGAAAATCAGAAAATACTTTGATCCTCACCTCGTTATGGCTGAACCATGGCCTCCATTGATCAATTATTTTCAACCCAAGCTTCTTGATTGTGTACCTGGTCGATGTCACTGGAACAACAGCATCTGTATCTCCACTGGCACAAATTGATTCGCAATGAAAAAGAGGAAGAACCAAAAGATACTGATAACTTGTGTAGTTTCTTGGGTGGGGTTTCTCAAAATCCAAGTCAATCTGTACTGCTTATATTAAACTTATGGATTTTTTGTTTTTCAAAGCTAAATATGTACTTTTATTTCAACTTCACAACTGTTTTGGAGACTATTTTATGAAAGGATTAGATGAATTTTGATCAATTATTCTCCCTGACCTCAAAAAAAATATATTTATGAGGGGGGTTCTGTAATTCTTTATCTAAAATAAAATTTTTTACCTGTAGAGCCAAACTCGGAGGCCAGCATCAATAAGCTTTTTTATGACTGGGAGGGTTGAACTTGGTGCATCTCTCCAATTATCACCGACTGCTTCACTGCATACAGAAAATCTCAATCAAGGAGACGAAGAGAAACATTGCAGGATGCTATGGAACACTAGTGTTGAATTAAAAAGAAGAAAACTTTCTGTGTCATATTTTACCTGCAAAGATCCCAAGGATAGGGTATGTTGGTGACATTTGCATGGAGGGCTTCCTGCACATCTCGACGATTGAAATATGCTTGTGCATGAGCCATATAGCAAGGATCGTATCCCCTAAGTCTTCTACTCAGATTTCTCTGCATAATTCATGAGTTGATAAGTTAACAGGCAAATACTTGTTCTTATTGCTTATTATTACCAGTATTATTTTTAAAATAACTGTAAAACGAGAGTAACAAAAAGGAGAAAGATTGAATCCAGTTACCTTTTCATGTTGTAGCTTTTCTTTCTTGAAAATTCTCGAAAAAATTGAGCCGGAAAGAGTCGAGCTTTGGCTTTGGCACAAGGGAGAGTAGATACTGTACATGTCTATGACGTTAAAGAGGTCGTCAATGGCGGCCATGGCATTCCAACACGGTTCACCGGGATCAGGCAGAGTGAAATTACACTTCCTCTTTATGTTCCAGTAACTCTCGTCTGAGATCAATGCATGAGTCCATGCATAGTCCACGTACCCCTTCTGGTCTGTCTCCAAGTCTATCCACCCATTTCCAATCTACACACACAGTTTTGAATCGTTTATTAGAAAGAAACTCTTCTTGAGTCACTACTAAAAAAAAAAATATGTTAACAAGTATTGCATTTGATACTTAGTTTACTCATTGATGATGGAATTTGTTTGAGATTTATGATTAAGGGGAGAAATGGATCTATGAGATACATACTATAAAGCCCTTGAGATTGATATGGTCCTGTTTCCCTGTTTTCTTGTTCATGTTCTTATCAAAGATCACCTCTGCAAGCTGAGGAATGTAATGTCCTGAAAAAAGAAAATAGGAAAATCCAGTTTAGACATTACAGAAGTTTCAATACCCTATCGTTTGATTTTGAGATTTTTTTTTCTATCAGTACCTGCGTAACTCTCTCCTGCAATGTAGAAATCATGGGATTTGTACTCTGGGAATCTCTTGAACCACTTGACTAGAAATGTATACGAATCCAGGGCTGCAACGAAATTGGAAAAAAAAAAAAAAAAGTAATCAATGAGGACATAAATGAGGAAGAGGGATACTGCCAAAATGGTGGGGAAGAAGCAGTGCAGAGTCTGCAGACCTGTGATTTTATCGCCCAGAGCTTTAAGTAGTTCAGTTGTATTCGTGTAAGAATATCCAACCCCAACTGGGCTGTCCAAGAACAGCAAATTTGCTTCTGCAAAAGAGGAAAAAACGGTTCGTTTGATCATTAAATTGTTTTCTGCAAAGAGTTTTGGTTCTTCTGTGTGGGGAGATGGTGAGGAAAGAGAAGGAATTTATTACCTCTGTTCCATGTATGGTTGTTGAATTTAATCTCTGGGACTCCTTCCTGCACTAAAAATGGTCCAAGCTCCTGAGCTTCCCCATACCCGACTGAAGAACAGCCCGGACCTGCAGTCAGAAGCAGTTCAGAAAGATTTGTGTCTTGCAAACCTCAAGAAACAGTAATATTCCAACGTGAAAGAAACGGTGAGGATAGAAATTAACATCAGATGTAGTCTTATGTTTCTGGGTCCTGTAAACCTGAAGAACAAAGACATTCTTTCTGCAACTCTCTGTAACTAGAGATCGACGCAGACGCTTGGATAATCCGGGTTCAGAACAGAGACTCCAGAAAGCTTTTCAGAAAATGTTGTGAAATTCGTTGAAGCAAACAGAAAGGGGAAGAATTTATCTTATCCATGCAAAGTAAGTTTCATTCATGCACAGGCTACTACAGAAGAAAAAACTCCATTTTTGAACCAGAATTCTGTGAATCAGAATGGCGGAAAAGACTGAGAGCCTGAAACCCATTTCCATGAATTGATTTCAGACAGAACCCGGATCGCGTAAAGTTAAAAACAATGAATTGAAATGCAACAGATTAATACAGACCTCCATTAAGCCACATCACAACAGGCTTCTCCTCAGGTTTCTGCGTAGCTTCGAAGAACCAATAAAACAAGGCCTTCCCCTGAGCTTCATCCACATTGACATATCCGGCGTACTGCCGGAAACTCACCGGCGGCTGCCCCGGGATTCGGTCAACGAGGTCCGCCTCCTGCTGAGCCAAAACTTCCGGCGGAAGCGGAACGACCCTCCTCGATTCCGCCACCGCAAAAACCCAGAAACACCACGCCGGGAAGAAGAAGGAGACGAGACCCATTTCGATGATCCTCTCCTCTCCCTGCCCATCTCCGGCAGCTTCTTCTGCATATTTAAATGACTGTTTCAAAGAGGACGTTCTGGACAGGGAAGCATTCAGTTATTTGGTTATTTCATTGCAGGAACCCAGATGCCATTTCCGTTCCCTTTAACCAAATCAACAGAGCCCATATTAGGACGACGATCTAAATCGAGGAGGTGGTCATTCAAAATTAATACTTGTGCCAGTGCCGCGTTTGCTCATTTTGAGAATCGGTTCTGGCAATTAATTAAGACACCCTGTCACGCTCCAAATCTGAAATTGGGAAAGAGAGCATCTCTATCTTCTCCGTCGTGTAAGATCAGTTGCAGAACCCAGATGCGTTTCTGTTCTGTGAACTTTCTTTGGTGCTGTAATCAGGATCACGAAAATTCCCACTCCAAATGATTCTAAAGACTTCAACAGTGGCGAGGGCGGTTGTGTTTGTTGTTTTTCCTAAATGGAGAAAGAGGTATAAATATAAACAGAGGGAGTGAGGAGTGAGAAAGAATCTTTAGAGAGAAACAGAAACATACCAAACTGATAATAATTTGGTGGCAGAAGCGAGAAGGTTTCAGTTTCAGTTTTATTCTTCCTTTGCTGAACAGAATGTGGCCTGAGGTTTCATTGATCTTGGTTCCAGTTATGTTCTTGAGATTGATCTGGGTCTTATTAATCAAAGGAAAAATGGAAACACATCAGTTTGAGATTGATTCGGGTCTTAAATTCCCCCAGGATTGCAATATCAGTTTGAGATTGATGTGGTTACGCAAATTTCACTCAGTTCAAATCAATTTAATTGCAGCTTCACGGCAGCTCAAAAACAGACTTTATTGCAGTTTCACAACATGGTTTTATGGGATTTCATAGTAAGTTAATTTAGAGACGTTTTTGTTTACCTGTACACTCCTTTGTCCGTACTCGTACCACACGTTAATAAAGAACAGTTTTAATCTAAGTACCCGATTTGCTATACTTAACATTTACTACAAAATTTTATTAAAAAAATTAATTTAAATTATTTAACATTTTATATTTAACACATAACTAAATAGGTCTATTTCCAGTTTAAATTTATTATTAAATTTTTTAATAAAAATAACATCAACCTGAAGTAAATAAAGTAAATTAAATTATAAATATATTTTAATTTTTTTGGATTTTTTTTTATAGCCCTATAACCTTGTGTTTTGTGTTAGACAGACAATACAGGACGAGACGCATCTTGATACGTCCAATACATATTGGGTTTATTGGTGGCAGATACGTATTGGATTTTTTGGTGGCGGATACGTATTGGGTTTTTACCCTGCTTTTAACCTTTTGGGCAGCTGCTCATTTGTCACAGAAGTTGATGGCAAAGTGCTCAGTCAGTTTCTGAAATTGAGACCAAAAAACAATAAATGGGTTTTGGGAATGAAAGTCTTTCAAACCCACTTCGGATTGGATTTCCAACAGAACACTCCCATCAGACAAAGGGCCGCTTGGTTTGAGACATTGTTTGTGAACTGTTTCAACTCTGCAAATACCAGTCCTTGCCTTTTACATCTAGTCTTGATTCATGACTATTTGACTCCTTTAGTTTTTGGTTAAAAAGTACAAGAAAGAAACAATGCTACAATATGGGCTCCCATTAGACATTCAGTAGAAAGCAAATGGTAATCAGGGCCAATGCTAATCTTTAATGTATAGACCATCTTGCAGGAGGTACCTTGCTTGGCTTGTAAAGTAGGCCAATAAAGACTGACACAACTTCCACCATTATGAATTTGGCTTCATTCCCCAAGAGTATGACTTCCCCAAGGAAATTAGGGTAAGGAATTTAGGAATTTCATTCAGCCAGCACATTGAGAAGCTTCCATCTTCAACCATGAGTTAATTTGAGTAGGTTGTCAAGGCAGTTTCAAGTGATAACTATAGGAAGCCAAACTATAGCTCAGACGACCTCAAACCCATTCACCAAGTGGATGCAAGTTTCAACAGCTGTTGCTAATTCTTTCGCAGCTCCAATGTAGGCCTGTGGTGTAAGCTTCAAAAGATTAGCTTTTGCTTCTTCGGGTAGCTCCAGTCCTTGGATGAAAGCTCTTAAACTTTCCTGTGTGACAGCTCTTCCTCTAGTGAGCTCCTTCAGTTTCTCATACGGTTGTGGAACTGCATACCTTCTCATCACCTGAAACCAGAAAATGGAAAGGCTCAGGAACAGATAATCATGTGCTGCTAGGACTACACTTTACAATCTTTGGCTAATTTATATTTCAGGTTGTCGCATCCACATGGCTCATAACCATGTCAATGTGCTTGAATCCTGAGTACTACAATTTTTACATTTTTCCATAGAATTGCAAAAGTCCATCCCACAGAAGGAAGACAATAAAGAGTATCAGGAATGCAAGAATGTGAAGACTTACCGTCTGGATTGGTTCTGCAAGCACCTCCCATGTTTGCTCCAAATCTTCATTTAGAGAAGCTTCATTTACCTGAAAACTCATAGATGATTCAAAATCTTTTCCCACAAAATAGAAGGTAAAGAATAGAATTTCAACAATAACAGGCATTTATGGTGCTGGCTCCAGCAAAGATATTGAAGACAGAAACAAAGTCAAGCAATAATATTGACTAAAATTTGCTTTGCTCATTCGGGAGTTCATTGTAATCACCGGAAGATCAAGCCACAATGCATTCATCTTTATAACAATGAGGAAACAATCCAAAGAAACTTTTAATTGGTGAATATCATAACAGGCAAAAAGCATTTAGCCTATACAAAGAAAAAGAGAAGAAAAGCATAGATAACTCAAGTATAAACATAAATATCAAGGGAAGGGGTTTGCAACTACACAAATAATCACAACACCTACATAATCTTCTTGCTTTGAGAGCCGTTCTCTGCATTACAATAAGGACACTAAACTTGAAATGATTCAGCCAAAGATTTGAAGGGAACTGCCAATTTGGTCTTAATCTTGCATATTAAAGATGTCTTTTACTTATTGATAGCTGCAGATATACAACTATGATTAAAGCCTGCTCAAAATAAAGGCATGTCAAGGCTACAAGAAATTTGTTTACCTGAAGCTTTCCAATCCCCTGCAAAGCACTTTTGTAAGCGAGGAGAGAATAACCTAAACCAACTCCCATGTTCCTCAGGACGGTTGAGTCAGTCAAGTCTCTCTGTCATTGGATGTGAAGTAAGAAATTTTGTCATAGTATGTTAAACTGATGATACAACCAGTGGAAGACATGTAGGAGCCAAACAATCAGCAAACGAGGGTCTCCCACAGAAGTCACGTTGAAATGCTCTCAAGAAGAAAATGTAGGCCATCTGAGACTTTGGAAGAAATAGCTAAAGCACATAAGTAATACCTGCCACCGTGAGATAGGAAGCTTCACGCTAAGGTGATCCAAAGTGGCATTTGCCATCCCTAGATTGCCTTCGCTGTTCTCAAAATCAATGGGATTTACTTTGTGTGGCATAGTTGAAGATCCAATTTCACCAGCTTTAGTTATCTGTACATAGTTGAGAAGGTCATCCGGAAGCTTGTCATAATTTGCAAGGCTATCAATAGTACTAGTATTTTTACCTGTTTGAAGTAGCCCAATGATATGTAACCCCATATGTCTTTGTCAAAGTCCATCAAAACATTATTAAATCGGATGATTGCATGGAAAAGCTCAGCCATGTAATCATGGGGTTCAATCTGCATCCAAAGAATGAGGAATCAAGTACCCTGAAAAGGATAAAAAAATGTAATAGTCCTTTTTTAAAAACAAATGTAATAGGTTCAAAGTATTATTAAGATAAAATATGTTTATTATACCTGTGTCACATAGGGGTTGAATTTTAAGCCTAAAGATTCTATAAACTCTTCTGCAACTTTCGGCCAGTTAACATCAGGATATGCAACAAGATGGGCATTATAATTACCCACTGCACCAGCAAACTTCCCTAATATCCCAACAGTAGAAACCAGCTGCCTTTGTCTACTTAGTCTGAAAGCAAAAATTGCCATCTCCTTTCCCAAGGTAGTAGGAGAAGCTGGCTACAAGGAACCAAAAGAGACAATATCATAAGCACTTATCTAAATGGTCAAAAGCAGAATAGAACTCCTCAAATGCTAGAAGCTAGCATCAGAACCACGGAGTACAAGTGGAAAATGCAAACAAATAATTAAGAGACCTCTCATCTTCAAAATGAGAAGTACTATCGTCCTGCATTAAAACAACTCTTATTACCTGTCCATGAGTGCGTGAGAGCATGGGAATATGGGCATAATCCTTTGCCATTTTACAAATTGCTGCAATCACTTCATCCATCACGGGGAAAAGGACACTATTCAACGCTCCTTTTAGCATCAAAGCATGGGCCAGATTATTAATATCCTCAGAGGTGCAAGCAAAATGAAAAAACTCAAGCACCTGGAAAAAACAATAATTGATTCAATGGCCAATGTTCAACATTGCTGTGAAGTGGATATGTCTTCATCCAAAAGATAGAAAAAATTGCAAAACCAGATTTTGAGCTAATGAGTTATCTCTACACCCATCTAGCTATTGGAAGCATCTTTTCTCAGCAATCTAGGGATCTTTCGTCCTATTTGAAATATCATGTACCATTTGTTTGGTATTATAAACAAAACTAATTTTATCATATGAAAAATAAAATAGAATAACTATGAGCAACTTGAACCAAACCTTGGTAACCTCGGAATGGGACTGACACTTCTCTTTCAAGAAGTATTCTACAGCCTTGACATCATGATTAGTTCCTTTCTCAATTCTCTTCACTTCCTCAGCATCGGCTACACTAAAATTATTAACCAAACCCTCCAAGAATAACCGAGCATCCTCACTGAAGCTTGGAACCTCTGTGAGTTGAGGAATTTTGGAAAGCATTAGCAACCATTTGACCTACAGCAGACAAATCCCATCGCAAAGTTGAGAGGGATAGCAGTCAATATAATCATGGAAATGAAAACTACTCCACATACAGAAAAAATGGGGCAAATTCAAAATAAGAGGAAAATACAGCTTTTTTCCTATAAGAAGATCTATAGACTTGCAATATGAGTAGCTTGGGTGTCTTGATAACTAAGAAAATAAAATAGTACAGGAGGTAGATTGACCACGTCATTTTCATCCTCATCCTTACGTGCATGCTAGTAAAAATGAATACAAAGATTTAATAATGTCACACAATATGTCCAAACGAATCCGAGTAACATCTGTGCTGGGATTAAGTATTAAAAATGACTCTCTTTTATGGACAGAACAGAGCAACACCGAAATATATCGAGTAAAATACAGGACTTTTTGAGTTTTGCAATCGCACCTCAACCAGGACGCGGAAACGGATAAGTCCAAACTCGCTTAAAAAGAGTCGCAAATCCTTCACCTTTTGCCCATAACGTCCATCCAGAGGTGTTAAAGCTGTTAAACCAGACAAGTCTAGCTCATCCAGCTGATCAGCATTCATCTTCGTCACCTGGAATACAAGAAGAATATCGTCAACTCTAGCTCAAAGCCATTGTATACAAACTCTTTTGAGAAATAAGAACACGTGTTCCACAAAAAAAAAAAAAAAAAAAAAATGAACCCGCAGTCAAACCAAAACTAAGGGAAAAATCAAACTCTAGTCTCTGAAATACCTCTACAGAAGGCATGCCAGCGTCCTTGGTCACCGCACAGCAGCTGACATTTCCTCCGAAACCCAACTTAAAGTTTGGGAAAGAAGCGGTCGAGCCACGAGAGAGTATCGAAGCGCCCCTCAATCCGCACCTTGGCCCTGCGGCTTTGATAATCGATGGCTCCAAACTGCTAGAAATCCTAAAACCAACAACCCCAGAATCCATGACGGAAGAAAGAGGAAGAAGAAGAAAACCGGGCGATTATCAGATATCACCGGCGCGGCACCGCAGGAAGCCTAAAGCCTTCAGCCGAGAGGCTCTTCGTTGAACCCAACAAAAGTCGAACAGGAAAGAGGTTGAGCTGAACAGTGGGAGTGGAACCGCAATGCTGAAGGCCCACTCAGTAGTTCGAGCCCGAAATGCGGTCCACTGGGCTTATACAAACCCATTACATAGACCCACAATCTATATCAAAATTTATTAAATTGAATCGAGTAAATCAGTAAAGTAATAACTAATAATACGCACTAATTAATTTTAAAATATTTTTATAAATAAAGTGCTAAATTAGTCCATGTTTTTTATTTTTTATTTTCACTCATATATAAATTCTTATTTATATTTCATAAACAACTATTAACAAATTAGCATGAAAAAATTTATAATTAGTTAATTACCACAATTATTAAATTTTATTAATGCACAGTTATTTAATTACCTAAGTTTCTATTGTGTGTAAGAAGGACGCTTCACTTCACTGCTCTCAGGCTCTGTTACATGAAGAAGAAAGCTCGTAACAAAAGGGTGGAAAGAAACCTTTGAAGAAGACGACTGTAATCTCCAAACAAAGTACATTTTTCTGCTAAGAGAGTTTTACAGTTGGACGAATTTATAAACGCTTTGCTTGGTTTTTGGAATGAGCAGCTCTGTTCGCGCCACAGTTGTCAGGAATTCTCTTGCTCGCGGAAATTCGATCAGAGATACCTGTTTTGCTTCTGAAGCTTCTGAAGTATTTGGATAAAAACTTTACAGAGTGACTGACAAGTGACAACTCCATTAAAGAAAAGGGAAGAAATGATCAGAATATCCTGTTACGAATACTGGGTATGGAGTCTGATCGTCTTGAACGAGAAGCTTTCCGCTGAAACGGGAGATTCCCAGGTTGAGTATTCCTGCGACTGCTACTGCTCCTGCTCGCCAGCCATGAAACTCCATCGAACATCTGGTCTTTGCTTGTATTTCCCTCAAACCCAGAAGCAGCTGTGCGTATTCAATTTAAATTTTCCTTTCGATCGATTAAATCTGGTTGTTCTTTTAGATGAAATCTAGAAACTCAAATCGATTTTTTCCCGGATTTTCAGGCCGCCCTGTAGCTGGCACCCCGCACCCTGTCAACGTTCAAAGATTGAAAAAAAAAGAATAATTTTCTTTCCTGAATCATCGGTCGTAATCATAATTTCTGTAACGAGACGGGAATTCGGGAGAGTTTCATACCCGGTTTCTGAATCTGTTTTGCCTTAATCGCCTCTCAGTATCGCTTGCCCGATTCTCGAATTCTCGTTTCGATTTCATTAGGAAAAAAACGCTCGGAATCTGCCACAAATGCGGCTCCAAAGGCTCGGAATCTGCTACAAATGCGGTTTCTGATTGGATCGTCACTCTGTTATATATAAACCCTCGAGTGGCCGAAGCGGCAGATTCATCGAGCAGCCATGGCTGGATCAAGCTTCAGTTTGTCTATTCTCCTGTTGCTCTCTGTTTCAGGCTTGGCGTTCGCTCGATTACCGTTCAAAAATGGGGAACTGAACCCGGAAGTACTCGCCGAGCAGGAGGCCGACCGGATAGACCGGCTTCCGGGCCAGCCGCCGGTGAAGTTCCGGCAGTACTCCGGCTATATCACGGTGAACGAGACCCGGGGCAGGGCACTGTTCTATTGGTTCTTCGAGGCGACCAATGAGCCAGAAGAGAAGCCTCTTCTTCTCTGGCTCAATGGAGGTATATATCAGACTTCTTCTCTCCCTGAATTAATAAAATGACGTGAAGAAAAACAATTTATTGATCGAACTGGGTTTCTGCTTCGCCTTTCTCTCCTGTTTCAGGACCTGGGTGTTCTTCAGTTGGGTTCGGAGAAGCAGAAGAGCTCGGGCCCTTCTTGACACAGAAGGGACTGCCTGAACTGAAACGCAACAAGTACGCATGGAACAAAGGCGAGCTTCTCTTCTTTTCTCCCTTCTGCTTCGTCTTCTCTTTTGTTTCAGGACCTGGGTGTTCTTTCTTAAGTATCTGGGTGTTCTTCACCTGTTTCCGAATCACTGCTCTCATTTGATTGTTTCTGAATCACAGCTCCCTGCTTGCTGAACTTTTCTGATTGTTTCTGAATCACTGCTCTCATTTAAGTGACCATCACTGCTCCGACGTTTTCACATTACTCTCATTTCAACTTTTTCTTTTTGTTTTTTCAGCGGCGAATCTCTTGTTCGTGGAAGCCCCAATCGGGGTGGGATTCTCGTACACGAATACCAGCGAGGATCTGAAAGAACTCGGCGACGAGGCCACAGGTAAGAACGCAAAAAGTCGAACTGGGATTAAGTATCAAAAACTCAATTTTCTTTTTCATATCAATCCTGTCCTGCCATTTTTTTCTTTTGTTTCAGCACACGACAGCTACAGATTTCTGGTGAACTGGTTCAAGAGATTCCCACAGTACAAATCCCACGATTTCTACATCGCCGGCGAAAGCTACGCAGGTCCCAGAAATTTCATTTACAATTCGAAAGAACGGAACCCTCCGTGCGATCAAAATCTGATATTTCTTCTTCCAAATCTTCGTCTTCGCAGGGCACTACGTCCCACGACTCGCAGAGAAGATCTTCGACCTGAACCAGAAAGTCCCCTACTACAAATACATCAACCTCAAGGGTTTCATCGTAAGCAAAAGCCCTTCCTTCCTCGTTACGTGATCCCAAATTCCCAATCTCGAATCAAACACATTTCTGAAAAAGAAATCGTTCTCTGACAGATCGGGAACGCGCTCCTGGACGACGACACGGACCAGAGAGGAATGATCGACTACGCCTGGGACCACGCCGTGATCTCCGATCGAGTCTACCGCGGCATCAAAACCCACTGCAATTTCAGCTCCTCCGTCTCCACCCAGACCTGCGACGACCTCGTGAACGAGTACTACGGCGTTTACGAGATCATCGACATGTACAGTCTGTACACGGCGAATTGCCCCAGTACTGGGTACTCCAGGAACAAGAAGAAGATCCAAGGAATCGCACCCAGAATCCTCGCCAAGAACGTAAGCCCTAATTTCCGCCATTACTGAACTAATTTCAGAGAGAGAAACGTTTCAAAATCAGAAAGATTGTTCCATGAGCAGGATGGATGGCATAAGAAGCCGGCGGGGTATGATCCCTGCGTGGGGTATCAAACGTCGGCGTACTTCAATCGGCCGGACGTTCAGAAGGCTCTCCATGCTAATACGACCAATATACCTTACCCCTGGAGTCATTGCAGGTATTACTACTATGTTTTTATGAAGCTTTTTAAGACTTGGAGACTTGGATTCATGAAGATAGAAACAAAAGAAAGGAAAAAATTGAAAAAATTGTGGTACTTGTACAGTGGAGCCATCGATGGCTGGAGTGACTCGCCGTCGACCATGCTTCCGGTGTTGAAGAAGCTCGTCCACGGCGGACTCCGAATATGGGTTTTCAGTGGAGACACGGACGGGCGGATTCCGGTGACGGGAACGAGATACTCGCTGAACAAGCTCGGATTGCCCATTGAAAAGGACTGGCATCCATGGTTCACTTACCATGAGCAGGTACTGATCTGTTGTTGTTCTGGATTCTGGGGGAAATTAAATCATTACTGGTTTTGATTACCAGGTTGGTGGGTTTTCGATCGAGTACGAGGGTTTGACGTTCGTTACGATCAGGGGAGCTGGGCATCAGGTCCCGACGTATGCACCCAAGCAGGCTCTGCAGATGATCAAGAGCTTCCTGGACGATTCCAAGCTGCCCAAGAAGCCGTTTGATACATGGGCCTGAACAAAACTGTTCAAGTGTTTTTTGACAAATAGCGATTTTATTTCTTTAAAAAATAAATAGTTTACAATGAGATACATAGATTACAAAGGCCACTGAGGCCCTGTTTGGAGCATATTCCTATGGACACCTTCTTTTGCAAGGGAATCAGCCAGAGAGTTTCCTGATCTAGGGATAGAGTTTCCTGATCTAGGGATATTGTTCCAAATAATATTCCATTCTGCCGTGACCAGATTAAGCTCATCAAAAATAGGCTTTAGTTTCCAAGGTGGCTTTCCTGCTTTTGCCCATCTGATTACCAATTTGGAGTCTCCTTCTACATACACCGGCTCTGTTACATGCTCTCTTAAGAGCTTCACTCCAGTTAGCATAGCTTGGGCCTCCGCTTCATTAGAGGAGCAGCAACCAGCTGGTCCTGAGTATACAAAGATACAATGTTCCCCACTATCTCTAACAGCACCTCCTATGCCTGCTTGCAAAACTGTTCAAGTTTTAGTTTCTAGAAAACGAAGTTCAGTGAAATAGTAGATAGTGTTGGAGAAAATAATCCAATCTCCACTGAAAAAAGATTTCAGATTCGTAATTTTTTCTATAAACTCTGTTTTTGCTTGTAAGTGATTTTTTGCCATTATAAAGCCATCAAACCGAATATTGCTTTCGCTTAAACTCGATTGAGGCGAGAATATACTTGTGCTTGAACCAAAACATATCCCATCACAATATTTATTACTCTTTTAATCAAGTTTTAAAAATTGAACCAACTATCAATCATGCATTACGTATGGTTTAACCCTCTTTTCTCTCGCTCTTCTTCTCTTCTTGACCCTCTTTTCTCTCAGGTCTTCTCTCCCTCTCCTTCTCTCCCTCTCCTTCACTCGAGGAGAATCTCTCACTCTTAGCCCTCTCCTTCCCTTTCTTCCTTCTCTCCCTCTCATTCCCTTTCTTCCTTCTCTTCCTCTCCTTCCTCCCTTCCTCTGCGCTCTTCATTCTCTTCCTCTACTTCCTTCCTCTGCGATTAAGCAGGTTCCTCTGCGCTCTTCATTCTCTTCCTCTACTTCCTCTGCGATTACGCAGGTTTTTAACTTTTGGCAGGTTTCACCTGTGTTTTAAAAACCAACCCAAACCAGTCGGTTCGAGGTATTTTTTTAAGAATAATTAAAAAAAAATAAAAAATTACACTAATAACAATAAAAATTACAATAAAAAAATAAAAATTACAATAAAAAAAATGTGAGGCGTCTTTAAAATGCCGCCTACCTAAAACGACGAGTCGGCATTTGCCGCCTCAAACAAGACTTAGAGAAAATTCCATTTTTTAGGCTTTTGAACGAAAACTATGGAGGCGGCATTTAGATGCCGCCAATTCCGAAAATGCGAGGCGGCATTTACATGCCGCCTCTCCTAACACTTAGCAAAATTTCGTATTTTCATACGATTCACAGTTTTTCAAGGAGGCGGCATCGCGATGTCGCCTAACTTAAACGTAAAGGCGGCATATAAAAGCCGCCTCCACCTTTAAAACCGGTACGGCTGGAACCTCGTCAGAGTCCTCGACACGAGTCATCGTCTCAGCTGTAGGCCGACACCTTGCACGACGTCGCCGGGGAGCTCTATCTCTGGCTGGCTCGACCACGTGAGATGGCTCACCAGCATGTGACTCGTCTTCGCCGACGATCGCTCCCTCCAAGAGTGGAAGGCTGTGCAGGACCGACTGACAGTAGTGTCCAATCTCCAGCCAGTGTGGGTCTAAGGATGATGGGTATAAGGCTACCCGATGGTTGACGCGCTCAACCACATTCCTTACACAACCCAATTGCGAAATAAAAACGTAAGTTAGAAATGTATGACTAAGGAAATTATCATTCCACAAAGTTAAGTACGTACCAATGCCTCCTCGGTATAACCTCTAGGATGGTATATCATGGCTGGCTCAGTCGGTGGAGGTGCTATGAATCGTCGAGTAGCCCCCAAATACCACTTCATATAGTCACTGGGAGCATGTCTAGGGGTGTGTGCCCGGCTGCCCATAACAACATACTCCGCCCGCGCCTCCCACCGAGCGATGTAATCACGGTGGTATAGCGTCCAATCCTCCCCAGCTCGGCCTTTTCAGAGATCACGAGTAACATGCTCGACATCCTCCCAAGGAGTCACCTGCTCAAAGTTATTAAATTAAACACTGAAAGATAAATAAAAATTGAACTTGGGCGTTTCAATAATTACCTGCTCCAGCCCGAATTGTAACATCACTCGATCAGGAACATGCAGCTCGACGATCTCGAAGCAAATAAGAGGTGTCCTAGACAACCAGATACGTCTACCTTCAACGAAGATAGCAGGTAGACGCTGCACGAAATCCTGGTACGACTGCCAGTTTACCTAAGAAAAATACAGTAATTACTTACGGGAACTTGCTGGGGTATGAATTGTCATTACTGTTTGTTCGTAAAGTAACTTACCTGATAGCTCCTCTGGTGGTCCAACTTTGTCCTGTATAGCACCAAGTTTCCACCAGGGTTGGTGGCATTCGTCCGTCGGACGTTCCACCTAAAAAACCAATATAAGTTAGTTACCCAAGATTTTATGGAAGTGTAAATAACGATTAAACTGTATAGGTACATACCTGGAACCTAAAGGGCTACCCTGTAGCTCCGATTCCTGTAGGAGTGTCGGACGTCCAGTATGTAGACGTTCCCATGCCCACAACTGCATAAAACAAAAACTATATTGATAAGTCCTGTTCCTTCAAGATGAACAATTTTTATGAAAGAAGAGGTTACCTGCATAAGGGTGAGGCATCCAGCAATACCAACGACTCCCGTGCGACACGCCTTCGCGAGTTCCCGGTAGAGGAAGGCTAGTGTGGCTGCTCCCCAGCTGTACCTCCCAGCCGCCTCGAAATCCTTGAACAGTGTCAGGTATGCCATGTGAACTCCTTGGGCACTACCATCCGAGAATATCGTCGCACCCACTAGATGGAGGAGGTACGCACGCGCGTGCTGCTGTATCACCAACTCGGTCGTCCATGGGCCAATGTCGTAGAGTCTGGAAATGCTCAATGCATTCCAGGCATCCAGGGTCCTGAAAATGAGTGAGTATTGTTAGTGTATGTTTAAACCCTATGTTTAAAAGCAAATATAATCACAAGTACAAGAGTCCGCACTAACCTCCCCATGCCAGATGGCCTCGCTCCTGTGGGAGTCCTGATCGTACAATAATGTGGCGTCTGCCATCACGATCTGTAGGAAAAATGAAGTAACATTAACAAACTAAGATAAATTAACCAACTGAAAATGTGTCATTATACATTTTACATAAACTAACAAAATACATTACCGACGCCTAGACCCCGCACGGGAACTCTCTGCGTTGTCAGAAGACGGGGCTTTACAAGCCTGTTTGTTGTGACCGGGCTGCTTACAATTGCTACACAAATATCGTCCTCTGACGTCATCTCTCCAATCCATAGAATTTTGGATACGCGTGGACAATGGCCTACCCGGAGTCCTCTTCGAACCTGGTGGGAGTACCACTGGACCTTCCTACACCCAAGTACTTCTCCGTGTAGGCACATCAAATGCTCGTTCATACACCCGAGCGTTTGTAGATGCATAATAATACTCGGATGTCAACTGATAGAAGTTGTAGTGTATTGCCCCGCACACTGCAATGGCATGGACACACGAAACCTGATATATCTGGAATGACCAACAGGTACACTCCCTAAGCATGACGATAACCTTGTGTTCGCCGGCCTGAAATATCCCATCGCCATAAGCAACAACGTGCACATGTCTGGCATCATCCACAACAGTCCGTAAATGTGCGTAATTGAAGGACAAAGATGGGTTGTAATCTGAGCAGCCTTATCTCGCCTGTGTACAAATCATGCATTCATCCGATAAAATATCGCCGATGCTTGGGCCTGAACAGGTAAGCTCTGTGCCCGCTTCAACAGAGAATTCACGCTCTCGGAGGAATTTGTCGTGAGCTTCCCAAATGACATGTTTCCATCGTATGCAAGGGCCCACTGCTCAGGGCTCATATCCTCAGTCAACTCCGCTTTGGCTCCAGGACATGCTTCTTCAAGTATTTGCATTTCATGATCGTAATGAGCCACTGTTTCTGCACTCGCACATCTCCATACCATCTTATTCAAGTCCTTGACACTGTACCGCTTCTTCAGATTGGCAACGATGTGTCGTATACAGAACCCGTGTCTATGGGGGCGTGGAAAGACATCCCTTATTGCTCTGATGATACCACTGTGACGGTCAGAGATGATGCACATCGGAGACCTCCCTCTAACCACCTGACGCGCCAAACATGATATAAACCAAGTCCACGTATCGATGTTCTCTGTCTCCACAAGTGCAAAGGCCAGGAGAAATAACCGATTATCCCCATCAAACGACGTAGCTATCAGAAGACAACCCTTGTACTTCCCGTACAGATGAGTCCCATCTACACTGATGAAGGGTCTACAAAACTGAAATCCATGGATAGCTGGTCCAAACGCCCAAAAACCCTCTTAAACCGCACAAAATTTCTTTCTCTCACACCATCATCTGTGGTTATCATCTTGTACTTAGTACCTCAGTTTGTGTCTTTGATTGCCTTAAAAAACTGAGGTAATAAGTTGTATGACTCCTCCCATCCACCAAATACAGCAACTAGTGCTTTGTTCCTTGCCCTCCATGCCCTACTATAACTCACCTGAATATGATATTTGTCCTTGACCAGTTGAATGATCTCATACGGAAACAGAGTGAAACTCGTCCTCACGTTGGGCATAATCAGGTTACATATCACGCTAAAGGTGCACAACCGGTTGTCCATGCGCAGCTCAACGTTCAAACACGTGTGTTCATCATTGTATCATCTAATTTTCCACATGTTCAACTTCATACTGAATGACGCGTATACGTGCCATGAACACTGATCACCTGTGCAACGAACAAAATAAACTGTCGGTCCCGATTTATGTATCCTGAACTGGACATGTCTACTTATGCAGTAGTCATTCAAGTACATCACTAATGCGTCCTTGGTCATAAACCTCTGACCGACTCCAACACCGACGGGTGGGGGTACATTGTCATCATCTATGCCTGAGACCATTGTGTTCCTATATGTGACATCCATGTCCATCACTCCTATCCACGGATCGGGATACGACTCATCATTCTCCTCTAGAGGTGGGACACCCATGGTAGGAAAGGGTAATTCAACATCTTCTTCTTCCTCAACTTCCTCCTCTGTAACTGGTTCCGGCCACGACCCTTCACTACTAGAATCATCATTTGCTTCCTCACTTGGTTCCCTGAATTCAATTGTAACTTCATCAACAACTAATGCGAAACTGAAATTAAGTAAAACTTTAAACTAAGTTAGAGTGATGATTCTCACCTTTCTTCAGGGATGAATTCTACAATAGGTCTTTCAACTCTCTCATCCCCTTCGGCCGGAGCTTGCCCCCCGTATACCATAATAGCTCCTTCGCCGGTTCCACCCACACTTTCCAAACTTCTTCCACTAGCCATCTCATAGGAGTAGGCATCCCGCTTCACAAACAACTCCAGCGTTGATTGGAACCCATACTTCACCTGACCTAATCCATTCTCTAGTGACACGTCATCGAGTATGAGAGTGTACATCAACTGACCATTGCACGTAAAACTCAACCATATTGAAATGTGGTTCGTGCGTGGGTTCCCTCCAAGAATATTATACATCATAGTGCACAACGTATTAAACGAACACGTCGGCTCTAGATATATAAGTCTGGTTGTCCCCCCGCAATAGTCGACCACATTACCGTGCTCAAAAATAAATTCACCACCAAAATAACAACACACAGGTACGACTGCCATCTTCAACTGGAATTAAGCAACAGACATTTAAATCACAACTCATCACATACACCACACACTTTGGAATTAAAATTCTTCATGCAAAACCACTTCTTCACGTAAGATACTTATTCCCTCAAATAGCCTAAACCCTTAATTAGCCTAAAATATGACTGAATTACGATTAAAATCCTTCATTAGCGTATAAAACCATATCTTAACATAACATCAACATTACCATACAAATTCCCAAATTACCCCTGAAAAACCCTAATTAAACATAAAATCCATTAATTACCATAAAAACCCCTAAAATAGCATAAAATCAAAATTAACATAAAAACCCCTAAATAAGATTCAAAATGCCTAAATTAACATCAAAACCCTAAATTAGCAACAAAACCCCAAAATTAGCCTAAAAAACCCTAAACCCTAAACCCAAGAAACCCCAAATCCACACAATACATGAAATTTAACTCTAAATCAACCAACAAACATGAAATTCGTAGCATAATCATGGTTAATACACTACAATAAGAGCGATTTCAAGTAAAAACATGCATCAAATCATCAAAACGACGTCCAAACATTCTAACTCACGAAAAATGAAAAACATACCTTACTTTTACAACGAAACGAGGAAGATCCGCGGGAGAAATGCAAGATTTTCGTTCGCACAGCCTCCAATCGCTGATTGGCTGCTTCGATTCGGCGGAAATAGGGACGAAAGGAAGAGAGAAGGAGAGTTCTTTCCGCGTGGTTCGATTTGGGAGAATGAAGGAAGAAGAGAAAGAAAAAGGGCGGGGAGGATAAAAAAGAAGACGAGGCGGCATCGCGATGCCGCCTCCTTGACAAACAGCAAATCGTATGAAAATATGAAATTTTGCTAAGTGTTAAGAGAGGCGGCATGTAAATGCTGCCTCGCGTTTTCGGAATTAGCGGCATTTAGATGCCGCCTCGATAGTTTTCGTTTAAAAGCCTAAAAAATGGAATTTTCTCTAAGTCTTGTTTGAGGCGGCATCTAAATGCCGCCTCGTCGTTTTAGGTAGGCGGCATTTCAAAGCCGCCTCGTATTTTTTTTGTAGGCGGCATTTTAATGCCGCCCACGGGATTCTAATAAAAAAAAAATTTGGCGATACGTGGTGGTTGACCGAGTTGGTTAAAGTTGACCAACTTGGTCAAACTATGAATAGTGACTTTTTGGCAAATAAGTTGTGAATAGTGTCGTTAGTGTAATTTTTTATTTTTTTTTAATTATTCTTATAAAAACTTCTCGGTTCGACCCACTTGGTCCATCCAATTCTTATTGACTCGGTCTTCATTGTAACCAACATTATTTTTTTTCTCTCTTCTAATAGAAATATTAAATATATGTAAGGATAATATTCAACAGTCCAACATTGCGCCGATTGGATGGCCTCGGTTTTTAAAACAAAACCCTGATTTTAACCCGAAAAGAAGACCTGTTTAGGCCCAAACCGGTCGAACCGACCGGCTGATCGGGGTTTTATAAAACTGATGAAAATTTAAAATCTAGTTATTTTTTGTTTGTCCAATCCTTGTTTAATTAATTAACTACGATCTAGTCTTAGATAATTAATAAAAATTTCAGTCGTTGAGAGAAATAAAAACATACTAAATGGCAGTTCGTTGTATAAGTGATACACGGGACAACCATAATCACTCATTTAAGGTGGAAGTCCCTTTTTCGTTGTTTATTCAAGTAATAAAGCCACTCACCATTTCAAAAACCTTAGTTGAAGGAAATAGTACACATAATATAGGTCAGGTTTTTCAGATGAATAGGCAAAACTAATTTAATTTTTACTTCAAATCAGTGACGTCCAAAACCTGCAAATCAAAACCCAATGTTACAAGTACATTTCCTTTACTTTTAACGCTCTTGTGGTGATATTGCTGAAAATGAAAGAGAATCATTGATGAAGAGTATATTAGCCATTATTGCTCACAATGAAAGAGATAATCGTTCATGTAATGCATACAAAATATATATGACATCTGTGACAAACTAAGCGTAAAATGGGGATCTCCACTGGCATATTTGCCATGTGGGGAATGTTCCAATAAATAAGTCTCGTTAAGAACACAAATGCCCTTTGGCAACATCCAATAAAGGATGTCTACAAGGCGTACACAATTTTGTTCTGGGAATAATTCAAAACAACTAAAGACCCGTTAGATAGATTTACCTGCTCTAGGATTAAAATCTAATTTCATAAAAACCGTTGTCCATTAAGGACATGTTATTTCATCTTTTAAAGAAAAAAATTGTTCCCTAGAGGCACAATTGAAATAATAAAATTATGACACAATCTGTACCTTTATGATGCAAGCTTTCCCAATAGGATTCCACTGAAGACAATAGCTCCAAACCACTTATTAGAAACAAACCTGAAAGAACAAACAGAGATTAGCGAGTACAGTTTTGAAGCACAAAAGTGAGTGATGATGCGTCTCATCTACTTTCAAACATTACAAACAAACATTTGATAGTTCTCCATGGACACCACTGCTGTTTTTGTTGGAAGAGAATCCTTACTTTCTATTACAATCTGCGATTTGACAAATCAACAGTCCATATCTGCCAGCCTAGCTGTCCAGCAGCAGCTGTTAGAGATACATAATATGGCCATGCTGCACACATAATGTGAAACAATCACTACATGCCCAATCATAAATGGAATTTCAAGCTCAAGACAAGCATTGACGTGAATAGATGAAACATGAAGAAGTTCGCACCAAGCTCTGCATTGTAACCACTGAGACCAAGACTGCTCACACATGCAATCCCAAACCCAGTAATCCAATGCCTTGTATGACTCCCAATCCTCAAAGCTGTGGATTTAACACCTACTCTCAAGTCATCTTCTTTGTCCTGAAAGATAATCAATTTCAGATAACATAGATGACAAATAAGATAGTTTCAAGAGACTACTTGACAGATTTACCTGGTGAGCATAAATGTTATCATAGACAAGGGTCCAACATACACCAGAGAAGTACAATGGAAGCACAACAGCAGGATCCAAGCTCCCTTGGATGGCACTCCATCCTAATAAAGCTCCCCAATTAAATGTTAAGCCTAGATATGCTTGTGGTTGCAACAAATATATCATGAGAAACTTCAACTCAGTTGACAACAACATAGCCAAGAAATTTTAGCAGACAAACCCAAAATGTCAGCCTCTTCATAAGCGGATAAGAGAAGACTAGCAGCAATGATGAAGCCCCTAACACACGGCTGAAGATCAATAATTACAGTGATTATGCAACTAATCCACCCCCCCAAAAAAAAGAAAAAGAAAAAGAAACACATGTCCTCACCAATAGACAAGTTGTTTGACAACAAAAAAGTTGGTAGTGAATTCTATGCGACCATATGAAAGCACCAACAAATGTGAAATCAACCCAATACATCAAGTGAACAATGACTATAAGCAACGAACTCAACCAATTAAGCAGACTGGAAATGTAAAGTAGAAGAAGAAGAAGAATGGGAAAAAAAAGAAAAAAAATGCTATAGTACTCATCCTAAGCTTTGACATTTCTTATCCGCCCCCCAAAAATACAGAAGTTTATATAAACAGAGAAAATTCTTTAAATCAAGCACCACAAGCAAAGCATCAAAAGACTTCAGAACAGTGGTCAAATCCCATGGGTCATGCAAACAGTTACAACTAAAGTTGGAATATGTCATGGTTGAACAGTAACTGATAGCAACAGCTACAAAATAATAACAACTACCTATAGTTGTTCAATTGAAGGAGAATTCCAAGACCTAAGAATATTGGAGTCCAAGAAATGTAAGCCCCTGAAATGGAGTCAAAAGACCACTTGCAATTGGTCTCAACCTTGTGCGCTCTACCTGCAATACAATCACTAATAATATAATTACTTCACCCTTGACCAACACACAACATGACTAGACATCAGAATATATAGATGCAACAATCCAATATGATCTGCAGAGAGGAAGACAGACCAAGTGGGAAATTAAACAAAGCAGCAAACAAATAGTGAATAAAAGATAGCTGAACAGGTGAAATCAAGCATTGCATCGGGTTAATTTGTTCGGCAGAGCTTCACAAACAATATTTTTTCTGAGTGTTTTAGCACACTGCTCTCTCATATGTTCCTCCCATTTCATTTTCTCATTATCCTTTTCTCTTCTTCTGTCTTAGTTACAAGCAAATATGCTGAGTACGCCAATTTATAGGGATGAGAGAAAGAGATACAACACCTTCGTATTAATATCACGGTCAAGGAGGTCATTCACTGTACAACCAGCCCCTCGCAAAAGCAATGCCCCGCATCCAAATAAAGATAGCATCTTTAAATCAGGAAGATTCCCAGGAGGAGCAGCCAAAGTAATTGACCTAGGATCACATCCAGAGATTGGAGAAGGGAGTAAGTGTAGAAACAACAATCATTGACACTAAGTAAATCAAGTTGTCGGAAAACGAACCAAAGGCCTACTAAAAGGACAATGAAATGGGGCAACAGAGAAGAGAAAAACAAAGAAGCATAACCAGCAACCTTCACGCAAAGAAGTATCAAGTGCAAATTCTTCGAATGCAAAAGTGATCAAACAATACAAACAGACGAAGAAAATGGGGCAAGAGAGCAGAGAAAAGTGACAACAGTCTCAATAAAGGTTCAAGGAGAGCGAAACCTTACCACATACATGACCAAGCGAGCAACCACGTACCAATTGGCTTATCCAACCGAGCCAGGTCAGCATAAGGACGCATAAATTTAGGCAAGTACTCATCAATCCATGACAAAGAAACCTTTCGCGATTCTTCATCGTTCCTCCAACGATTTCCCCCACCTTTTGCTTGGTCGGCAACCTCCGCAGCAGAAGAAATGCTCCCAAGGGTTGATAATTTAAATCGAAGGCACCCGTCCTTCCAGACGAAGAAAATTTAGACCCACCGTCAAAACCGAAAATCGTACTACGGACGGGGGACTCCGTCGTATGAAGAAGAGACGTATGTCCATAGAAGGTGCCTGATGTTGTGGGGTTTTCTACGCCTAGAAGGGCGAAGGAGAAAGGAGATCGTCGGAGCAACTGAGTAGCGCGGGAAAACCCCATCGCCGCCCGCCCGATGACAGACACGAAAACACAAGTGATTTCTCCCACTCTTTTATACAAAATTTCACCGATGCGTTATTGCATCGAAATCACGATTACCCGAAACGGATTGGAACCGAGTCAGATGGCTTTCAAATGTTCCGAGTTACCAGGAGGTGAAAGGTGACTCAATGGCCCCTTCATTTGTGGAAGGCACAACAAGTCAACATCAAAGATACAAATAAATTTTTTGGAAGAATATTATCCTCTTCTATGAAGACTGCTCTGCAAAGATTCAGCCAAGCACAAGTACACAACAAAAATGGAGCTTTTAGACTCCAAAGAAGATAGCCAAAAAGTGAACGAGTTTAATCAAGAATACAAGGATGGAGTTAAAAATCTCACACCTCCAAAATCTTTTTTCGTTAGCTTTGGAAAAAGATAGCTTAACAATATGATTAAACCTCGTATTATTTTAACTATTTTTAACAATCAACAAAAGTTAGAGTTCACCAAGTTTCTTAAGAAAGATCCTAAGTCAAAAAAGACTTCTGAAGCTTGAACAAAATAAATTGGAATAGTCTTCATTACGATCAACTACAAACGGCCTGCATCAGGCAAGGCCTTCTACCCTGCAACGATCTCCGCCTTAAGAAAGAACTTAAACGAGATCAGATATCACAAAAAGCCCTAGGAACCTTCTGTCAACAATTTACTTATGAAAATTTACTCGAGCAAGACTGTTCTAAACGCAGGGATACTCTACCCTACAAAAGACGGTTCCCAAAAAGAAGCCCGCCAAAACCACCCTTTCAGAAGAAAGACAAGGGCAAAGGTATAAAAAGAGAAACTAAAACAAGTTTCCGTCCAAAGAGACAATCTCCCTCTACAACTGCAAAATGTTATAAGTGCGGACGCACTGGACATTTCGCCAAAACCTGCTTTGCAAAACAAAAACAGAAAGTTCAAGAATTGACTATCGATGAACAGTCAAAACAACTGATCCTACAATTGCTCTCTGAAGATGAAGAAACACCATCTTCTTCAGATTTAGAACAACAACTATGCGAGCCTTTAGAGTCCTCAGATTCAATGACTTCTTTAGATACAGAAGAAATCAAAGATAATCAGCTAGACCAGCTGGAAGCCATGTTCAGAATGACCACTTCTCTGAACATCATATCGTCAAACGATTTGTCCATTCTTTTAGAAAAATTGACAAGTCAAAAAGACAAAGAGCTTATTTTGGATACATTGCTTAAAGGAAAGCAAGAAAATCCAAAATACTGTGACAAGTATTATACGATGTCTAACTTGTTTCACAGACATCAGCAACAAAATCAGAAAGGACTTCCTGATCTCCAAACTAAGATAAAAAATTGCAAACAAGAAATACAAGCGTTAAAGGCAGCTTACTTCGGGTTAGTTACCAGACTCGAAGCAGTAGAAGAACAGACCACTCCATAGCAACTATCTTTCTTTACAGGAGAAAGTTTTGGCCAACAGGAGGAACAGACAACACCTCGAGTAGACTCTACAACAGAACAATACCTACAACAAATGATCACAAGTATGGTCCAACAAAAATGGTATGTATATATTTCTTTCGCTGTTGGAGATACTTTGCTTATTAAAAACCTCATTGATCTGGTTGACAGCGGTGCAGATTTAAACTGCATAGGAGAAGGAGTCATCCCCTCTCGATATGTTTCTCCTTCTGGTGAAACATTAAAATCCGCTACTGGAGATCCCTTTAAAATTACTGGTAAAATAGACAATTTATATGTCTGCAACAAAATGAATGGGCTGATGTTTGTCCATACACCATCAGTAATTGTCAAGAATCTATCTCACAAGATAATTCTTGGCACACCATTTTTACATAACATAAAACCATTCTTGGTAACCCAAGAAGCCATAATTTCTACCAAACTTGGCACTCCTTATCAATTCTCTTTTGTTACAGCTCCTTCACCTAGAGATTTGAATGCCCTTACAGTTGAGCTACTACAGGAAAATGAACATTACTTATGTTCTCATAAGATAGAGCTTACCACAACTCAGGTAAAGTCAGCTCTCACTTGTCCATCTTTCTTAGTGAAAAAACAAGCTCTACAGAAAGAACTCCTAAGGGACATGTGCAGCGACATCCCTAATGCTTTCTAGAACAGAAATCAGTATATGGTTTCATTACCCTATGAACCAGGGTTCAAAGAAACCGATATACCTACTAAGGCTAGATCATGCCAGATGAACGCCGAATACCTTTCTCTATGTCAAAAAGAAGTACAAGATCTTTTGACCAAAGGCCTCATCAAACCTTCTTACTCTCCTTTGAGCTGCACAACTTTCAATGTTAACAACGCAGCCGAAAAATAACGAGGAAAACCAAGGTTAGTGATTAACTACAAACCTTTGAACAAGGTACTACAATGGATTAGGTATCCTATACCTAACAAAAGAGATCTGCTTAACAGACTCGTTAAAGCATAAATCTTTTCAACATTTGATTTAAAATCTGGATACTGACAAATCCAGATAAAACCTGAAGACAGATACAAAACTGCCTTCGTCGTTCCATTCGAGCACTATGAATGGAATGTTATGCCCTTTGGCCTAAAAAATGCCCCTTCAGAATTCCAGCATATCATGAATGATATCTTTACTCCATATTCAGATTTTCTTTTATCATACATTGATGATGTTTTGGTCTTTTCTCAAACCATAGACCAGCATTTTAAACATTTATGAGTTTTCAAAACTTTAATTTTGAAAAATGGATTGGTACTTTCCGAACCAAAAATGAAATTATTTCAAACAGAAATACGATTTTTGGGTCATACCATCCGTGAACATACTCATACTCCTTTTCAACGATCAATTGAGTTTGCTTCAAAGTTTCCTAATGATATTACAGATCAGACACAATTACAGCGGTTCCTTGGAGCGCTGAACTATGTAGCTGATTATTACAAAGATCTGGCTACTGATACTCATTTACTTTATACAAGGCTCAAGAAGAAACCAATACCATGGTCTTCCGAGCACACTAAGGCAGTACAAACTGCCAAAGCTAAAGTTAAAGTGCTACCATGCTTATCTTTAGCAGATCCACTACTATACAAAATAGTGGAAACATATGCTTCTGACCACGGTTACGGAGGAATTTTGAAGCAAAAGCCTTCACAAGGCACTGAGCAGTTAGTACGATACTGTTCGGGTTTCTGGAATACAACCCAAAAAAATTACTCTACTGTCAAAAAGGAGATGCTAGCCATACTAAAATGTATTTCCAAATTTCAAGATGATTTACTAAATCAACAGTTTTTATTACGAATAGACTGTCAGGCTTGCAAGTCTATAATACAAAAGAATGTCCAGAATTTGGTGTCCAAACAGATATTTGCGCGATGGCAAGCAGAATTATCTGTCTATGATTTTACTATTGAATACATTTCGGGAGATACTAACTCCTTGCCTGATATTCTTACACGTGAATTTCTTACAGGAACATGACTTCCTCCTCCCAGGGGGAACCACCCTGGTTACCTGCGAAAGGGTCACCACCTTCGCCAAACTACAAAGGCAAACAAGTTGCTAATAGGAGACAACCACACCCCAGCAACTCATCCTCCCGACTACAGGGACCTTCTACGCCATCAAAGGCTGTTACTAAGCCATTGGCATTTTACTCTAAAGACGAACTAGAGCACGCTCTCAAGCAAAAGGAGGTTACACACTCCAGTGCTCTAGGGGCTACTCCCTCTTTCAAGGATGTGGCTAACATGCCCATCCCTTGGCATCCTAAATCTCACAACGATTTAGTTGCCTTTATTCCACATGGCCTTAATCTGAAGCAACCAGCTTGGCAGTTGGCCTATCAAACTCTCGGCGGCACTTACCAATTTGCCCAAAGACATAGTAAATCTCTGGCCTACTACTAGCAGATATTACGCAACCATCATGTCTTGGTCAAACCATACAAAGCCCTCTTCTGAGGTTCTCCGTACCCAGGTCTTTATTGACCGTATTCTCTTACCAAACGTATGGCCCACCAGCCCAAATCACCCTCTTACATTTCACTCTCAAACCCACGGTGCTCAATCCAACACTTATTGGGATTACGTTGACGCGTTCTACCATGCTTTTTTCTACAACAACACTACTCGGACTCACACCTTCTACTTTCATCTCCGGCCTACTGTTCTAAACTCATCCACTCTGCCCACCTAGTTTTATCACTGGTGGTCTTCGATTGGGGGGAGATTCGGATATTAAATGACCCCACCAGCAAGCCCCTACGAGAACTCTTCAGCGAATGGTGTAAACTTCACCCTGCCCTTACTCAAAGCAAACCTTCTGACTTGTATGCTAACCAAGTCGAAGCCACTTTCTTCATTAGGTTCGAAGTCCATTGGATATGGCGAAGCCAATGGGAAGAAAACAACTCTTGTGAGAATACTCCTGCTCTCTGGAGAATTTACGAGATCCAGAGATGGCAACACTACATTCATACTAAATTATATGAAACAGCAGTACTAGCCATCAAAGCCGAGATAGAAGAATGGAAGAAATTGCCTCCTCAGCCCAACCTAAAACCAGCATGGGATCCGCTTACCACCGATCCTGAAATAATCAAAGCACAGTTTAAGTAATGCCTAACGTTGCTCGTTTATTTCCAGACAAACAGGTTTCTCTTGCACCGCCGTCAATACAGAAGGACAGCGACACAGAAGATGAGGGAGAATTCTGCCAAGAATCTCAGCATCCCTACAAAGAGTAGCATGGAAAATCATCCATGGGAAGATGCAGATGAACCGCCAGCTGCAGTCAAGTGGCAAAGATGGCCTAATGGACTTTAGCCAGCTTACCACCCCTTGTCATTACCGACAACCTCTACAGAAATCTTTCACAAATGATTTCTAGACCGCTTCTTCTTGTTTCTCATACGCATGATGAAACACCAGGTCAGAGAAATCAGTCCACTTTACGCCGATTGGCTAGCACAGAATAATTTAATACCAGAAGATCTGGATCCAGATCCATCGACAGCCCACAATATTCGCTATTATCCTCCGTACAAGTGGATAAGATGGCGAGAGATGAAAAGACATTTACTATACGCAAAAGAAGGTCTTCCACCGCCCGGGATGTCACCTCCTGGATGGAATCTTTGACGTCACCCGTGACGTCAGAAACCACTTCCAGCTTTTGCAAACCACTGGCGCCCCTGGTTTTCGCCTCTGGTTTTCGGACGCCATGCCTTTACCGGATAACTATGTCTAATAATTTGTACTCGGGTCCGGATCTCATTCCATCATAAAAGGAGCCCTACCCGCTTCGAAGAGAGCATCCTTCAAAGTTCAGTTTCTTGAAGTCTCTTTCTAGCTTTCAAACTTTGGTGTGTCTACTATTTGTAAGTTTCTACTCTTAACATTTTATAAAGCTTGGTTTATATTTGTTTGTTTACTATTTCGGTGTTTACAGTTTCGGCAATTTTCGGCGATTGATCGATTCGACTCAGTTAGTGGTATGAGAGCCATGTCAGGCTAAACGCCTGAGAGAGGATCCATGATATCCATGACGAATTATTAACTCTAGGTTGTTCCTTTTATATTTTTTTATACTTATTTCTAGTCGATATGCTGAGATTTGTATTTCTTACTAGTCTTAGACTCGTATTCCTATTAAGTAGGAATCACTGAAAGGTTGTCCAACAAAATTCCGTAAGGCCCATGGTGAGGCAGGGTAGGGTGTATGCCTAGCAATGTTGATCTACCCTATAGGTAGTGGTCCGATAAAACGGCAGGAGTCCTATACAAGTAAGAACAAATTTACGCATAACGTTTTGATATATCTATAATCAGCATATTTTGGGAACAACCTAAGGTTAATTAACCGTGGATATAATTGGATTCTTCTCGTCGGCCCTTGGCAAAAATGCCTAGATCTCTTCTCTCCCGAGCTACTACAAGTAGCAAAAATGCATCACTCGGCAAATACACCGTCGATATGGGTGACCTTAACAAATGGTCCATACCTAAAGTACCCTCAAAACAGATTTACAACATAGGCTCCTTTACCATAGCCTGGTCTCAAGTTGTAAAAACCCTAGAATAATCTATTACAATAGAAGATACCGAACAAACTATGGAACTTCTTACAGAAAAGGATGTTCAAGCCTTTCGAGAAAAATATAAGTTTGTTCATATCGGATGTATCCATGTAGCTTTAAAGCCCCTTACACTAAAAGGGCTAGATACATCCATTCTAGTCGCGTTACGCGATGCTCGATGCCAAGATTGGGCAAGATCCCTGATGGGAGTTGTGGAGACTAGTTTAACCAACGATCCCTTCTACTTCAATATTTATCCCGATTTAGCGCTTTCTCTTTCAGATCCGCACCTTCTGAAAGCTCTTAGCCTAAATCTTAAAACAAACAATTACAACTTTTTACCTGGATCCGACACTATTGCTGTTATTTACAGAATTTACTATAGAGCGTTAAATACTTTAACCTCTAATATTAAAATAGTCTCTGAAAAGGGTAAGACTACCCTTATTGAGTCCAATGAGCTGTCAACTAAAACAGCTATACCCAGGGCTTTAAGATGGGAAGAAATCTCTTTCCCATCCACTTGGCAGGTTACTGAAGCCAAAGTCCCATGACCTCTAGAAAATAGGGGCGTTGAACAAATTACACAAGATGCAGAAGGAAATGTTAAAATTACTTTTGCACCTAACCTGAGACGAAAAATACCCTTAATCACCTCAGGAAGAAAATCTTCAAGCTCCGTCCCAGTATCGGAGGCCTCATCCCAGTTTGCACCTGAGATGACTGATCTATACTCCGATAAGCAGGGAAATCCCCAGCCTATGTACAACCTTAGGCCTTCCTCAAACAAGACTTTTAATGATTAAGGCCAAAGAGTTGATATCTGGACAACCACTTCGAGTCCTTGAAATTTACTGAATCTTTTTCGAAGTATTTAACCACTTTGGAACAGGAAAGGTAGCTAAGTACAGGAACAGTTGTCAAGTCAGTATTTCCACAAAAAGATGCCCTTACCATACAAGGTAAGCAAAAGGCATCAATTGCCGTAGCCTCTCTGGTAGAAATTACTTCCAGTATTCCCATCACATTGGAAATACTTCATACAGTGAACCTGGTAATACGGAAAAATAATTTTACTAATCTTACCCTTGAAGCCATAGGAAAGCAGCTTCAACAATTAGAAACAAAAATAATGTCGATCCAGAGAAAACCCTCTGCGCCCAAAGTGTCTACAGTGAAAGTGGTAATACCTACCTCTTCGATAAAACAGAAGCCCTTCATGCTGCATCAACACCTGTTCTCAAGCTTCCACCCTCACATCAGGAGTAGCAGTCAGAACTTCTTAAACTTTTGCTTGAAAAGCTCAAAAAAACACATGTAAGCACAATTACTGATTCCCCAGCTTTTTCAAGAGTTCAACAACAACTGAACTCTGAAGTTGCCACAAAATGGCAAGACAAAAAACCAAAGTTATCTTGGCCTCCGCCGTTTGACATACATACAAACCAGGAAAATCCTTTCGTCATATCTAACAATTATGACGCAAGAACCATCTACGAATGAAATATAGATCATGAATCCCCTAAAGGTGTAGTTGACACTCTTCACCGAATGTTTATTTACTGTAATGTTTGTCGAGCTAAAGGTTTACCCGAAACACAGGTTGTAAACCAAATAGTAGCTGGGCTCACAGGTGATCTATACGGATGGTGGTACCATTACCTAACAGATGCCAACAGGTATGAAATCTCGAATGCAGTCAAAATTGACGAATTAGGAGATACTTTACTCGACAATGAAGGACAACCCATATCAAATGCCTTCATGACCTTTTGTCTAAGGATCATGGCGATGTTCGCTGTTGATCCTCAACGACAAGCAGAAACTACTATGTACCTGCTCCACCACCTAAGATGTCGTACCCTAACCGGTCTCCGCTGGTATATTTCTACCTTCAGGAGTAGAGTCATGACTTTGGCAGACGCTGCTAATCCTTATTGAAAGCAACGATTCATAGAAGGGTTACCTACCCAATTTGCTATGAAAGTGAAAGACATGCTACGTCCAGGACCTAATGAAGAAATAAATTGGATTAGTCTTCATTACGGTCAACTACAAACGGCCTGCACCAGGCAAGGCCTTCTACTCTACGACGATCTCTGCCTTAAGAAAGAACTTAAGCGAGATCAGATATCTCAAAAAACCCTAGGAACCTTCTGTCAACAATTTGCTTATGAAAATTTACCCGAGCAAGAGTGTTCCAAATGCAGGGATACTTGTTGGGTGTCTAGCAAGTGTACTAGGTCAGCAAGTAATATAGACTTTGAGAGTCCAGATATGGATCCCACAGAGACCTTGATGAGAACTCAGTTTAAGCAAAGATTTTTCTACTGATTGAGGAAAAGAATTTTTGGTTTTGAGAATTGGAAAAACAAAGCAGAATTAAACTATTGGAAAAACTAATAGAGATGAGATGTTGGGGAAGAATGTCAATTCCTCCTAGTTGCTAACATGCAAAGCTCTGATTTTATAGCTCAAATACCCTTACCTTGACTTAGCTTTTGAAAACCTGGTTACCCATATACAGGAAATAACTTTCACCTAATCTTTGAGCTTCATCACAATTCGAAAACATTCAGATCCTAGGTGCATAAATATAAAAGCTTGAAGATCAACTCTTATTCAGAACAAAAGTGTTTAACGAGTCAAATTACTTTCCACTAGTCTCCATCACAATCCGGAAACAACTAGTGAGAAAAACAAGTTGACTTTCACTCATTCTTTGAAACATTCAAATCCTAATAGCATAAATATCAACTCTCTCATTCAGAACAAGGGTTATAAAAAGTCACATCACCTTTCCACTAGTCTCCATCACAATCCAGAAATAACTAGTTAGAAAAGTGAGTTGTTTTAGAAAAAAAAGAATCATATGACTAACCCAAATCTCTACTGAACCTTAACTTCTCTATTCGAACCTCGTTAAACTTCAAATATCGATTCGGATTAGAAACAAGCAGTAAGCACAATTTCTAAATAAAAGCAAGATACTTTATTGCTGTAGAATTCAGAATTCAAACATATAACAAACTAGGAGTTCATGACTTCCCCAACAAAGAGATACTACTCCATGCTAATAAAACAAACACTGAAAGAGGAATAAATTACAGCCATGAAAACAAGAAGAAAACAAAGTACAAAAACCCCCTTTTGAGGACTGCCCTTCGCTTCAACTCCTCCTTGACTGAAATCTCTTCCTTCTCTCTCTCTCTCTCTCCACTCCTAACTAACTACAAAGCATGAATTTAACTAAAACTCGACCTAGAACTATATTTACAACCTAAGACTGGATCTACACTACAAAAACAGGATGCTTTGCACTCTGCCTCGGACCTCTATTTATAGCTGGGCTTCTGTCCAGAACTTGTAAATTGGTCTCTGTCCAGGGGTATAAATTATGCTTTCCCGACCTCATAATTGGCTGAAATTACATACTAACCTTCTTTCTGTGGTCCTTGACTTGCTCACGAAATTTGAGTTCATTCTGAGTCGGGAAACTTGAGATATTATCTTGAGAAGTTGAACTGCTTCTGCTGCCAATTCCAGCACTAGGTCCACCACTTTGAAAATATAAAACTCCACAAACCCGACTTGGATTGGCCTGATTTTATGTGTCATGATTCTAAATCCTCTAAGGAAGCTGTGGTCCAAATTTGGATCCAATTGGAAATCGGAATCTCCAGATATGGCCTCTTCAATCTCGGACTTGTACTTTCCTTTTATGGCAGCAATTTCCTTCTTTGTCTTGGACTTCTCTTCTTGACCATTCAATGCACCTAGACTCTGGCAAATTTCCTTAAAACCTTCGTGGATACCTTCCTCAGTCATTTAGGACTCCTCCCAAGTTTGGGCTTGATTGGTTGTCAGGATCCCGAGATTTCCGTAATTTACGTTTGTTGAGTCATCGACGCGGTCGCGCCGAATTGTTCTTTGTTTTGGCGCGATCGCGCCATTCCTTAGACTTGTTGCCTACTTCTCGAAATAGCGCTTTGGACTCCTTGTATGGAAACAGTGCGGCGCGGCAGCGCCAATGGTAGCGCCATCTTCATGGCGCGGTAACGCCCTCGTGGGGTGCAGTCGCGCCATTTCACATTCCCGAATTGTCTTCTTTGAGTCTTTGCTAGCCGTTGGGAATTTCTTGAATTTATTTAAATTTTTGCACATTTTCCCGGCGCGGTCGCACCAGAAGCGGTGCGGTCGCGCCGTTCCCTTTTTTAGCTCTTTTTGCTCCTTTTTCCTTCATTTTCCCTCAGAATCCAGATTTTCTTCTTTTATCGGGTTCCTGAGACACAAAACATGTATTTGAGTTATATTTGTCCCTTTCATGCTCATAATCAACTCAAATTAGGAATTTATGATCAATAATTCATGCATAAATAAGTGTCTTTTGGACACTTATCAATACTCTACCCTACAAAAGACGGTTCCCAAAAAGAAGCCCGCCAAAACCACCCTTTCAGAAGAAAGACAAGGGCAAAGGTAAAAAAAGGGAAACTAAAACAAGTTTCCATCCAAAGAGACAATCTCCCTCTACAACTGCAAAATGTTACAAGTGCAGACGCACAGGATATTTCGCCAAAACCTATTTTGCAAAACAAAAACAGAAAGTTCAAGAATTGGCTATCGACGAACAGTCAAAACAACTGGTCCTACAATTGCTCTCAGAAGATGAAGAAACACCATCTTCTTCAGATTCAGAACAAGAACTATGCGAGCCTTTGGAGTCCTCGGATTCTATGACTTCTTCAGATACAAAAGAAATCAAAGATAATTAGCTAGACCAGCTTACTCTCCTTGGAACTGCACAACTTTCTATGTTAACAACGCAGCCAAAAAAGAACGAGGAAAACCAAGGTTAGTGATTAACTACAAACCTTTGAACAAGGTTCTACAATGGATTAGGTATCCAATACCTAACAAAAGAGATCTGCTTAACAGACTCGTTAAAGCAGAAATCTTTTTAAAATTTGATTTAAAATCTGCATACTGGAAAATCCAGATAAAACCTGAAGACAGATACAAAACTGCCTTCGTAGTTCCATTCAGGCACTATGAATGGAATGTTATGCCCTTTGGCCTAAAAAATGCCCCTTCAGAATTCCAGCATATCATGAATGATATCTTTACTCCATATTCTGATTTTCTTTTATCATACATTGATGATGTTTTGGTCTTTTCTCAAACCATAGACCAACATTTTAAACATTTACGAGTTTGCTAAACTTTAATTTTGAAAAATGGATTGGTACTTTCCGAACAAAAAAAGAAATTATTTCAAACAGAAATACGATTTTTGGGTCATACCATCCGTGAACATACTCATACTCCTTTTCAACGATCAATTGAGTTTGCTTCAAAGTTTCCTGATGAGATTACAGATCAGAAACAATTACAGCGGTTCCTTGGAGCGCTGAACTATGTAGCAGATTATTACAAAGATCTGGCTACTGATACTCATTTACTTTATGCAAGGCTCAAGAAGAAACCAATACCATGGTCTTTCGAGCACACTAAGGCAGTACAAGCTGTCAAAGCTATAGTTAAAGCGCTACCATGCTTATCTTTAGCAGATCCACTACTATACAAAATAGTGGAAACAGATGCTTCTGACCTCAGTTACGGAGGAATTTTGAAGCAAAAGCTTTCACAAGGCACTGAGCAGCTACTACGATACTGTTCGGGTTTCTGGAATACAACCCAGAAAAATTACTCTACTGTAAAAAAGGAGATGCTAACCATACTAAAATGCATTTCCAAATTTTAAGATGATTTACTAAATCAACAGTTTCTACTACGAATAGACTGCCGGGCTTGCAAGTCTATAATACAAAAGGATGTCCAGAATTTGGTGTCCAAACAGATATTTGCTCGATGGCAAGCCGAATTATCTGTCTATGATTTTACTATTGAATACATTCCGGGATATACTAACTCCTTGCCATATTTTCTTACACGTGAATTTCTTATAGGAACATGACTTCCTCCTCCCAGGAGGAACCACCCTGGTTCCCTGCGAAAGGGTCACCACCTTCGCCTAACTACAAAGGCAAACAAGTTGCTAATAGGAGAACACCACACTCCAGCAACTCATCCTCCCGACTACAGGGACCTTCTACGCCATCAAAGGCTGCTGCTAAGCCATTGGCGTTTTACTCTAAAGACGAACTAGAGCACGCTCTCAAGCAAAAGGAGGTTACACACTCCAGTGCTCCAGGGGCTACTCCCTCTTTTCAGGATGTGGCTTACATGCCCATCCCTTGGCATCCTAAATCTCACAACGATTTAGTTGCCTTTATTCCACATGGCCTTAATCTGAAGCAACCAGCTTGGCAGTTGGACTATCAAACTCTCGGCGGCACTTACCAATTTGCCCAAAGACATAGTAAATCTCTGGCCTACTACTAGCAGATATTACGCAACCATCATGTCTTGGTCAAACCATACAAAGCCCTCTTCTCCGGGTTCTCCGTACCCCAGGTCTTTATTGACCGTATTCTCTTACCAAACGTATGGCCCACCAGCCCAAATCACCCTCTTACATTTCACTCTCAAACCCACGGTGCTCACTCCTACACTTATTGGGATTACGTTGACGCTCTACCATGCTTTTTTCTACAACAACACTACTCGGACTCACACCTTCTACTTTCATCTCCGCCCCTCTTGTTCTAAACTCATCCACTCTGCCCCACCTAGTTTTATCACTGGTGGTCTTCGATTGGGGGAGATTCGGATATTCAATGACCCCACCAGCAAGCCCCTACGAGAACTCTTCAGCGAATGGTGTAAACTTCACCCTGCCCTTACTCAAAGCAAACCTTCTGACTTGTATGCTAACCAAGTCGAAGCCACTTTCTTCATTAGGTTCGAAGTCCATTGGATATGGCGAAGCCAATGGGAAGAAAACAACTCTTGTGAGAATACTCCTGCTCTCTGGAGAATTTACGAGATCCAGAGATGGCAACACTACATTCATACTAAATTATATGAAACGGCAGTACTAGCCATCAAAGCCGAGATTGAAGAATGGAAGAAATTTCCTCCTCTGCCCAACCTAGAACCAGCATGGGATCCACTTACCACTGATCCTGAAATAATCAAAGCACAGTTTTTGAGATGACATCCTCTTGCTACTGAGGAAGAAGTCTTTGAGTATGTACATGTTCAAGTAATGGCTAACGTTGCTCGTCTATTTCCAGACAAACAGGTTTCTCTAGCACCGCCGTCAATACAGAAGGACAGCGACACAGAAGATGAGGGAGAATTCTGCCAAGAATCTCAGGATCCCTACGAAGAGTAGCATGGAAAATCATCCATGGGAAGATGCAGATGAACCGCCAGCTGCTGTCGAGTGGCAAAGATGGCATAATGGATTTTGACCAGCTTACCACCCCATGTCATTACCGACAACCTCTACAGAAATATTTCACAAACGATTTCTAGATCGCTTCTTCTTGTTTCTCATACGCAAGATGAAACACCAGGTCAGAGAAATCAGTCCACTTTACGCCGATTGGCTAGCACAGAATAATTTAATACCAGAAGATTTGGATCCAGATCCATCGACAGCCCACAATATTAGCTATTATCCTCCATACTTTTGGATAAGATGGCGAGAGATGAAAAGACATTTACTATACGCAAAAGAAGGTCTTCCACCGCCCGGGATGCCACCTCCAGGATGGAATCTCTGACGTCACCCGTGACGTCAGAAACCACTTCCAGCTTTTACAAACCACTGCCGCCCCTAGTTTTCGGCTCTGGTTTTCGGATGCCATGCCTTTACCGGCAAACTATGTTTAATAATTTGTACTCGGGTCCGGATCTCCTTCCACTATAAAAGGAGCCCTACCCGCTTCGAAGAGAGCATCCTTTGAAGTTCAGTTTATTGAAGTCTCTTACTTGCTTTCACACTTTGGTGTGTCTACTGTTTGTAAGTTTCTACTCTTAAAATTTTATAAAGCTTCGGCGGTTTATCGATCTGACTCAGTTAGTGGTATCAGAGCCATGTCAGGCTAAACGCCTGAGAGAGTATCCATGATATCCATGACGAATTATTAACTCTAGGTTGTTCCTTTTATATTCTTTTTATACTTATTCCTAGTCGATATGCTGAGATTTGTAGTTCTTACTAGTCTTAGACTCGTATTCCTATTAAGTAGGAATCACTAAAAGGTTGCCCAACAAAATCCCGTAAAGCCCATGGTGAGGCACGGTAGGGTGTATGCCTAGCAGTGTTGATCTACCCTATCGGTAGTGAGTCGGTAAAACGGCAGGAGTCCTATACCAATAAGAACAAATTTACGCTTAACGTTTTGATATATCTATAATCAGCATATTTTGGGAACAACCTAAGGTTAATTAACCATGGATATAACTAGATTCTTCTCGCCGGCTCTTGGCAAAAATGCCTAGATCTCTTCTCTCCCGAGCTACTACAAGTAGCAAAAATGCATCACTCGACGAATACACCGTCGATGTACGTGACCTTAACAAATGGTCCATACCTAAAGTACCCTCAAAATAGATTTACAACATAGGTACCTTTACCTTAGCCTGGTCTCATGTTATAAAAACCCTAGAACAATCTATTACAATAGAAGATACCGAACAAACTATGGAACTTCTTACAGAAAAGGATGTTCAAGCTTTTCGAGAAAAATATAAGTTTGTTCTTATCGGATGTATCCAAGTAGCTTTAAAGCCCCTTACACTAAAAGGGCTAGATACATCCATTCTAGTCGCGTTACGCGATGCTCGATGCCTAGATTGGGCAAGATCCCTGATGAGAGTTATGGAGACAAGTTTAACCAACGGTCCCGTCTACTTCAATATTTATCCCGATTTAGCGCTTTCACTTTCAGATCCGCACCTTCTGAAAGCTCTTAGCCTAAATCTTAAAACAAACAATTACAATTTTTTACCTGGATCCGAGACTATTGCTGTTATTTACAGAATTTTCTATAGAGTGTTAAATACTTTAACCTCTAATATTAAAATAGTCTCGAAAAAGGGTAAGACTACCCTTATTGAGTCCAATGAGCTGTCAACAAAAACAGCTATACCCAGGGCTTTAAGATGGGAAGAAATCTCTTTCCCATCCACTTGGCAAGTTACTGAAGCGACAGTTCCACGACCTCTACACGATAGAGACGTTGAACAAATTACAGAAGATGCAGATGGAAATGTTGAAATTACTTTTGCACCTAACCTGAGACGAAAAATACCCTTAATCACCTCAGGAAGAAAATCTTCAAGCTCCGTCCCAGTATCGGAGTCCTCATCCTAGTTTGCACCTGAGATGTCTGATCTATACACCGATCAGCAGGGAAATCCCCAGCCTATATACAACCTTAGGCCTTCCTCAAACATGACTTTTAATGATTAAGCCCGAAGAGTTGATATCTGGACAACCACTTCGAGTCCTTTTGGCAAACGAATTTGCCAAGAGTTCAAATAAGTGGTTCTGAGACTGGTACTTTCCTACTTTCAATAATGATGATCTACAATACATCAAGGACTGGTACTACGAAGATCTGGTTGGTAAGGAATATGCTTTATATTTTATTCCTTGGTTTCTTCAAAAATTTACTGAATCTTGTTCGAAGTATTTAACCACTTTGGAACAGGAATGGCAGCTAAGTACAGGAACAGTTGTCAAGTCAGTATTTCCACCAAAAGATGCCCTTACCATACAAGGTAAGCAAAAGGCATCAATTGTCGTAGCCTCTCCGGTAGAAATTACCTCTTGTATTCCCAGCACATTGGAAATACTTCAGACAGTGAACCAGGTAATACGGAAAAATAATTTTACTAATCATACCCTTGAAGCCATAGGAAAGCAGCTTCAACAATTAGAAACAAAAATAACGTCGATCCAAGAAATCCCTCTGCGTCCGAAGTGTCTACAGCGAAAGCGGTAATACCTACCTCTTCGATAAAACAGAAGCCCTTCATGCTGCATCAACCACCTGTTCTCAAGCTTCAACCCTCATATCAGGAGCAACAATCAGAACTTCTTAAACTTTTGCTTGAAAAGCTCGGAAAAACTCAGGTAAGCACAATTACCGATTCCCCAGCTTTTTCAAGAGTTCAACAACAACTGAACTCTGAAGTTGCAACAAAATGGCAAGACAAAAAACCAAAGTCATCTCGGCCTCCGCCGTTTGACATACATACAAACCAAGAAAATCCTTTCGTCATATCTAACAGTTATGACGCAAGAACCATCTACGAATGGAATATAGATCATGAATCCCCTAAAGGTGTAGTTGACACTCTTCACCGAATGTTTATTTACTGTAATGTTTGTCGAGCTAAAGGTTTACCCGAATCACAGGTTGTAAACCAAATAGTAGCTGGACTCTCAGGTGATCTATACGGTTGGTGGTACCACTACCTAACAGATGCCAACAAGTATGAAATCTCGAATGCAGTCAAAATTGACGAATAAGGAGATTACTCGACAATGAAGGACAACCCATATCAGATGCCTTCATGACCTTTTGTCTAAGGATCATGGCGATGTTCACTGTTGATCCTCAACGACAAGCAGAAACTACTATGTACCTGCTCCACCACCTAAGATGCCATACCCTAACCGATCTCCACTGGTATATTTCTTCGTTCAGGAGTAGAGTCATGACTCTGGCAGACGCTGCTAATCCTTATTGGAAGCAACGATTCACAGAAGGGTTACCTACCCAATTTGCTATGAAAGTGAAAGACCTGCTACGTCCAGGACCTAATGAAGAAATAAATTGGAATAGTCTTCATTACGGTCAACTACAAACGGCCTGCACCAGGCAAGCCCTTCTACTCTGCAACGATCTCCGCCTTAAGAAACAACTTAAGCAAGATCAGATATCACAAAAAACCCTAGGAACCTTCTGTTAACAATTTGCTTATGAAAATTAACCCGAACAAGACTATTCTAAATTCTGGGATACTGATAAGTGTCCAAAAGACACTTATTTATGCATAATTTAATGAGCATAAACTCCCATTTTGAGTTAATTATTAGCTTGAAAATGAATTATATAACTCAAATTCATGTTTTGTGTCTCAGGTGCCTGATAAAAGAAGAAAAACTAAAATCTGAGGGAAATTGAAGAAGAAAGGAGCAAAAAGAGCCAAAAAGAGCATGATTTCAGTCAAGGAGTTGAAGCTAACGACAGTCCTCAAAAGGGGATTTTCTGTACTTGTTTTCTTCTTCTTTCTTTGGCCGTAATTGAATCCTTTTTACTGTGTGTTTATTCTATTATTATGGAGTAATCTCTCTCTGTTGGGGAAGTCATGAACTCCTAGTTGTTTATGTTTAAGTTCTGAATTCTATAGTAATAAAGTACTCTGCTTTTGTTTTAGAATCTGTATTCATTGCTTATTGCTAATTTAGATTGATATCTGAAGTTTAATGAGGTACGGATTGAGAAGTTAAATTTCAATAAAGATTTGGGTTAGTTATAAGATTCCTTGTTTTCTAAAACAACTCGCTTTTAAACTAGATTGTTCCGATTTCGAAAGAGACTAGTGGAAGGTGATTTGACTTGTTAAACTCTTGTTCTGAATAAGAGAGAGTTAATCTTCAAGCTTTTATATTTATGCACTTAGGATTTGAATGTTCCGGTTGAGAAGGAGTTCAAAGAATAAGTGAAAGTTGTTTCCTGTATATGGGTAACCAAGTTTTCAAAAGCTAAGTCAAGGTAAGGGTATTTGAGCTATAAAATCATAACTTTGCATGTTAGCAACTAGGAGGGATTTACATTCTTCCCCAATATCTCATCTCTATTAGTTTTTCCAGAAGTTTCAAATTCTATTTTCCTTTTCAGTTCTCAACAAAAAATCCAAATTTTCTTCACCTCAATCAATAGGAAAATTTTGCTTAGATTAGGCTCTCATCAAGGTCTTTGTGGGATCGATATCTGGACTCTCAAAGTCTATATTACTTGCTGACCTAGTGCACTTGCTAGACACCCAACAAATACTCTACCCTACAAAAGACGGTTCCCAAAAAGAAGCCCGCCAAAACCACCCTTTAAGAAGAAAGACAAGGGCAAAGGTATAAAAAGGGAAACTAAAACAAGTTTCCGTCCAAACAGACAATCTCCCTCTACAACAATGTAAACGTGTACAATATGTGGACCGAAAAATACGGATCCGATGTACAGTGTACAAAGTAATTTGAAGGGTATTTTGGTAATTTTTAGGTGATTGTGTGGGGTGCGACTTCTAGGACTCCTTTGATTCAATCTCCAATCCAGAACAAACGATAGCCGAGTAAACACGAACAATAGCGTACGCCACGAACGAGATGAATTTGAATTTAGCCAAAGTTTGACGGAAAATTTGGTATTCCGATTGGCTCACGGCAGGTTGATTTGCGAGACGGCGGCAGGAATGCTTGTTGCTCCCTCAGATTTGGGTGGTGATTTGGGATTTTTGGACGTACGTCTTGAAATTTTTTTGTGTCCGTCTGATCTTTCTGTGATGGATTTGATCTGTGTTCGATCCCTCAAAACTTCTTGAGCCTATTGTTTTATAGGCTTATCGGGCTCCAACTGCATAGACCAGGTTTATCGGAGCAGTTGTAACTCAATCGACTTTTTCTGTGTAACATTCTCCCTTGAAGAGTGGAACTGTCTTGGACCAAGGCAAATGCCATGTGTAATCCTTGTTGGCGGTTGACGTGGCCACTTTGTCCGACTTGTCGCCCATGTAAGCTGCTGATGTGGCGATTGCAATCTCGGACGTTGATCTGTTGAGGCTTGATCGACGGCTTAATTTCATCGGTTTGACTGAAGTCAATCTTTGACTTGTTGACCCGGGCCATACAGTGTTGATTTGGACCGTGATTGTCGGACTTCACAAAATCGATTCCTACAGATGCCCCCTTCAAAATGTGCACCTCAAGTGTACGATTTGAGAATATACACTAAGGATGTGGACATTTTGAAGCACTTTTTTTTTTATTTTTTTTATTTTTTTGGGGGCCCGCTAGTATGTGGGATTGGGCTCGTTACAGGCTTGAGCTTACCTCAGGTTTGTGCCCGTTACGGACATCTTTGCTTTTGATGGGCGTCTCCTTTTTGGTGGGCTGGACTAGGAAAGTTGACTCAGTGTACTTAACTGAGTTGGTGGGGCGCCTATTCTGTTCACTGAGTTGGCACTCGGTCTTTACCACTCGGTCCTTGTTCAAATCAGATTAAGGCTAAGGATCAGGGAGAGATTTAGGGTTTAGTGCCTATAAATAAAGGCACTAAACAGTTCTCGATTTCCGTGTTTAGCACTTAGCACTTCTACTTCTGATTTTCTTTTTTTTCCATCTTAACTTCTGCGTTGGAGACTTTAGTTGCTGACCTCATCACTTCATCATCTGAGGTAAAAGCTTCTCTCTTTTGTCTTTTTCTTTGTTTCTTTCTGCTTATGCATCAGCTCTTCCAATAATGTATCGCTTGTTGTTGCGTACTTCTTTTCTTTCTTCTTCGCGACGGCACTTCAGTGAGGTTGAGGGGCTCGCTTGGGGACTATCGGTGGAGGTCCACCGTGACTCCACTATTCGGCTCACGATTCGCCCCGAGAATGCTTCGTTCTTCTCTCTCTTTATCTCTTTCTTCCTCTTTTTTTTTTTTTTTTTTTTTTTTTTTTCAACGGCGCTCTCTGGCTATTGAGGCGGCTTGACTTGATGGAGCCCGGTTAGGTGGAGGTCCACCGTGAGGCTTCTTCAGTAGAACCCTCAGCTTTGGACACTGCTGCATCTTCGAGCTTAGGATTTGGGGGTTTTTTTTTTTTCGTGACTTCGTTCTCGGTGATTGAGCGGCTTGGTTTGGTGGAGCTTGATTTGGTGGAGGTCCACCGATTTAGCTTCGCCTCCTCAAGCTTTGATTTCACCTTGAACATTTGTTCTCCTTTGATTTTTTTTTTTTCTCTTTCTTTTTTTTTTTTTTTGCGATTTTGAACTCCGTTGTTGAGGTCGTCGACGGCAATCTCCTTCATGGTTGTCGCCGGCGCCGGATGCGGGGGAAGAGCGGCCGCGATGGGCGTCGTTGGGGGCGGCTGCGCGGAGCATCGCCGCTGCTCATCTTCTTCGTTGAGTTGATCCGAAGGAAACGAGTCACGGAGCCTCGCCCTCGCGAGGCTCCGGCTCGTCGGGTCGAAGATCCGGGTTTTCGGGTTCCGGTTGATGGACCTGGTTAGACTTCCGATTTAGAGAGCCGGATTTTAGGGTTCCGCGTACGGGACCCGAACAACGCGGTTCCAGTTGTCGGTTTTTTAGGGTTCCGCGTACGGGATCCGACTTTGGCGGTTCCAGTTGCCAGTATTTTAGGGTTTCGCGTACGGGATCCGACTTTGGCGGTTCCAGTTGCCGGTTTTTTAGGGTTCCGCGTACGGGACCCGTCTCCTTCTTCTTCTTCGTTGAAACCCTAGTTCCGGGATTTCAAAAAAAAAAAAAAAAAAATTCTTCTTCTTCGCGGCGACTTCTTGGTGTTGTGAGAACGCCGATTTGGATGGCGTTTCACGCCGGAACGAACGTCGGAGAATAGGATTTTCTTTGCCAATTTCGTCTTTGATTTCTTCGACGCAGCAAGATGGCGGTGTCTCCCGGGCATTCTGGTAGTGCGGCAGGTGCCGTCTGCAAGATGGCTTTGGGGGCGCCTCCGCGACACTGGTGGCGGGGCGCGGCTTGAACGCCGATCTGATGTATTTTCTTGCTGGAGTATTTGACGGAGAGTAGAGCATCTTTCTCCTTCCGGTCATTTTCGTTTTGATTTCCTCGGCCCAGCGGCGGTGAGGCGGCGGCATTCTCATGGCTTCCGGTTGTCGCGGTAGGTGCCGTCTGCGGGATAGCTTTGGGGTTTCCTCCATGGCCGGAGGTGCAACGGCGTTTTTTTTTTTTTTGCGGTGAGACGAAGGTGACTCCATTGTGGCCTGGTAGTCGCGGTAGGTGCTGTCTCATGAGGTCGTTTAGGGGCCCTCCTCGGCGGTGGTGGCGGACCTTGCTTGAACGCCAATCTTGATGTATTTTCTTGCCGGAGTGCTCATGTGTTTTTTTTTTTTTTTGGCCGAGACGGTGGCGTTCCATGGCTGTCTGGTAGTCGCGGCAGGTGCCGTCTGCGAGATGGTTTTAGGAGCTCCTCCGCGATGTCGGTGGCGTAACGTGGCGGCGCCTCCTCCTCCTCCGGTGGCGTAGCGTGCGGAGAACCTCCTCCGCCGTGGCGGCGCGAGGTGGTGCCTCGGCGAAATCAGTCTAAGTCTCCAAGGTTGGGGACTTAGAAAATTTTGATGCTTTCCTTTCGCGGACTCGGTCGCGACCGGTCGTGACTTCGACTCAAAAGTGTTTTTTTTTTTTTGTTTTTTTTTTTTTTTTTTTTTTTTTTTTTTTTTTAATTCAATTGTAATTTGAAGTAACTTAAAAAATAAAATTACCTCGATTGAAATATTTGGCCGAGTTGAAATTTGACCTTAGAAGACATGCACCCATCCCATCACCTGCAGGCCTTAATGGCAGAAACCTCTTCACCCACGGGCCTCAATGGCATGGACCTTGTCATTCACGGGTCTTAATGGCATAGACCTCGTCACCTATCCACGGGCCTCAATGGCATAAACCTCTTCATCCGCGAGCCTTAATGGCATGGACCTCGTCACCCATCCACGGGCCTCAATGGCAGAAACTTCTTCATCCCCGGGCCTTAATGGCATAAACCTCTTCATCTGCGAGCCTTAATGGCATGGACCTCGTCACCCATCCATGGGCCTCAATGGCATAAACCTCTTCATCTGCGAGCCTTAATGGCATGGACCTCGTCACCCATCCACGGGCCTCAATGGCAGAAACTTCTTCATCCCCGGGCCTTAATGGCATGGACCTCGTCACCCATCCACGGGCCTCAATGGCAGAAACATCAACTTAGCCCAAGTTAGGCCAACTTTCCTTAAAAAATACTAAGGATTTGACTTAGCCTTAGTCAGCCATCAGCCACCTTAATCAACCAATTAAGAACCAACTTAGCCATAATCAATCAATTAAGAACTAACTTAGCCTTAATCAACCAATTAAGAGTTAACTTAGCCATAATCAATCAATTAAGAACTTAGCCTTAATCAAGACTAAAGACCTGAGTTAACTTAGCCTTAATTAGAAATTAAGACTTAGCTTTTCGGATTTTCCCCGTAGAAGTGCCGAATTAGCGCCGTCGCGCCACTTCTGGATGCTTGAATTTGTAGAATTTGTCGATTTTTGCCACTTCTGAATCTGGACTTCTGAATTTTTGGATTTTGAATTTCGAGTGTAGAGTTTTGAACTTCAGGTCTAGAATATGATCTTTTTTTTTTTTTTTTTTTTTTTTGTGACTTCAGATGGCGCTCCTTCAAGAGCTTTGATCGGTGGATTATGCGGCGTTTGACCATACTTGTGATGGTTGGTGACGAGGCTGTTTAGACCTTGGCCTTGTACAAGGAAGATGATGCTTCTCATTTGACTTATTGCCCAAGTGGAGAGTCAATATTCGGAGGCCATGCTGTGAATTATCCATCCCCCATAGACCGCTCCCTTCCTTACGGGTCTTTGAGTAGATCCTTAGCAACCGGCGATCACATATTTTTTCTACCTTGCCCTGGTTCTTCCGAAGACGAGGTTGTGGCCGCCGGCTCAGGATCTTTGGCGCTTCAAAGTGCGTTACTTGTGGCGAACCGGCCCCCACGCACTCTTCAGGATCGTTTCATGGACAGAGAAGTCATACCGACTCTACCTGATACGCCTATGGATGCACCGATCCCGTTTCTCTATGAGTGGACTACACTGCTTCTGGGTCGATGCTGTCGCACTCTCCGTGATGCGGGTATCTACCACGGACTTTGGGCTTCCATTTTTCAATACAACTGTGACATGTCGGTGGTTCAAGCCTTTATTGATGCTTGGAATATTGAGACAAACACACTGGTCACCTGCCAAGGCGAGTTCTCCGTTACGTTATTGGATATGGACCGGATTTTTGGATTGCCTATCTCTGGGCATTTCTATGACGAAGTTTCTCCTACAGTAGCCAATTTTACGGATGTGCGGAGTTCTGCTTTGCCCTACAGCTGCCGTCGTCTGTTTCAGGCTTATCACCATCTATGTCGGAGCTCGGAGTCCAACGTTATATCTGCCACTGCTTGGGTCGAGTTTTGGTTCCGCACAGAAGACAATGTCGTCCCAGTCAATGATCCTTGGACAGCTTGGTATGCCTCTTATGGGAAAGATATGCCCCTTCCCGAGAGTTCTCGACAACAGAGCGAGATGTTTTTGATTTTCTCCGCGTCACACCGGGTAAAGAAGACGAAGTTCACCTGGCAGCACTCCTATCAGTTTGGTTATCACGGTTTGTATTCCGTTCAACCCACGATGACATCCGACCCATGGTTTTCAAGGTGGCGAGTTATATGGCCACCGGGGTCCGTTTTGCCTTGGCTGGTCCCGCTTTGGCCTGCCTTTATAAAGGCTTGGGACAGGCAGTTGCTGGATGGCCGTCAATTGTTCCTTGGCCTTACCTGTATTCGTGGCTGGCGGTTTATTTTCACACTCATGGGGAGGATCTTGGAGGAGCCCATCGCCCAGGTATGGTTGCTTAGGGAAATCCTTCTCTTCGACGTAATTTTGACGAAGATCAGGCACATAACTTATTTCGGCGTCTCCCGGTGTTGGTTTGGAACCGCTACGCCCTTGGTTGGAACTCGGTCTCTGCTTTGGTGGATGAGCCAAAGCTGAAGAGGCCGCTTCCTATGGCGGCTTATGAAAGTCTCCCTCGGTGTTCGTTGCTGCTTTTAACGGCCCGGCGCCCCTTCGGTACTTCATTGAGCCATACAATCCGCCCGACCAGATTCGCACGCGACAATTTGGGTATTGTCGGATTTACCTGGGGAGTTTAAGACCAATCGACGGGAAGTCACCTCCTTGTCCGAATTGATGAACCTTTGGAGAGCTAGCGTTATCCGTCCTTGTGGTCGACTTGATTTGCCTCTGCCGGGTGAACCAACTCGAGACCCTGGGGTTACACTTGCGTACTATAATTGGTGGAAAGAATATATGTCCCATCACTTTGAGGTAAACCCCTTAGGGTTGTTGCCGGCAGTTTCTGCTGTAGGGGATTGTGAGGAAGATGAAGATTACGACAACGATCGGTCTCATCCTCGCAAGCGGAGGCCAAAAGGCAGGAAGCAAGTTGTCGCGTCTTCGGTAAGTCACACCGTCACTATGAGTGATTTTGTTTTGTGATGCTTTCTAACGTTTTTCTTTGATTCTTAGGTGAAAAAGAAGAGGGCACCACTTACTGTTTTGAACGACGCCTCTACTTCTATGAAGAAAAAGCCGCGCAAGGAAGTTCCACCTGTTTCTTTCCCCCCTTTGCCTCCGACATTTCTTCCTTCTATTCCGGAGATAGAGCCTCCGACTTCTTCTCTGCCAGAGCACCCTCCTGTCGAGACTGTTCAGATTTCGTCTTCCTCGGGAAGCACCAAGCTCCTCGGGAAGAAGCTGCTGAGGGTACAGACGGCGGAGGAGGAGCTCATGGAGATTGCACCCGATCTTGACTCAGCCCGAGGCCTTGCCTATTCACGAGGTCTCTCCTTCTCCATCAGTCGTTCAGGAGGCTGCTGAGGAGGCTACTATTGAGGAAGCTGCTCCAGTTTCAGTTCTTCCAGAAGCCGACGCAGCTCCAGCTCCTTCAATTGAGGACGTGGTTGAAGTAGAGGCTCCATCTCCTGTAGTTGAAGAGGAAGCTCCAACTCCAGTGATTGAAGCTCCAGCCATTGAGGCAAGGATCGAGGTAGTCCAGGAGGAGGTCCCGATTGAGGAAGTTTTCGAGACTGTTTTAGCGCCTGAGGAGGTAGCATTAGAGGTTGTTCCGTCCGAGCCAGCCGTTGAGGGAGCTCCGATCGTGCAGAACTCGGCCATACTGCCTACCTCGTCTTCTCTGACTTCGTCGCAGACCCCGTCACAGCAGTTATTGTCTTACGTTGAAGGCTTGATGCTACAAGCCTGGAAGGATAAGATAGCCCCTCGTATGGTATCACCAGGTGCAGTGCTCGACGGACCTTTGCTGGCTGACGCAGAGTTCGTCATCGGTAGGTTGCAGGAAGTGAGTCATGATGTGACTCGTCTGCGGATTTACACTCAGAAGCTGCAGATCCTTAGCGAGATGGAGAGTTCAACTAGAGAGAAGGCAAGTCGCATTTCCAGGGATCGAGCGGAGTGTGGTGCGTGGGAATCATTGGGTATACTGTCCTCTAAGTTAGAAGATGCCGAAATCACTTTGAGCGAGGTTGCTGAAGAGCTTTCGGAAGCTAAGGATGATGAAGAGGATGCCCGTGAACGCCTTGAGTTAGCTAAGGAACAACTTCAATCGGCTGGGACTAAAGTTGTATACCTTACAACTCAAGCTGAGTAGATCCAGGAGAGCGTACGGGACTTGAAGAAGGTCGTGGTCGCTGCTGAGCAGATGGTAGCGGAGATCATCGCCAGGCCCACTCTCAGTGCAACTGAGGAGGCAGCTCTTCTCTCTTTCAGGGCTGATTTTGCGGAGGCGCAGCAGGAGATAGCAAAGGACCTTTAGTCGCTGCTTTTTAGCTTTTTCTTTTCGCCTTTTCATCTTTCTTTGTTTTCTTTTGATTTGTAGACCCTCTCTTTTTCCATGTAATTGACTTTTGACTCACCGGCTTGTGAGTTTTGCATTTTGAAATACAATCATGGATAAAATTTTTTGAGAAACTTACCATTTGTGGCTGGGAGTCTTCTTCCTTCGGGGGTGACCAATTTGTAAGCGCCGTTAGTATAGACTTCTTGAACGATAAACGGGCCTTCCCATTTAGGTGCGAATTTTCCCCCGTCTCTGCTTGTGGCTATGATTGGTCTGCGCACAGCTAAGACGAGGTCTCCTTTATGAAAGGAACGCAACTTAACTTTTTTATTGAAAGCGCGAGTGAGACGAGCTTGATAGCATTCTAGCCTTTGCTGAGCTTCCAGGCGCTTTTCATCGAGAGATTCTAATTCTTGCAGGCGGAGTCGGATATTTTCCTCTTCCGTGAGTTCTTCTTGAAGAGCAACTCGTAGCGATGGAATTTGAATTTCCAGTGGGAGCACGGCTTCCACGCCGTAAACTAGTGAGTACGGGGTTGACTCTGTTGGAGTTCGGTATGTGATCCTGTATGCCCACAGTGCCTCTCCAAGCCTGCCGTGCCAGTCTTTTTTATTACCTGTGACTGTCTTTTTTAAGATTTTGCACAGAGTCTTGTTGAAGGCTTCGGCCAGTCCGTTGGCAGCAGGGTTGTACGCAGTGGAGGTCCTTTGTTGGATGCCAAATTTCTCACAGAAATTATCCATGGTCTTGTTACGGAACGGGGTGCCGTAATCGGTCATGATGTATCTTGGAACACCATACCGATACACGATTTGTATCCGAATGAAATCGACCACGGTGGCAGCTTTGATTTCTTTGTAAGCTGCTGCTTCTGCCCACTTAGAGAAATAATCTGTGGCGGCCAGTATGTACTGGTGATTTGCAGACGACTTTGGGTTGATTGGACCTATGATGTCCATTCCCCAGGCTTCGAATGGCCAGGAGGCCACTGTTGGATGTAAAGGACTGGGAGGTTGATGGATGTAATTGGCGTGTAATTGACATGCCGTGCAGTGTCTTGCCAATTCTATCGCGTCCCGCAGCATGGTAGGCCAATAATAGCCTAACTGTTTGACTTGGAGATGAAGTTTGGGGCCCACTTGGTGAGCACCACAGATTCCTCCATGTGCTTCGGATAAGAGAGCTTGTCCTTCTTCTTTGGAGACACATCTGAGTAGAATACCGTCGTAGGATCGGCGATACAATGTGTTGTTGAACCAGCAGAATTTGGGTGCAACTCTTCGTACGTACGCTCGAGCTTTCAGTTCTTCGGGGAGTTTCTTGTGGTCTAAGTAATCAAGGAATTGTTGACGCCAATCTTCTTCCTCAATTGCGTAGACCGAAACCAGATTGATTTCTTCTTTCTCTGAGAATTTCTCCAAGGTCGGCACTACCCATCTTTTGCATATTGGAATGCGTTCGGGCCTTGCGTCGAACTGTGCCAGACTTGCGGCAATTCCTGCCAAGGCGTCAGCTTGGGTGTTGCTGGCTCGGGGTACATGCCCCAGGGTCACATTTGGGATTTTCTCCAGTAACCTTTGCGCCTCTTTTTGGTAGGGCACAAGTTCGTCTTTTCGTACTTCGAATTCTCCGATTAGCTGTTTGATCACCAGAGCTGAGTCGCCGAAGATTTCCAGCTGGCTTAAGCCCATTTCGACTGCCATCCCCAGACCAAGGATTATGGCTTGGTATTCTGCCTCGTTGTTTGTGCAGCAGAGAGACAAGATGAAGGAGTACGGCATTAGGTCGTCGTTTGGAGACATGAAAAGGACGCCAGCGCCTGCTCCATTTTTTCGTGCAGCGCCATCGAAGTACATCCTCCATGGGGGCAACACTTCAATGTAAAAGACTTCTTCATCGGGCAGATTTTCGCTTACCTTCCACTCCGCTGGGATGGGGTGATCGGCTAGGAAATTTGCAAGCCCTTGTCCTTTGATGGCCTTCTGAGGGATGAAGTTGATCTCGAACTCAGAGAGCAACAAGCCCTTGGTCATCGTTTTTGGCAAGGAGGGCACCCAGAGATTTTTCTTGAGCCGCGATGTATAAGAGAAGAGGCTTTCCCGACGTCGGAGCCATCAGAACTGGTGGCTTCATCAAGTAGTCTTTGATGTTTTGAAATGCCCGTCGGCAAGATTCATCCCATTCGAAGGGTGTATCTTTCTTCATGAGATGGCTGAAGGGTTGACATCTTCCGGCCAAATTTGAGATAAACCGCCGAATGTAAGCCAGATGCCCCTGAAGTCTTTTTAATTCTGACAAAGTCGTTGGTTCAGGCATTTGTTAGATGGCATCGATCTTGGTCTGGTCGATTTCGATGCCCCTGTGTCTGACTACGAATCCAAGGAATTTCCCGGATGAAACCCCGAAGGTGCACTTGAGAGGGTTCATCCTCAACTGGTGTCGTCGCAGACGTTCGAAGACAGCTCGTAAGTCTCTTAGGTGGTCGCCTCTTGATTTGGTTTTGACAACCACTTCGTCAACGTAGCATTCCACAAATTTGTGGAGGAAGTCGTCGAATATCGTTTGCATGGCCCTTTGATAAGTGGCCCCTTCATTCTTCAGACCAAACGGCATTACCTTGTAGCAGAAAATACCTTTTGGCGTACGGAAGGCCGTCTTTTCCTCGTCTTTTGGATCCATTCGAATTTGATTGTAGCCGGAAGATCCGTCCATGAATGACAAGGCCTCGTGCCCCGTTGTCGCATCCACCATTAATTCGGTGATAGGGAGCGGGAAGTCGTCTTTTGGACAAGCTTTGTTCAAGTCCCCGAAGTCGACGCACTTCGAATCTGTCCATTCTTCTTCTTCACCAAGATGATGTTGGCGATCCAGCTTGGGTATTTGACCTCTCGGATGAAGTCGGCCTTGAGGAGTTTATCGACTTCCTTCTCAATTTCTGGGACAAGCTCGGGGCGAAATCGCCTTTGGGACTGTTTTTATCGGTTTGACTCGATTTGATTGCGAGTTTGTGAATTGCAACTGTTGGGTCAAGCCCCGGCATCTCAGTGTACGACCAAGCGAAAACGTCTTTATATTCATTGAGTAAAGACATATAATCTGTTTCTTCAGTTACAGACAATGAAGCACTCAGAAAGGTAGGCCTTGGATCATCTTCTGTACCCAAATTAACTTTCTTTAGCTGGTCGATGGTTGCTTGGCCGCCTTCTTCAAAGATTGCAGCGCCTCTCCCAGATCATCCTCAAGGGTTGGATCATCACCTTCGTCAACTGAGATATGATGGACAACAGCTGCTTCTTCTTTCGGGTCTTTTTTCTTTGGCGACATGTAAATCACCACCGGAGTGATTTTGCTGTTGTCTGCCTTTATCCTTTTGGAAGAGTTTTCCTCTCTTTTCCCCAATCTTTGGGTCACAGGGACCCGTGTAGATGCCCCAAGTCTTTGGAAGACAGTCCTTTTGGGTTGCTCCTTCGATTTTCCCAGCCTCTGAAATACACTAAGTTTTTCTGTGGCCTGTGGAGCGGTGGTATTTGGTTTAGGGTCTTCTGCTTGCCCCTTTCTCCGCCAGACCTTCGTAACTTTGGACTTAAGCTCGTTACTTGGCTCTGGAGGAATATTTGGATTTCTATCTTCTTCTTGTCCCAATCGAACGAATGCCGAGACTCGTGGCTCTGGGATGCCGATTCTGTCAAAAGCTGACGTCCGGGTTTCTTCTGAAGCGGCTGCCTTCCTTTTGGTTGTGATTTGATTGACACTGGCCTTTCCAGAAATCACAACTGGCTCGTATTGCTGATAACCAAACCCATGTCGGTTGGAAGGAATTGAATAACCTTGCGCCTGGAGGTTTTTCTGAGTTGGTGACAGGTTCTGTACGGCCGTCACCGATTTCTCTTTCAGTTGTTTGAGGGAGAGCCCAGACCCTGCTTTGGCCATCATCCGATAGGCATTAGGATCGAATCCTTGTGTCCGAGTTTTCGGAAGCTCAGGTGGATTATGCTTTTCTTCGACTAAGATGCCTCGGTTGTTGAGTTTGGGCAGAGGAATTGTGGCAGCGCCCTTTAAGGCCTTCAGTTTCTCTGCTGGCTCTTCTCGGTCACAAGTGGTGAAAGGGGATTTGCCCTTCTTCCTTCTTGATTGAGGGACGTACCTGAGAATTGGTTCCTCCGGTTGCTTTTTAGGTTTGGCCTGTTCGCCCTTTACAGCCTTAGGGGGAGCGGCTTTACTCGAAGTAGCACCTTTTTCTTCCGATTAATATTTAGCGTCTGCGAAGGAAGCTTCGGCCTCTGTGAAAGGGCATTCATCCGCGAACACCGTCTTTTCCTCTCCATCTTGATAATATTTGAAGCATTGATGGAGAGTCGAGGGAACGACTCTGTTATTGTGTAACCAGGGTCTCCCGAGCAGCACATTATAAGAGGTGCGAGCGTCGATTACGTGGAACAACACGTGGGAAGTCATATCTCCAATTAGTAGTTCCAATTTGATCGTCCCCAACGCTCGCTGTCCTTCTTGATTGAAGCCTTGGATCATCAGCGAACTGGCTTGGAGGTCGTTGGCCACCAGCCCAACATTTTTCAAAGTCCGGATTGGCAGGATGTTTACGGCTGATCCGCTATCCAGAAGTATGCGGTTGATCCATCGGTCTTTGATAGCTCCAGAAACGAACAAAGGCCGATTATGAGACTTTTCCCCGAGCAGCATGTCTGCTTCTTTGAAGGTGATGGAAGTTGAGTGAACCTCCTTAATTTGTGGTGACTCTGCTGCTTGCTCTTCCTTCAACGTGCTGGGAGATAAACCAATTTTTGGTTCATCGTGCTTCCGCATCTTTAATTGCTCGACTTCAGCATGCCAGTCGTCTTTGGCGGCAACGAACTTTATGAGAGCTTGCCTAGATCTGATTGGCAGATCTAAGTCATCATGTACCGCATTTGTGATCGACAAGTTCTGTAAACATGTATGAATATCGTCGGCAGACTCGATCGGAGCCTTCCCTTCACGCCTTTGCTCGACCACTTGGGGTGAACAAGTGGCCACCAGTGCAGGGGTTGGCGTCAGGAATTCTGACGGGAAGAAATCAGCCAAAGTAATTGGCCTTGGCTTCTTTTGATAGTTCTCTTCGACTTTGACGGAGGTTGATTTGCGTCTGTGCCTTCTTCCTCCTCTTTTCCTTCGGACTTTCTTTCTTGGCTCCTCTTTTTCTGCCGCGAACCCCTTAATGAATATTTTCACGGGGATTTCTGGAAGTGGTTTCTTTTTGCGGGTTACCACTTCCCACCCTTCTTTGTCTTTTGCGGCGGGTCGCGGTCTTGGTCCAAAGGCGCAAAGGCGAAGGTTTTTTTTCTGTTCGTCCTCGATTCTCCGCTCTCGATGCGAATTTGATTGGGCGAAGATGGTGTGGGAAGCAGCCGTGTTGTCGCCTGATTCCAAGATGATGCGACCTTTAAGTCCGCTAACTTCGAAATATTCTGTCCTTTAGGACAAAACATTTTTCGGTAGGATGGCCTACCGGTCGGTGATATTTGCAATAGTTGGGATCCGAAGTTTTCCCAACGTCTTCCTCGCCTTTTGGCTTCGGAAGCTGCAACAAGTTTTTTCAGGGAGTTGTTCCAGCATACCTGGAACATCGGTCGTCGGGGAAAGGATAGGTTTTGGCCTGCCTATCCTTTAACGTGAACTTTTGGCTGATTGCAGTACTGGCGAGTCGATTGGCATTTGGCTTCCAATCACTGCCCGTACCTTTATTTTGGGTCGCCGTGATCTTTTGCGGTTCGGCGATGTTTGTGGCGAGCGCTTCTTTTGTTGGAACTTTGTACTCCTTCTTTACGAACTTTGGCTTCTTGTCGGCCTCGGTTCAGTGGAGCCTTTCCTTCTCCTTTTTCCTGGATAAGGATCTCCATGTTGTGCGCTTCGGTCGCCAGTTCTTGGAAGTCTCTCGGCTTCCGACTCTGTAAGAAATAGACCAGAGTCCAATTCATCCCTCGAATGCACATGTCGATGGATGTCTGCGTGGATAAGGAGGTGCTCTCCTTGCAATTGAGACTGAGATTGCGCCAGCGATTGATGTATTCGATCACCTTCTCTCCCTGGCGCTGCTTCAAGTTGGTGAGTTCCACCAGCGTCACCGTCCGCTTCGTGCTGTAGAAGCGACTGAGGAATTCACTTTCTAACTGTTCCCAGCTGTCGATAGACTCTGCTGGGAGCTCAATGAACCAATCAAAGGCATTCCCTTTGAGGGATCGCCCAAATTGTTTGACGAGGAGATCGCCGTCAGTTCCTGCATTGTTGAAGGTTTCAATAAAGTGGGCGACGTGCTGTTTTGGGTTGCCGTCTCCACTGAATTGTTGAAATTTAGGTGGGTGGTAAGAGGTAGGCATGTGGATTGCCTGGATCCGTCGGGAGTAGGGCCTAGTGTAGGCTTGAGATCTGACTCCTTCGGATTGCACCTTCTGCTCCACTGCGTTGGAGATCATTTCTTGCAGGGTACCATAAGATAGTGCCCCTGGTTCTTCAAGCAGTGGTTCCCGATTCACTGGGTGTTCGGGAGCTAGAGATGAACGAATGATGGGTGAAGGAGGAATAAGATTGGCGGACGTGCTGGGTCCTGTCTGGCCTTCTTCATTTCTGGGCTGGGAGGATGCTCCCAGGCGATCTGCAATTTGCTCGAACTTCTGCAGAATTGTGGCGATCTGGAGATCCCTCTGTAGTTCTCTCTCTCTCAATTGCTCGTCCCTTTCCCTCATGGCAGCCTGGATTTCTGCCAGTTGCTCCTCCACAGTTTTGGCTTGTGTCATCATTGCCGAGACCCTGATGACTGGAGATGTGGGGGAAGGAGGACTTAGAGCGAGAGGTGCCCCAGTTGGTGTAGCCGGTCATGAGAAGGAATGATCGCCGCCCTTCAAAGTGGGTGATCAGCAGCAGGGACCCGGGCTTGCCGCTGAGGGAGAGTTCCTCGGCGGGCTTGTACTGGGCTGGCCACCGGACTGGCAGGTGGCAGAGATGTCGACAGCCGAATAACTCCTCGAGGGATGGACCCTTGATGGAGAAATTATAGGGCTGACGGAGCTTGTCCCGCCTGCGGCTGGATTTGAACGGCGCTTGGTTGGTTGGCGAGATCCCGTGGACGGATCTCGGTAGTTGGCCTTGAACGACCGATCACAAGAATTTGCGATGGGCGAATCCCTCTGACTTGGCTGGTGGCAGCAGCCGTTGGTGTGCTTGTGGGCTTAATTTGGGGAAGGTGACCAACGGATCGGCCATTCTCGGTGCCGGCGACGAGCTGGCTTCGGCAGTTGGGGTTTTGGTGGAACCGGCCATTTGAATTGACAAATTGGAGGAAGAGATGAAAGGTAGAAGAGTCCCACCGGGCGTGCCAAATTTGTAAACTTGTACAATATGTGGACCGAAAAATACGGATCCGATGTACAGTGTACAAAGTAATTTGAAGGGTATTTTGGTAATTTTCAGGTGATTGTGTGGGGTGCGACTTCTAGGACTCCTTTGATTCAATCTCCAATCCAAAACAAACGATAGCCGAGTAGACACGAACAATAGCGTATGCCACGAACGAGATGAATTTGAATTTAGCCAAAGCTTGACGGAAAATTTGGTATTCCGATTGGCTCACGGCAGGTTGATTTGCGAGACGGCAGCAGGAATGCTTGTTGCTCCCTCAGATTTGGGTGGTGATTTGGGATTTTTGGACGTACGTCTTGAAATTTTTTTGTGTCCGTCTGATCTTTCTGTGATGGATTTGATCTGTGTTCGATCCCTCAAAACTTCTTGAGCCTATTGTTTTATAGGCTTATCGGGCTCCAACTGCATAGACCAGGTTTATCGGAGCAGTTGTAACTCAATCGACTTTTTCTGTGTAACATTCTCCCTTGAAGAGTGGAACTGTCTTGGACCAAGGCAAATGCCATGTGTAATCCTTGTCGGCGGTTGACGTGGCCACTTTGTCCGACTTGTCGCCCATGTAAGCTGCTGATGTGGCGATCGCAATCTCGAACGTTGATCTGTTGAGGCTTGATCGACGGCTTAATTCCATCGGTTTGACTGAAGTCAATCTTTGACTTGTTGACCTGGGCCATACGGTGCTGATTTGGACCGTGATTGTCGGACTTCACAAAATCGATTCCTACAACAAACAAAATGTTATAAGTGCGGACGCACTGGACATTTTGTCGAAACCTGTTTTGCAAAACAAAAACAGAAAGTTCAAGAATTGGCTATCGACGAACAGTCAAAACAACTGGTCCTACAATTGCTCTCTGAAGATGAAGAAACACCATCTTCTTCAGATTCAGAACAAGAACTATGAGAGCCTTTGGAGTCGGATTCTATGACTTCTTCAGATACAAAAGAAATCAAAGATAATCAGCTAGACCAGCTGGAAGCCATGTTCAGAATGACCACTTCTCTGAACATGATATCGTCAAACAATTTGTCCATTCTTTTAGAAAAATTGACAAGTCAAAAAGACAAAGAACTTATTTTGGATACATTGCTTAAAGGAAAGCAAGAAAATCCAAAATACTGTGACAAGTATTATACGATGTCTAACTTGTTTCACAGACATCAGCAACAAAATCAAAAAAGACTTCCTGATCTCCAAACTGAGATAAAAAATTGCAAACAAGAAATACAGGCGTTAAAGGCAGCTTACTTCGGGTTAGTTACCAGACTCGAAGCAGTAGAAGAACAGACCACTCCACAACAACTATCTTTCTTTGCAGGAGAAAGTTCTTGCCAACAGGAGGAACTGACAACACCTCGAGTAGACTCTACAACAGAACAATACCTACAGCAAATGATCACAAGTATGGTCCAACAAAAATGGTATGTATATATTTCTTTAGCTGTTGGAGATACTTTGCTTATTAAAAACCTCATTGCTCTGGTTGACAGCGGTGCAGATTTAAACTCCATAAGAGAAGGAGTCATCCCCTCTCGATATGTTTCTCCTTCTGGTGAAACATTAAAATCTGCTATTGGAGATCCCTTGAAAATTACTAGTAAAACACACAATTTATATGTCTGCAACAAAATAAATGCACAGATGTTTGTCCATACACTATCAGTAATTGTCAAGAATCTATCTCACAAGATAATTCTTGGCACACCATTTTTACATAACATAAAACCATTCTTGGTAACCCAAGAAGCCATAATTTCTACCAAACTTGGCACTCCTTATCAATTCTCTTTTGTTACAGCTCCTTCACTTAGAGATTTGAATGCCCTTACAGCTGAGCTACTACAGGAAAAAGAACATTACTTATGTTCTCTTAAGACAGAGCTTACCACAACTCGGGTAAAGTCAGCTCTCACTTTTCCATCTTTCTTAGAGAAAAAACAAGCTCTACAGAAAGAACCCCTAAGGGACGTGTGCAGCGACATCCCTAATGCTTTCTGGAACAAAAAGTTGTATATGGTTTCATTACCCGATGAACCAGGGTTCAAAGAAACCGATATACCTACTAAGGCTAGACCATGCCAGATGAACGTCGAATACCTTTCACAATGCCAAAAGGAAGTACAAGATCTTTTCACCAAAGGCCTCATCAAACCTTCTTACTCTCCTTGGAGCTGCACAGCTTTCTATGTTAACAACGCAGCCGAAAAAGAACGAGGAAAACCAAGCTTAGTGATTAACTACAAACCTTTGAACAAGGTACTACAATGGATTAGGTATCCTATACCTAACAAAAGAGATCTGCTTAAGAGACTCGTTAAAGCAGAAATCTTTTCAAAATTTGATTTAAAATTTGGATACTGGCAAATCCAGATAAAACCTGAAGACAGATACAAAACTGCCTTCGTAGTTCCATTCGGGCACTATGAATGGAATGTTATGCCCTTTGGCCTAAAAAATGCCCCTTCAGAATTCCTGCATATCATGAATGATATCTTTACTCAATATTCTGATTTTCTTTTATCATACATTGATGATGTTTTGGTCTTTTCTCAAACCATAGACCAGCATTTTAAACATTTACGAGTTTTCAAAACTTTAATTTTGAAAAAATGGATTGGTACTTTCCGAACCAAAAATGAAATTATTTCAAACAGAAATACGATTTTTGGGTCATACCATCCGTGAACATACTCATACTCCTTTTCAACGATCAATTGAGTTTGCTTCAAAGTTTCCTGATGATATTACAGATCAGAAACAATTACAGCGGTTCCTTGGAGCACTGAACTATGTAGCAGATTATTACAAAGATCTGGCTACTGATACTCAATTACTTTATGCAAGGCTCAAGAAGAAACCAATACCATGGTCTTTCGAGCACACTAAGGCAGTACAAACTGTCAAAGCTAAAGTTAAAGCGCTACCATGCTTATCTTTAGCAGATCCACTACTATACAAAATAGTGGAAACAAATGCTTCTGACCTCGGTTACGGAGGAATTTTGAAGCAAAAGCCTTCACAAGGCACTGAGCAGTTAGTACGATACTGTTCGGGTTTCTGGAATACAACCCAGAAAAATTACTCTACTGTCAAAAAGGAGATGCTAGCCATAGTAAAATGCATTTCCAAATTTCAAGATGATTTACTAAATCAACAGTTTCTATTACGAATAGACTGCCAGGCTTGCAAGTCTATAATACAAAAGGATGTCCAGAATTTAGTGTCCAAAGAGATATTTGCGCGATGACAAGCAGAATTATCTGTCTATGATTTTACTATTGAATACATTCTGAGAGATACTAACTCCTTGCCTGATTTTCTTACACGTAAATTTCTTACAGGAACATGACTTCCTCCTCCCAGGGGGAACCACCCTGGTTACCTGCGAAAGGGTCACCACCTTCGCCTAACTACAAAGGCAAACAAGTAGCTAATAGGAGACAACCACATTCCAGCAACTCATCCTCCGGACTACAGTAAATAAACATTACAGTAAATAAAAATTCGGTGAAGAGTGTCAACTACACCTTTAGGGGATTCATGATCTATATTCCATTCGTAGATGGTTCTTGCGTCATAACTGTTAGATATGACGAAAGGATTTTCCTGGTTTGTATGCATGTAAAACGGCGGAGGCCGAGATGACTTTGGTTTTTTGTCTTGCCATTTTGTAGCAACTTCAGAGTTCAGTAGTTGTTGAACTCTTGAAAAAGCTGGGGAATCAGTAGTTGTGCTTACCTGTGTTTTTCTGAGCTTTTCAAGCAAAAGTTTAAGAAGTTTTGACTGCTGCTCCTGATCTGAGGGTGGAAGCTTTAAAACAGGTGGTTGATGCAGCATGAAGGGCTTCTGTTTTATCGAAGAGGTAGGTATTACCACTTTCGTTGTAGACACTTCGGGCGCAGAGGGTTTTCTCTGGATCGACGTTATTTTTGTGTCTAATTGTTGAAGCTGCTTTCCTATGGCTTCAAGGGTAAGATTAGTAAAATTATTTTGCCGTATTACCTGGTTCACTGTCTGAAGTATTTCCAATGTGCTGGGAATACTGGAGGTAATTTCTATCGGAGAGGCTACGACAATTGATGCCTTTTGCTTACCTTGTATGGTAAGGGCATCTTTTGGTGGAAATACTGACTTGACAACTGTTCCTGTACTTAGCTGTCATTCCTGTTCCAAAGTGGTTAAATACTTCGAACAAGATTCAGTAAATTTCTCAAGAAACCAAGGAATAAAATATAAAGCGTATTCCTTACCAACCAGATCTTCGTAGTACTAGTCCTTGATGTATTGTAGATCATCATTATTGAAAGTAGAGAAGTACCAGTCTCGGAACCACTTATTTGAACTCTTGGCCAATTCGTTTGCCAAAAGGACTCGAAGTGGTTGTCCAGATATCAATTCTTCGGCCTTAATCATTAAAAGTCATGTTTGAGGAAGGCCTAAGGTTGTATATAGGCTGGGGATTTCCCTGCTGATCGGTATATAGATCAGTCATCTCAGGTACAAACTGGGATGAGGTCTCCGATACTGGGACGGAGCTTGAAGATTTTCTTCCTGAGGTGATTAAGGGTATTTTTCGTCTCAGGTTAGGTGCAAAAGTAATTTCAACATTTCCTTCTGCATCTTGTATAATTTGTTCAACGTCTCTATTGTCTAGAGGTCGTGGAACTGTGGCTTCAGTAACCTGCCAAGTGGATGGGAAAGAGATTTCTTCCCATCTTAAAGCCCTGGGTATAGCTGTTTTTGTTGACAGCTCATTGGACTCAATAAGGGTAGTCTTACCCTTTTCAGGGACTATTTTAATATTAGAGGTTAAAGTAAAAAGTTGTGGATCTGATTTAAGATTTAAGATTTAAGGTTAAAGTAAAAAGTTGCAGATCCATGTAAAAAGTTGTAATTGTTTGTTTTAAGATTTAGGCTAAGAGCTTTCAGAAGGTGTGGATCTGAAAGAGAAAGCGCTAAATCGGGATAAATATTGAAGTAGACGGGACCGTTGGTTAAACTAGTCTCCATAACTCCCATCAGGGATCTTGCCCAATCTAGGCATCGAGCATCGCGTAATGCGACTAGAATGGATGTATCTAGCCTTTTTAGTGTAAGGGGCTTTAAAGCTACTTGGATACATCCGATATGAACAAACTTATATTTTTCTCGAAAGGCTTGAACATCCTTTTCTATAAGAAGTTCCATAGTTTGTTCGGTATCTTCTATTGTAATAGATTGTTCTAGGGTTTTTACAACATGAGACCAGGCTAAGGTAAAGGAGCCTATGTTGTAAATTTGTTTTGAGGGTACTTTAGGTATGGACCATTTGTTAAGGTCACGCACATCGACGGTGTATTCGTCGAGTGATGCATTTTTGCTACTTGTAGTAGCTCGAGAGAGAAGAGATCTAGGCATTTTTGCCAAGAGCCGGTGAGAAGAATCCAGTTATATCCATGGTTAATTAACCTTAGGTTGTTCCCAAAATATGTTGATTATAGATATATCAAAACGTTATGCGTAAATTTGGTCTTACTGGTATAGGACTTCTGCCGTTTTATCGGCTCACTACCGATAGGGTAGATCAACACTGCTAGGCATACACCCTACCCTGCCTCACCATGGGCCTTATGGGATTTTGTTGGGCAACCTTTCAGTGATTCCTACTTAATAGGAATACGAGTCTAAGACTAGTAAGAACTACAAATCTCAGCATATCGACTAAAAATAAGTATAAAAAGAATATAAAAGGAACAACCTAGAGTTAATAATTCATCATGGATATCATGGATCCTCTCTCAGGCGTTTAGTCTGACATGGCTCTGATACCACTAACTGAGTCGGATCGATAATCGCCAAAAATTGCCGAAATAATAAACAAACAAATATAAACCAAGCTTTATAAAATTTCAAGAGTATAAACTTACAAATAGTAGACACACCAAAGTTTGAAAGCAAGTAAGAGACTTCAAAAAACTGAACTTCGAAGGATGCTCTCTTCGAAGCGGGTAGGGCTCCTTTTATAGTGGAAGGAGATCCGGACCCGAGTACAAATTATTAAACATTGTTTGCCGGTAAAGGCATGGCGTCCGAAAACCAGAGGCGAAAACTAGGGGCGCGAGTGGTTTGCAAAAGCTGGAAGTGGTTTCTGACGTCACAAGTGACGTCAAAGATTCCATCCTGGAGGTGGCATCCCGGGCGGTGGAAGACCTTCTTTTGCGTATAGTAAATGTCTTTTCATCTCTCCCCATCTTATCCACATGTCCGGAGGATAATAGCGAATATTGTGGGCTGTCGATGGATCTGGATCCAGATCTTCTGGTATTAAATTATTCTGTGCTAGCCAATCGGCGTAAAGTGGACTGATTTCTCTGACCTGGTGTTTCATCTTGCGTATGAGAAACAAGAAGAAGCGGTCTAGAAATCGTTTGTGAAAGATTTTTGTAGAGGTTGTCGGTAATGACAAGGGGTGGTAAGCTGGCCAAAGTCCATTAGGCCATCTTTGCCACTCGACTGCAGCTGGCGGTTCATCTGCATCTTCCCATGGATGATTTTCCATGCTACTCTTCGTAGGGATCCTGAGATTCTTGGCAGAATTCTCCTTGATCTTCTGTGTCGCTGTCCTTTTGTATTGACGGCGGTGCTAGAGAAACCTGTTTGTCTGGAAATAGACGAGCAACGTTAGCCATTACTTGAACATGTACATACTCAAAGACTTCTTCCTCAGTAGCAAGAGAATGTCGTCTCAAAAACTGTGCTTTGATTATTTCAGGATCGGTGGTAAGCGGATCCCATGCTGGTTCTAGGTTGGGCAGAGGAGGCAATTTCTTCCATTCTTCTATCTCGGCTTTGATCGCCAGTATTGCCGTTTCATATAATTTAGTATGAATGTAGTGTTGCCATCTCTGGATCTCGTAAATTCTCCAGAGAGCAGGAGTATTGTCACAATGTTTTCTTCCCATTGGCTTCGCCATATCCATGTAACTTCGAACCTAATGAAGAAAGTGGCTTCGACTTGGTTAGCATACAAGTCAGAAGGTTTGCTTTGAGTAAGGGCAGGGTGAAGTTTACACCATTCGCTGAAGAGTTCTCGTAGGGGCTTGCTCGTGGGGTCATCGAATATCCGAATCTCCCCCCCCCCCATCGAAGACCACCAGTGATAAAACCAGGTGGGCAGAGTGGATGAGTTGAGAACAGAAGGCCGGAGTTGAAAGTAGAAGGTGTGAGTCCGGGTAGTGTTGTTGTAGAAAAAAGAATGGTAGAACGCGTCAACGTAATCCCAATAAGTGTAGGATTGAGCACCGTGGGTTTGAGTGTGAAATGTAAGAGGGTGATTTGGGCTGGTGGGCCATTCGTATGGTAAGAGAATACGTTCATTAAAGACCTGAGTACGGAGAACCTCTGTAGAGGGCTTTGTCTGGTTGATCAAGACATGATGGTTGCGTAATATCTGCTGGTAGTAGGCCAGAGATTTACCATGTCGTTGGGCAAATTGGTAAGTGCCGCCGAGAGTTTGATAGGCCAACTGCCAAGCTAGTTGCTTCAGATTAAGGCCATGTGGAATAAAGGCAACTAAATTATTGTGAGATTTAGGATGCCAAGGGATGGGCATGTAAGCAACATCTTTGAAAGAGGGAGTAGCCCCTGGAGCACTGGAGTGTGTAACCTCCTTTTGCTTGAGAGCGTGCTCTAGTTCTTCTTTAGAGTAAAACGCCAATGGCTTAGTAACAGCCTTTGATGGCGTAGGTCCCTGTAGTCGGGAGGATGAGTTGCTGGAGTGTGGTTGTCTCCTATTAGCAACTTGTTTGCCTTTGTAGTTAGGCGAAGGTGGTGACCCTTTCGCAGGTAACCAGGGTGGTTCCCCCTGGGAGGAGGAAGTCATGTTCCTGTAAGAAATTCACGTGTAAGAAAATCAGGCAAGGAGTTAGTATCTCCTGGAATGTATTCAATAGTAAAATCATAGACAGATAATTCTGCTTGCCATCGCACAAATATCTGTTTGGACACCAAATTCTGGACATCCTTTTGTATTATAGACTTGCAAGCCTGGCAGTCTATTCGTAATAGAAACTGTTCATTTTGTAAATCGTCTTGAAATTTAGAAATGCATTTTAGTATGGCTAGCATCTCCTTTTTGATAGAAGAGTAATTTTTCTGGGTTGTATTACAGAAACCCAAACAGTATCGTACTAACTGCTCAGTGCCTTGTGAAGGATTTTGCTTCAAAATTCCTCCGTAACCGAGGTCTGAAGCATCTGTTTTGACTATTTTGTATAGTAGTGGATCTGCTAAAGATAAGCATGGTAGCGCTTTAACTTTAGCTTTGACAATTTGTACTGCCTTAGTGTGCTCGGAAGACCATGGTATTGGTTTCTTCTGGAGCCTTGCATAAAGTAAATGAGTATCGATAGCGGATCTTTGTAATAATCGCTACATAGTTCAGCCTCAAGGAACCGGGCCAGAATTGTTTCGATCCGTAATATCATCGAAAAACTTTGAAAGCAAACTCAATTGATCGTTGAAAAGGAGTATGAGTATGTTCACGGATGGTATGACCCAAAAATCGTATTTACGTTTGAAATAATTTCATTTTTGGTTCGAAAAAGTACCAATCCATTTTTAAAATTAAAGTTTTGAAAACTTCGTAAATGTTTAAAATGCTGGTCTATGGTTTGATAAAAGACCAAAACATCATCAATGTATGATAAAAAAAAAAAATCAGAATATGGAGTAAAGATATCATTGATGATATCTTTGGAATTCGAAGGGGGCATTTTTAGGCCAAAGGGCATAACATTCCATTCATTGTGCCCGAATGGAACTACGGAAGGCGTTTTTTGTATCTGTCTTGGGTTTTATCTGGATTTGCCAAGTATCCGATTTTAAATCAAAATTTGAAAAGATTTCTGCTTTAACGAGTCTGTTAAGCAGATCTCTTTTGTTAGGTATAGGATACCTAATCCATTGTTGTACCTTGTTCAAAGGTTTGTAGTTAATCACTAACCTTGGTTTTCCTCGTTCTTTTTCGGTTGCGTTGTTAACATAGAAAGTTGTGCAGCTCCAAGGAGAGTAAGAAGGTTTGATGAGGCATTTAGTAAAAAAATCTTGTACTTCTTTTTGACATAGTGAAAGGTATTCGGCGTTCATCTGGCATGGTCTAGCCTTAGTAGGTATATCGGTTTCTTTGAATCCTGGTTCATAGGGTAATGAAACCATATACTGCTTTCTGTTCCAGAAAGCATTAGGGATGTCGCTGCACACGTCCCTTAGGAGTGCACTAACTGAGTCGGATCGATAAATCGCCAAAAATTGCCGAAATAGTAAACAAACAAATATAAACCAAGCTTTATAAAATTTCAAGAGTAGAAACTTACAAATAGTAGACACACCAAAGTTTGAAAGCAAGTAAGAGACTTCAAGAAACTGACACAAAGTCGCTCGCTACAGTCATGCTCCATTTGACTCGCAAGTCGCTTCAGTCTCGCTTAGGGGTGGGCACGGGTTGGGTTTGGGTCGAGTTTCTAAAAACCCGAACCCGACCTGACCTACAAACCCTAAAACCGAACCCGTTTAAAACCCGAATGGGTTTTAAAAACCTTCCCTGTACCCGACCCGTTGCACAGTTTTACAAATCCACACCGGGTCCAACCCGACCAAAACCCAACGGATTTGGGTAAAACCCGAACCCGACCCGATAAGTCCTGTGAATGTGATTTTTAAAAATTATTTAAACAGATTAAAAAACGAAAAAATTAACATAAAATTACAGAAAAATATTAACTCCTCTTTTCATCGTCTAACAAACCTAAACGGACAGATTGAGAGTAAAACAAAAGAGGAAAATAAAATAAAACAAAACAAAAACCAAACTTAAAAACCTTTCTGTTGTAATCGGGATATTCACAGCTTAAAATAACAATAACTATCTGAAATCGAGAACCGTTGTGACCTAAAACGCAAATTTAAGGAAAAGAAAGAAAGAAAAACAAAAATAAAATAAAAAACATGAAGAGAAAAAGAAAACCATTTTTCAGATCGTAGTCATCAGCCGTCGAACACTCAGATCTGCAGAGGGAGACTAAGATATATAGATTAAGAGAAATTTCATGGTTGTAATGCGTCGCAAATTGGAGAGCCGCCAACTGCAGAGAGTCGTGAAGTTGGAATGTTGGATAGTTGAGAAAAGAATGGGAAAAAAGGAAGAATATAAGGGTTTAGGGCAACATTTTATTTTGGTTTTCCTTTTTTAACCCTACTCCAAAATACAATAACTTTAGAAAATAAAAGATCTCAAGGTTAAATATTTATACATGTTAAAGTATAAAAACCTACGGGTCGGGTTCTTATAAACCCGAACCCGACCCGACCCGCTATCAATTTTTCTTTTCCAAACCCATACCCGATCCGCGGGTTGGATTTGGGAATCCATACCCGGGTCGAGTTGGGTTGGGTTACCCGAAAAACCCGACCCGATGCCAACCCCTAGCTCCAAGTTGTTCTTCGTTTTGCTCTTGACTTGCAAAGTCGCTCGCTACAGTCTTGCTCTATTGACTCGCATAATCGCTTCAGTCTCGCTCCGCGTTACTCTCTTAATGACTAAAATTCGACCGAGCCAAGGCGAGTTTACCCGTCTGAGCCAACGTTTTCTGTAGGTATGGGCCAAACCCATCGCTTTTTATACTAACAGAACGAGTTGACGAGATGAAAAGTAGAACTGGGTCCGTATTTAAAGGCAGAAAAATCACGCCGGATGGCCGCCGATGAGAGAACGTGATTCTACGGCACTGGTCCAGAAATCCGCTTCTGCATCACTTTCTGTTTCTGCGAGCCCACTTTGAGGAGTAATGGATACCAGAATTCCTTGTAATGGATAAGGATTCCTTAGAATCTCCTCGTCCTCAATAATGCAAACAGGTATGAAAAGTTGACTAAGTGACTCAAAGCAGTGGTGGGCCGTGGCGCACAGGTTTTCCAAATCCAGTCTCATTTCCAAATTAAGAGCTAGTCAATATAGAAAACAGAGGTCTGCAATAACTCCTCTAATCAGTCTATCAATTATTCTGGGAAATGGAGTAGAAGACCAGTTTAAGACTCCTAAAGGGATCGAATAGATAAATTTGTCTTGTCCAACGTTAGGGCATACAACAGTAATGACTTACACATGCTGTTTATGCGACCACGCCCACAAGGAGTAAGGACCTACCGCCTTGCACGCTCACAGACACGTGCAGTATTTTCCAAGCGAAGTTCGAAGAGGAAACGCGACGTCCAAATACAGGCGAAATACTTGGAAGAGACAAGATGGGTTTTCTCTGTCAGTCCAGTTGGGTAGAACGGCCACTGAATTTCACCTTCTGAAGGTATTCGAAGCTAGCGTCAAAACCCATGTTCTGACCGATTAGAAAAATCAATAATGTGGACAAGTACCGGTGGAGAAAATTTAGCTATTTAATCCCTTCGTTCATCGGTTTTCGCCGAGCAAGGACGGCGAAGAAGTAAAATTGGTTTTGGGGCCATGGAGAACGATCATAGAGGTATCGAGAATGCGGCGGAGGAACCCATATCGGATAACGGACGGCGAGAGTTGCCGGAGGCCGACAGCAAGAAGGAGAGGGGCGACGGAGAAGAAGTAAAGGAGTTATCTGTCGAGCAAATATTTGAGAGCAAGAGGGTACCTACATGGCAAGAGCAGCTTACTTTCAGAGCTTTCGTCGTCAGCTTCTTCCTGGGTGTAATGTTCAGTTTCATCGTGATGAAGCTCAATCTGACGACTGGAATCATCCCTTCTCTGAACGTCTCTGCCGGACTGTTGGGCTTCTTCTTTGTGAAGACCTGGACGAAATTTCTGGAGAAAACGAAATTGTTGAAGCAACCTTTTACGAGGCAGGAGAATACGGTGATACAGACTTGTGTGGTGGCCACTTCTGGTATCGCCTTCAGTGGTATGTATTTGGATTTCGGACTCCTTTTCTCTCTTCTTCGTCTTAGTCTTTCTTCTCTCTGTTTTGTTTATTTGATCTTAACAGCTAGTTTTCAAGGTTAGTCGTCTGAGAATTAGATACAAGTTTCTTTGGTTTTAGTTCCGGATGCCATTAGAAGAAGTCTTTCGCTTTTCCTCACCTGTTTCTCGCCCAAACATGCCGACATCCTAAGTTGGATAGTGTCACCCCTCAAAAGCTTCCCTTCATCATTCCTCGCTACTAAATTTCTGAAAACTCCAATATTTACTCTATACTCTGTGATTAATATTTTCGTGTGAAGATCTTGAATTGATTCGTAGGCTGTGTTTTTCAAATGTCAAAGGTCACAATAATCTTTCTCCTGATTAATATTCTACATCATATCTACTTCGTGTCCTCGGAAGTTGATTTCATCACTCTAGAGAACCACCTGGATTCCAGGCTCCAGTGCTTACTCTCATCGAGAAAAACATTAAATTATTTCTTGTTTGTGTGTGGGTTTCTTCTTGAGTTCTGGATGTCTGAAATTCAATATATGATGACGAAAGCAGCAGTGCCTTATTAAACAAGGTAAGCTTTGAAAGTCAACATAGTTGTGATGAATCTTGAATAGTTAGTTCTTTAATAAAAAGGGCTGATGAATAGGGCAGATCACCAGGAATTTGCTGACATGTGAATTGGAAAGTTTATTTACAGGATCATTTCATTCTAGTATAGTCTTCCTTTTATTTTTTACTTCCTGGTCTAAACTCTGAGTTACAAATTAATAACAGGGGGTTTTGGTAGTTACCTCTTTGGCATGAGTGAGAGGATTGCAAAACAATCAACAGAGGCAAACAATCCGCAGAACACCAAGAATCCTGAACTGGGGTGGATGATTGGATTCTTGTTGGTTGTCAGCTTCCTCGGGCTTTTTTCCTTGGTGCCCCTCCGAAAGGTACTCTGTAGAATATCAACAACGACATCTGATTGACTAGTTTTCTGTTATTTGTAGTAAAGAAGCTGGAAGATAGTTTCTGTGCATAGCGAAAATTTGGAATCTTATCAGATAATCTTTATGGTCAGATTATGATCATTGACTACAAATTGGTTTACCCAAGTGGGACTGCAACTGCTCACCTTATCAATAGCTTCCATACACCTCAAGGAGCAAAGCTGGCCAAGTAAGCTTAAGCAAATACTGGACTGTATTAAAAACAACAGATAGTGTTAATATAAACTACCCATTGTATCTATAACTGTACAAATTTTTTGCAGGAAACAGGTGAGGGCATTGGGAAAGTTCTTCTCCTTTAGCTTCCTCTGGGGTTTTTTCCAGTGGTTCTTCACTTCTGAAGATAGCTGTGGGTTTCAGAAGTTCCCAACCTTTGGACTCAAAGCCTTCGAGAACAGGTAAGTTAGGGACAAGCGCATGTTTGCACATGTTACATCCTGTTGTGAATCTTTACCAGTTCATCCATGCTACTATAGAGTCAGCTGTAGTTTTCGTTGGTTTCTTGCAAAGAGGTTTCTGAGGACAAACAAGTTCATTTGAGTATTTGCAGCGTGTAATTCTAATCCTTAGCATCTGGTACTTGGATTACCTCAAACAGGTTTTTCTTCGACTTTTCGGCTACTTATGTTGGAGTTGGGATGATTTGCCCATACCTTGTAAACTTCTCAGTGCTGGCGGGAGCTATTCTCTCTTGGGGTATAATGTGGCCTGCCATCAGCACAAAAGAGGGTGATTGGTATAATACTGACCCTGATAATCCAAATAGTCTTCATGGACTCCAGGGGTACAGGGTAAGTTTTTCAAATTTTTTTTGACTCATACAAGTCTGTAACTTTTCTCTATCAACTTATCTTGATATTGAATTCTAGAGACTCTCGTAGAACTTGGTTTAATCTCTAAAAATGTGTCTCATTGACCTAAAAAGCAATAGGAGAAACCGTGGTTTTGCTTCAATAGTTTAAATATCATCTCTAAAAATCAATATCTCACTTTTCATCCCATTTTGTTGTAGGTATTCATTGCAATAGCATTGATATTGGGGGACGGACTCTACAACTTCTTCAAGGTCCTGAGCAAAACCCTCTCAGCTTTATTTCTTCAACTACGAAGCAAGCAAGCTTCTATAATCCCTGTCAGAGGAACTAGCCCACAGACCAATGATTCCAAGTCGTATGATGACCAGAAGCGGGTTCAACTCTTTCTTAAGGACCAAATTCCAACGTGGTTTGCAATAGCAGGCTATCTCACTGTTGCTGTCATCTCCATCATCACGCTACCACACATCTTTTCTCCCTTGAAATGGTACTATGTTCTAGTTGCTTACATATTTGCCCCTGTGTTAGCATTTTGTAATGCCTACGGGGCAGGTCTCACTGATTGGTCCCTTGCGTCAACCTATGGAAAACTTGCAATCTTCACAATTGGTGCATGGGCAGGGGCTTCAAATGGTGGGGTTTTGGCAGGCCTTGCTGCCTGTGGAGTGATGATGAACATTGTGTCCACTGCCTCCGACCTCATGCAAGATTTTAAGACCGGATACTTAACCTTAGCGTCACCCAGATCCATGTTTGTGAGCCAAGTGATTGGTACAACAATGGGTTGCGTGATAGCTCCTAGTGTATTCTGGCTCTTTTACAAGGCATTTGGTGACATTGGCTTACCAAACTCAGAGTACCCTGCCCCTAATGCAATAGTCTTCAGGAATATGGCCATTCTTGGAGTAGAAGGATTTTCCTCTTTGCCCAAGAACTGTCTGACACTCTGCTATGTATTCTTCGCTGCTGCTATTTTGATTAATGCTGTAAGAGATGCCTCAGGCAAGAAGGTCTCGAGGTTTATTCCACTTCCAATGGCCATGGCAATCCCTTTCTATCTCGGGGCTTACTTTGCCATTGATATGTGTGTTGGCAGTGTCATTTTGTTCATCTGGGAGAAAACCAACAAGGTTAATGCAGATGCATTTGGACCTGCGGTGGCATCGGGGTTGATATGTGGAGATGGAATCTGGACTCTGCCTGCTTCCGTGCTTGCTTTGGCGGGAGTGAAGCCACCCATCTGCATGAAGTTTCTCTCAAGGAAGACAAACAGTAAAGTAGATACTTATTTGTCAACGTTATCTTAATGTTTGTTAATATTTACATACGTACTACGCCTTAGCCCAAGTGTAAGAGTTCCAAATATCAGAGCATATTCATGCTCAAAACATGGTCATGTTAGCGGTTGCCAACCTCAAATGTAAATGTAGCAGTTATGTTGTTCCTCTATACAGAGAAAAGGTCCTCCACATACTTATACCGTACAGAAGATTAAGTGCCTCATGTCTTCGCATTCTGAATTTTTTTATTGAAAAGAAATCAATATTCATCGCGACAGTTCAATAGATAATTGACCTGATGAGGATTTAAGTAAACGTATGGATCCATGGCAAAACGTCCTTTTTTCTGCAGGCGGGAAGCCCTGCCACTACAAAATGATATCAGGCCAAAATAGGCTGTTGCAAGGTGGAAGAAGAATGTGGATGAAAAACGACTTTTGACTGTATATACCTCGCCGCGTGTAGGAAAGCCAAAGAGTCATGGTAGACCAAAGTCACGAAATCGAACCAAAAATTCTGAAGATGAGCCAATGAGATAATATGTCTGTCTATTATCCATACATCACAGTTAAGGAGGTCGGCCATACTTCAACAGTGGAAGCGCCTCTTTTACGAGAAATTGAAGTGCTGCAAAAGCTTTTGTTCGAGAATAAGTGAATATAATTCTTTCCATTTACCATACAGCAGAGAACTGGGCATGAGTTGCTGCATTAAGATAACCGTTCGCACGTAACCCTTTGAAACTCCTATAATTAGACCCTACAAATGGAATATTAATGGAAGTGCTCGAAGTTTCCACGGAACCAAAGGCTTCGGTGAAATATTTCCAGAATGCACAAGCAGTCATATTCTCTCTTACATTGTTCCTGTATTGATATTTGGGAAAGTCTTAAACTTTAGTAGTAAATAGAATCTACACTGCAGCGTTAAAAACCTTTGAAGGACTCAGCTTGTTGAATGGTGGGAGTAACCTTCCTTCCTGCAATTTGTGTATGAGATTCAAGATTATGGATAGAGGGTCTGAATCTTTCGACTGGCACAACACCCCATTATTGGGATACACATTAACCATTGATTGCCTTGCTAAATAAGGCATCAAGCTTCCAGACTCACCCATCTTAAATAGTATAAATGTATAATAGTTACATTCTGTGGTGACAGAAAGAGATGCATCAAACTCTCAAAAACCTTTGAAGCCATTCAGCAAATTAAGAAAAAGCACCACTCTCAGATAATATATTCACTTGTAAAGAAAAATGATCTTCAAATAAAGCGAACTCACTTGGCATGCATATAGCTTCGTACCTCGCATAATCTCTACATATAACCTGTCGGCGAGTAAATCAATCTATTCTCTACGTTTCTTTTCTATTAAGAGGAGGAATCCAAATTTGCTGGTGGATGGTTCCAGATAAAGTACCACACATTCAGAGGTCGAACCGAAAACAAATTGCGTTCCTTAGTGGACCAACTGTTAAAGCAGATATTCAAGAGGAACTTTAGTTTATCCTAGAAATGTAATCATATTGGGAATACATTTATGAACGAATGAGGTACTGCAAGTTTCTTTAGGCACTCGAATTCCAAACAAAGACTCTAGAAACTGATTAAAAAAGAAAGCAAATGTTGAAAAAATGGCCATTATTTTCATAAAAAGAAAAGGCCATTATATATAGGAGTGATCTTATTCACAAAGAGAAATTAAATATAATATAAAAAAAGGGCTAGCAATAGTGTAGAAATTTAATATATTTAATATATTTAATTCAGTTTAAAGATAATTTTTAACACCTTTAACTAATTAATGAACATGCAGTCATTCAAAGCTTAAACAAGTGCAGATAACATAAATCAGAAAAAATAATCATTAAGCACGTTAAGATGAGAAAAAATAAGGACAAACAAGCTACAATAATAAATATGCTCAAAGAAAAATTATATTGCCTCTATGAAAATTAGTACCAAGAGCAGTGATGACCCAACTAACTTCTTATTTTTTAAAAAGAAAAGTCAGAACTGTAAAGTAACCTGCCATCGCTGAAAGAAATGTGCCTAACTAAATGAATTTCATTAATGAACATCTAATACTCAACAAGTGGAAAAAACAGATCGAACTAAGTTCTAAAGCAGATGTTTACATGCACACTTGCAATGTTATCTGATGCATGACTCTCTCTTTAAAACTAACCAAACCTGTAAAACACTGAAATACACGCCTTCGAAATCTTCGAGTCTGAGTTTTTTATAGAAGCATCAACCCTGAGTTTTTTTTTTTTTTTTTGACAAATTCATCAACCCTGAGTTGACTGCAATAAAGAGTAAAGATACCTTGGGTCCGGCACTTTGGATGAATGTTATACAAATCTGTTCATGTTTTCCCACAGCTATCTTGAGCTTCGTACTGGGATGTGCTTTAGTAGAAGGAAGAGATAGAGACCCTTCCCTTAGTACACAGTTCAAGAAAGCTGTGGAAAAGCATGCTCTGATCTTTGTCATGCTTTTGGTCTCCCTCTGATATTCGTCAAACATTGAGGTCAATATTGTAAGATGGTGAGGGCAAATGTAGGAAGGTCGCATCCGCTCTGCCATCATCATGCAAGGAAGATAGTAAATTCAGAGATAGGAAGGACTCGCCGAAAGCAGCAAATTTCATATGCAGAATGAAAATTTCAGCAAAGAGTAAGCCGTTCGAAGAACCGACAAAGACAACTCATATCAACCCTCGAGGAACAAGTACAGTTAAACGAATAAGATGCAACGGATCAGCTCCTGTTCTTAAACCAAGGAAAAAAATGTAGAACATAGAAAAATTCCTATTATTTACGATAGTTATTCAAAAATGAGTTTAGTGAAGATAGTACACTTAGGTAAGGAATGACAAAAACGTCGGTACCTATGAAAGAGAAAAAAATGGCGAAATGATTTGGAGTTTAGGGTAATGGGTTTAATATATGTAATGGATAAAAAAAAAAAAAAAAAGATTTGGAGTTCAACTGAAGCAGAAAGAAGTTGAAAGCTGGCCAGTCGTAACCATAAAAAACTGCATAAGATTACAGTTAGTGGAGCCAAAAAGCGCGAAAACAACAATGACTCGTCGAAAAAAAATTAATTAAACTTGACTTATGGAGGCTGGAGCTATTAACTAAACAGCTAGATATCGCCAGCCGAAGGAGAATGAATCAAAAATTGAACAATTAAACCGTAAAAAGCCAATGAGTGCTAAAAAACGAAGCAATTTCGAAACTCAATTTAAGTAATTTACTAATTTACGGAAGGAAAAGGCCGCAAAAAACCAACTGAAAGTCTGAAACTGAAACACGGGGGAAAATAAAATCAAATCTACCAGCTAATAAAAGAAAAAGAGGAAAGTTCTCAATTTAGCCCTCTGACTGCTGACAACTGAAAGATAGATCAAAAGGAAACCAAAGGGAATATAGCTGCAAAAAAAAAGGAACCTGAAAAATGAGAACTAGAAACATGAGATATACGAAAGAACAGAAGATAAAACAACTCAATCTCTGCGGAGAAAATTGTAAGAAATGGAGCCGGCTAATAATTACAGAAATGCCGGCAGTCGCAGTAAGGAGAAAAAATTGATTTACTTGAATTAAGAGGAATACGTATATATATAACAGCAAACAACATAAACAACAATAAGTCGTGCAGAATTTTGTCCGAAAGGATCAAAGATAAAATGCGAAAGAAACGTAAACAGACATATCATCCAAATATCAGTAAATAACACAAAATCAGATCCGAGAAGGTAGAAAATTTAATTATTTTTTTCACAAAAAAAAAAGCAACTGCAGACAAATAGACAATGCAGCAAAGGAAATAAAGCTGGAGATCTCACATAACAGCCAAAAAAACAACAACACTCAAAAACTCAGATCCGAGAAGCCTGCACAGTAATATTAATTATCCAAACACAAAAGGAACGAAAAAAGACGGATATTCTCCTACTAAGACTCTCCATACGCAGTCATCTTCACCGAAATGGAGTAGTATAATTCAAATCAAGACGTCAAAGAAAAAAAAAACGGAGAGAAAAGGAAATTTGCAGATATTCTAAAACCTCGTCTCGGAGATCTGGAGAAAATCTCAGTAACTCGACCGAATTAGCAGCACATTGACTAAAAAAAAAAGGACAGAGCTGCAGAACATTGAAAGGAAGAGAAGTAATGGAGGAAGAAGAGGAAGAGCGAGGACAGAGCTGCAGTGCGGCAGGGTTAGAGATAAGATGACGAGAAGAGGAAAAAACGAGGGAAAAGCAGAAGAGAAACGGAGACTAGTGGTCTCGGGTGAGCGATCGCGTGGCTTTAAATAACGGGAGCCGAGGGGGCGGGGCCCGAAACGAGAAGGCCAAGCGCGCATTCCCACGCACGCACGAAACCTGCGCGACGCAGGGGGCTCTGCCCTGCCCTAACCGAATGATTCCTCGTGCGTGTCTGATCCCACACGTGCGGCACAGTCGAGTGAGAGTGCGACGCGTGTGGCGCGAGGAAGGTTCCCGAGGCCCGACGGGGCGCGACTACGTGGCCGTCGATCCGAGCGGTCGGTAGGCTCGATCGTTTCCGATGAGGGAGGGTGGAGGGGGTTCTGCGCGCTAGTGCGCCGGATATGCGCCGACGGAGCCCGCGGAAACTGCCGAGAGGTGGGGCACGGGTCTGACCTGGCTTTGACAGGCTTCGTAAGGGGGTCCCTCGTCCCTCCTTGTTTTCAGCTACAGTTGGTGGGACCCAGCCGAGAAGACTGATGGGACCCTGATTGACGGATGCGTTTTTTAAAAAAGCCGGGATTTTGCACGGTGGAAGGACGGCCGGAATGCGCGCCGACAATTTCACGGGATGCATCCGTGCGCATTGACCACGCCATTTTTTTATTTATAAATTTTTTTTTTAATCTCGTTTTCTAAAAAAATCGGACTCGTCGTTCTACCGGTAATATGTCCGATTTGGGTCGAAGCCGGTTAGGCAGGGTTAGGACAATAGCGCAATTATTAAATATTATAATTTAATAATTTTTATATATTTAATATTTTCTATGAGTAATAATGTTTCACTGAAAATCTGCTGGTCTACGAAGTGATGCAATCGAGAGAGTAAATCGATTTATAACAGAGAATTTGTGTTACAATTTATATTTGAAAGTCAGGAAATGTGAGTACAATCTCCTAGTTTTTCTCTGATTCGATCTCCGTGAAAATTGACTAAGTTTCAACTTTTGGCGAGTTGACGTCGAAATTCGAGTTTCAGAGCGAGTGTGCACGAACGATGGTGGTTTCGTTTGTCGGACGAAAGTATTTGTATTCCGCGTGTATCGACTTGTTGACATTACCAACGAACGTGTAGAGCTGCTTTGGTCGAACTGGTGACTCTCGACGAACTGTGAGTTACTTAACTTCTTCGGCTCGAGAGAGCTTCTGTGCTTGAGATTACTTCTCAACAACAAAAATTTTTGACCCCCTTTGACAGAATGTTTCTGGCTATTTGTAGCTGTTTTTGTCCATTTATTAGGTGTCGATCCTGGGAATGGGGATCGTGATCCCTTTTCTACTATTTCTGTTGAGATGGGAGGAGGACTTGGGCGCTCATTTTTTTTTCCTCTGTTTGTTCCATCGAATGAGGATCGTCAATGGTTTTCTCGACTTCTACAGTTGGCGACCAGGCTTGGTCATTTAACTGCTGAAGTGGTTTTGCAAGATGACTGGTAGCTAGGTGGTGCTGATGCGACAACTTATTGCTGACTGGAACGACGATTGTATTGATGATGTGGCAAAATGAATGGGTCTGGCGATGGGCTGCGAGAGATGACTTCAAAAATCGATGGAGCCTATCCATGACGACCGACCGATGGATTGGTGGGCGTTTGGGCTCGCCGTATTTGGGCCGACCACATTTTGGTGTGTACAGATTGCCCCATTCGAGAATTACTCGTTCGGAGAGAACGAGCAAGTCTCGAATGTGAAACACAACACACACACGCATGCGACACACATTTTTTTGGACCCTCTTACTCTTTTAGGGTCATTTATCTTTTCGTGTACATATTTTTTCTGTCATCTTACTCTTTTAGGACAACGTATATTTCCTTCTATACACTCGTATATATATTTTTTTTTGTTTTCTTTGTTTTCGTTTTTTTTTTGCCCTCTTGCTGTTTTAGGGTTGTTTGCTTTTTTTTCTTTTTTTTCTTGTATACGCATACATATATGATATGTACGGTATGCAGAGAGACGATGAGTACCTGAGCAGAGGTGTTGTTCAGGTTTGAGTAGCAATGATGAGTTAAAGTCAACCGAACGAGGTTACGGTCTATTTGAGTGTTGTAGCCGAATGCTGCTTTAGAAGGATGGTCGCACGTCCGCGGGAAGTGTAGATCCGATCATCATGTCAGGGAAAAGGCACGCACTAGAGTGAAGCGCAGTAGGCCTCGCTCTAGTTCGGCCAACTTCTTGGCGGGGTGTGAGAATTTCTTTTACGAATGGCACTTTGGAGAGAACTGGCCAATTGGCTGATCCTCCTAGCAATTGCGACGAATTTCGATGACTTCGGTAGGTGCCGAAAACTCTAGTTGTCGCGCCGAAGAAGAAGAGCGCACCAGAGTGGAGCGCAATAGGCCTCATTCTGGTTTGATCAGCTTCTCGGCGAGACGAGAGAACTCCCTCGTGCCGAAGAAACAGGAGTACGAACGGAGTAAAGTGCAGAGGCTTCGCTCTTGGCTTGATTGAATTTTGCGGCAAGACGACCCACTTCTTGTCAAACTTTGGATTGAAAGAAGGAGGTAGATGGATTGGAGCAATAGGCGGAACGGAGCTGGTCGCGCCGGAGAGGAGTGCAAATTTGACGACCTGGTCATCTCGATAGGGAAGAAGAGCGCCGATTTTGATGAATTTTGGCCAACTCGGTTTTGGCGACACCCATTTGTGCTGCGTCGAAGAATTGGCGTAGATTGGGTGAAGGGCAATGGACTTCAACTCAGTCTGCACCTCTTCTTTCATGTTGAGCTGCGCGATCTTCGGTAAAGCTGCTTTGTCGTTTCTAGTCGTCACGCTGAAGAAAAGCAGCGCGAACCGAAGTGAATCGCAGATATTTCACTTCGGTTCAGCCAATCTCTTGGCGCAACGAATTGTTCCCGACGAGCTTAGTAATACCGAAATACTTTGAGATGGTTGGGATTACTTCGTTGGAGCGGCTGGAGTGGCTTCAATAACTCTAATCATCATGCCGGAGAAGAAATACTCACCCGAAAAGGTTGTGTAGGTCATATTTTGGCTTATCCAAGCCTTCTACGAGACAGGTTTTCCTCTGTGGTTTCAATTGGCGCGCCAGGAAAAGGATGTGTGCCAGAGGGGCCCGCCCTGGCCAAGATGGACCTCTTGACGAGTTGGAATGCTTCGGCCGGCTTGCTTCGACAAAATTTACTTTGTTTTCCCCCGTCGACGGTTTGGCCTCAGCGCAAATTTTAGGAATAGTTGAGTTGAGGTAGAAGAACGTGGGTCCCACTCAGACTGATTTGGCGCCTCCTTCTTTGCCTACGATTGGGATCTCCAAATCAAACTCTAATTTGAGTGGCTGACTCCCTTTTAAGAGGGGAAGATACCAATCCACTTCCCACGAATTTAGGAGAATCTGGTTGACTTCTTGAAACACTATGTCTTCTTCTTATGGGCATGCTCTGCGATTTAAGGATTCCCTGAGTGACTGCGACTTGCTCTTCCCTGCGTGTCTGCTACTTGTTGCGAGTCTGCTTCAACCGATCTGGCTTCTTCTTCTACTTGATTGCACTGCAAGTACAAGATCGTGGCCTTCTCTCCTGTCTGAGTTATTTTCAATATTTTGTCCTCTTCGACCCTTTTGCGAATAGACTCACATAGAGTTCGTGTACTCCACTTTATAGTCCTTTTTGAATTCCGACTCACATCAGAAACTTTCCGCGGATAATAATTCAGAGGTACCATATATAAATTTTATTTTATTTTTTCTCCCGGCAGTCTCTGATTGAATTCGAGTCTGTCGGGCACCCACTCTCTTTTCTTTTCTTCTTTCCTTCTTCCCTCTTTGTTCTTCTTTTTCTCTCCTCTCATTTTCGACTCCTCCCTCACTCTCTTTCACGAATTTTCTTTCTCTCCCTCTCTATTTTTTTCGAATTTTCTCTCTTTTTTTTATGTATTCCAGGTGTTCGTCAGCTTGTCAGTATGACAAACTGACGACTCTCAGTGCTTCATCTGGCCCAATAGGCGAGCGTAGTAATGTTGTGCCGCATCTGGCTTGGTCGCCAGATGTTGAAATTTTGTGCTGTCGCATCCGGCTTGGTCACCGGGCACGAAGTTCTGTTTTGGCCGCGTTCGGCTTGGTCGTTAGACGTGAAGTTTTTGAATTGCACTCGGCTCGATCACCGGGCGCTGAAGTTTTGTTTTGGTTTCATCCGGCTCGATCACTGGGGGCTGAACTTCTGTGCTGCGCTCGGCTTGGTCACCGAGCGCAGAGTTCTGAACTGCACTCGGCTCGGTCGCCGAGTGCTGTAATTTTCCTTCAGTCGCGTCTGGCTCGGTGGCCGGGTGCAGAGTTTTTGTGCAGCGCTCCGCTCAATCGCTGAGTGCTGTAATTTTATTTTGGTCGCGTCTGGCTCGATCGCCAGGCGCGAAGATTTTGTGCAGCGCTCGGCTCAGTCGCCGAGTGCTGCAATTTTGCTTTGATCGCGTCCGGCTCGGTCGCCAGGTATGAAGCTTTTGAAATGCACTCGGTTCGGTCGCCGAGTTCTGAATTTTTGTTTCGGTCGTATCCAGCTCGGTCGTCGGGCGCGGAGCTTTTGTGCAGCGCTCGGCTCGGTCCCCGAGTGCTGTAATTTTTGATTTGGTCGTCGAGCGCGGAGCTTTTGTTCAGAGTTCGGCTCGGTCATTGAGTGCTATAATTTTTTATTTGGTCACGTTCGGCTTGGTCGTCGGGCGCTGAACATTGTGCAACACTCGGCTCGGTCGTCGAGAGCCGTAATTTTGCTTTGGTCGCGTCCGGCTAGGTCACCGAATGCAAATTTCTGTTTTGGTTGCGTCTGGCTCGGTCGCCGAGTGCTGAACTTTTTGATTTGGTCGCGTTCAGCTTGGTCGCCGGACGCGAATTTCTGTTTTGGTCACTTCCGGCTTGGTCGCCAGGCGCGGAGCTTTTGTTCAGCACTCGGCTTGTTCGCCGAGTGCTGTAATTTTGTTTTGGTCGCGTCCAGCTTGGTCGCCGGGCACGAATTTCTGTTTTGGTCGAACTGGCACACCTTCAACTTGCCGAGGGGCGATGGTGCGGCAGATGTTGGTAGCCGAACTGACAAGAGAGTTAGTGTACCCTCGACTATACTTCTGCGACTGCTCTTTTTTCTCGCTCGCAATTTTGTTTTGTGCGACTGCTTCTTTTTGTCGCTCGCAATTTTGTTATGTGCGACTGCTTCTTTTTCTTGCTCGCAATTTTGTTTTGTGCGACTGCTTCTTTTTGTCGCTCGCAATTTTGTTTTCTGCGACTGCTTCTTTTTGTTGCATTCTGATTTTTTTTTTTCTAAGAGAAGTTACATACCTGAATCTGATTTGTTGCGCCCGACTCGGCTGTCGGGCACTGCAATCTTTAATTGGCTGTGTCTGGCTCGATCGTCGGCCGCAGTGCTTTTGTTTTGGTTGCGTCTGGCTCGGTCGCCGGGCGCAGTGCTTTTGTTTTGGTTGTGTCTGGCTCGATCGCCGGGCGCATGCGGTGTTGTTTCGAAGTCGACCTCCTTTGTTAAGTTGCTGGTCGTCCCGCGAAGAGCCTTGTTTCGCAACCGATTGGCGCACAGTCGCCACTCGTCTGCGGGCAGAGGTGCGACTGAATTGTGTGTGAGAGTTGCTTCCTTGAGTTCGGTTTGCTGGCCAAACTATCAAGAGAGTCAATGTACTTCGACGATGATTGCCCTCTCTCCACTTTTTTCTTTTGTTTCTCCATTCTTTTTTTATCGGCGACTGATTTTTTTTTTCTTTTTCGTCACTTGCTCTTTTTTCCTTACTTGCGTTTATGCGACCTCGATTTCTTCTATCTCTGGTCATTGAAGACGATATATATATATATATATATATAAAATTTTATTTATTTTTATTTTATTTTATTTTAAATTGAGAAAGAAGTGAGGTGCATACCTGACCACGAATTTTCTCTGTCGTAGATGTCTATTACACCGGATTCCTTCTCCGTACTCGGTCTGAATATTTCAACCTTCTGGACTGTCCTTAATGGTGTCCTTCGTCATTGTCTGTGTATCCGGGATTTGAGGAAGAACAGAGGCCATTGTTATTGAACCTTACTGGTCCATCGGCATATGGTGGTTGTGACGTATCTGCGCCCACGGTCAAGGCTGTTCACGATTTGTGGAGTCGCCCTGTTTTCAACGAGGATGATCAGATTTGTCATCTCCTTAGAATTAATGAAGCCTTAACGTCTTCGCATCAGGCTGTGGGCAGCGTTTTGCTCAGTCCAATGCACGACCAGTTGGTTGCTTTTGCGGTGCCTAATCGTTCTCTCGACAGTGACCAATTTGGCTCTTGGTCTCATCAACCGAAGATACGTTCTGGCCCCTTTCCCGTGTCTTTGTATTTCGAATGGGCTGATACAGTTCTTCGGACTTCGTCCTGAGCAGTTGGCTGCAGTAGACCTCACCTCTGCGGTTCGTGCCTCTATGTTCTCTTATCACTATTGCAGCAACGTCATCCACTCTTTCCTGGAAGTCTGGTGTTCGTCGACCAATACCATCTTCATTCGTTAGGGGGAGCTGTCGATTTCCTTATAGGACATGCATCGACTCTACGGATTACCCATCTCGGGAAGTGTTTACGATGAGATGATTCCAACGGTTGAGGACTTCACTCTTAGTCGTTCTTTGCTGCTATCGGAGAGTCTTCAATACCTCCTTGCCTATTATAAACTTTTCTGCCGCCAAAGTGCTCCGAATTCGGAGGTTCCTAAGGTCTCTTTGTCAAATTGGGCTTCTTTTTGGTTTCGAACGGAAGAAGGTGTGCGACCTTCAGAGGATTCATGGGCTGACCGCAACAAGCTAACAAGCTCCCGAAGTCGTGACCGATCGGCCGTGCAAGACCAAGCCCTTTCCGAGCTTGGTGTTTCAACTGCTCTCGCTGACGAGGTGTACTTGGCGGCTTTATTGTCATTGTGGATATGTCGCTTTGTACTTCCCTTGCCAGGCAACATGCTCAGGCCGAGCATTTTTAAGATGGCCTGTTTCATGGTTGGTGGCTCTTGTCGCAGTCTTGTCGGTGCGGCTTTGGCGAACATTTATCGGGGTCTTAATTCTTTCTCGATGGAGAGGATTTCTTGGCCGTTCATTTTTATGTGGCTTGCCCAGCGATTTGGTGTTCACGAGGCTGACTCTAGCGGCAGCGACAGGCCTCTCATGATGCTCTATCGCAACCCGGCTCTCGTTCGTATTTATACTCAGAAGGAGGCTCGTTCGTTGTTTTGGTATGGTGGAGTACGGTGCTGGTATCCTGCAGCTGCTCTTCCTCCTGGTCCGATCCTGGACAAGGCGGGTCACTTCGCCTCTCGGATTGAGATGGAGTACTTTCGTTGCCTGCGAGCGACCAATTTGGAGCGATAACGTGAGCTTTTCATGGTGGAACCTTACAGTCCTCATCGATTTGCTCGTCAGTTCGGCTTTTGCTAAGACTTGTCGGGTGTGCTGTTCTCTGACCAACGCACTGCGACTTCTGTTTCTACGCTTGTGGCGTTGTGGTGAGCAGAGACTGCTTGTCCCCTTGGCAGCGTGGAGGTACCGGCCTTTGTGAGTCTCAATTTCGATGCTGGTGTTACATCCGTCTTTCGGGAGTTTTGGGTCAAGACGGTGGCTCACATTTTCGAGGTAGTAACTCTCATTTCTTCCTTATTTGTTTCTGTTTACCTCCCTTTCGCATCTTTTGATTTTTTTCCTTTTGCGTCTTTTGATTTCTTCCTCCCTCTTTAGCGTGCATGGAAGCAATTTACCGATGTGTCTGCGCCGGGGACGACCATTCCGTTATCCTTGCCGCCTGCGCGAAGTGATGACGATGCGGGGGGTCGAGGTCGAAAGAGTTCGCGACGAAGTTCTAAGCCGTCTGTTACTCCTAAGGTGAACCAAAGCACAGGTGAAAGGAAACGAGCGCCACGGCCGAGAGTCACGAAGGATAAGTTGTCAGCTCCAGCCCAAGCTGTGCCGGAGAAAGGCATTGTGATCAAAGAACCTTCTTCAGCTGAGGGGGATTCTCGACCAATCGTGTTCTCTCTACCAGTGGTCGATGCTTCTGAGGATAAGGGGAAGAGGTCGGCTCAATCGCCGACTCAAACGAAGAAAGCTGCCCCAAAATGGAAGACGACGACTCCAAAGTTGGACTCTTTCATTTTCGTTCCTCCTCCATTTAAGAAGCGACTCCGAAACGGTCTAGGTAAGCCGCTGACCAATTTGGCTCCCCTTGGTATTGTCAAGCCTTCGGGAAAACATTTGTCGGGGTCGTCCGGAGAAAAGGCTAAGGAGCCGGTGACTTTCGACCAGCCTGCTGCTTTAACGATTGGAAAGACAACTACAGAGTCGATGACTTCACGTGCGCAAACAGAACAACTCGAAGTGCAGGTGATCCAGGAGTCATCAGATATCTGCGACTTGCTACCTGATAGGCTTGCGATCGTCGTGGCTCCGTCGATGGATCGGCCTGTCCTCCCCCAGGAGGAGTTATTCGACCTTGTCGAGTCGGCGATTCCTTGCCAATTGGAGTGGGTTGGGGGAGAGGCACCGCCTACTGCTGTCGTCGTTGAGTTTGTAACCGGCCAAGCCGAGTGCCCAGCGACGGCTGCTGGTGATGGTGAAGCGTACCTTCAGCCCTCTGACGAGAAGGTAGTGGCTGGAGGACTTATAGTGGACGCCGGAGTTGCAGTCGTAGGTGAAATTCAGCACCCTGTCTCTGATCCGTCTCCTCTTGTTGTTGCGGACTCGAAGAGGGAAGTCCATGTGACCTTTTCCCCTAGTAGTGGAGAGGCGTCTCTTGCTGCTAGGGGAGGGGTTTCGGGCTCATCTCGTCGACCTATTAGTGAGGACTCGTCGACTTTGCGGCCTTCGTCGATAACTGTATATACCTTTCCCCTTCATTTTTTTTTCTTTCTCTTCTTCTAATGCCCTTTTTGTTTCTAGGCATCAGCCTTTTGACCCTCAGCGAGATCGAGACTATTACTGCAGCAAGCGGCTTTAGGGTTGTGGACAGGATTTGTCGAGTCGGATTTGCTATCGGCCGACGACCCGTGTTCGCCGGAGCTCGTGGCAGATACTCGTGTCAGTCTCGACCATCTAAGAGGAGTTGGTATTAACACCTCGGTTTTGGAGCAATGGGTTGAGGATTTTACCTCGGAGGTGGATCATTTTCATCAATTACGCAACTCATTAGCAAGGAAGCTGAGCTTGGCTGAACGCTTTGCTGCAGAAACCGAACTTGAACGTTCTGTTAAGTGTGTGAGCCGTCGGCGTGACGACTTAAAGGAAGACTTAGATAAACATCGGGTTGAGCGTGAAGCTGAGGTTGAACAGAAGGCTCTTCATGAACGTCTGGCGCTTGTATCTGCTGAACTTGACTCCATAGATGTCAAGTTTGCGACTAGGGGTGGACTTGAGCCGAGCCAGCTCGCGAGTAGCTCGGGCTCGGCTCGGCGTTTGCTCGGCTCGAGCTCGTTATAAAGGAACTCATTTAGTCTCATGAATCGAATTCGAGTTATATAAAGCTCAGCTCGTTGGCTCATGAGCCAACTCGATATTATTTTTTACACAAAGTAATGACACATTTAATAACCTTCTATTTATTTTTCCATTTTTACCCACACATGAGACTATCGTAATCATACTTTTAAGCTATTTTTAATGTCATTTCAGCCATAAAACAGGGCAGGTTTGAATATAAAAAATTTAATCTTCCAAAAAAAATTCTTTGCAGTTTTCAAAAACTGAGCCCGTCTTTTCTTTCAAATCATTGAACCTTCAGAGGCAACCATTAAAGAACGCAGGCTACAACCATCGTACAAACTACAAACACAAAAAAAAAATGCATATTTTTTTTTTGTTATTTTTTTCTTCACAACACATCGAGCCGGCTCGAGCTCGAGCTCGAATTTGAGAAAATGAATCGAGCTCGAGTTCGAGCTATACTCTAGGGTCGTCGTCGAGCTTGAGCTCGAGCTCGAGTTTGTGTTGTTTATTCTGAATCGAGCCTGAACATCACTAAGTTTGGCTTAGCTCGGCTCAAATCCACCCCTATTTGCGACCATCCAGAAGGGAATTGACGCCAGTGAGGAGGAAGCCGTGACTCTCCAGGATGAGCTTGCTTCTGTTCCCTCAAGCCCAATCCTTAATGAAGCAGAGACGAGAGAATTGTCTGAGATTCATGATGAAGTAGTTCGGTTGCAACGATGGGTGGCCGACTTTGAACTTCTACAGCTTTGATGTCATTTTCTTGTAATTTTTTTTTTTAATGACTTGTTGCCTCTCTTTTTGTTTTGTTGTGAGGCTTGCACTATTCCTACTTTATTGCACTCAGAAACCCTTATTTATTTATTCGATTTCTCTTTTTTTTTTTTTTTTTTTTATGCCCCCCCTTATGCATAAAAGTGTTTGAGAAATTTACCATTTGTTATTGGCAGCTCAGAACATTCTGACGTTACAAGCTTGTACATGCCGTTGGTATAGGCTTCTTGAACCACATAAGGACCTTCCCATTTTTTCACAAACTTGCCCCTAGTTTTGGTCATAAAGAGGGTTGGTTGTCTTATTGCCAGTACCAAATCGCCTTTCCAGAATGACAGAAGCTGCACTTTCTTGTTGAAGGCCCGGGTCATTCAAAATTGGTAGCATTTGAACCATTGTTGCGCTTCGAGTCGTCGCTTGTAAAGTGACTCTAACTCTGCGAGTCGCAACTGAGCGCACTCTTCCGTCGTGAGTCCTTCCCTTATTCAAATGCGAAGAGAGGGGAGTTGTACTTCGAGTGGGAAAACGGCTTCGGTGCCATAGACCATCGAATATGGAATCGATTGGGTCAGCGTTCAAAATGATGTTCTGTACGCCCAAAAGGCTTCGCTGAGCTTTTCGTCCCAGCTTCGTTTGTGATTGCCGATTGTTTTCTTTAGGATCTTGCAGAGTGTCTTGTTGAATGCTTCTGCAAGGTCGTTGGCTGACAGGTTGTAGGCTGAAGATGTCTGCTATTGTATGCGAAATTTTTCGCATAAGCGATCCATGACTTTGTTTTTGAACGGTGTACCATTATCCGTCACCATGTATCGATGGACTCCATATCGGTAGATAATTTGAGTTCGAATGAAGTCAGCGATGGTGGTAGCTTTGACTTCTCGATAGGCAGCAACTTCAGCCCATTTAGAGTAGTCGGTGGCAGCTAGAATATATTGCCAGTCAGAGTCGAATTTAGGAGTGATTGGAACATGATGTCCATCCCCACGCTTCGAATGGCCAGGACGCGACCGTTGGGTGAAGCAGCTCTGATGGCTGGTGTATGTAGTCAACATGGAGTTGGCATGGTTTGCAAGCTCGAGCCAGTTCGGTGGCGTCTCAAAGCATCGATGGCCAGTAGTAGCCCAGCCACTTGACTTGTAAGTGGAGCTTCGGGCCAGCCTGGTGTGCGCCGCATATTCCCCCCTGTGTTTCTTTTAGAACTTGTTGCCCCTCTTCTTTGGACAAACATCGGAGAAGGAGACCTTCATACGACCTCCGGTAAAGTACGTCGTTGACGAAAACATACCTTGGAGTTGTTCGACGATTATGGACTCGCTCTCTTAGGTTGGCCGAAAGTGTGCCGTATCGTAGAAAGTTTGAGATAGGCTCTCGCCGATCTCCAACTTCGTCCTCTCTGGCCGAGATGGGGAATGATTCTTTCGTCTCGTTCATCTATTTTTCTTCTGGTTCCTCATCTTCTGTCAATTCCCATTCGGCCGGCACTAGATGGTCAGCCAAGAAATTCGCTAAGGCTTGGCCTTTGATCATGCGCTGCGGCACAAAATTGATCTCGAATTCGGAGAGAAGCAATGCCCATTTAGTCAATCGACCAGAGAGTATCGGCCGCGACATGATATATTTGAACGGGTTGGTGCGCGAGATCAAGTTCATCGAGCGCGCCAAAAGATAATGTCGGAGCTTTTGAACTGCAAAGACAAGTGCTAGGCAAGTCTTCTCAATGGGCGTGTAGTTGATTTCAGCGCCCACCAGTGTTCGGCTCAGGTAATAGAGAGAACGTTCCTTATTGTCCTCGTCGCATTGAGCCAATAGAGCTCCTACGAATTTCTCTTGCACCGCGATGTAGAGCAACAACAATCTGTCAACGATCGGAGCGACGAGCACTGGCAACTTTGTGAGGTATGCCTTTATGTTGTTAAAGGCATTCTGGCAAGAGTCGTCCCACTCGAATGGTATGTCTTTCTTCATCAGGCAACTAAATGGCTGACATCTTCCGGCTAAATTTGAGATGAAGCACCGGATATACGCTAGGTGACCTTGAAAGCTCTTAAGTTCGGATATGTTTCTAGGCTCCGACATCTTTTGAATTGCGTTGATTTTTGACTATTCAATCTCAATATCTTGGTGATGCACAATGAATCCGAGAAATTTGCACGAAGTGACACCGAATGCGCATTTCAGCAGATTCATTTTGAGCTGAAATCGTCGAAGTCGCTCAAACACTGCTCTGAGATCGAGTAGGTGATCGGACCGCTCTTTAGACTTTACCACCAGGTCGTCGACATAGCACTCGACGCATTTATGCAGAAAGTCGTCGAAAATATGCTGCATTGCCCTCTGGTACGTTGCACCAGCATTCTTAAGTCTGAATGGCATCACCTTGTAGCAGAAGATACCTTTGGGAGTACGATAAGCGGTGAACTCTTCATCCTTCAGATCCATACGAATTTGGTTGTAGCCGGATAACCCATCCATAAAAGAGAAGGTTTCGTGACCCATTGTCGTATCCACCATGAGTTCGGTAATTGGTAGAGGGAAGTCGTCCTTAGGGCAAGCTTTGTTCAGGTTGCGAAAGTCGACGCAAACTTGGATTTGGCCGTTTTTCTTCTTGACCGACACTATATTGGCGATCCAGGAAGGATACTTCACCCCCCTTAAGAAATTGGCAGTAATCAATTTGCTGACTTCTTTTTTAATTTTTGGAACAAGTTCTGGCCGAAATCGTCGTTGCGATTACTTAACTGGTCGGACAGAGGGATGAACCGCCAGCTTGTGCACTGCGACTTGTGGGTCGAGACCAGGCATTTCCATGTAATTCCAGGCGAATATGTCGCGGTATTCGCGAAGTAAAGACATATATTCGACCTCCTCTTCGGCCGATAATGAGGCGCTAAGGAATGTAGGCCTTGGATCCTCTTTCGTCCCCAGGTCGACTTTCTTTATCTGGCCACCTTCTTCGAATGCAGCTGGGGCGTCTTTCAAGACGAACTCGTCGTCTTCTTGGTTGTCGTCGACGACGAAAATATGGTTTACCGTGACCGAGTCGTATGTGTGAGCTCGTGCAATGACCGCTTTCAAGGTGTAGATGACTATCGGATTCGAAGCAACTCCCTTTTTTATTGAAGTCTGGCCGACTGAGACTTGGTAGACATCAGCCAATGTTTTTCTGGTGATTCGGCCTGGCTTCTGAGCTCCATAGATCTGGATTGGTTTATCCTTCTGGTAGCCGAGGCCTTGGTGACCTCTAGTGATTCAGCGACCCTCCTTTCTTATTTTTTCTTGTTAATTCTAGAGTGAAGACCGGCTGAGCGACGGGTGGCTTCTCGTGGAGCTGGTCTTTAGTAAAATTGCCCCCAGCTCTAGCCATCAGCCGGTATGCATTCGGATCGAAGCCTTCGTCCGAACGGGTAGATGGTAACTGTTCGTGGCTCGGGAATTGTTTTACGATACTCCGGTCTTCGAGCTTCAGCAGGGGTAGAGTGACTCTTTCTGTAAGGGGAGTCGACTTGACTTTGTGGCATACGACAAAGGGAGCTTCTCCCTTATTCCTTTGCGACCGCGGAATGTACCGTAGGATAGGTACATTGTGTTACGTCAGCCCCGACGTTATTGTGGCCAATTGATAGTTGTATGTTGGTTGTCTGTTGTGCACCGGTTGTTTGGGAGGCGCGGCTTTCAGCTCTAGGTCGTGCATCAAAGTTTGTTTTGAAGGGAGCACATTTTTGGCATTTGACGCCTGATTCGGCCAAGTGGATGCTTTGATGGTTGGTCTTGTCGTCAGATAAAATTTGGCATCTGCGAAGGAGGCTTCAGCTTTGGTGAACGGACTTTTGTCGGTGTACACCGTCTTTTGCTCGCCATCCTTCCAGTACTTGAAGCACTGGTGAAGCATCGATGGTACGACCCCGTTGGCATGATGCCACGGTCGACCCAAGAGCATATTGTAAGATGTTCTTGAGTCGATGGCTTGGAGTGGAGTTTCAGCCACCATGTCGCCGATGTGCAATTTGAGGCAGATCATACCGAGTGTCCTCTGGCCTTCTTGATTGAAGCCCTGGATGAGGAGGGAACTCGAAGAGAGGTCGCCGGCGGAGAGCCCAACATTCTTCATCGTGCGAATTGGCAGAATGTTGACTGCGAATCCACAGTTGATTAGAATGCGATTGATTTTGTGGTCTCTGATGTAGCCAGAGACAAACAGTGGCCAGTTCTGGTTCTTCGTCCCTAGTTGTGCGTCCTCTTCATGGAAGGTGAGGCACGGTGGACAGGAGACGACGAGCACTTCCTCCGACTGTGGCAATTGCTGAAAGGAAGATGCACCTTCTTCCTCCTTTCAGTACGGTGGCTTTAGCCTGACCATCGACAAGTCATGCTTCCTCATAAGTAATTGCTCGACTTCGGCCTAGAACTCCTCTGGTTTGTCGAGGACTCGAATAAGAGCTTGTTGATAAGTATATGAAAGACACTGTTTATGCATGAATAAATGATTAGAAATCCAAATTTTGAGTTGATTATCAGCATAAAAATGACAAATATAACTCAAATTCATTGTTTTGTGTCTCAGGTACCTGATCGAAGAAGAAAATCTGAATTCAAAGAGAAACTGAAGCAAAAATGAGCAAAAAGAGCCAAAAAGGGTTTGGCGCGACCGCGCCGATTCTGGCGCCACCGTGCCGGGAAAATAGTCAAAAATTCGAAGAAATAGAGGAAAATACCCAATGGGTAGGAAGGCTTCAAAGAAGACTACTCGGGAAGGTGAAACAGCGCGTCCGCATCTTCAGAGGGCGCTACCGCGCCAAGGAACTGGCGCTACCTCACATTAAGACAGCATGGACGCGCCAAAGAGCTGCCAAATACAGAAAGAGGAGTTGTCGTTTTGGGGACCAATGAAAAAGGCTAAGGAGTGACGCTACCGCGCCACTACAACAACAAAATATGGCGCTGCCGCGCCAAGAAGTCTCTTTTCTCAGCATGAATTTGATGGCCGTTTCCAGACTTAGAAAGAACTCTGCTCCAGTGGCGCGATCGCGCCGATGACTTAGCAATGCAAAGTCGCAAAAATCTCGGGATTCTAACAACAAATCAAGCCCAAATTTGGGAGAAGAAGTCCTAAGTGATCTCGGGATCCTGACAACAAATCAAGCCCAAATTTGGGAGAAGAAGTCCTAAATGCCTAAGGAAGGTATCCACGAAGATTCTAAGAAATTTTTCTCGAGTCCTGGGTGTTTTGAATGACCAAAAAGTGAAGTTTAATACAAAAAAGGAAACTGCTGGCAGAAGAGAAGATAAATTCGAGTTTGAAGAAGAGCATATCTGGAGTTCCTGACTCCCAATTGAACCCAAATTTGGACTGAAGATTCCTGAGGAGATCGAGGATCATATCACAAAAATTCAGGACAATCCAAGTCGGGTTTTTAGAGTTTTATACTTTCAAAGTAGTGGACCCAGTGCAGAAATTGACAGCAGAAGCAATCCAACTTCTCAATATCATATCTCGAGTTACCTAACTCAGATTAAACTCAAATTTCATACACAAGGAAAGGACCATGGAAGGAAGGTTCGTGTGTAATTGCATCCAATTCTGAGGTCAGGAAGGCATAGTTTATATCCATGGACAGAGATCAAATTACAAGGCCTGGGCAGCAGAACAACTATAAGTAGGGGTCCGAGGAAGAGTGCAAATCATCCAGTTTCAGTTCAATTCCCTACTTTCGTAGTTAGTTTGGAGAGGAGAGGAAGTCCAGAGGGAATCTTGCACAACCTGTTGGCACTTTGGAGAGAGAAGGAGGAGATTTTAGTCAAGGCTCAAGTGAAGCTAAAGGCAGTCACTCAAGGGAGTTTTTGTACTTAGTTTATTTTGATTTCCATGGCGTAATTAAATCCTTTTTATGTGTTTATACTATTACCATGGAGTAGTCTCTCTCTGTTGGGGAAGTCATGAACTCCTAGTTGTGATATGTTTGAGTTTTGAAGTTTATAGCAATATAGTACTTAGCCTTTGTTTTATAATCTAAGTTCATTGTTTGTTTCTAATCTAAATTGATTTCTGAAGTTTAACGAGGTTCGAATAGAGAAGTTAAAGTTCAGTAGAGATTTGGGTTAGTTGTTTGATTCTTTGTTTTCTAAAACAACTCATTTTTCTAACTAGATAGTTCCAGATTGTGATGGAGACTAGTAGAAAGCGATGTGACTGTTTATTACTCTTGTTCTGAATAAGAGAGAGTAAATCTTTAAGCTTTCTTATTTATGGACCTAGGATTTGAATGTTTTCGGATTGTGATGGAGTTCAAAGAATAGGTGAAAGTTATTTCCTGTATATGGGTAACCAGGTTTTCAAAAGCTAAATCAAGGTAAATGTACTTGAGCTATAAAAATCAGAACTTTGCATGTTAACAGCTAGGAGGGATTGACACTTTTCCCAACATCTCATCTCCATAAGGTTTAGTCATCTAGTTCATTAGTTTTTCTTTTCCATCTTTGCTTAAACTAGGTTCTCATCAAGGTCTCTGTGGGATCGATATCTGGACTCTCGAGTCTATATTACTTGCTGACCTAGTGCATTTGCTAGACACACAATAAGTTTTTGGCGTCGTTGCCGGGGACCATTGAATTGAGAGTAATTTTAAGTAAATTTTAATTTGTTGATTGAAATTAATTTTTTATTCTTTCTCTTCAGGATGAACCGAATTTGTGCATGAAAACCAGAATTAGTGGTGAGCCACTAGATGAACCAGATCCGGGACTGGAAAGAGCACTCAGATGAGAGGTGGAATTACATCCAGAATGAGATAAGTCCATTTCCTAACTCATATTGGAAATTTCCCCAACCATATGCATCTTCTAATTATGATCCATGGAGGTGTGATTATGATATATCATGTTCTTTTGTTGATAATGAACCTGATGATTCCTATAGAAGAGAGCATGATGATTATTTCTCTAAGCAAAATGAAAATTCGTATTTTGAGAATGATTTGCAGGTCAAAGGGCCACATGGGCAATTGTCCAAGTTTAGATATGAGCACCCTCTTATGTTTAGTGATCCTTTTTATCATCATTCATCTCCCCCCAGCATCAAGAAGACTTGTCTAGGTTTGCCACTCTAGGTGATGACTATTCTGTCCAAGTAGATACAATGTTTAAACCACCTGAGGAACAACCTGGTTTAGAGGGTATTAATGTTTTTGAGCCATGGTTGCATACTTTTCATCCATCCATTAGAGCTGAGTCAAATAATCTAGTAAATCAGCTAAAGTATGAGTTAATTCATGGAAGAAACACTGAAACATGTTTTCTTGAGCTATTTGATGATGATGAACTTGAATGGATGTATACAGCTAGCACTTCTTGTCTTAATTTGTGTGTTACTGCAGAACACATAGAGGAAGATACAACGGAGAGAGCTGAGAGTTATGATTTTTAGAAAATTCAAGAGGGAGTTGATGAAAAGATCATGAAGAAAAAAGAAGAAGATGAAAAAGAGAAAAAAGGGGATGGGGTTGAAAAAGAAGAAAAACCCCATGAACAACATGAAGAAGCTGGGATAGAGGACAAAAAGGTTAATGAACATTCCTTCCTCTCCATAGATATTGATTTCTTCATTATCCAGCCCTATAAACCACCCATAAAAGATGAACTTAAAATTTTATTAGGTCTGGGTAATATAAAAAAAAGTTGGCTAAGAGTGAATGAGCAAAACAAGTTCAAAGCCAACCAGAAAAGAGAAAGAGTGACCAGCTCTTTGGTCAAAAGTTATAATCACCATGCGGCACATTCCAAAGCCAAATATATTCTTAGGAATGGATGGTTCCAGTTTCCATTCGATCCTGGTGGATCAGATCACCTGGACCAGTAGTGTAAGAATAGGAGTAGGACTGTGTGTGTAGGTTAGAATAGTTTTTTTTAAAAAAATCTTTTAGGACTAGTTTAAATTTGAATGAGATCTTGATTTATTTTCACTAATAAAAATAGAAAGAGTGTTAGATTGAAATTTTATAGCTTCCCAAGAAAAGAAAACCAAAAAATAAAAAATAAAAAATAAAATAATAATAATAATAATAATAAAACTCATAACTGGAAGGTGGCGCGACCGCGCCAGTTCGCAAAACCTAGAACTTAAGTTCTGAACCGGCGAGGCAAGTGGGGTCGAAGCGCCGGTTCGACTCTTACGGGGCTAGGTTTAAGAGGAAGAGAAACCCATTTCGGGGGTCTTTCACCCCCAAACACCTGGTAAACCCTAGAGGACAAACTTCAAGCTCTCCAAACCAACCTTCACCGAAGAGAAAAGTCGCCAGAAACCTCGCCGAAAACACCTCAGAAGTCGGCGACTTGCTGAAGTTCAACAGAAAAATAGTGCGAAGTAGGCTAGTTCGAAGCCATCTTGCGAAAAATCTGGAATCCAACTTCGAAAACAAAAGGTACGACCATATAGAGGGCAATTTCCTAGTTCAAATTGGTCTAAGTTTGGGGTATTTCCATCAAAGGGATTGGGAGAACGAAGCTCCCAAAGTTTAGGACTTAATTTCACTTTTTGCCAAATTTCGAGCAGAAAAGCAATATTTTTCTTGCCACATTTTGGGGTGTCAATGAAAATTTCTGTGCACATTTTTGGAAAAAGGGTTTCCATTCCTTAAACTACATACTTAGAGCTTCCCAATGCCATCTTTTGCAATTCCAGACGATCTCTGAGTTAGGAGAACCAAGCCCCTGAAAAAGACCCGGACACACTATTTTCACAGAATCTTCCTAGACATGGCCACTCAGAAAACCTACCAGAGGTCAAAAGCCAAAGTGCCTATAATATGGGACAAGGAGAGATTTGTTACAGCCGATGGAGGCAAGAGGTTCAATGAATTAATATCCAAGTGCAACCTCCACATGGAAAGAGGGTTTATAATGGATGAGTTGATCAAAGAAAAATACGGGGCCATGATTGAAGAGAGAGGATGGACCAAATGGGTAGAAACCCCCATAGCAGCAAGCATTCCACTGGTCCAAGAATTTTATGCTAACTTGCCAGACCAAAGAAATTGGCATTTCTTTGTGAGGGGGAATTGGATCCAGTTGTTTCCCCATGACATCAACAACTACTTGCACACTCCTGATGTCCGCACCGTACAACTGGATACTTTACGAGAAGAGGTCAGTGCTACAGAGATAGCAGACCGATTGTGCCCCAAGGGAGCTAAGTGGGAATCAAGGAAGGGCACACTTCTTGACTTTCTGATGCAGGACATCCATGTAGATGCAAAGGTTTGGGCCATGTTCCTGTTTACCAAATTGACGCCCACTTCCAACCTAACTGAAATCACACTGGAGAGAGCTACTTCTTACAAGCTCTATTTGAGGATATCCCCATCAATGTGGGTAACATCATTCATAGCCAGATCTTGGCTATGACACATCACACTAGAGGAAGACTCCATTTTCTCTCTCTCATCACTACCATTTGTTTGGCCAATGGGATTGTACTAAGCCCCATAGAACCATTGGAGAAAGTCCCCAGAGGCATTTCATGAAACTCAGTGAAGTAAATCATGAGGGAACACCCACCAAACAGACCAATAGCAAGTGCTATCAAATCCAAGGAGATGGACATGGCTGCCCCTCAATGAGAGGATGAGTGGGTTAGAGAAAAAGATGGGAAAGCTAGAAACTTATAACAAGAAAATGTGGAAGTTGTGGGCCCAGCATGAAGGCATCCCAGAAGACCAACTGCCTACTGGAGATACATCTGAAGAAGAAGGAGAGGATTATGAGGAAGAATCAAATGATGAGGAAGAAGAAGGATAAAAATTTTTTGCTCTTGTTATATCTTTTGTACTTCTTTCTTTTGGTAATTCATGTGTGAGCTTGCTTTGTCTCTGAGAGTGTTCTTTTATACAAATTTCATTAATATGTACTCAATCTCCATTCATGTTAATGAAATTATGGTTTTTACCCTCTCAATGATTTGTCTCAAAGCATGCTTTTAATTCTTCCAATGAAAATGTGTGAAAAATGACTCTGAATCTGCCCTCTCACTGTTACTAACTTGTCCAAACTAGAAAGATTGCAAATTTCATTCAGGATCTGAAGAATTCATGAAATTACTTGGCACGTCCGCGCCACTATCTTGATGAGGTACGACCATTACAGAGGTGAGGAAACACTAAAACCACTGCAAATATTCTTCTGAAGATCACTTTTATGCTTGAGAGACACTTCAAGTCCTTTTTCATTTTTAATTGCTTAAAATCATGCAAGTATTTGGCACTAACCCATGAAAGCAGAATTCAAGAGCACCAAGGGAGTTCCATCCAACCTCAACAAACCAGACTATCAGGGGAGTATTTCTTTTCATTCCTATGTTTATTGCTGCTTTGAGGACAAAGCATGTTTTTAAGTTTGGGGTGGGATACTCTTCATGAATTTTTCATTTATTCTTAATGGATTTAAAAATTTTGTTTTTTTCAAAAATTCACCAGAATAATCCAATAGAAAATTTTAAAAATACCAGTGAAAATCCCTGATCAGATGAATAGCATGAGTCACTCTCTGGAAAAATATTTTAGTTCAAATGCTTAGTCTTAACTGGATGAGAATTATTCTTTAAAGTAGTTTTTGAAAACAAAGTACAAGTGAGAAAGTTGATTTCAATCACTAGAACCAACTTGAGGAAAACTTGAGGCGAAACAGAGAAAGGTTTTCAAAATTCTGAGGTGATTTAGGCACCTGTTTAAAAATCGTTTGAGCCTTTTTCAAAGCCACCCACTTTAATGCACAAGTTGCATCACCTTTTGTCAAACGTTTTGGGCAAAAAAAATCCTTGTTCTGTTTTAATGTCCCATGCTACATGAACCAACCTTAGTGATCAATAAACTTGTTTCTTACTGACCCATGATTCTCCAAATTATTGAAGTGTTCTGTTTAAATGAGCATGGATCAAGATTTTGAAGTTATAAGGAGGGATGGATGAAGGGTACATAAATATTTCTTTGTAAAAGGGAAGAAGGAGCAAGAGAAAGAAAAAGAAAATTCTGGGCTGAGTTAGGAGAAAGGCCACCGTGTGTGTGCACTGGGTCTCGGGCCTCAGCAAGCTTAGGGACTCTGAGTCAACCGGCAAGGTAAGCTAGACTCTGAACAAGACCAAAAGAAAAAAATAAGAGGAGGAAAAATAGAAAAAGAAAATCCTTGGCTAAGTTGGGAGAAAGGCCACCTCGTGTGTGCACCGGGACTCAGGCCTCAGCAAGCTTAGAGTCTCTGAGTCAACCGACGAGGTAAGCTAGACTCTGGACAAAGCCAAAAGAAAAAAAAAAGTATACATGGGAAAGAAAAAGCCAAAGGGAAAGGAATGAGGGATCAAGTAAAAAGAATAAGTTTGGGGTGAAGGAGCCTGGAGGAAATGCTACAAGATCAGATTCATGCTAAAAAAAATGGTATATGGATATGAGGAGGAGAATAAAACGCAAAAGAAATACCTAAAAAATCTTCATCATACTCATTACCCCTGCTTCATTACAACCCATAAAAGACCTATTGATCAGAATTAAGAACTCCTTCAGGTTAGTGGAGAGCGGACTGAGGGTTGGCTTATGGAGTTGAACTGAGACTTCTCACTTGTATGGGAATGGACATCTTCAAAAAATTTGAAGAAAATTCAAAATCTGTTGTTGACTAAGCAAGAAGAACCATCATTAGGAAAGGAGTGAATCATCTATCTTGAAAACTTTAAAAGGGAGGATCACTGAATTTTTTTTAGTCTTTACAGATCTATCTGGCTTATTTATTTCAAAGTTAGCTCGAGGACGAGCAAAGTTTTAAGTTTGGGGTTGTGATAAGTATCTGAAAGACACTATTTATGCATGATTAAATGATTAGAAATCCAAATTTTGAGTTGATTATCAGCATGAAAATGACAAATATAACTCAAATTCATTGTTTTGTGTCTCAAGTACCTGGTCAAAGAAGAAAATTTGAATTCAGAGAGAAACGGAAGCAAAAATGAGCAAAATGAGCCAAAAAGGGTTTGGCGCAACCACGCCGATTCTGGCGCCACCGCGCCGGGAAAATAGTCAAAAATTCAAATAAATGGAGGAAAATACGAAACAGCTAGGAAGACTTCAAAGAAGACAACTCGGGAAAGTGAAACAGCGCGATCGTGCCTTCTGAGGGCGCTACCGCGCCAAGGAACTGGCGCTACCTCACACTGAGACAGCATGGGCGCGCCAAAGAGCTACCAAATACAGAAAGAGGAGTTGTCGTTCTAGGTACCAATGAAAAAGGCTAAGGAGTGGCGCTACCGGGCCACTACAACAACAAAATATGGCGCTGCCGCGCCAAGAAGTCTCCTTACTCATCACGGATTTGATGGCCGTTTCTAGATTTAGAAAGAACCCTGCTCTAGTGGCGCGACCATGCCGATGACTTAGCAACGTAAAGTCGCAAAAATCTCGGGATCCTGACAACCAATCAAGCCCAAACTTGGGAGAAGAAGTCCTAAGTGCCTAAGGAAGGTATCCACGAAGATTCTAAGGAATTTTGCTCGAGTCCTGGTTGTTTTGAATGACCAAAAAGTGAAGTTTAATACAAAGAAGGAAACTACTGACAGAAGAGAAGATAAATCCGAGTTTGAAGAAGAGCATATCCGGAGTTCCTGATTCCCAATTGAACCCAAATTTGGACTGAATATTCCTGAGGAGATCGAGGATCATATCACGAAAATTCAGGACAATCCAAGTCGGGTTTTTAGAGTTTTATACTTTCAAAGTGGTGGACCCAGTGCAAAAATTGGCAACAGAAGTAATCCAACTTCTCAATATCATATCTCAAGTTGCCTAACTCAGATTAAATTAAAATTTTGTACACAAGGAAAGGACCATGGAAGGAAGGTTTGTGTGTAATTTCATCCAATTCTGAGGTCGGGAAGGCATAGTTTATACCCCTGGACAGAGATCAAATTACAAGGCCTGGGCAGCAAAACAACTATAATTAAGGGTCTGAGGAAGAGTGCAGATCATCCAGTTTCAGTTCAATTCCCTGTTTTTGTAGTTAGTTAGGAGTGGAGAGGAAGTCTAGAGGGAGTCTTGCTCGACCTCTTGGTACTTTGAGAGAGAAGGAGGAGATTTCAGTCAAGGCTCAAGTGAAGCTAAAGGCAGTCCTTCAAGGGAGTTTCTGTACTTAGTTTATTTTGATTTCCATGGCTGTAATTAAATCCTTTTTATGTTTTTATACCAGTGTTTTAAAAACTGAACCGACCGGGCCGGTTCAACCCGATTCAACCGAAACTGGGACTTAAAACGGTTGGTTTAAATTGAAAACCGCAAGAGAGTAAAAAACTGGATGACCCGGCCAGTTTGATTGGTTCAACCACTAAACCGTTGAACCGACCGAATCAGTTCAACCGGTTTGGTTACTGTTGATCCACCTCCTAGGTTTAAAACTAAATTGCAAGTCGGGAATTGGGAACGACGAAGAGCATCAAATACATGCGCTTCAGTCTCTCCTTCATAGGCTGTGTGGACAGCCTACGACCTCATCGAATTCGACCCTTTCGTCGTGGTACATGCCTCAAACGATCTCTGGCCTTCTCCAATCAATTTTTGCATTGTGCTAGGAATTCTAGCGGTGATAAAAGGACGGGGGAGGATGCAACTGGAGAGGGTTTCATTTTGGAGCTTGATAACATGAGAAAAGACGGTACCCAAGACTCTTTTCGGGAACGACTGGATAGGGAAGTTTGTTCTCTTCCATGAGTACCTCTCCCACGTCCACAAGGATAGGTAAGTTTGTTCTCTATTTCTCTTCGAAAATGCGCAAGATCTTCTTTGTCTGTCTCTGATTTGGGATGGTTTACTTTGTTAGTAATTTTTTTTTGCGATAGAGAATAAGTAACCTGGATGCTTCAATGGGAGGTCAGGAATTAGATTTTTTCTTTTTTCTGTTGTTGTTTCCAACTGTAGAGAAGAAAGAAAACAAGAGAGGTCGATGGAAGAAAGAAAGAGAATTGAAGAGAGAAGAGAGAAGAGAGAGAGAAGAGAGAGAAGAGAGAGAAGAGAGAGAGTGAGGATATTTTTTTATTTAAAAATATCCTGTCTAACCACCGGTTGAACCCGATTGAACCGGTTAAACCAAAATCGGACCTCCCACCGGTTCGATGACCGGTTCGGTTTTCAAAACATTGGTTTATACTGTTAGCATGGAGTAGTCTCTCTCTGTTGGGGAAGGCATGAACTCCTAGTTGTGATATGTTTGAGTTTTGAAGTTTATAGCAAAATAGTACTTAGCCTTTGTTTTATAATCTAAGTTCATTGCTTATTTCTAATCTAAATTGATTTTTGAAGTTTAACGAGGTTCGAATAGAGAAGTTAAAGTTCAGTAGAGATTTGGGTTAGTTGTTTGATTCTTTGTTTTCTAAAACAACTCGTTTTTCTAACTAGATCGTTCTGGATTGTGATGGAGACTAGTAGAAAGCGATGTGACTGTTTATAACTCTTGTTCTGAATAAGAGAGAGTAAATATTTAAGCTTTCATATTTATGCACCTAGGATTTGAATGTTTCCAGATTGTGATGGAGTTCAAAGAATAGGTGAAAGTTATTTCCTGTATATGGGTAACCAACTTTTCAAAAGCTAAGTCAAGGTAAAGGTACTTGAGCTATAAAAATTAAAACTTTGCATGTTAACAACTAGGAGGGATTGACACTTTTCCCAACATCTCATCTCCATAAGGTTTAGTCATCTGGTTCATTAGTTTTTCTTTTCCAGTTTTTGAAAACCAAAAATTGTTTTCCTCAATCATCAAAGAAATCTTTGCTTAAACTAGGTTCTCATCAAGGTCTCTGTGGGATCGATATATGGACTCTCGAGTCTATATTACTTGCTGACCTAGTGCACTTGCTAGACACCCAACACTTGTCTTGACCGGATGGCCAAGTCGAGGTCGTTGTCAATCTTGTTAAGTGGCGAGATTTATTTCAGTGACGTCTCGAGGTCGTCACACTCAACGACTGGTCGTTTGCCTTTGTTTTTTGGAATGTTCTGCTCGGGAGGGATCGTCGAGCAAGTCGCCACCATTTTTGGCGGCGCGAAGAATTCTTTAGGGAAGAACTCCGCCAGTGTAACGGGTTTTCTTTTCTTTTTGCCTGCTCCTTGAACGTGGGTCCTGGGAGCCTTCTTTTGGCGATTCACGACTCTTTTATTCGGTCGTTTCGCCTTTGTTTTGACGGTCGTCAGTGATGGTTCAATTTCTCGAACAGGTTTCTTTCGCCTAGTGACCAGAATCCACCCCTCTGCGTCAGCTACAGTTGCTTCGTGGGATGCAGGTTTTGGTGCGACCTTAGCCGATGGTCGTCTGTAGTTGTACGGTCTGTTGGAGGGACCAAATTTTGGACAGTATTCCTTCCCTACGACCTGATGTTTGTTTGGCCAAGCTCGCCGGTTTGACTCGGCCTGGATAGAGATGACATGTGAGAACGTCGTGTTTTCGGCTCCTTCGATTTTGATGCGGCCTTGAGCTACGAGTTCCATGATCCTGTCCTTCAGGACGAAATATTTCTCGGTGGGATGTCCGAGCAAGCGGTGGTATTTGCAAAAATTTTGTTCTTTGCTTCTGGACAAGTCGCCGGGTCTTTTGACTTATGGCAACTTGAGCAAATGGTTGTCGAGGAGCTGCTCGAGCATAACGGGAACATCCGCATCGGCGAACGGATATGTTTTGGCCTGCCTTTCCTCTAGTGAGGGCCTTCGATAAACGCCCCCGACTGGCTTTCGTGGAGCATAGTTTGTTTTGACCTTACTTCTGATCCTGATTAGTTCGAGAGCGTTCGTCGCGAAGGATGCTTTTGTTTTCTCCTTCGCATCTTTGGGTACGGTCGTGGCGGCCTTTCCTTTCTTGCGAGGGTCGGCAAATGACGAAGCTTTCTCCCCTCGCTCCTCTATGAGGTTCTCCATGTTGTGGGCCTCCGTCGCGAGTTTTTGAAAGTCTATTGGCCTCCAACTCTGGATGTAGCGCAGGAGCTCCCACTGCATCCCTCGAGCACACATTTCGATTTCTTCTTTGAGGTATAAATTAGAGCTCTCTTTACAATTGAGGCTCAGACTCCTCCATTGGTTAATATAATCGACGACCTTCTCGCCCTTCTTCTGTTTTAGATTGGCAATTTCGACCAGAGTGATGGTGCGCCGAGTGCTGTAAAATCGACCGAAGAATTCTCGCTCCAGTTGCTCCCAGCTGTCAATTGACTCTTGGGGCAGCTCGATGTACCAGTCGAAGGCATTTCCCTTCAACGACCAGCCGAACTGCTTAACCAACAAGTTGCCGTCTATGCCGGTGTTGTTGCATGTTTCGATAAAATGGGCGACGTGCTATTTGGGGTGCATGTCGCCATTGAACTGCTGGAATTTTGGAGGATGGTATCCGAGCGGCATCGGGATGTTCTGGATCCTCTGAGTATAGGGCCTCTGGTAAGCAACAGACTTACTGTCACTTGAACTGTTCCGTACAACGCGGTTAATCAGTTCAGTGACCGCGTCTAATGTAAGAGCAGTCGGCTCTGCTTCAGTTCGACCTCTACGGATGGTCATTGGTGCGATGGGCTGCATCTAGTCGTTAGAGGTTGGGTACTCTTGCAAAGGATCAGCCGAACAGCTAGTAGTCGCTCAGTTCTGGTCAACTTCCTGAGAAAGGCCACCAGTGTTGTTTGTGGTTGTGCCATCTAAAGTCGCTCCATGATCCTTGCGATCTGGAGATCACGGGCTGCGAGTTGTGCGTCTTTTATGCGCAGCTGTTCGCACTATTCTTTAAGTGCAGCTTGCATTTTGGCAAGCTGCTCTTCTATTGTTTTGGCCAATGTCGTCATTGCGGCCATTCTGACGATCGACATCGATGGAGCTGTTCCTGACGCGGATCGAAGTGGAGAGTTTGTTGCCGGCGACCGCATTGGGGAGACGGTCGTCGATGTTTTTGGGTGTGGAGAGGTTGGTGTGGGCGACCGGTCAGGAGAGCCGGCCACTGTTGGTTGAGCTCGGAAGGTGGCTTTGGTGGCTGACTTTCTTGAAGAAGCAGCCACCGGTGAGGTTCGACAAGGCGGTATGGGTGATAGACTCACGGGGGATGTTGCCGATCTCTATTGGCGAGAAGAGCGGATGGGTGGTGAACCAGCTGCTGCAGTGAGCGCGGCTAAGAGATCGTGAGATATAGTCACGATGGCAACTTATCTTTGACCATCGCTCTCTGTATGGAAGAAGTCGGCGACGAATTCATTCTCGTTGTGGAGGAGGAAGTCATGCCCCCACGTTGTTCATAGTGTTGTACCATGGCGGGGACAATGGAGCTTCTTCGGGATGGCGATGATTGTGCCGGACTAACTGTCGGGCTGCGAGGAGGAGGAGAGGCAGCGACGACCAAGTATGTCGGCTTGGTCGCGGCTGGAATCAGTCTGGCTGAGGTCGCAACTGGCTTAGCGGAGGTCGTGGTAGCCAGTAGTAGGAAGACGGTGCTCGGGCGATGCGCGTCTCGCATGAAAGGAGCCTGTCCAATGGACAAGCTTCTAGCCAAGGCCCTTGTCATTGGGCGAGTGGCCGGTGGTGGAGAGGTCGGAGCGCAGATGTTGGCCGGAGAAATGGCCGCTGGTCCACGAACTCGTGCGCTCGAGCTTGCGTTCGCTGCAGGACGCGGATAGGTAGAGCTCGAGTTGGTAATTTGCTTGCCCTTGTTGTTGTTGTTGTTGTTCGCATTGCTAGCCATGGCTGAGATTTTTTTTTTTGTTTGAACGGAGAAGGAGATGAGAGGTAGGAAAGGTCCCACCGGGTATGCCAAATATGTTTCACTGAAAATCCGCTGGTCCACGAAGTGATGCAACCGAGAGAGTAAATCGATTTATAACAGAGAATTTGTGTTACAATTTGTATTTAAAAGTCAGGAAATGAGAGTACAATCTCCTAGTCTTCCTCTAATTCGATCTTTGTGTAAATTGACGAAGTTTTGACTTCTGGCAAGTTTGACGTCGAAATTCGAGTTTCAGAGCGAGTGTGCACGATCAATGGTGGTTTCGTCGGTCGGACGGAAGTATTTGTGTTCCGCGTGTATCGACTTGTTGATGTTACCGGTGAATGTGTAGAGCTGCTCCGGTCGAACTGGTGAATCTAGACGAACTATGAGTTGCTTAACTTCTTCGGCTCTAGAGAGCTTCTGTGCGTGAGATTACTTCTCGACAACATAATTTTTTGAACCCCTTCGACAGAATGTTTCTGCCTATTTGTAGTCGTTTCTGTCCATCTGTTGGGGGTCGATCCTGGAAATGGGGATCGTGATCCCCTTTCTGTTGTTTCTGTTGAGATGGGAAGAGGACTTGGTTGCTCCTTTTCTTTTCCTCTGTTGGTTCCATCGAATGAGGATCGTAATGGTTTTCTCGGCTTCTCTAGTTGGCGACCATGCTTCTAGAGTTGGCGACCAGGCTTGGTCGTTTAACTGCTTAAGTGGTTTTGCAAGATGACTGGCAGCTAGGTGGTGCTGACGCGACAACTTGTTGCTGACTGGAACGACGATTGTGCTAATGACGCGACAAAACGAATGGGTCTGGCGATGGGCTGCGAGAGATGACTTCGAAAATCGATGGAGCCTATCCATGACGACCAATCGATGGATTGGCGAACGTTTGGGCTCACTGTATTTGGGCCGACCACATTTTGTTGTACAAATAAGTTAGCAGAACTAATCGGACTAAGTCACTAAGAACAGTGTTTTAGAAACCAAACAGAACCGGCTGGTCCAACCCGGTTGAACCAGAATCGAAGGCTAATTCAGTTCTTATTGACTCAGGCTGGTTCATCCGGATTCGGTTTTTAAAACACTAATTTTTGTTCATTTATATAAATTTATTTCTTTTCTAAAATGTATAATTAAAAATTTATCTTTAAAAAATAAAAATGATATCGAATCTTTCTGATCTTGGTCAAATTTGTTAGGTTTGTCGTGTAACAAAGTTAGTTAAAGCAAATTCAACTTGGTTGAACTTTCTGCTTACACATATTAATAATAATGATATGCGTCTACTACATGTTATCGGTTCAAGGAAAGATTTTTTTTTTTTTTTCTAATTTCAACCAGTGTTTTAGAAACTGGATCGATGGCGGGACCATTTTTAAAACATTGTTTTCAATACAAACTTCAATAACCTCTTACTCTTGTAGAGACTTGAACTTAAGACTTTCCACAAATAACTCTTAGAATTTGTGATCATTAAGCTATTCATAAGTAGGGATGGCAACGGTTCCCTGGGAACCCGCCCCAACCCAACCCACTTAAAGCGGGTTTGGTATTTTGGAACGAAACTCATCACGAGTTCGCGGTGGGGACGTGTTTTTGGTTCGGGGCGGGGACGGGTTTTGCCTCAAAAACACAACCCGACCCACTTAACACCTATGTAAAAAACTAAAATATTAAAAGGTAAATATGTAATAAAAATATATATTAATGAATTTTGTGTTTGACAGCATGTTTATGTTTTACATGATTCATAGGTATTTATATGTTTACAGGTTTATAATATTTATTTTCAAATTTTTTTATATTTTAAAATTTTTTAATACTAAACATGTCATATTGGCGTAGGTTGGGTTGGGTACCCGGAGGACAGGACGGGTTTTCGCGGGTTTGGGGCGGGATTTTTGCCTTGCGGGGCAGGGATGGATTTACAATGCAAACTTGCGGGGTGGGTTTTCACAGGGACGGGATTCCCCGGATTTTCACAGGGCGGGGACGAGCTTCCAAAAACCCGCCCCCGCCACACCTGCCCACCCCTATCCATGTTCACAATTAACGGTTTAATTAATCTTCTCTATGAGTTGTTGTTGCCATAGAGTTACTTAACAAGTCAAAATTCTACTAATATGGATTAGCATATATAATTTTATTTGAGTAATATGTAGACAATATTGAGGTTTCATTGATAAATAGGAAGTGACAATGAGAGTAGCAAAAAATCAGATTTGGGTATGTGCATATTGCATGCACCCACGCTGCAAGGAGACCGGATCCGCTGGCCAAAATGCAGCGTGGCCAAAGCGAATCACGGGGCGCCCAGACATGGAACTGCCCGTATGGGGCTTGGGGGTGGCCCGTGATTCACTTTGGCCAAGCTGCATTTTGGCCAGCGGAACCCGCCACGCTGCATTTTGGCCAGCGGATCCGGGCTCCGTTGCAAGCACTCAATGAGGAGCCCGGATCCAGGCTCCGCTGCAAGCACTCAATGAGGAGCCCGGATCCGGGCTCCGCTGCAAGCACTCAATGAGGAGCCCGGATCCGCTGGCCAAAATGCGCGTAGCCAGTGCCAATCACAGGGCGCCCAGACATGGGACCCGTGCGATGCTCGCCCCGTGATTGGCGCTGGCCACGCGTATTTTGGCCAGCGGATCTGGGCTCGGGGTAAAGGGGGATGATTCATTGCATACATAGACGGGTTGGAAGTTTGGTGGAAAGAGAATAAAAGAGAAAGCAAACAAAAAAAGAATTATGTGGGGGGGGCATTCCGAGAATTGAACTCGGGACCTCTCGCACCCTAAGCGAGAATCATACCACTAGACCAAATGCCCTTCTATGTGTCTTGGGTAAACTTTTATTTATTGTACCGTGTTTATTTTATTGATTCTCTTGTTTTGCTCTTTCAGCCAAACATATAGACAATTTCTAATTAGTACAACTCTATCAGGATTAGTCTTAACAAAAACCAAATTGGCCAGTTCAAGATTTACGAAATTTATCATATTTTTCAAGTAAAAAGTTGTAAAAGGCAGTGTTTTAAAAATCGAACCGAACTGGCCGATCCGACCTGGTTGAACCAAAATTGGAGCCAGTCCAGTTCTTATTGACTTGGCCCGGTTCACCATATCCACCATTATTTTGGTTTTTTTTCTTATTAAAATATTAAATATATCTGTAAAGTATGATAAATAATATTCAACTAACCAACCCGGTCTAATGGGGTTCAACCAAAACCTAATGCCGGTTTGAAAAGGTCACAGAAAGACTCATTTTATAACAGAGAGCATTCTTGGGCCGTGGCCTACAAGTTGTTACTTCGAAGCACGTAAACCCAACCCAACTCTATGGTATCTCGTGAAGACGGGAATCGTAATTTTGCTTCCTAAATAACCCTCCAAAACCCATCGCCAAATCGAACAGGACACCCGTGCCAGCTTCCTCCTCAGCAGGGAGCATCGATTTGAGCTCTGCTTTCCCTTCCCCTTTCCATTGCATGGCCATGAAATTCACCGTCTTGGCGTCCTTTTTGCTTCTCCTCTCCGTACAAGGATCCGTTGTCCCTGAAGTGAATCGCAGCACCTTCGAATGGGAGATTCTTACCAAGAAAAATTTCTCCTCCCAGATTCGTCTGCACTCTCACATTTTGGTCATGGTCACCGTTCCTTGTATGTATCTCTGTATCTCAATCTTTTCCCGTGCCGTAGAATTGAGTCATTGGTGAGATTCAAAGATAATCTGGATGAAACGGAGAAGCGTGTTCTCGATTATTTGGAGACTCATTATGAATTTAGTTTGAACACGGACACGCCAACTTGTGAAACTGTACACCTGAGGGAGGTCACTGAAACTTCATACAAGAAAGCAAAAATAGAACAAAAAGCATTCGACTTTATGAACATTCTTTGACTAGGCATGCGTTTCGAGCCCCTGGTTTTGCTCTTGCCGCGGACGTTCACGAAGTCTTCGTTGATTTATTGAAATATTGACGTTAATGTGACTAACAGAATGTTTTGCATTTGTTAATTGATTAGCTGACAATGATAAGTGGCAGTTTAAAAGCATTCACATGTTCTTCAGTTGTATCTTGTTATATGGGTGGTTGCCCTGTTGTAAGTAAGATGGATGTATGATAGAAAGCAAGCTAATGAATGGGGAATTGTGATGATTGCTACATGTTCGATTCCAACTTTGCAAAAAAGTTTTGTTCCTGATATAATTTGTCCAGGTATGAAAGATAGGAGTCCTAAATACATTAAACGTCTCAATTAGCCTAACACGGCTTCTAAAACATAGTAAATCGTACTTCGTATGAGAAGTCATAGATCATGCTACTGTAAAGTATTACTTGATTATGCCCTGATCGTATTTGCTTCCTACCTTAAGAATGACTTTTGACTGATTGTTGTTGTCATCTACAGGGAATGGTGAGTCTCGGTCACTTATGAAGGCACTAACAGATCTGGCTGCCCAGAAGAAGCAGTTTTCTGATCTGAAGCTTATGGTTGTTTACAGAAATGCTGAAAAAATACTGGCAGATTTACTTGGTGCCACAGAGGGAATTACATTTATCTGCTACCATCATTCTGTATCTTATAAATATCATGGGAGGCTTCGAGCCCAAAATATATTAGCGTCACTCCGTTATCTTATGTCACTTGAACATGATGAACTCCCTTTGAAACCTTTAAACACACGTGATGACCTGGAAGCATTTTTGAAGTCCACAGACAAAGCTATTCTTCTGCTTGAATTCTGTGGGTGGACACCTGGATTAATGAGCGTTGGGAAAGGGCAGATAAGAGACAAAGATATGCCTGTCTTGGATGCAAGAGTAGATGGTTGATCCATTCAGTTCTCTGTGTTATTGAGTATTATCCTCTATCTGCTGCTTGTGTCTAAATTTTGCATTTTATTTAAAAACTTATGCAGCTTCTCTCATGCAGTGGGGAGTTTTGGTGGAATTCTAAATGGAGAATCTGGTAAAAGAGTTCAATTTGATGAAAAGAAAAACCAGAAGGTTGCCTGTAGTTCTTAAATACAAATCACCATAACACTGATTTTTGGATATGAAGTACAGGGAAATGCATAGGGTAATTTATGTCCTGATGGCTGGTTTCTTTGGTTCAACACAGGAGCTGAAAGATGAAAAGCTGACATGTGAAGCTGAAATTGAGCTAGATGGAAATTCTTGGGCTAAGGCATTTGTGTCGGAAAATCAATCTGCTCCATTGGAAGTTGAAAACAGATATAATAATAGTGACCTGTCATGCTCATTTGAAGAGTTCCAGAAATTTAAGTCTTTTTTTGCGAACTTCACAAAAGTTATGCAAGATCATTTCCTTCCTCCTGAAAGGCAAAGATTTGGTCTTGTTTCTGATCCATCGTTGCTGTCATCACTAGGTGTTGAATTTCTTCATTCCTGGGTCCTCATGGTCCATGTGTCAGGGTGCCCTTATTGTTCAGGGTTGCTGAAAGAAGGAGACAACCTTGAGGACATCATGACGAGGGAGCTAGCTCTTGTCCAAGAGGTAGGAGTTCAGTTGTAATTGTTGCTGCCTTGATGCAGTTTGAATATCAGTTGGATGACTAGTCATATTTTCTGCAGCCTGTTTGGCTTTTATAATATTTGTAAGGTTCTGAACGACATTGATGACATTTTCAAGGTCTGTCCGACTACCAGAGTTCATTAAAACTAGTCAAATTGGTATGAATTGGCTTATAACGGTTTTACCTGGATTAGAATTTTCTAAGATGTGTTCTTGAAAGGAAATTCTTCTAGTGTTGAAAATGAAATGGCTTCTAATGTGGTCTAATATAGCATATCAATTGTGTTCATACTTACAGAATAAAACCTTTATCTCCTTTCAAATGGTTGTGTCTAATCTCTTGATGTTGCTTTTTCTTTTGTGAAATATTATTTTTGGCTGAATGAATTTTCTCTTGATATTTTGTAGCATAATTCAGTGGACTTTATTTTGACTTACAACCATATGCAGTATAGCTTGTTTAGTGATGTGTTCCTCTTTCATTTTATAGCTGGAAAGCGAGAGATATGATCTTCAGGCCACAATTCCTGGGAATGAACCATCCATAATTCTTTTTGTGGATAGATCATCTGAATCATCAAAGGTCAGGCGAAAAAGCAGATCAGCTCTAGCAAACTTCAGAGAGTTGGCACTGCATAATCAGGATTTCTATCAGCCTATGACAGGATGGGGAATTGCAGGGGCTAAATCTTCAGAACAGAATATTCCGGGAATGACAAGAAGCAGCAATTCTTATACATCCAGGCACCCAAAACATGAACAGAGTAAAGTGAAATTCAAAGATAAAATGGCTTTTATGGTTGTTGGCGGTGAAGGAAATGTTGGTTTAGGTGATGTATCTGGTGGTCCACGAGGCAATCCTGCCTATGACCTTTTGGCTTACCTACTTCAGAAGAAAAATCCTTCATTCAAACTCAAGGAAACAAAGGTCAGTGCTCTGGCAAAGGAGGTTGGGTTCCAACTTCTATCTGATGATTTTGAAGTCAAAATATTAGATTCATCTCAGCCAAAAAAAGAAATGGTTCAGCCAGAGGATATGTTAAATACTTTGCACCAGAGAACAGGCGTTCAATTACCAGACATTGATTCTATTGTTGTAAATGGAAACAAATTCTTGGACATAGCTAATAAACAACATCTATCAGAAGAACCTGGAGTAATTAATGAGGCAGTGCATCCACAAGATGTTGAAACATCCGTAAATGATGATGATGGTGGGAAGATAGCATCTGTACATGCAAGAAGTGATAAGAAGGTAGAGGTAGGTCAAATGACTAATCATATCAGCACTGTGCACAATGTGGAAATCCATGGCTTCAAAGAAGGTGTCGGCTTGGTTACACTTGATGTGGAGCATGGTCAATCTAGTAGGGAGACTCTCAAAGCATCGCGTGGTCATAGGCTAAGTAATGAACAGCCGATTCAATCTCATCAGAAGTCAGCCATAGAAGTTCATCTCAAACATTCCAGTGGGAAAGATACTGATCCGCATTCTGCAAGTAGCTCAGATGGCATGCGTACCACTGGTGTGTCTGGAAAGAGTAATTCAGTTGTATTTGAGAGTTCTGAGGAGGTTGAGTCAAACTCTTTCCGGGGTTCATTTTTCTTTTCTGATGGTGGCTACCAGTTACTAGAGTTCCTTACTTCAGGTTCTGAAGTTCCTTCTGTGGTGATCATAGATCCAGTTTTGCAACAGCATTATGTCTTTCCCAAGGACAATGTTTTGAGCTATTCAGCTCTTAGATTTTTTATTGACATGTTTCTGAATGGAAGTCTTCCTGCATATCAAAGATCAGAATCTTTTGTTTTACCTCTGAGAGAAGCTCCCAGACCACCTTTCGTAAATCTGGATTTTCATGAAGCTGACTCTCTCCCTAGAGTTACAGTCCAAACTTTTAAGCAGCTGGTTCTTGGGTTTGACCCGTCTAATGGATTGCATTCTGTTATTAAAAACAGGAGCCATGCGTGGAAGAATGATGTATTGGTGCTTTTCAGCAGTAGTTGGTGTGGGTTTTGTCAGCGCATGGAACTTGTGGTTCGAGAAGTATATCGTGCCTTCAAGGGCTACAGTGATATATTGAAGTCAAGATCTAACATTCAAGGGCCAACCCTTGTTCAAGGTTTTTTAAATGAGAGCTTAACAATTTTATTTGATAATTTTTTTCACTTTCCAGATACTGGTCAAGTAAATTAAATTTTATCGTGATCATTCCCTACTTTACTTTCATTTCTATTCTCAGTATTTATTTTTTTTTTCTCTTTCGCTTTTAATTTTTCTGTCCTCTGGTTTCTTGTTGTGTGCCTTTTTGGCCTAATAAATCTAGCATTTTACTCAAAAGAAAGAGAAAATGAAGAATTACAGTATTCATCCTTGAATAACAAATGGGGAGTTTTTGCCTCAATATTAGCAAGTGTTTGTTTCTTTTTTTTTTGAGGAAAGTGTTTGTTTCTTTGAAAACCTAGGACACTACATTTCTCTATTTCCATTTTATGGGATTAGGATTTTCTGCACACATTGGCAGCAAATTGTATCCCCATTTTATGGGATTAGGATTTTCTGCACACATTGGCAGCAAATTGTATCCCCATTTTATGATTGGATAAATGAAAGTAGAGGGGTAAGCCAAAGCACAATATTCAATTTGAGCTCTCTTTGCCCTATTGTGGTCTGCACTATATTACTAGAACTAGTTCTTCACTAGGGGTGTTATTTAAATTGATTTATTGTTTTTGGATTTCGTTTATAGATTTGTGTGAGAATCTGAGATGAGTAGTAAAATGTTGGTTGCTTAGCTTTAGAAGCGGTGGGACTTTCTTTTCATTTGGCTTCACAGTGGTGGCTTTTCTGGGCTTGCAGTATCTTTCATGGTAATTGAAACTCTCAACATTTAGGTCCATCAGAGATAAAAATAAATCTAATGTTGGAGTTTTAATGTTTGTTTAAGTTCCAAAAGGTTGGAGGTTTAACAATTCTTAGCATCAACATTCTTTTGTACTAGAGGTTGGTTAGATATGGAAGAATCTATGTCGGCGGTTTTGGTGGTTCATAAATTTTTCAGGTGTTGTATGGGTCTTATTGGCAGTTGATTATAGAACATTCTAGACTTATATTGATATCTCTACAAAGTAGAATTTTCGGAATACATTAATTATCCTTACCAACTCTTATTTTCTTGTAGATGATCCGGATGATATCTTGCTGAATGCGCTGCCATCTGTTCTGCTCATGGATTGCATATTGAATGATTGTAGCAAGCTTTTAAAATTGAGTGGGCAGGTAAATGCTGATACCACTATAAGTTACATTGTTATTGTTCTTATGTTTTTTATGATTTATTACTATTCTGACAAGTGAGTTTGGTGTTAGAATAAGATTTAAACTTTGAGTTTAACTGACTTGGATTCCTGATGCCACCTTTGGCTTTCTTTGCCACTGCAACTATACAGAGGGAACTCTATCCAGCACTGGTGTTGTTTCCCGCAGAAAAGAAGAATGCCATCTCTTATCAAGGAGATACGTCTGTAACTGATATCATCGAGTTCATTGCAGCTTACGGAAGTCATTCTCATCACCTCAGTGAAAACAAAGGTGACTCTTTTTTTTTTTTTTCCTTTTTTGGAAAAGGTATGATTACTCATTAATTATACTTTCTAGTTCTTGTGCTCTGCTCCCTTAAGAACCTCGTCTGTTTTGATAGGCATTTTGTGGACAAGAAATGAAGAAGGAGCCACAATCCCAAAAGTAGAAAGTGACCTATCATCTAGTTCAATGGATCGAAAATTTCTTGAGGTGCAGAGTGCTCAACAAGAAGACCTAAATATTGAAGTAAACTTACAAGAAGAAGACCAGTCAGATTTGCGGGCACGGGACAGTTCAGACAGCAACAGCCGCCTGGTGGATGTGGGCTCAGTTCTAGTGGCCACCGAACATATTTCCACACCTCCTTTTAATAAATCGAAAGTTCTAATCCTCAGGGCAAACAAAACTGAGGGCTTTCAAGGTCTAATTATCAATAAGCGCATCAAGTGGGAATTTCTCCGAGGGATAGGTGAAGATTTAAAGGCTTTAAAACAGGCTCCTCTGTCCTTTGGTGGGCCTCTACTAGAATATGGAATGCCTCTTATTAGCTTCACGAGGAGCCGCACTGAGGGCTACATTGAAGTCCTCCCAAATATATATTTTGGTGATCAAATAGCCACGAGTCAAACAATAGAAGGAGTCAAGTCCGGGAATCAATCTGCCATTGACTACTGGTTTTTCCTGGGTTACTGTGGTTGGGGTTGGAATCAGCTCTTTGATGAGCTCACAGAAGGAGGTTGGCAGTTAAGTAGTTATCAAGTGGAACAATTGGAATGGCCAGATATGTAGATCCGAAGAAGCGAAGGTTCAGTTCTTCTCCGACTGCATTAATTTAAGGACTTGTAACTTTATGTTACTCTGCTTGAGATCTAGAGCAAAGAGGAATTAGTGGAATCAGTGAATTTAGAGGTTAGAAAACATCAGGTTATAGTGTTCTCCTACATGTAGGCTAGAGAGCCAAATTTAATTGAATTTTGTATATTATCATCATTTAATCCCTTTTCATGTAATGTATCTTGGGTTTCAGGTTCTTCAATATGCTTAGCTGCATTACCAATACGATTTAATCCTTCATTTATCATAGTTTTCAAATGTAATCTCTTGGGCACAGATTAGTGTTAGATGAGCTGGATTAGTTTAATTCTGGTGTTTCTAGGACTGATTTGGCGGTAGGGAAATTCGATCCACTTTGGAGAATTTTAGCCTCTTAGAAAATATTCAGCCAAAGTAAGCAATTATTCATTGTATATTCATGAAACTCGCCACTTAAAAAGAAAAACCTGCAAAAATTACACAACTATTCATTGGTGATTTGTGTATGTCCTGCACAAGTTTCTTGAGCCACAATAAAGATTTCTTAGTTTCTGCTGAATAACATGAATGCATGAAATAAGATAAAGATTATTTGCGTCTTATTAACCATGTTCAAACTACACAGAAAGAAGCCTTCTGACACTGATAGATTCCATGATCAATTCTTATATATACATAAAAATATTACAGTGTAAATTTTCTATGAAAAACTTATATTTTCACTCTTCAGCCTCATCTGATTACCGGATGGAGCTTCTTCTTCAGGCAGATGAAAGAAAAAGAAGATAATTTAGGTGGATTTCCTCAACTCCAACAGCCGAGACCATCTCGTATCAACACAAGTCTCCTTCCTTCCAATGTCTGAAAACAGAACCCACAAGTAACAATACATGAACCAGGGAAATTTCACTGAATTTTCTCAAGCCATATCTTAACTTTGCTTTTCAACTTGAACTATCTTAACTTGGCTTTTCAACTTGAACCGAAAACAAACCGAAAATTAATGGAAAACTCTGAATTTTCTCAAATCCTGGTAATGCACTTACACTGCAATCTCGGCGGAGCTTTCTCACACGATTCAGAACATGTGTCCTGCAACACCCATCATCAAATAAGAGCTCATAAGAAAATCTTGCATTTTCAGTAGGAGAAATTCTGGTCGGGTTTTATCAGAATCATGCCTTGACTGACGAGGCCAGACGAATCGTGTCTTGAATCAGAGAGTCGAGATCAGCTTCAGACCCTGGTTTTACATAGATAACCTGTAATTAAAACACCCAGCCTTTCATTTGATCAGTTGCGTTTACAGAGCTTGTCCTCATTTTGTTGTGGGTTTTGGACTTACGGAAGGGTCGTCGCCGATGTCCGGCAGCTGAAGTGGATTGCTCCGGCTTGCGGGTAGAACCCAGACATTGAAGGTTGTATCAATCTGGGCAAGCAAAACAGAGACGAATCAGGAACATAAAAGCGGAAAAACTGCAAACTTTAACACATTAACGCAAAAATTTTGCAGTAAGCAAGGCTTTGGATTTCAACGAAGCAGACGGAGGAGTTCGCTTAATCTGAGCAAGTGGAAACCAAGATACCTTTCTGCAGTACGATGACAAGCAATTACTGCATCTTCTGGTGAATGCAGTCACGATTCTTCCCTCAACAGAGAAACCGAACCCAACATGCTGGACACACTATGAAACATATCAATGCCGGTTCCAGAAGCCACAAAAAAAAAAAAAAAGGCGACAACAGATTTTTTTTTTTCACAGGTATAGTCTTGTCGACCTTTTGCACAGAAAGGGTAATGAAAACCTCCACGTCCTTCTGCCCCTCCTCCGCGAGATCTCCCAACCGGAGCTCCCTCAGCGAGAAAACATAATCGTCCGTCCATTTCCCGTGCCATCTTCCGTCGGAGGTAGAGACGGTGATGAGACGACGCCGGGGGGTTTTGGGGCCCTTTCCGGAGCTTCTCTTCGAATGCTGCAATGGGGAAGTGGGAATGGAGTTTTGATGAGACTTAGAAGAGAGACTGAAAACATATACAACCGAAGAGACGGTACCTGATCGAATTCGTCTTTCTTGGAGGAAGCATTGATTCTGGAAGTGGGGTTGAAACGAAAGAGAGGCTTCGATTGAGGGGATGGAGATTGAAGTGGGTTGAAGAGCTTTGGAACTGATTGAAATGCTGCCATGTTTGTCTCCTGGGAGAAAGTTCGAACGAGAGACGCAATCTATTTTGCGGATAAGAAACATTAATTATTTTTCATTGGTATAGTAACTAAAAACGCAATTATCAACAAGCGGGGATAGCTCAGTTGGGAGAGCGTCAGACTGAAGATCTGAAGGTCGCGTGTTCGATCCACGCTCACCGCATGATAAGTTTTTTTAACATTAATTTTGGATTGTATTAACGTCATAACATTAATATTTTATTTTATAAGTTTAAATATTTAAATTAAAAACATCTGCAGGCGGGGATAGCTCAGTTGGGAGAGCGTCAGACTGAAGATCTGAAGGTCGCGTGTTCGATCCACGCTCACCGCAATTTTTGTTATTTTTGTTATTTTTGTTATCTTCATATATAATTTTGGTGTAAGAAAATGGGAAAACTCTGCTCGGACCTTGTCACACATTAATGTCAAAACATTAAGCAACGATAGCTGAAGAATATAAGTTTTAATTACTCGCACGCAGCCTCCAGTGAGCGGAGAAATCCCAAGTCTCTGTTACAATATCAAATTACCTGAAGGCCAAAATCTGTAGCATATTTTTAATCAATTTTTTTTAACAAGGCGAAGAGTAGGTACCTGCTTGAATGATCTGAGAATAGTGACCAAGACACTGGAACTAAATGGCTCTATACAACTTCTATGCTTCCCATCAAAAGAGTTATCCAAATACAAGACTACTAAACTTCTTTACACAGTAACTACAATACCTTCTACAACACTACATCTTCCTACGTCCATCCTTCCAGCATTTGAAGAACTCAGCAAGGCTCTCGCAGACGGAAAACTGCCACATTATTCAGAAGCGCTGCATTAGCATGGTGAGATTCTCTGCCTTCCTACGTCCAATGACTCTTCCTTCCAGCATTTGAGCGCAGGAAGAAACTAGCAACAGAGTAGGGGCACCCGAAAAAACGTAACAGATTCTGCAAACCCTTCTGGCCCCGTCCACTGCCTGATGAGCTTATGTGACTGATGTAAGTATGCCCCATGTAGATGAATGTGAGTTGTTGCCACAGAAGAAAACTTAAACCGATTTGAACAGATGTACACACTAGAAACAGATACACAAGCACGATTCCTCTGGCTGATAGATGCAATGCAGAGCTTAACAGTGCTCGGGTTATTCCGCTTGTGCTACCCAACAGAGCCATCCTGCTAAAGTAGGATATGGGATGCCTGTTTCCATAATCCAGAGGAGGCCAGATATGAATACCTGCGTATATAGACATGACGGATGCATATATAGCACTGATGATGACAGAAAACAGGAAAGCAATGAAGCTCCGGTGGTTTGCTGCGCCAACACAATTACCAATCTGTAGAAGGAATTGGAAAAAATGAGCTAAGCTCAACAGTAATTAAAGATCCAGAAACTCGAAAATGAAAAAGTAACTCAACAGTTCATTGGGAGCCCTGGTGTCACATTTTGGGGTTTCTTTTCATTAACATGGGAAAACAAAAATGAATAACTGTATTTCTCAAATAGTTTGGAATGGAATGTACCAAAAGCTTCTGATTACTCTACCGATGGATATATAATATTCTAAAGCATCCACTACTGCTTATATTAAAGCAATGAGATAGAGATGAGAATTTGGATAGTCAGGAACTTACAAAAGGGCAGTGGTGATCCATGTCCAGTACGCACATTCCACAAGAACGGCAATGATGTGTCCTAGGTGACTTTGGCTTTGCACAATAAGCACATAATGTGTAGTCTTCTAGTGTTCCTCTATCTACTATTGGATAACTACCCCACAAAACATTTGGTGGGGTGCCAGGAGATCGAAATGCTGCTAACCAGAAGCTAGAAAGAGTGCTCGCAGCTAAAATAAAAGAGATTGTCGAGTGTAAAACCCCACATAGGAGACTAACAGAGAATATGACCGGATAGACTGCCCAAACACCACCACCTGAGAATTATCATATAAGTCAATAAAATATGAAAAAACCTTGTGTATGAGCAGAGTTTGTTGAATACCTATCACAAAGAGCATAAACAGAATAACAACAGTGACGAAAATCCGATCCCTAATATATCTCCAGCGATTAGAATATCGTTCATGCTTCTTTTGATTTTGATAAGTCAGAGCACCACACCATCCGCACTTGAAAACAGGACTATATGATGGAAGAAGAAGGCGTAAACTACACCCCCAACATTTTGCCTCAAATCCCTCGGGCATAGAAGCAACATTCTGCTCTACCTACAAATTTTCAAGTTTTCAAGCAAAAATGTGAAGACTGATAAGAAAAATCAGCACAGTTGCTTTATTTTTGGGTCATGCAATTATAGATTAACAATGCATTGAGGTAATACACCTATTCTAACAGGCAATGCATGGCCTGCTAGTGATGCAAGAATAAATGTTACAGATTCTACACCAAAGAAGTCAATATAAGTGTTTGACATTTAAAGGCAAAGTTCACTTCCTATAGAAAAGCACAAACGAAAGAAACAAGGCAGGGAACCTCAAAATTGAGAATTTATAGAATTATAAGGTAAACAATTCAAGGGAAGTTGATAAACAGAGCTAGGGCACTAGTACCTCAATGCTGTAGAATCAATGATAGAAATATTTTGAATTTCAAGCTTAATGAGATTGGCAGGCTGTTATGTGGGTGGCAATAGCTAGCATGAGTGAAGGAAATCATAGAACCTATTCTTGGTGTAAGAAAAATTAAAATAAAATTCACCGTCATGTCAACTGAAAAGTTCAATTAATACAAACAAGGTAACCATGTTACAGAAAGTTTCCGTATATGTGGTTTATAAGCACTTCTAAACCAAATAACATCGACATGACAGAAACATGGACCTTTTACTATGAGAGTTTGGAGATTCATGTACACTTTGGCCACCGCATCAACAGAGTTCTCATTTAAAGAAAAGACGGAAAGACTTTCTAAGAAAAGACTTCCCTGAGCAGACAATGAAAAATCTGAAGAAGAAAGAAAAAAGACAATCTCAAAATAAACTCTCTTCTTCATAAAAATTTCTATCACTCTTTCATGCACAAACCTCAGTTTATTTGGAAGGCACTAATTTTTCTTCAACTATAGTTTCCACATTAGAGCCATATATTTGAAAACAATATTCACTGAAAAATTTACACATACTCTGGGGTTGAAAACACATCCAAGCAATAATTCACAAACTTCAGTCGTTAAAGATTCACAACAAATCAATGAAAAAGCTCCTTTAACTTTGAGTCTTAAAAGGAAAGTCACCAAAGGGAAAATATCTAGATTTTTTTCTCGCAATTTTCACTCAAAGTGTCAAATTACACAGAGAGTGGACTCAAATCTATCTCGTATGTTAAGGAGAATTTGATGTCTTAACCAATCGCAAACTGCCATGATAAAGTGATTTTGTAGGACAACGGTGTCCTTGAAACTAATGTAATCAGGCATTAACCTCCCTTTCATGAACCTAACGACAATCTAGTGTTCAAACAACTAATGGCACGTCTGACAACAATCACAATCAAATTGAAGCAAACACGTGACAGGGTAAGACATGCTATAATATGACTTTTTACATGGATAACCTACTATTAATTGTTAAAGATATCCTTCTATATTGAAAATTAAAAATGTAGCCCATAACTGGAGCGGTTTAAAAACTAAAAGATTACCAGAGTCAAAGCTGGACAAAGTTAGGGTTTTACGTGTTCAATGGTCTAGAAGTCAACCGCTTTACCGTTCACAGAAACGACAAATATAAACCAATCCGAATTCTATACATGTTTTTTCATAACCAATTAACTCAAAGATCTGAAGCCCAGTATCTTGTGAAAGACAGGTACAAATGTTGACCTTACAAACTAACGCATATCCATGTGACGACAAAAATAATATCTAAATGAAGTACCTGACCAAGAAGCATAGATTCTGAACGACATTCTTGACGCAGAAACTGCCACTCGCAGATATAACGGTTTTCACAGAAGCATTCAATGTTTCTACAATATTTTTATCAATTCATGCAACTCTAGTAGAGTACGCATGAGAAAATTTTGCTACTGGGGTGGCCAAATTTTTGTTTTCTCTTATAGTCATGATCTGTAGCAGGAGAAAAGCAACAGAAGTCCCAATAGAAGCAGGCATACCATCTTACAAACCCCAGATCACAAAACATATACTTGATGCTGAGTTGCCTTATAGTCAATTACATTAATATAGAAATAATTAACAGATCAGCTATTCCTCAGGGAAATCATGAAAGCAACGGTGTGATCTTTCTATGATATAAACACCAAAGAAAGATCACATAGCAAAGGGATTTAAATAGGGGTACTAAAAATGACTGACAGCTTGGAATCTTGCCTGCTCCTTATCCACAAAGTGAGAAAGACTTGCATCCACAAAACAAGAAAGATTTGCATTTTCATCCAACACAATAGATATCCTTTTCATTTTCTCTATCATAACAGAGCTTCCAAAAGCACAGGTTCAACAGTAACTTGCTAAAATGGGGAATTAATCATAAATATTGGCTATATATAAATCATTGACAGGTAAGAATGAGTAAAAACATTAGATCCCAAACCACCAAGGCATATAAATGAGTATAAGAAAAAAGATAAAACAGGTCTTTTCCGGTAAAAAACACATGGATATCTCTTATCTCTGTTGAAAGATCTCAATAGAAAGGTTCAACATTTCTTCATCAACAAAACAGAATGGGAATTGCCTGTACATTGATACCACCAATAAAAACTATATATGTACCACTAACAATAACTATACATGCACCAGAAACAATATCTATATATGCTATGTCATTGGCAAACCGTGAAAGAGTAAACGCATAAGATGCTCAATAATCCAAGAGATGATGGAGTCAAAGAAAGAAGATAGAAGACCTAAGAACTTCAAAAATTCAACATGCAAATCTTCAACAATATGAATAAGTAGAATCAACACAACAAGATGGCAAGAAGGAAACAAGAAGAGAAAAAACAGCTGGAACAGAGTACCATGATCTCTTCCATGTCTTTGTTGATACTTCAAGCTGACGAGTCACAATATAGAATTCACTGCACTTCACGCTCTCAATCACCCAGCAAGCAATGCAAAGGATGAAGTAGGAAGAGAGTCGAGTCTCTGGGCATTTAAAAAACGCCTTCCCCCGGCACAGTAGAAAAAGTAAAAGGAGAAAGGATTGAAACAGTAAGGCAATTTTGCAGCCACGAAGGCCTGTTGGTTAGAGAAAAAACAAAACCAAACATATTTGCAAATAAATAAATAAAGAGTGTACCCGCAGGCTGTGTTTGTAGGAAATCATTGAATTTTTTATTCTCCGGGAAGCCATGTAAGGAAGTACGCTATGCTTTAGAGCAAAAATTACCAAAGAAGTGTCATTCATTCCGGGAAACGATTTGTGGGAAGCTGTTACCGAGAACAAGACAACAGTCATTTCATGGTCAAGGACGAACCTACCAGCAAAGGCATAAAAAACGAAACTCTTTTCGTCAAAATGATGGAAGTTTCAGCTACCAATGGCATTTGGCGCCTCCCTTCTGTTCTTTCCCTCCGCGTCTCCCATGGCGGACGACCAAACTATGAAGGCATTTATTTTTGTCTGAAGGGTATAACTGTAATTCAAAAATAACCTGTAATTCAGAGGTTAATGTTATTTTCGTCTTTTCGCACTTCCATGGCGACAAAAAACCAGCTGAAACGGAAGATATTGTTGAAGAAAAGGATAATACTGCCTCCCCGTCTCTCTGTAGCTTCTGCACATGGCAGCGAACTTCTCTTCAATCTCGTCTTTCCTTCAAAGTCGCCTTTCAGCTCCAGGTTTGTTTTACAATGGATTCCGTTTCTTTTGCTTCCTTTTTGCTTGTTTGTTTCTTGCTATGCTTAGCTGAAAGGTAGCCTTTTGCTTCTTTCTCTCCTTTTGTAGTGATTCCAGTTAGGCTTAGCTGAAAGAAAGCCTTTTGCTTCTTTATTACTTTTGTAGGAGGAGCTGCTTTGGTGTTCAGTCATGGAAATTCCAATCTCTTAAGAGGGTCTCCGGGATTGCTTCAATTATCAGTAAGTCAAAGAGAGACTCTTTTTTTATTTTTTATTATTATTATTATAGTGTAAATTTGCTTTCTGGTTGTGGGTATGCGAAGCAAATATAATACAGTGATGTTTGCCAAGAAAATGTCACTGTTCCGATGAATTTTGGATACATGAAATGTTGTGTATACACATAAGTTTACTGTCTTTTGAATTCTTCCCAAAAAAAAAAAGGAATTTCAAGATGTGCTCGAACAAGCTGGAAGAAGGGTCAACTATCAGCTACCACTAAACATAGAGAAGTTTCCATTGATTGTCGCGAGTCCTGAGGATTCAGTCATGACTCGATTGCTGAAGCTGATCAGCAGGGGCATTTATTGGACAATTTCAAAGCCATGCTTTCTTTAAACAAAGTCAGTGCTTACTTTAACTAGTGGTTTAGTTCCCATGCCATGAGAACATGGAATCGTAAACTTCTGAACCTCAAGGGATTTCACTGCAGAAAGCTGATACTGGCCTCAACCGGTATATTAGCTACTACAAGGTAAATAACGACTGAGATGATGAATATTGTCCATTTGGATTTTCAAAAAAATATTTTCCATTTGGAGGTTATCTCCAGTCACAGGCCTAGAAGATGGTTATTTGATTAGTTTGAGTTCATTAGAGCTTTTTATGAAGCTAAGTAAATGATCACTGAGAGCATCTGGAAGCACATGTTCTTAGCCAGATTGATTTTCCTTTAGTTTTATTTAAGCCTGGTAAAAGGGACTGGATTTGCTGAAAAGAAGCTCTGCAACAGGAAGCTAAAACTGGTCTCTAAACAACTACCTATTCGAAATGGTGATGAGGCTCTTCTCAAGAAATTAATCACTGCATTATATTGCCAAGGCTGTAAACTTATTAGTTTCTTGATTAGAACACTTTGTGGCATTAAAATCACAAGAAGCTGCGTTAAAGGTCCTCAGAGACAAATGAAGACCATGTTCTAATTCATAATCTTTCTAAATGTTAAAAGATTCTTTGAGAAAATGGTGGTGAGTAGAAGTTAAACTGTGTAATAGACTCTTTATAAAAGAAGGGGTCTGCCTACTCTGCTTCTAATTGGAAAAGCAGTGTGCTAAATGCCTTAGCAGCAATGCAGCTTCTTTCAGAAGCTGTGATACACTCCTTGTGGAAAGTGGCCCTCTTGGTTGTTCCATGTATCTAACCTCTTTAAACTGGAAAGCAAGTCTCAACTGCATGTTATGGCCTTGGTACATTTTCAAGAATTTTAAACAATCTAAAATGATTATGATCTTATAACAATAAGTTGGCTCTCTATTTTGGAGTAGTTTACGAGGATAAACAGTATCTGATGCTGATGCTAACATGTTATATCAGTCTAAAGTTCAAGCAGGTGACTTTTAGTCTTATGATCTTGTCACTTTCTCCAGTACAACCTTTCCTCTTTGAAATGCACAATTCTAGGAATTGTGCTTCAATGATGTCGATTATGTGTTTTGGATATCAATTTCATTCCAGAGAACTCTGCGTGTCTTTGGTCAAAAGAAGGGTAGAACAAGCAGGTGTGAACCATGAGACCATGAGACAACAAAAGATGTGGTAGTATTTCATAGTAGGCTTGAGATTTGGCAGGTGACAATGGTGAAGCCATTGTGAATTCATGAACTTCAGAGATGGAAGCAGATAGAAGAAATGACTTTTGACGCCAGTATGCTGAGACCCTCGTCAAATTCCATACCCAACCCCTTAAGTAATAAAACATACATGATCGTCTGTCTACTGGAAGTGCATATGAACTTCAAGCAACTGCAGTTCCTCATGTTAGGACACGCTTAAACCTCTGCATTAAGTTCTGATGTTATTGAAATAACACTGTTGGATGTATCTGTATCTTATAGGCAATTTAACATTAGAACTTGAGATTTGCCTGAGTTAAAATGCTTTAGAGGTTCAATAACCGGCAGTGCTTCTGTCCTATTCCTATCGTGCTCTCTTTGTTATAAACAGGAATAAGTCGTTTGCTCTTTTTGGCTTCAGGAGACCTCAAAGGTTGGAGAAGGAAGCAGACACAGAGACAGAGGAAGCACACAAAGCATCTGCAGCTACTTCCATGTAAAAAATTTCGTCACGGCTCATGATGCACTTCCTACTGCTTCAGCGTTTGACACAGCAAGCCAAACATTGCAAGATATGGAAGCAGACAGAATGCTGAAGAACTCGTACAAGGCAATGACAGACCACTTGCAACAGGCACTGCTACTCGCAGACCTGGATCCTGCAACAGCCAAAACAGCAATTGGTTTCGTAGGGCCGTTTCTCTCTGCCTTCGGGTTTCTGTTTATTTTGAGAATAGTAATGTCATGGTACCCAAAACTTCCAGTGGGGAAATTTCCGTATGTCATCGCATATGCACCGACGGAGCCATTTCTGAGAGTGACAAGGAAAGTGATACCTCCGCTCGGTGGAGTTGATGTTACACCAGTTGTCTGGTTTGGCCTGGTCAGTTTCTTGAATGAAATATTAGTGGGTCCTCAGGGGCTTCTTGTGCTGCTCTCGCAGCAAGTTTAGCTGCACTGGGTGGTCAGGATTCTAGTGGCTGAACAAAATTGACATGGAGAAAATTCCAGGCTCATAGCATGTAAATGTTGTATCAGGATTTTGGTTTCAATTCCACATAGTCAAATATTTGATTATTTTAATTCTTTTGTGGGAAAATATTCACCTTCTACAATGAAGGAAAAAAAAGAGAAAAAGGAACGTAAGAAAAATGACATATTTCAAGCATAACCCTATGCTGTCCTCTCCAGAGTTGATCGAGATTGAAGTGTCTCCATCTTGAATAGCTCGTGTTTGAGATCTAAAAATCACTTACAAGGAAGTTTCCTGGCAAAGCAACCTGCACAAGTTTTTGTGACAATGGAAAGGACATCATCAGATAAATGAACACTTGAACGATGTCGCCACAAAAGTAGAAAAGTTGAAACAGTAGTTACCTTCTCACCCTTCTTGAATGGAGGAAGACCCCTGTAGGGGCATCCGCCACAGCGAAATGCATCACCCAGCCCACACTGCAAACATGTAGGAATAAGGCCATCAACTAACATTAAATCATTACTACTGAATACCGTGACTTTTGTTTGATCAAGTTCTTCAGATTCTTACACTGCCACATGCCGACTGAGGGTTATTTAGTTGCTCATCAGTAAGGCCAATCTTGACCGCTTTTACTTCTTCCTCAGCCCGACCACAAGTGCAATTCTTGCAGGCCTTCCGAGTGCTTCCAACTTCGCAATCACCAACTATACATAAAGAAGCAATGTCAAACATGCTGCAACTAAAAATACCAAGCAAGTAGTCAAAGTTCAGTATTTTCAATAGGGTTTGAAGAGTGCCTCACCAACTGGCAGCTGGGGTTTCTTCAAGTCTTCCTCTGTCAAAAGACTATCCTCATCAATCAGATCTGAATCATCATCAATCTGTATTTTAGGCAGAACCTTTGTTGAACGTTTAATAGAGAAGGATGAGCCAATTGTCCAAGATGGCTTCTTGGCCTTGATCTGCAAGATGTGATAAGTTAGTATCAAAGAATTAGAATCTCACACAAAAAAATTAAAAAAGGAAAAGAAAAAACACAATTATATGTCAACTTTCACTTAACTGTAACAGATTGGCGCTCGTTTGGCAACAATAAGGACTTCAATTGGATGACTTGTGATTCTAGGTATCCAGCTATCACTAGTTTGCGCTCGAGTGAAGATTTTGACTGCACAGAAACATCATTCAAAATATATCCTACAGTATATTTTTTAATAAGAAAAAGGCATCATACGATACTAAATGTGCAATAAAACTAGTTACCTGATCTGTCTGCTCATTCCCAACAGATATATGTGCTATGATCGTCCCACCAGGTCTCAATACTCTCAAAAACTCTTCAAGCCACTGCTCGTTGAGAAGTGCAGATTTGTTGAAGATGGAAAGAACAACGTCTAATGACGAAGATTCCATTGGCAACTGTCCTGTAAGTTATCCAAAGACAAGTAAATGCATAAGAATTCTCCATAAACAAAATTTACGCATAAATAAGGAAAAGAAACAGTCAGTTGTTCCCTTTAATGAAAAGAAAAACAATGACTCAACATATCAATCACTAGTTTCTATGTAAAGCTCATCAGGTCAGTGAAGCTGGCTGCAATCTAACTGTATACTCCATAGTTTTAAAGGATTTTAAAAAGCAGCATAAAAAAGGATGCCATTGTAAGCTGGACACCGATAAAATAAAACATAGTAATGCAATTGCAGCAAACCTAATCCACTAAAATAGAATCAAAGAGGAGATGACTAACTAGTCAAAGATGGTAGACAATCTTACTTTGTGAAAGCATATTAATTTGAAAAAAATTGTTTAACTTTAAATTTAAATCTTGACATTCCGTATCAAATTACGAAAACTCAATATAGTTAGTGTGCATGTCCTGGGTATCACAGGAGATCAAAATGTACAGCAGAGTCAATGCATACAGACAGGAAAGCCAGAACCCAGTTACAAAGCCAAATACCAGGTAAATAGATGAAAGATTGTACGACTCATATACAGAAAAGTACCAATTGAACAAAAACCAAGAATGAATTGCTAGAGCAAGGAAATATTACTTGAAGCGGTAACTTGCGTCATTACAACAGTTTCATTTTCACCAACCACTTCAATTCCAACTTCCTTTATCGTTGATAAGACTGAACTAATAGATGCCACCACATTATCTGTCACAACCAACGAGTTTGCCTTCTTTGCAGCAGAATCCTGTACATAGGCATCACAGTTAATACTGTACAACACAGTTAAGAAACAAGAGACTAGTTTGTATATCAACTTCTGGCTAAGAACCATCTGAATATTTTAAGAAGACTAAAATAAGTGTTATCATCGAAATACATTTGCATCTATCAATCAAGGGATAGAAAAAACTGGAAATTGATATCTAAACCCATAATCTAAATAAAATGGATCAAATATAGGAATAGAAAGAATACTAAAAAGAGGTACTTCAACTCCATTCAGAAGATAAAAGGAAAGATAATTCAGTCACATAGTAGAGTAATTGAATTTCCTAAGCAGTCATGCAATTATAAATCCAATCAACATGTACCACCATTCATTCAGATTTTCTTGTCCAAAACGGTGCAGCAAATGAAAATCTTCGACATTAACACACAGACTATAAGCTCTCTTAATGGGAAAATCCCAAGCGTACGAAGAGGGGATCCAAGACATCCATACACGAATGAAAAACGATCTTGCAAATGATAATTGCTAATTCAGAAAAGGACGAATGGAAGATCTCCAACTCAACCGGAGAAAACTCAATCATACAACACCCATCACCGAATCACGTCCATGCTCAGTAAAAGCCAATGCTTAGGACGAAACCTACGCAAATAAGAAGGTAGAAATTCCCCTTCCCTCCCCCTTCCCCAAACAAAAAACAAACAAAACCCACCAAAAATCCCATTTCCGTTGAAAGACTCCCCACCATAAAAGAGAAAGTAACTTGAAAGAAGGAACTCACCATGTCGTAAAGAGAAAGTAAGATCGTCGGTGCTCGCGGAAACTCTTGATTCAGCTATTGCAGAAAAGAGCAGCACCGAATTCAAAGAAACCCTGAGAGTAATCAACTGGCTCAGGATGTAACCCTAGAATCTAGACTCTTCGAGGAAAGAAGAGGGAGAAGCGCGCGACCTCGGGGGAGTTTCCTTGCAGCTGCAAAATCACGAGAAGACAAAAGCAGTTTTTCGAAGCCACCGCCGACAACAGGGTGTGCTGCTGGGCGGCAGCCCGGCCAAATTTATACCCGAACGGAAGGGGGATGGGCCCACCAGGTTTCAAGAAGTGGGCCTATGATCTGCCCAACTTTTTCCTGACGGAAAACATTTTTACAGGTCACAGCAGTACAAGGACAGGTTGAGCCTTTTGGCATTTTACTCATTATTTAAAATATCCAAAAAATATTTTACACCTATTTTAATTTTTAAGTTCCTCATTTTTATTTTTTATTTATTTTCAAAAACTGAAATGCTAACGTAAACCAGTATTTTAAAAACCCAACAAAACCAGCCAGTTAGACCCATTTGAACCAAAATTGGTGGCCATTTTGATTCTTATTCTTATTAACTCGGCCCAGTTTATTATAACCTGCACTATTTTTTATTTTTTTCATAGAAATATTAAATATTATATATATATCAATGTTTTGAAATCCGAACAGGGCTATCAAGTCGGTTATATATTTGGTTTTGGTCGAACCTGATCAGGTTGAACCAACGGTTCAACCCCTGAATATTATATTCTATAGTTTATATATATTTAAATTTTTTATAAAAAAATAAAATAAAAATAATGTTAAAAATAGTAAACCGGTCTGAGTCAATAAGATGGCCTCCGATTCTAATTCAACCAGCCGGTTCAATTTGGTTTTTTAAAACACTAATATATATTTAAAACACTAATTTATATATATATATATATATATATATATAACTTATTGTTCATAATATTTAATGATTGGACTATTGAACTTAAGACTAATTTGTGAATTCTAATTCCTCCTTATATTCATCTTGATATTATTTTTAAAATTTTTATTTTTATCTCTCGAAATTCTAAAAGTACAAATTTATCCATATAATAGAAAATCTATCCACGATGCTAAAAATAAAGCAACCCTACCGACAAACGGTGAGATTGGATGTTGCACATGGCCACGACCACATTGCGAGTGATGTGTGACCGTGCAAGTCACCTCAGACAAGAACGTCACGTTGGGAGCGCTCCCAACGTACGTTACACCGTGGGGCACACAATCGTGTCACGAATCAAATTACGCCACGTTACCCAGCAATGGAATTTCTCGTGGAGACACGTGCTTCTATTAGTCTATGACATGGCAGCTCGCCTCATGGGGCCTGTGGGTCGATTTATATCGAGTATTCTGTCCAGTACTCTTAATCATCCGGCCCGTCCATACCATCTGGTGGCACACATATCCGTTCTAAATAAATGGTACCGATGCACAATGTACAGCTCTAGTGTTGTTAATCAAATTGCGATATAATATTTTAAATGAGCACATAAAAATTAGTGACTCGGGATTACAATAACGAGGGAATTTCAAGAAAATTTTTGACCGAACGCTATAAAAAGATTTTGAAGCAAAATAACGAAAAGTATAGTAAAAATTTTTTTAAAAAAATTATGACCGAAGGTTGTGTCAAGAGAATTTGAAAATAATTTATAACACCGTTATGCAGTCCACATAGAGACTGAGAGACATGATCGAGTTCATTACAAATTAGTTGTTGTTTAGTTAATTTGGATGGCATTTGGTTCCAAAAGCACTGATATTCACTGCAAATTATAGTTTCCATTTACGCAGGAATTATAGGATTTAAATTAAGATTTTTTTTAAAATAATTAAAAAAAATTTACTCTAATGACACTGTTTCAAACTTAATTTAAAAAATGACAGATTCAAAGGTTGACCAAGGTTGACCACCTTGGTCAAAGACCACTTAGGCGTCAACGTGTCACCTAAATTTTTTTTAAAACAAAAAGAGGAAGGCGGTATTGAAAGGCCGCCATCCCGAAAAAAAAAATTAAGAGCCGGCTTCGAAAAGCCGCCTTCATAAAAATAGAAGAGGCAGCTTCGAAAAACCGCCACAGCTGAAAAACTCGAGGCGACTTTTTGATGCCACCTCTCTCCGCACTTAAAAAATTTCGGGCAAAGGGACTTTGATTCTGGAAAAGAGGCAAATGCGGCATTTTGATGCCGCCACGACTTCGATATTGTTTCTAGTGTAGGCGTCATGGAAATGCCACCAACACTTAAGTTAGGCGGCATGGAAATGCCACCTACACTTAAGTTAGGTGACATCGCGATGCCACCACTACGGCTATTTTAACCTCGTTTCTTCTTCTTTCTTTTTTCTCCCCAAAATGCAGTTGCGCTTTCGAAATCTCTTCCCTATCTTCTTTTCCTCCAAATTTTCACCGAATCCCTTACTGAATCATCGATTTCAGGCTGTGCGACGGCGAATCGACGCTTTCTCCCTTCAATCTTTGTTGTTTCGCTTGAAAAGTAAGTAATTTTCTCATATTGCGTGGGTTAGAGCTTATTAAGTCATCGATTTGATGCAGGTTTGGAGATTTTGTGGTTGAAATCGCTTGTCTTTCAGTCTATTACGCATGATTAGGTTCCGAATTTCATGTTTGTTCGTTGATGTAGGGTTTAATTTCATTCATTGCTTAGATTTGGGGTTTTTTATGCGAATTTAGGGTTTTTATGTTAATTTAGGGTTTTTTATGCTAATTTCGATTTTATGATCATTTAGGGTTTTTATGCTAACTTAGGGTTTTTTATGCTAATATAGATTTTGTGCTAATTTAGGGTTTTTATGGCAATTTACTATTTTTATGTTAATTTTAATTTTATGCTAATCTATGGTTTTTTATGCTAATTTAGGGTTTTTCATGCTAATGTAGGTTTTTTTATGCTAATTTAGGGTTTTTTTTTGCTACTTTTGATTTTATGCTAATTTAGTATATGAGCATGCATAAAATCTTATAAGGATGATTTTGACCCAAAAATTGAGGGTCAAAACACTATTTTCTAGAGGGGTTGTATTTTTATATGAATTCGTCATCTTGCCCTTGTAGAAAAAATTAGAACTTGGGTCAGAACTGGGAGAAATTTTATTCTCTTGTCTAAAAAATCTCCAGTATCATCTATTAATCTGAAAAATGTTCAGTATCATCTCTTAAAGTTTGTTAGTCTCCTCTTATGAAAAAATGTAAACACTATCGTTATTTTCACATGAAACCATATGATTAAGTAAGGGATTTGTGAAGCTTGGAACCGAAATAACATAGATTGTTGTCTATAAGAGAATGTTGTAGGACTTAACGGATTTGTGAATCTTGGAATAAGTAGCTTACGCGAAGAACCCGTTTTGCATGAAGAATTTTGATTCCAAGTTGTGTGCTTTATTGGTAGAGTTGTGATTACCAAGTGCTGAGATGACTGGAAATCCTAAATGTCTGTTACTTAATTTCAGTTGAAGATGACATGCATGCCTACATGTTGTTATTTTGGTGGTGAATTTATTTTTGAGCATGATAATGTGGTCGGCTATAGCGGGGGGACAACCAGACTTATATTTCTAGAGCTGACGTGTTCGTTTAACGCGTTGTGCACTATGTTGTATAATGTTCTTGGATGGAACCCACGCATGGACCACATTTCAATATGGATGAGTTTTACGTGCAATGGTCAGTTAATGTATACTCCCGTACTCGATGATATGTCACTAGAGAGTGGATTAGGCATGGTTTTCAATCAATGATGGTTCTATTTTTTAAATGGGACACCTACCCCTATGAGATGGATAACAAAAGGAGTTTGGGGAATTTAGGTGGAACCGGCGAGGGAGCTATTATGGTATACGGGGGGCGAGCTCCGGCCGAAGGGGATGAGAGAGTTGAAGGACCTATTGTGGAATTCATCCCCGAAGAAAGGTGAGAATAATCACTTTCGTCTAGTTTGAAGTTTACTTAATTTCATATATCGCAGTGGTTGTTGATGAAACTACAATTGAATTCAAGGAATCAAGTGAGGACCCAAATGATATTTCAAGTGGTGAGGATGCTTGGCCAGATCCAGTTATAGAGGAAGTTGAGGAAGAAGAAGAAGTTGAATTCTCCCTTCCTACCATGGGAGTCCTACCTTTAGAGGAAAATGATGAGCCTTACCCCGATTCGTGGATTGGAGAGATGAACATGGAAGCGGTATATACGAACACAATGGTCCCAGGCCTAGATGAAGATAATATACCTCCATCCGTTGAAGTTGGAGTCGGTAAGAGGTTTATGAGTAAGGACGCATTACAGATGTATTTGAAGGACTACTGCATCAAAAGATATGTCCAATTCAAGGTTCAAAAATCAGGACCGACAGTTTATTATGTTTGTTGCACGGGTGATCAGTGTCCATGGCACGTATACGTGTCATTCAGTACGAAGTTGAACATGTAGAAAATTAGACGATGCAATGATGAACTCACGTGTTTGAACACCGAGCTGCGCATGGACAACCGGTTGTGCCCCTCTAGAGTGATATGCAACCTCATTATGCCCAATGTGAAGACAAATTTTACACTGTCTCTGTATGAGATCATTCAGCTGGCTAAGGACAGATATCATATTCAGGTTAATTATGGTAGGACATGGAGGGCAAGGAACAAAGCAGTAGTTGCTGTATTTGGTGGCTGGGAGGAGTCGTACAACCTATTACCTCAGTTTTTTAAAGCAATCAAAGACACAAACCGAGGTACTAAGTACAAGATGATAACCACAGATCATAATGTGACATCTGGAGATTTTGTGCGATTTGATAGGGTATTTTGGGCGTTTGGACCGGCTATCAGTGGATTCAAGTTTTGTAGACCCTTTATCAGTGTAGATGGGACTCATTTGTACGGGAAGTGTAAGGGTTGTCTATTGATAGCTACATCTTTTTATAGAGATAACCGATTATTTTCCCTGGCCTTTGCAATTGTAGAGAAAGAGAATATTGATACGTGGACTTGGTTTATATCCTCTTTGGAGCATCGGGTGATTAGAAGGAGATCTCCGATGTGCATTATCTCCGACCGTCACATTGGTATCATCAGAGTGGTGGCGGATGTCTTTCCATGCCCCATAGACACAGGTTTTGTATATGACATATCATTGCCAATCTGAAGAAGCAGTACAGTGTCAAGGACTTGGATAATATGGTATGGAGGTGTGCAAGTGAACAAACAATGGATCATTACGAGGTTGCAATACAAAACCTTGAAGAAGCATGTCCTGAAGCCAGAGCGAAGTTGATTGAAGGAATGAGCCCTGACTAGTGGGCCCTTGCATATGATGGGAATTTATAGTTTTGGAATCTCACAACAAATTCTTCTGAGAGCGTGAATTCTCTATTGAAGTGGGCACAAAACTTACCTATTCAGGCCCTAGCATCGGCGATATTCTATCGGATGAATGCATGGTTTGTACACAGGCGAGACAGGGCTACACAAATTACCACCCATCTTTGTCCTTCGGTAGATGCACATTTACGAACTGCAGTAGAGGATGCCAGACATTTGCATGTTGTTCTCTATGGTGGTGCGATATTTCAGGCGGGCGAGCATAAGGTTAACATGCTACTTAAGGAGTGTACCTGTCGGTCATTCCAGATTTATCAGATTCAGTGCATCCATGCCCTTGTAGTGTGTGGGGTTATATATTACGACTTCCATCAACTGACATTCGAGTATTATCATGCATCTACATACCTACGGGTGTATGAACGAACGTTTGATGTACCATGACGGAGAAGTACTTGGGTGCAAGAAGGTCCAATGGTTCTCCCACTAGTTGAGGCAAGGAAGGTCGGTAGGCCAATGTCCACGCGCATTCGGAATTCTATGGATTGGAGAGATGACAGTGGCCGATATTTGTGTAGTAAATGTAAGCAACCCGGTCATAACAAACGGGCTTGTAAAACCCCGTCTACTGACAATGCAGATAGTTCTTGTGTGGGGTCAAGTCATCGGTAATGTATACTTTGTTGTTTCTATAGGTCGTGATGGTAGACACCCCACTCTTGTACGATCAGGACTCCCATAGGAGTGAGGCCATCTGGCATGGAGAGGTTAGTGCGGGCTTGTTGCAGTTGTGATTACGGTTTTTTATAAACATACACTAACAAGATTATTACTTATTTTCAGGACCCAGGATGCCTGGATACGACATTGGCCGATGGGCGAGCGTATGTTGCTGTTGGGTGTCTAGCAAGTGTACTAGGTCAGCAAGTAATATAGACTTTGAGAGTCCAGATATCGATCCCACAAGGACCTTGATGAGAACTCAGTTTAAGTAAAGATTTTTCTTTTGATTGAGGAAAAGAAATTTTTGGTTTTTGATTTTGAGAACAAAATAGAATTAACTACTAGAAATAGATGACTAACCTAATGGAGATGAGATATTGGGGAAAGTGTCAATCCCTCCTAGTTTCTAACATGCAAAGTTCTGATTTTATAGCTCAAATACCCTTACCTTGACTTAGCTTTTGAAAACCTGGTTACCCATATACAGGAAATAACTTTCACCTATTCCTTGAACTCCATCACAATCCGAAAACATTCAAATCCTAGGTGCATAAATATAAAAGCTTAAAGATTAACTCTCTCTTATTCAGAACAAGAGTTATAGAAGTCACATCACTTTTCAACTAGTCTCCATCACAATCCGGAACGATCTAGTTAGAAAAACAAGTTGTTTTAGAAAACAAGAATCAAATAACTAAACGAACTCTCTACTGAAATTTAACTTCTCTATTCGAACCTCATTAAATTCCAGAATTGAATTCAGATCAGAAATAAGCAATGAACTCAGTTTCTAAAACAAAAGCGAGATACTTTATTGCTATAAACTTCAAAACTCAAACATACAACAAACTAGGAGTTTATGACTTCCCCAAAAAAGAGAGACTACTCTATAATAATAGAATAAACACACGAAAATGATTCAATTACAACCATGAAAATAAGAAGAAAACAAGTACAGAAAACCCCCTTTGAGAAACTGCCCTTAGCTTCAACTCCTTGACTGAAATCTTTTCCTTCTCTCCAAAGTACCAAGAGGTCGTGTAAGACTTCCTCTAGACTTTCTCTCCTCTCCAAACTAACTAAAAACAATAAAAAACTAAACTACAAACTATTCTAAGTGCTGGAACGCGGAACTGGATGAAAAACTGGATCCCAAACTCCCCCTTGCTCTCTGCCTCGGACCTCTATTTATAGTTGCTCTGCTGTCCAGAAATTGTAAATTGGTCTCTATCCAGGGGTATGAATTATGCTTTTTCGACCTCAGAATTGGCTGAAATTACATACGAACCTTCCTTCTGTGGTTCTTGCCTTGCTCACGAAATTTGAGTTCAATCTGAGTTGGGAAACTCAAGATATAATGTGAAGAAGTTGCTTGATTCTGCTGCCAATTCCAGCATTAGGTCCACCACTTTGAAGATATGAAACTTGAGAACCCCAACTTGGACTTGCCTGAATTTTTGTGATATGATCCTTAATATCCTCAGGAATCTTCAGTCCAAATTTGGCTTCAATTGGAATACGGGAACTCCAAATATGCGCTTCATAATTTTCGGATTCAACTTCTCCTTCTAACAGCAGTTTCCTTCTTTGTGTGGAACTTCTCCTTTTTTGCTCATTCAATGCACCTAGACTCGAGCAATATTCTATAAAATCTTCGTGGATACCTTCCTTAGATAATTAGGACTTCTTCTCCCAAGTTTGGGCTTGATTGGTAGTTAGAATCCCAAGATTTCCGTAATTTACGTTGGCTGAGTCAGCGGCGCGATCGCGCCACATTTTCTTCTGATTTTGGCGCAGTAGCCCCACTGGAGCAGAATTCTTTCTAAGTCTGGAGGCGGCCTTCGGGTCCGTGCTGAGGAAGGATACTAACTGGCGCGACAGCGCCATATTTGGCTGTAGAATTAGCGCGGTCGCGCCACTCAGAATGTTTGCCGACTTCCCGAAATAGAACTTGAACTCTTTGTAAGGCAACTGTCTGGCGCGCCAGTGCCACAGGTAGCGCCATATTCCTAGGGCGGTAGCGCCCTCGTGGGGCGCGGTCGCGCGATTTCATGTTCACGAATTGTCCTCCTTTCAGCCTTACTAGCCGTTGGGAATTTCCAGGATTTATTTGAATTTTTGCATATTTTCTAGCGCGGTCGCGCCAGAATCGACGCGGTCGCGCGATTCTCTTTTTGCCTTCATTTTGCTCCTTTTTCCTTCTTTTTCCCTCAGAATTTAGATTTTCTTCTTTTACTGGGTACCTGAGACACAAAACATGTATTTGAGTTATATTTGTCACTTTCATGCTCATAATCAACTCAAATTAGGAATTTATGGTCAATAATTCATGCATAAATAAGTGTCTTTTGGACACTTATCAGTTGCCATATATCGAGGGCGCGGGGTTTGGTGCGTTGTATAGTGTTCAGTGGTTGAGACTGGACAAACCACTGATTACTTCACTGGTAGAGAGATGGAGGAGCGAGACGAACACGTTCCACCTGGCGAACGGTGAGATGGCGATCACGTTAGAGGATGTGGCTGTCCTCTTGGGACTACGTGTCGACGGATTCACAGTGACTGGGTCGACTTGGCGGGATTGGATGGAGTTGGCCAGAGTTCTTCTAGGGGTCGAGCTTCCACCTGGTAGTTTTCAGGGGGGTCGACTATCACTTGCATGGATCAGAGGAAGATTTTCGTTTTGTCCCGTTGACGTACCCGATGAGGTGCTACAGCAGCACGCGCGAGCATACCTCCTCCATCTTGTGGGCTCGACGATATTTTTGGATGGTAGTGCCCAAGGAGTTCATATGGCTTACCTGACTCTATTCGAGGACTTCAACACCGTCGAGAGGTACAACTGGAGGGAGCTACGCTTGCCTTCCTCTACCGGGAGCTCGTGAAGGCGTGTCGCACTAGGGTGGTCGGCATTGCTGGATGCCTCACCCTTATACAGGTACTTTCTTCTTTAAAAAAATTGTTTAACTGAAAAAAATAGGACTTACCAGTATATTTAAAACTTTGTTGCTGTTGTGGGCGTGGGAACGTCTACATATTGGACATCTGACACTCCTAGAGGAACAGGCACTGCAGGATGGCCCTTTAGGTTCCAAATATTTATCAACATAGTTTAATGATTATTACGCTTTTGTAAAATCTTGTGTAACTAACTTATATGGTTGAGTTGAAATTTAGACACTATTTTTAGGCCTTAATTGGAATTGGAAATTACATTCTGGAGTCAATAATTATCATAATATCATTAACTATGTCTCAGATTCATAGTTTCTCTCTCAAGATTCCAACGCAATAAGAATCATTGAAATCTGAGCTAAAATGAGGAAAATATGAAGAATTTAGTGTTTAAAGGTACAAGGTTGCAGGGACCGGCGCGACCGCACCAGTTGGAGGACAAAATCTGGCGCGACCGCGCCACTAGAATTGCGCGCCCGTGCCACAATGGCGCCAGAAGGCATCTGGAGTGTCCAAACACAATCAGAACTCTTTCCATTCGAGTACTTAGAAGAAACTCTACTCTAGTGGCGCGACCGCGCCATTTTAAAGCTCATTTTTGGCGCAGTCGCGCAGGTTACTCTATAATGCGAAATCGCTAAAATCTCGGGATTCTGACAAGTAATCAAGAAGAAACATGGGAGGAAGAGTCCTAAGTGTATAAGGAAGGTATCCACGAAGTCTATAGAGGAAATTGAGGGAAATCCTAAGTGGTTTGAATCATCAAAGAGGTGGAGTGCTATTCTTGATTGGGAGATTGCCAGAAAAGTAAAGTACAGTCCGAGATTGAAGAGGCCATATTTGGAGATTCCGACTTCCAATTGAATCAAAATTTGGACCACAGATTCCTGAGAGGATTTAGAATCATATCTCTGAAAATCAGGCCAATCCAAGTCGGGTTTTCAGAGTTTTATATTTTTAAACTGGTGGACCCAATGTTGGACTTGGCAGCTGAATCAAGCAACTTCTTCACACTATATCTCGAGTTTCCCAACTCAAATTGAACTCAAATTTTGTGAGCAAGGCAAGGACCACAGAATGAAGGTTTGTATGTAATTTCAAACAATTATGAGATCAGGAAAGCGTAATTCATACCCCTGGACAGAGACCAATTTACAAGGCCTGGGCAGCAGAGCAACTATAAATAGAGGTCCGAGGAGGAGAGCTAATCATCCAATTTTCCAGAGTTGTAAATACAGTTTTTAGTTTATTTTTCTTGTTATTTTAGTTAGTTGAGAGTTGAGAGAAAGTCCAGAGGGAGTCTTGCACGACCTCTTGGCACTTTAGAGAGAGGAGGAGGAGATTTCAGTCAAGGGTGCAAGAGAAGCTAAAGCAGTCCTTTGAGGGGGTTTCTGTACTTGGTTTATTTTATGTCTATGGCTGTAATTGAATCCTTTTTACTGTGTGTTTATTCTATTAGCATGGAGTAGTCTCTCTTTGTTGGGGAAGTCATGAACTCCTAGTTATTACATGTTTAAGTTTTGAATTTTATAGCAATATAGTACCTTGCTTTTGTTTTAGAAACTGAGTTCTTTGTTTATTTCTGATCTGAATTGATATATGAAGTTTAACGAGGTTCGACTAGAGAAGTTAAAATTCAGTAGAGATTTGGATTAGCTATATGATTCTGTGTTTTCTAAAACAACTCACTTTTAAACTAGATTGTTCCGATTATGAAGGAGACTGTGGAAGGTGATGTGACTTATTAAACTCTTGTTCTGAATAAGAGAGAGTTAATCTTCAAGCTTTTATATTTATGCACTTAGGATTTGAATGATCCGGTTTTTGAAGGAGTTCAAAGAATAAGTGAAATTTATTTCCTGTATATGGGTAACTAGGTTTTCAAAAGCTAAGTCAAGGTAAGGGTACTTGAGCCATAAAATCAGAACTTTGCATGTTAGCAACTAGGAGGGATTGACATTTTTCCCCAACATCTCTTCTTCATAAGTTTTTCCAGAAGTTTAATTCTATTTTCCTTTTCAGTTTTCAACAAAAATCCAAATTTTCTTCACCTCAATCAATAGGAAAATTTTGCTTAGATTCGGCTCTCATCTAGGTCTCTGTGGGATCGATATCTGGACTCTCGAGTCAATATTACTTGCTGACCTAGTGCACTTGCTCGACACCCAACAAGTTTTGGCGCCGTTGTCGGGGATCATTGAATTGAGAGTAAGTTTAAGTAAATTTTATTTTGTTGATTGAGTTTAATTTTTATATTCTGTCTTTTCAGGTTGAACCAGATCAGTGCATAAACATCAGAATAAGTGGTAAGCAACTTGCTGAAATCAATTCGGAACTGGAAAGAGTACTTAGGTAACTATGATCTGTGGCTTGTAAGCTTTAATGGAATGGTCTAACTTCAAGCACACAGATGAGAGGTGGGAAGACGTGCAGAATGAGGTAACTCCCTATCCTAACTCAATTTGGGAAATCCCCCAACTATATGCATCTTCTAACTCTGATCCATGGAGGTATGATTCTGATATATCATGTTCCTTTGATTATGAACCTAATGATTCTTATAGAAGAGAGCATGATGATGATTTCTCTAGGCAAAATGAAAATCAGTATTTTGAGAATGATTGGCAGGTCAATTGGCCACATGGGCAATCATCCATGTTCAAGTATGAGAATCCTCCTATGTGTCATGATTATCTTTATCATTCATCTCCCCTCCAGCCTCAAGAAGACTTGTCTAGGTTGACCCCTCTAGTGGATAACTATTGTGCATCGTCTAATTATGATCCATGGAGGCAAGAACAGGAACAAAGAGCCAGCCTTGAGGATCTCCTTTCAAAGATTCTAGCAAATCAAGAGAAAAGAGATGCTCGGACTGATTTCAGGTTTCAAGCTCAAGAAGCATCCCTAAAAAATCAAGAGGTATCAATCCAAAATCTGGAAATACAATTGGGACAGCTGGCCAATGTCATATCAGGTAGGAACCAAGGTACTTTACCTAACTATTCTAAATGGATGAATACAGCTAGCACTTCTTGTTTGAATTTATGTGTTACTGCAGAACACATAGAGGAAAATACAATGGAGAGAGCTGAGAGTTATTGTGATTTCCAGAAATTCCAAGAGGGAGAGGATGAAAAGATCATGGAGAAAAAGAAGAAGATGTAAAAGAGAAAGAAGGGGATGGGGTAGAAAAAGAAGAGAAACCCCTTGAAGAGCATGAAGAGGTTAGGATAGAGGACACAAAGGTTAATGAACATTCTTTCCTCTCATTAGATATAGATTTCTTCATTAGTCAGCCCTATAAACCATCCATAAAAGATGAAGGGGAGGAAGAAGAAACCATAGGTCATATCCTAGAACCTTCCCACGAAAAGCCATTAGAAAATTGGGTAGAGAAAGAAGAAAAGATAGGGCTCTCCTTTGATTTAGACTTTTTCATCATCCCACCTTATACACCTAGCCCAAAAATACTCCTGAAAATTTTATTGGGGCTGGACAAGAGGATGAATGAGTGGTGGATGTGGGTAAAGATATACTTCTTAGAAGCCACAAAGTCAAAAGAAAGGATTTTCAACTCAACATCAAAATTTGGTTGCTCTAACATAAAACATTGCAAAGGAAGAAAGGTCATGATAAGTGGATTGGAAAAGAATTTTCCTTTTGATCCAGGGGGAATGAAGCTACTGGTCTGGCTGAGGACCATAAACTTAGCGCTTTATGGGAGGCAGCCCATGGTAGGTAAGTTAGTTTAGTTTTTCAATTAAATTGTTCTCTTGCTTTGAATAATCACTTTGCGTGGATATTAGATCTTAGGTTTAGATTTATTTTACTCATGTTATGTTAGTCTTTTAAATTTGTTTGGTTTTAATAAATACCAAAAAAAAAAAAGAAAAAAAGAAACTGTCTAAGGCACTTGTCCTTGAAAAATCTGGAATTCGAAAGCTAAGTAGAGTTGCATGAAGCCATTTTTTAGCAATACATGATGTATTTCTAGATGTGTTTTTCAAAGTCTAAATGTAGAGATCAGAAGAAGGACATTGGAACTATCTTTTCCAACCATTCACAGCAGCTTCCTTCAAAAGAAAAGTCATCAGAACACTCAGCAAAACTCTGTACAGAAAAGCAGTGCAGCAGCAAAACTCTATTTGAGATGCCATGTTTGGAGCTGAATTCTGAAAAATCTAGAAGTGGAACCCACCAAGGAAAGGTAAGTATTTCAAGAGGGCACTTAGTAGATAAAATACGGCCTAATTTGAGGAATTTTCATTGAGTAGAAAGGAAGTTAAGACTGCTGCAACTTGGGTAGTTAAAACTATTTTTTGGAAAAAGTTTGGGTTGGAAACTGTACCGTCTTTCTGTCTTTGAGCTGATTTCTAAAATTTTTTATAATAAGTCTTGGAAAACTCTTTTAATGAGATTAAATTTCAAACTTATTACTTTCCAAGAAACCCTTTTTCATCTCCAGATGATAAGTGGTTAGGGAGATACAGTGCTTGCAAAATGCCTCCAACTCACTTTCTACCCAGAATATCAAATTTGCTGCCAATTTTTCAAATTTGTCTATCTTTCAATTCCCTTGATGAAAATACATGAAACCTATTTTATTGTGCACCTCTGAACCTTAAAAACATGTTCCAAGTGGAATTTTTAAATTTTACATTCAGAATTTCAATGTATGAAGGAAAAGAGTGGCGCTTCCGCGCCAAATTCTGGCGCTCCCGCACCACATGTTTGATCAATTTCCGAGGATATGTAACTCATAATCATTCCATTCCAATTCTGATATATTCTTCTTTATGAGTTATATTCCTTGGTAAAATTTCATAAATTTCTAAATTCATTTGCAATAATTTTGTGCTTTGAATGGTTCTAACCACTTTTGATCAAGCATGAAGGCAGCTCAAGTTCAAATTCCTCATGGTGCCTCAACAAATCTGGAAGTTCAAGCAACTAATATTCTCAGGGAAGTTTCTTACCCTCTATCTCATTTTATAGAATTGATCAGAATGCAAAATTTTAAGTTTGGGGTGGGAAACTCAGATTTTAAAGTCTAGTTGGTTTTCATTGTTTAGTCAGATTTGATTTGTTAGTCTTTGTTTTTTTTTTGAGTCAATACCAGAAGAATTTTTCTAAATCTAAAAAAATTTTTGGAAAATTTTGTGGGAACTCTGATTTGTGGATTGAGAAGACAGGTCTCATTCATTCTCTTGAGAAATATATTTGTTTGAATGTTTGGTTTTGGCATGAGAAAAAGTTTTCTTGGAAAGTGGTTTGATTGGTTGAATGCATTGAGCATGTTTATTTTGTACAATAGAACCAACCTGAAGGAAGATCGAGGCGAAACAAACAGGTTTTTCAAAATTATGAAATGATTTAGGCACTTGTTTTGAACCGTTTGAGCCTTTTTGAGCCACCCACTTTAATGCACAAGATGCATCAATTTTTGTCAAACATTTTGAGCCAACAAAATCCCTGCTTTGTTTTAAATTCCCACATTACATGAACCAACCTTTGTGATAAATAAACTTGTTTCTTACTGACCTATATTTCTCCAAATTATTGAAGTGTTCTGTTTGAATGAGCATGGACAAAAATCTGAAGTTAAGGAGAAATAAGGAGGGATGAGTGAAGGTTATAGAAATTCTTTGAAAAGGAGAGGAAAGAAGGAGCATGATGAATGAAAAAGGTGCTGGAATATCTGAGAGGAAAAGTGAAAAAAAAAAAGAGAAAAAAAAAAGCTGCTGAGTTAGGAGAAAGGCCACCTTGTGTGTGCACCGGGCTCGGGCCTCAGCAAGCTTAGGGACTCTGAGTCAACCGATAAGGTAAGCTAGACTCCAAACAAAGCCAAAGAAAAAAAAAAAAAAAAAAGAAAGAAAAAAAAAAGAAATAAAGATGAGCTTTTCTTTAAGGAGAAGGTCAAATATCTTTGTTTTATTTGATTGCTTTGAGGACAAAGCAAATTTTTAAGTTTGGCGTGGTGTGCTATAAGCAGAGATGGTTCATGCTGAGGAAGATGGGACATGGATATGAGGAGGAGGACTGACCCTAAAATTTTATCCTTAATTTTCTCCTTACCCATTACCCATGCCCAGTTACAACCTATAGAAGACCTTTTGATCATAATTTTAAAATTCCTTCATGTTAGTGGAGATTATACTGATGGTTGGCTTATGTTGTTCAATTTGAACTGCTCACATGCAAGGGAAAGTGGTATGTATGGTAGAAGATAGCTTGATCATGCCTTGACTAAGCAGGATAACCAACAATAGGAGAGGTTTGAATGAGTAATCTTTGATTGATGATTTGAAAGGATAACCCCACTGATTTTTCTTAAACTTTGATGATTGGACATAACTCCGGTTATTTTTATTTTTCTTTCAGTTTTGCTCGAGGACGAGCAAAGGTTTAAGTTTGGGGTAGTGATAAGTGTCTAAAAGACACTATTTTTAGGCCTTAATTGGAATTGGAAATTACATTTTGGAGTAAATAATTATCATAATATCATGAAATATGTCTCAGATTCATTTTTTCTCTCTCAGGAGTCCAATGCAACAAGAATCATTGAAATCGGAGCTAAAATGAGGAAAATATGAAGATTTTAGTGTTAAAAGGTACAAGGTTGGAGGGACCGGCGCGACCGCACCAGTTCGAGCACAAAATCTGGCGCGACCGCGCCACGATGGCACCAGAAGGCATCTGGAGTGTCGATACACGACCCGAACTCTTTCCATTCGATTACTTAGAAGAAACTCTGCTCTAGATCGCGCCATTTTAAAGCTCATTTTCGGCGCGATCACGTCGGTGACTCTGTAATGCAAAATTGCTAAAATCTAGGGATTATGACAAGTAATCAAGATGAAACGTGGGAGGAAGAGTCCTAAGTGTATAAGAAAGGTGTCCACAAAGTCTTTAGAGGAAATTGAGGGAAATCCTAAGTGGTTTGAATCCTCAAAGAGGTGGAATGCTATTCTTGATTGGGAGACTGCCAGAAAAAGAAAGTACAATCCGAGATTGAAGAGACCATATCTGGAGATTACGACTTCCAATTGAATCAAAATTTGGACCACAGATTTCTGAGAGGATTTAGAATCAGGTCACGGAAAATCAGGCCAATCCAACTTGGGGTTTTAGAGTTTTATATTTTTAAACTGGTGGACCCAGTGCTGGACTTGGCAGCTGAATCAAGCAACTTCCTCACACCATATCTCGAGTTTCCCAACTCAGAATGAACTCAAATTTCGTGAGAAAGGCAAGGATCACAGAAGGAATGTTAATATGTAATTTCAGACAATTCTGAGGTCAGAAAAGCATAATTCATACCCCTGGACAAAGACCAATTTACAAGGCCTAGGCAGCAGAGCAACTATAAATAGAGGTCCGAGGAGGAGAGCTAATCATCCAACTTTCCAGAGTTGTAAATACAGTTTTTAGTTTATTTTTCTTGTTCTATTAGTTATTTGAAAGTTGAGAGAAAGTCCAGAGGGAGTCTTGCACGACCTCTTGGCACTTTAGAGAGAGGAGGTGGAGATTTCAGTCAAGGGTACAAGAGAAGCTAAAGGCAGTCCTTCAAGGGGGTTTCTGTACTTGGTTTATTTTATGTCTATGGCTGTAATTGAATCCTTTTTACTGTGTGTTTATTCTATTAACATGGAGTAGTCTCTCTTTGTTGGAGAAGTCATGAACTCCTAGTTATTACATGTTTAAGTTTTGAATTTTATAGCAATATAGTACCTTACTTTTGTTTTAGAAACTGAGTTCTTTGCTTATTTCTGATCTGAATTGATATCTGAAGTTTAACGAGGTTCGACTAGAGAAGTTAAAATTCAGTAGAGATTTGGGTTAGCTATATGATTCTTTGTTTTCTAAAACAACTCACTTTTAAACTAGATTGTTCCGGTTATGAAGGAGACTAGTGGAAGGTGATGTGACTTATTAAACTCTTGTTCTGAATAAGAGAGAGTTAATCTTCAAGCTTTTATATTTATGCACTTAGGGTTTGAATGTTCTGGTTTATGAAGGAGTACAAAGAATAAGTGAAAGTTATTTCCTGTATATGGGTAACTAGGTTTTCAAAAGCTAAGTCAAGGTAAGGGTATTTAAGCCATAAAATCAGAACTTTGCATGTTAGCAACTAGGAGGGATTGACATCTTTCCCCAACATCTCTTCTTCATAAGTTTTTCCAAAAGTTTAATTCTGTTTTCCTTTTCAGTTTTCAACAAAAATCCAAATTTTTTTCACCTCAATCAATAGGAAAAGTTTGCTTAGATTAGGCTCTCATCAAGATCTCTGTGGGATCGATATCTGGACTCTCGAGTCTATATTACTTGATGACCTAGTGCACTTGCTGGACACCCAACAAGGCTATAGGAGGAGATTTGGAGGAAAAATTACTTAAAGTCTATTGTAAGGGAATTTGAAGAAAAATAAAAAATGAATGAATGAAATTAACTATAGTCCTTTTCCTTAAAAACTAATGGGCTAATCGCAGCCCAATTGCACTACGGTTATATTTATTCATTTTTATTTTTCTATGCCAACAATTATAAAATTATTCTTGTTTTATTTTGTTTCTTAGGGTACAACAAGAAAAAACTTTGAGTCCCTTTTAAACTAGGAGCATTTTAATTTTAAGTTATATTTTTTATTTAATTTTATAAATTATAATTGACATTTACTTTGTGTTAGTTTTACTTTATTTTGGTTGATTTTTCTTAATGTTGTTCTATTATCATAAATATAATTAAATTTTAAATCATTTACCACATTTTGATGCGCGTATACTTTGTTAATGCAAGTCCATGCTATTATTGGAGGTTCACCTGTACAGGGAATGAAACAGACCGATCTCCTTCTCCAATGTAGATAGTGTGCTCACCAGAAGGCAGCACAACACTGCCCTCTATTGTCACCGAGCTCAAGCTCTTGCAGGGATTTAGTGAAAATTTGGCGTTGTTGGATCCACCGAGTTTAGCAAATACCTTCTGGAAACCAACTAGGCTCGTTGAAGGGGTGTCCTTCATATGTGGAGGAGCCACAGAGTAGACCAACACCACATGGGAGCCACTCACCCTTCCCACATTAGATACCTGAACCTCAAAATCAATGGTGTAGTTGTAACTTAGGTCATCAACTCAGACAGCTGGGCAATTCTCGAAGTAATCATCAGAGTAGTCCATGTTGATGCAGTGTTGGAGGGAGCTCAGCTTGGTGGCCAGGGGCTTTGTTGCAGAATTAATGGAGTATGTGAAATTGGTGTAGCTGAGACCATAACCAAATGGGTAGACAACAAAGCCTGAAGAGTTTGTACCAGGATAACCCAATTCATCAATTGGCCTAAGTCCCAATGAAGTTAATGGGAGCATGTCTACATAGTTTGATTCGAACCATGTGAGGGGCAGTCTTCCTCCTACAAGAAAGATAAAGAGGATGATGAAATTGAGCTTTCCCCTGTGAATTGTTTGAACTTTTTTGGCTTAGGAGTGTGGGTTTTAGTGAGCAAACCTGGATTGTAGTGGCCGAAGATCACATCGGTGATTCCGTGGCCGCCCTCGGCGCCGGGATAACCAGCCCAAAGAATGGATGAAATTTTGGGATTGTTTTTTGCAAAGGAGATATCAACTCCTCTTACAATGAGGAGGACAAGAACCACAGGCGCTGAGGAAGACTCTGCAACTTGGTTAATGAGTTGCGTTTGGTAACCAGGTAGAAGGAGGTCTACTCTGTCCAAACCCTCGGCCTCCACTAAAAGATCAAGTCCTGCAACTATAATGGTGGCATTTGCATTCTTTGCAGCCTTTGCAGCATTAAAGATTAATGTTTCAATCTTGCATGCCACCCCATCACAACCCATTTGGTAATCAATTGAAACATATTTTGAGACTCCCTCCATGGGACTGACATACCTACAGGGTATACCTGAAATAGAAGATTAATTCCATCAGAAGGAGAAACTACATGCAAAGTTATTGAATTCACGAAGTTATATGACAGGAAAAGATGAAGTTACCGGCATAGTTTCCAATCATGATGGTGATGGCATTGGCGTGGGGACCGACAACAACGACCTTCTTCAATTTGTGACGATTCCAAGGGAATGAGTAGTTGTCATTCTTGAGCAGGACAATCCCTTCCCTGGCAGCCTGAGCAACAAGGTTGATGTGTTCTTTGGCATAGACATGATCTTTTCCTAGAGAGTCGTAACTAGGGCTCCCATCAATGTACCCAAGACTCATCAAAACAACATAGTTGTTTTTCAAGGCCTTGTCCACCTCTTTCTCCATGACTCTGCCTTTCTCAATAGGAGACACAGTGTAGTTTGTGTAGTAAATACCACAATCCATCCAAACCTTCAAAGAAAAATTAAGACCTAGATTAAACACTATAAAATCTTTTAACTCAAACATCATAACCAATCATAATTCTCAAACACAAATTCTCACCAGCTTCCAATGTTTGTGCTGCTGCATCTTCTGGTTCATCGTTGAACCATTTGTAGCCGTGGTGCATCACTTCAATCGAGTCACAGTCTGAAACAATGTATCTGTACGAACAACAAAATCCATCTTAGGTTTTGTTTCAAGTTGGTTAAAGATTTGTTACAGAATGGTAAGAAAGGATTGAACAAAGCTCATCCTACCCAAGAAGATTCCTGAAATTGTTCTGGTGATATCGGTTAGTATAAATTATCGGTTGTTAAACTTCCACTTGGAACTGAAAAGTCAGAAATGTAGGCTATACTAAGCGGCTTTTAAGAATATTTATGATAGAAACACACAATTTAAAATTTAAAGAAAAATCATTTATGAAAACTATAGTAAGTGGATTTTAAAAAAATTCATTCAGATGACTATAGTAAGGGATTTGGTGGAAAATTATGACAGGAGGCTATAATATAATTTGAAGAAAAAGCGCAAATGAAAGCTATAGTAATGGTATTTAAAGAAAAATTATGAACAAAAAAAATTATGAAATTTTAAGAAAAATCATTTATGAAGGCTATAGTGAGGGAATTTTTGACAAATCTATAACTAAAGGCAATAGTAATGGATTTGGATGAAAAATTACGATTGAAGGCAATAATAAGGGTATTTGAAGTAAAATCATGAATACTGGCAATAGTAAGTATATTTTAAGAAAAATTATGAAAGAAAACAAAAATTGTAAAATTTGAAGAAAAATCATATATGAAGGCTACAATAAGGGAATTTTATAAAAATTCATTCCTGAAAGCAATAGTAAAGGATTTGGTGGATTATTTGATTGAAGGCTATAGTACGGGAATAGGAAGAAAAATAACGAATGAAGGCAACAATATGGGTATTTTAAGAAAAATTATTATAGAAAACAACAATTGTAATACTTGAAGAAAAATCATTTATGAAGACTATACTAAGTGAATTTTAAAAAAATCACTCCTGATGTCTATGATGAGGAATTCAGTGAAAAATTATGACTGAAGACTACAGTAAGGGAATTAGATGAAAATCACAAATGAAGGCTATAGGAAGGGCATTTAAGAAAAAATATGAAAGAAAACTAAAAATGAGAAATTTGAAGAAAAATCATTTAAGAAGGGCTATAAGAAGGGAACTTTATAAAAATTTATTCCAGAAGGCTATAGTAAAGGATTTGGAGAAAAAATTACTACTGAAGTCTATAGTTAGAGAATTTGAAGAAAAATCATGACTGAAGGCTGTAGTAATGATATTTTAAGATAAATTATGATAGAAAAAATATTGAAAATTTTGAAGAAAAATCTTTTATGAAGGCTACATAGTAAGGGGATTTTATAAAAATATGATTGAAAACCAAAATTGCACAATTTGAACATAAATAATTTATAAAGGCTAAAGTAAGTGAGTTTTAAAAAAATTCATTCATGAAGGCTATAGTAAGGGATTCGGTGGAAAATTATGACTGAAGGCAACAATAAAGAATTTTTTTTAAAAAATTTCAAATAAAGGCTATAGAATTGGGGATTTTAGAAAAATTACGAATGAAAATAAAAATTACAAAATTTGAAGAAAAATAATTTATGAAGGTTATTGTTTGCTAATTTTAGAAAAATTAATTTCTAAAGGCTATGGTAAAGGATTTGGAGAAAAAATTACAACAAAAGGCCATAGTATGGGAATTTGAACTAAAATAATGAATAAAGGCTATAGTAAAGATATTTTAAAAAACTTATGACATAAAACAAAATTACAAAATTTGAAGAAAAATCTTTAATGAAGGCTATAGTAAAGGATTTTTAGAAAAAATTATTATTGGTGGCTATAATAAGGGATTTGGTGGAAAAATTATGACTGAAGCATACAGTATGGGAATTTGAAGAAAAATCACAAATGAAAGCTATTGTAAGGTGCTTTTAAGAAAAACTATGATTGAAAACCAAGATTGGAAAATTTAAAGAAAAATCATTTAGGAAGGCTATATTAAGTGGACTTTAAAAAAATTCATTCTCAAGGCCATAGTAAGGGATTTGGTAGAAAATTATAACTGATGGCAATAATAAATAAGTCAAAGAAAAATCATGAAAGAAAGCTATAGTAAGGGTATTTTAAGAAACATTATGAAAGAAAACAAAATTTGCAAAATTTAAAAAAAAATCATGTATGATGGCTATAGTAAGGGAATTTCAGAAAAATTTATTCCTAAAGGCAATAGTAGTGGTTTTGAAGGAAAAATTACAATTGAAGGCCATAGTAAGGGAATTTCAAGTAAAATCATGAATAAAAGCTACAGTAAGGATATTTATAAAAAAATAATGAAAGAAACAAAAAATTACAAATTTTTAAAGAAAAATCATTTATGGAGGCTATAGTAAGGGAATTTTGGAAAAAAATATTCGTAAAGACTTTTGTAAAGTATTTGCCAAAAAAACTACAACTGAAAGCCATGGTCAGGGAATTTGAAGTAAAATCACAAATGAAGGCTATAGTAACGAAATTTTAAGAAAAATTATGACAGAAAAGAAAAATTTCTAAATTTGAAGAAAAATAATTTATAAAGGCTGTTGTATGGGAATTTTTTAAAAATTCATTCTTGAAGGCAATGATAATGACTTTGGAGGAAAAATTATGATTGAGGCTAAGGCAATATAACTAGAATTGAAGGCTATGGTAAGGGAATTTGAAGTAAATTCACGAATGAAGGCTATAGAAAGGATATTTTAAGAAAAACTATGATAGAAATAAAAAAGAATGAAAAACTTAATGGAATTTCATAATGGAATTTCATAAAAATTCATTCTTGAAGGCTTAATAAGGGATTTGGTGGAAAACTTATGATTTAAGCCTCTAGTAAGGGAATTTGAAGAAAAATCACAAATGAAGGCTGTACTAAGCGTTTTTAAAGAAAAATTATGGTAGAAATAAAAATAGCAAAATCAATAAAAAAATTATTTATGGAGACAATAATAAGTGAATTTTAAAAAATTCATTCTAAAAGCTATAGTAAGGGATTTGATGGAAAATTATGACTGAAGTCTATAATAAATTATTTGAAGAGAAATCATGAATGAAAGCTATAGTAAGGGTATTTTTAGAAAAAATATGAAAGAAAACAAAAATTTCAAAATTTGAATAAAAATCATTTATAAAGGCTATAGTAAGGAAATTTTAGATTAATTTATTCCTAAAGGCAATAGTAAGGGATTTGGAGGAAAAATTACAACTGAAGGCCATAGTAAGGTTATTTGAAGTAAAATCATGAATAAAGGCTATAGTACGGATATTTTAAAAAAAATTATGAAAGGAAACAAAAATTGCAAAAAAATTGTAGAAAAATCATATATCAAGGCTATAGTTAGGGTATTTTATAAAAATTCATTCATGAAGGCTATAGTTAGGGAATTTTATAAAAAATCATTCATGAAGGCTATAGTAAAGGATTTGGAGGAATATTATGATTTAAGGCTATAGTAAGTAAATTTGAGGAAAAATCACGAATGAAGGCTATAGTAAGGGTATTTTAGGAAAAATTATGACAGAAAACAAAAATTGTAATACTTGAGGAAAAATCGTTTATGAAGACAATAGTAAGTGAATTTAAAAACAAAATCACTCTTGAAGGCTATAGTGAAGAATTCTGTGAAAAATTATGACTGAAGGCTAAAGTAAGGGAATTCGAAAAAAATCGCAAATGAACTCTATAGTAAGGTTATTAAAGAAGAAATATGAAAGAAAACAAAAATTACGAAATTTGATGAAAAATCATTTATGAAGCCAATAGTAAGGGAATCTAAAAAAATTTATTCCTGAAGACTATAGTAAATGATTTGGAGGCAAAATCAATACTGAAGTCTATAGTTAGGGAATTTGAAGAAAAATCTCGAATGAAGATATTTTAAGAAAATTGATGATAGAAAATAAATTGCAAAATTTCAAGAAAAATATTTTATGAAGGCTATAGTATGGGAATTTTATAAAAAAATATTTTTGATGGCTATAATAAGGGATAAGGAGGAAAAATTCAGATTGAAACAGATAGTAAGAGAATTTGAAGAAAAATCACTAATGAAGGCTATCGTAATAGTTTTTAAAAAAAAATTATTATAGAAAACAAAAATTACTAAATTTGAAGAAAAATAATTCATAAAGGCTATAGTAAGTGAATTTTAAAAAAACTCTTTCCTGAAGGCAATAGTAAGGGATTTAGAGGAAAAATTACAACTGAAGGGCATAGTAAGGGTACTTGAAGTAAATTCATGAATAAAGGTTGTAAGGATATTTTAGAAAATATTATGACGGAAAAAAAAAATTGCAAAATTTGAAGAAAAATCATAAATGAAGGCTTATAGTAAGGAAGTTTTTTAAAAATTCATTCTTCAAGGCTATTATAAGGGAATTGGTAGAAAAAATACAACTGAATGGCATATGATAAGTGGCCAAAAGACACTTATTTATGCACGAATTATTGATCATAAATTCCTAATTTGAGATGATTATGAGCATGAAAGTGACAAATATAACTCAAATACATGTTTTGTGTCTCAGGTACCCGGTAAAAGAAGAAAATTTAGATTCTGAGTGAAAATGAAGGAAAAAGGAGCAAAATAGAGCCAAAAAGAGAACGGCGCGACCGCGCCGATTCTGGCGCGACCGCGCCGGGAAAAAGTTCAAAAATTCAATTAAATCCAAGAAATTTCCAACGGCTAGTGAAGCCTCAAAGAAGACGACTCCAGAATGTGAAATGGCGCGACCGCGCCCCGCGATGGCGCTACCGCGCCATGAAGATGGCGCTACCTGAGGCGCTGCCACGCCACACTGTTTCCTTACATGGAGTTCAAAGTGCTATTTCGGGAAGTCGGCAAAGAGTCTAAGGAGTGGCGCGACCGCGCCAGTTCTACAGCTTAAAGTGGCACAACCGCGCCACAAAAAATCTTTCCTCATATGGTACCCGAAGGCCGTTTTCCTGACTTAGACCAAATTTCTGCTCCAGTGGCGCGATCGTGCCAAAACAAAGGACAATTCGGCGTGACTGCGCCGATGACTCAACATACGATAATTTTGGAATTCTCGGGATCCTGACAACCAATCACGCCCAAACTTGGGAGAAGGAGTCCTAAGTGTCTAAGGAAGGTATCCACGAAGATCTTAAGGTAATGTACTCGAGTTTAGGTGCATTGAATGATCTAGAAAGGAGAAGTTCCATACAAAGAAGGAAACTGCTGCCGGAAAGAGAAGGGAAAATCCGAGTTTTAAGAGAGCTATATCTGGAGTTCCCGAATTCCAATTGAAGCCAAACTTGGAACAAACATTCCTGGTGCTACTGAGGATAATATCATGAAAATTCAGGCCAATCCAAGCCGGGATTCTCGAGGTTCACATCTCCAAAGTGGTGGACCTAGTGAAAAAATTGGCAGTAGAAACCAGGCAACTTCTTCTCTATATATCTCGAGTTTTCCAACTCAGAATGGATTCAAATTTCGTGAGAAAGGAAAGGACTACAGAACGAAGGTTTGGATGTAATTTCATCCAATTATGAGGCCGGGAAGTCATAATTCATACCCCTGGACAGAGACCAAAATTACAAGTTCTGGGCATAAGCCCAGCTATAAATAGAGGTCCGTGACAGAGAGTAAAATCAAGTTTTTGAGCTCCAATTCCTGTTTTCAGTTTAAATTCTTGTTCTTTTAGTTAGTTAGGAGTTGAGAGAGAGAGAGAGAGAGAGAGAGAGAGAGAGAGAGAGAGAGAGAAGGAAGAGATTTCAGTCAATGAGGAGTTAGAGCGAAGGGCAGTCCTGAAAAGGGGGTTTTCTGTACTTTGTTTTCTTCTTGTTTTCATGGCTGTAATTGATTCCTCTTTCAGTGTTTGTTTTATTAGCATGGAGTAGTCTCTCTTTGTTGGGGAAATCATGAACTCCTAATTTGTTATATGTTTGAATTCTGAATTATACAGCAATAAAGTATCTTGCTTTTGTTTAGAAATTGTGCTTGCTGCTTGTTTCTAATCTGAATCGATATTTGAAGTTTAACGAGGTTCGAATAGAGAAGTTAAGGTTCAGTAGAGATTTGGGTTAGTCATATGATTCTTTGTTTTCTAAAATAACTCGCTTTTCTAACTAGTTGTTTCTGGATTGTGATGGACACTAGTGGAAAAGTGATGTGACTTTTTATAACCCTTGTTCTGAATGAGAGAGTTGATATTTATGCACTTAGGATTTGAATGTTTCCAGATTGTGATGGAGTTCAAAGAATGAGTGAAAGTCAACTTGTTTTTCTCACTAGTTGTTTCCGGATTGTGATGGAGACTAGTGGAAAGTAATTTGGCTCGTTAAACACTTTTGTTCTGAATAAGGGTTGATCTTCAAGCTTTTATATTTAAGCACCTAGGATCTGAATATTTTTGGATTGTGATGGAGTTCAGAGATTATGTGAAAGTTATTTCCTGTATATGGGTAACCAGGTTTTCAAAAGCTAAGTCAAGGTAAGGACACTTGAGCTATAAAATCAGAATTCTGCATATTGACAACTAGGAGGGATTGACATTCTTCCCCAACATCTCATCTCCAAAAGTTTTTCCAGAAGTTTCAAATTCTGTTTTTTTTTTCCGTTCTCAACAAAAATCCAAATTTTCTTCAGATCAATCAATAGGAAAATTTTTGCTTAGATTAGGCTCTCATAAAGGTCTCTGTGGGATCGATATCTGGACTCTCAAAGTCTATATTACTTGCAGACCTAGTACACTTGCTAGACACACAACAAGTTTTTGGCGCCGTTGTCGGGGACCATTGAATTGAGAGTAAGTTTAAGTGAATTTTGATTTGTTGATTGAGATTAAAATTTTTTATTCTATCTTTTCAGGTTATCTCGGATCAGTGCATGAAAATCAGAATCTGTGGTGGGCCACTTGCTGAAATCGATCCGGAACTGGAAAGAGTACTCAGGTAACTATGATCTGTGGCTTGTGAGGTTTAATGGAATGGTCTAACTTCAAGCACACAGATGAGAGGTGGAATTTCGTGCAGAATGAGGTAACTCCCTATCCTAACTCAATTTGGGAATTTCCCCAACCATTTGCATCTTCAAATTATGATCCATGGAGAGGTGAATCTGACGTATCATGTTCTTTTGTTGATAATGAACCTCATGATTTCTATAGACGAGAGCTTGATGATTATTTCTCTAGGCAATATGAAAATCAGTATTTTGAAAATAATTGGAAGGACAATTGGCCACATGGGCAATCGTCCATGTTCAGATATGAGCCCCCTCCTGTGTATAATGATCATTGTTATCATAATTCAAGAAGAGGAGTCTAGGTTGGAGAGAAGTGAAAAAGGGAGTGTCGCTGGTATACATAATGTTGATCATGTATTAGCATTGTAGGCACAAGTTGAGTCACTAACTAAACTATTGTCAAAATTGCACACCCCCTCTTTGGTTGCTCAGATTTGTGACATATGTGGAGGAGGACATCCCAACCATGAATGCCAAGCAGGTAATGTTCCAGCTGTAAATTCTGTAGACCAGGCTAATTATGTTTCAAATTTTTGCAGGTCTAATGATCCATACAGGAATACCTACAATCCTGGTTGGAGGAGTCACCCAAATTTCTCATGGTCAAACAACAACAACCAGCAACCCAGCACTCAACAGCCCATTGCTCAAACAAGATCACCACCTGGATTCCAAAGACCAGCACAAGAATCAGAACAAAAAACTAGCCTCGAGGACATGTTTTCAAAGTTCCTAGCAAATCAAGACAAAAGAGATGCTCTGACTAATTCCAGGTTTCAAGCTCAAGAAGCATCACTGAAGATTCAAGAGGCATCCCTAAATAATCAAGAGGCATCAATCAGAAATCTAGAAATACAAATGGGACAGCTGGCCGATGCTATATCAGATAGGAACCAAGGTACGTTACCTAGCAATTCTCAATGGATGTATACAGCTAGCTCTTCTTGTTTTAATCTAGAAAATCAGCCAAAGCATGAATTGATCAACAGTATGAATGCTGAAACATGTTTTCATGAGCTATCTGATGATGAGGAACCCGAATGGATGTACACAGCTAGCACTTCTTGTCTTAATTTATGTGTTACTGCAGAACACATAGAGGAAGATACAACAGAGAGAGCTGAGAGTTGTTGTGAGTTTCAGAAACTTAAAGAGGGAGAAGATGAGAAGATCATGGAGGAAAAAGAAGAAGATGAAAAAGAGAAAGAAGGGGATGGGTTAGAACAAGAAGAGAAACCCCATGAACAGGATAAAGAAATTAGGATAGAGGACACCAAGGATAATGAACATTCTTTCCTCTCATTATATATTGATTTCTTCATTATCCAGCCCTATAAACCACCCACAAAAGTTGAAATTCAAATTTTATTAGGTCTGGGCAGTGTGAAGAAAAATTGGCTAAAAATAAAAGAGCAAAACAAGGTAAAAGCCAACCAGAAAAGAGAAAGAGTGACCAGCTCTTTACTCAAAAGTTTGAATCACCATGCAACACATTCTAAAGTCAAAAACACCCTCAAGCATGGATGGTTCAAGTTTCCATTCGATCCTGGTGGATCAGATCACATGGATCAGTAGGTAGTGTAAATAATAGGAGTAGGAGTTTTTTTAAATTTGCTGGAATTATTTTTTTAGTAGGTTGAATAGTGTTTTTCAAAATTTTTTGGACTTGTTTAAATTTGGATAATATTTTGATTTGTTTGCATAGACCTAGGATAGGAATAGGGTTAGATTAAAAATATACAGCTTTCAAAAAATAGAAAAACAAAAAAAAAATATATAAAATTTTAAACTGGAAAATGGAAGAAGAAGATGATGAGGAAGAAGAAGTGCAGAATTTTTCAGCTCTTGCCATATATTTTGAACTTTTCCTTGTTTTCTTGAACTTTTGTATGATCTTGTTTTGTGTGTGCTTGTATCTGAGAGTGGGATTTAATGAAATTTCATTAATAAGTACTCAATCTACATTCATATTAATAAAATTATGATTTCTACTCTCAATGATTTGTCTCAAAGCATGTTTTTAATAATTCTTCCAATGAAAATGTGTGAAAAATAACTCTACACCTGCCTGTAACTGATACTAACTTGTCCAAGAGGGAAGGATTGAAAATATCATTTAGGATTTAAAGAGTTGATAAAATTACTCGGCGCAGACGCGCCAAATTCTAGCGCGGCCGCGCCACTGCCTGATGATGTATGTCTATTCCTGAGGTGAGAAACACTGAATCCACAACAGGTATTCTTCTGAAGAACAATTTTATGCCTGAGAAATACTGCAAGTCAATTTTCATGTTTTAATTGCTTAAAATCATGCAAGTGCTTGGTACTAACCATTTTAAGCAGAGTTCAAGAACAACAAGGGAGTACCATCCAACCTCAACAAACCAGAATGTTATGGAAGTATCTCTTTTACTCCTATGTTTATTGCTGCTTTGAGGACAAAGCAGGTTTTTAAGTTTGGGGTGGGATACTCTTCATGATTTCTTCATGCATGCTCATATGGATTTAAAAACTCTGTTTTTTTAAAAAATTCACCAAAAAATTCCATTAGAGATTTTGAAAAATACCAGTGAAAATCCCTGATCATATGAATAGCATGATTCATTCTCTGGAAAATATATTAGTTTAGATGCTTAGTCGTGAATGGATGAGAATTTTTCTTTAAAAATAGTTTTTGAAAACAAAGTACAAGTGAGCAAGTTGATTTCAATCACTTGAACCAACCTAAAGAAAACTTGAGACGAAATAGAGAAAGGTTTTCAAAATTCTGAGGTGATTTAGGCACCTGTTTAAAAATCGTTTGAACCTTTTCAAAGCCACCTATTTCAATGCACAAGTTGCATCACCTTTTGTCAAACTTTTTGAGCCAAAAAGAACCCTGTTTTGTTTCAATGTCCCATGCTACATGCACCAGCCTTAGTGATAAATAAACTTGTTTCTTTCTTACCCATGATTCTCCAAATTATTGAAGTGTTCTGTTTGATTGAGCATGGAAAAAGATTTTGAAGTTATAAGGAGGGATGGATGAAGGGTATAGAAATATCTCTTTGTAAAGGGGAAGAAGGAGCAAGAGAGGAAAAGAAAGAAAATTTCTGGGCTGAGTAGGAGAAAGGCCACCTTGTGTGTGCACCGGGACTCGGGCCTCAGCGAGCTTAGAGTCTCTGAGTCAACTGACAAGGTAATCTGGACTCCAAACAAAGCCAAAGAAAAAGAAAGAAAAGGTTGTGGGTTAGTTAAGGGAAAGGCCACCTCGTGTGTGCACCGGGTCTCGGGCCTCTGCAAGCTTAGGGACTCTGAGTCAACCGACGAGGTAAGCTAGACTTTGGATAAAACCCAAAGAAAAAGATACATGGGAAAGAAAAAAAAAAAAAAGAGAAAAAGAAAAAAGGAGGGATCAATGCAAAAGAATAAGTTTGGGGTGGAAGAGCTTGGAGGAAAAGTCACAAATCCAATTCATGCTCAGGAAAATGGAAAATGGATATGAGGAGGAGAATAATACCCAAAAACCAAAAATCTTCATCATACTCTTTACCCCTGCCTCATTACAACCCATAAAGACCTATTGATCAGAATTGAAAATTCCTTCAGGTTAGTGGAGAGTGGACTGAGGGTTGGCCTATGGAGTTGAATTGAGACTTCTCACTTGTATGAGAATGTACATCTTTGAAAAATTTTGAGGAAAATTCAAAATCTGTTTTGACTAAGCAAGAAGAACCATCATTAGGAAAGAAGTGAATCATCTATCTTGGAAACTTTAAAAGGGAGGATCACTGAATTTTTCTTAGTCTTTACAGATCTATCTGGTATTTATTTCAGTGTTTTGCTCGAGGACGAGCAAAGGTTTAAGTTTGGGGTTGTTATAAGTGTCTAAAAGACACTTATTTATGCATGAATTATCGATCATAAATTCCTAATTTGAGTTGATTATGAGCATGAAAGTGACAAATATAACTCAAATACATGTTTTGTGTCTCTGGTACCCGGTAAAAGAAGAAAATCTGGATTCTGAGTGAAAAAGAAGGAAAAAGGAGCAAAATAGAGCCAAAAAGAGAACGGTGATACCGCGCCGATTCTGGCGCGACCACGCCGATTCTGGCGCGACCGCGCCGGGAAAATGTGCAAAAATTCAATTAAATCAAAGAAATTTCCAACGGCTAGTGAAGCCTCAAAGAAGACGACTCCAGAATGTGAAATGGCGCGACCGCGCCCCGCCATGGGCGCCCCGCCATGGCGCTACCGCGCCATGAAGATGGTGCTACCTGAGGCGCCGCCATGCCACACTATTTCCTTACATGGAGTTCAAAGTGCTATTTCGGGAAGTCGGCAAAGAGTCTAAGGAGTGTCGCGACCGCGCCAGTTCCACAGCATAAAGTGGCACGACCGCGCCACAAAAAATCTTTCCTCATATGGTACCCGAAGGCCGTTTTCCTGACTTAGACCAAATTTTTGCTCCAGTGGCGCGACCGTGCCGATGACTCAGCATACGATAATTTCGAAATTCTTGGGATCCTGACAACCAATCACGCCCAAACTTGGGAGGAGTTTTAAGTGTCTAAGGAAGGTATCCACGAACATCTTAAGGTAATGTGCTCGAGTCTAGGTGCATTGAATGATCTAGAAAGGAGAAGTTCCATACAAAGAAGGAAACTACTGCCGGAAAGAGAAGAAAAAATTTGAGTTTTAAGAGAGCTATATCTAGAGCTCCCGAATTCTAATTAAAGCCAAACTTGGAACGAAGATTCCTGGTCCTACTGAGGATAATATCACGAAAATTCAGGCCAATCCAAGCTGGGCTTCTCGAGTTTCACATCTCCAAAGTGGTGACCCGGTGCAGAAATTGGCAGCAGAAACCTGGCAACTTCCTCTCTTCATATCTCGAGTTTTCCAACTCAGAATGGATTGTAATTTCGTGAGCAAGGAAAGGACTACTGAAAGAAGCTTCGGATGTAATTACATCCAATTATGAGGTCGGGAAGTCATAATTCATACCCCTGGACAGAGACCAAAATTACAAGTTCTGGGCAGAAGCCCAGCTATAAATAGAGGTCCGAGGCAGAGAGTATAATCCAGTTTTTGAGTTCCAATTTCTTTTTTCAGTTTAAATTCTTGTTCTTTTAGTTAGTTAGGAGTTGAGAGAGAGAGAGAGAGAGAAGGAAGAGATTTCAGTCAAGGAGGAGTTGAAGCAAAGAGCAGTCCTCAAAAGGGAGTTTTCTGTACTTTGTTTTCTTCTTGTTTTCATGGCTGTAATTTATTCCTCTTTTAGTGTTTATTTTATTAGCATGGAGTAGTCTCTCTTTGTTGTGGAAGTCATGAACTCCTAGTTTGTTATATGTTTGAATTCTTAATTCTACAGCAATAAAGTATATTTCTTTTGTTTAGAAATTGTGCTTACTGCTTGTTTCTAATCCGAATCGATATTTGAAGTTTAACGAGGTTCGAATAGAGAAGTTAAGGTTCAGTAGAGATTTGGGTTAGTCATATGATTCTTTGTTTTCTAAAACAACTCGCTTTTCTAACTAGTTGTTTCCGGATTGTGATGGAACTAGTGGAAAAGTGATGTGACTTTTTATAACCCTTGTTCTAAATGAGAGAGTTGATATTTATGCACTTAGGATTTGAATGTTTCTGGATTGTGATGGAGTTCAAAGAATGAGTGAAAGTCAATTTATTTTTCTCACTAGTTGTTTCCGAATTGTGATGGAGACTAGTGGAAAGTAATTTGACTCGTTAAACACTTTTGTTCTGAATAAGAGTTGATCTTCAAGCTTTTATATTTATGCACCTAGGATCTGAATGTTTTCGGATTCTGATGGAGTTCAAAGATTATGTGAAAGTTATTTCCTGTATATGGGTAACCAGGTTTTCAAAAGCTAAGTCAAGGTAAGGACACTTGAGCTATAAAATCAGAATTCTGCATATTGACAACTAGGAGGGATTGACATTCTTCCCCAACATCTCATCTCCAAAAGTTTTTCCAGAAGTTTTAAATTCTGTTTTCTTTTTCAGTTCTCAACAAAAATCTAAATTTTCTTCACCTCAATCAATAGGAAAATTTTTGCTTAGATTAGGCTCTCATCAAGGTCTCTGTGGGATCGATATCTGGACTCTCAAAGTCTATATTACTTGCTGACCTAGTACACTTACTAGACACCCAACACCTTAGTAAGGGAATTTGAATTAAAATCAAGAATGAAGGCTATAGTAAGGATATTTTAAGAAAAATAATGAAAAAAATGAAAAATTTGAAGTAAAATCATTTATAGAGGCTATTGTATGGGAATTTTCTAAAAATTAATTCTTGACGGCTATGATAAAGGATTTGGTGGAAAAATTATGATTGAAGGATACATTAAGGGAAACTAATGAAAAATCACAAATGATGGCTATACTAAGCGTTGTTAAAAAAAAATTATGTTAGAAAAAAATTTTAAATTTTGAAGAAAAATTATTTATGAAAGTTACTCTGAGGAAATTTTAAATAAATTCATTCGTGAAGGCTATAGTAAAGGATTTTGTGGAATATTATGATTGAAGACTATAGTAAGGAAATTTGAAGAAAAATCACGAATGAAGGCTACCGCAAGGGTATTTTAAGAAAAATTATGATAGAAAACTAAAATTGTAATACTTGAAGAAAAATCATGTATGAAGGCTATACCAAATGAATTAAAAAAATCACTCCAAAAGGCTATAGTGAGTAATTCGGTGAAAAATTATGACTGAAGGCTACAGTAAAGGGCATTTAAGAAAAAAAATGATAGAAAACAAAAATTTTTAAACTTTAAGAAAAATCATTTATAAAGGCTATAGTAAGTGAATTTTAAAAAAAATCATTCCTGAATGCTAAAGTAAGGGATTTGGTTTAAAATTATGACTGAAGTCTATAGTAAAGAATTTGAAGAAAAATCACAAATTAAGGCTATTGTATGGGGATTTTAATAAAAATTAAGAAAGAAAGCTAAAATTGCAAAATTTGAAGAAAAACTCATTTATGAAGGCAATAGAAAGGGAATTTTAGAAAATTTTAATCCATAGACAATAGTAATGGATTTGAAAGTCAAATTACAATTGAAGGCCATAGAAAGGGAATTTGAAGTAAAATCATGAAAAATTGCAATAGTAAGGATATTTTTGAAAAAATTATGATAGAAAACAAAAATTGCAACTTTAGAAGAAAAATATTTTATGATGGCTACGGAAAGGGAATTTTATAAAACTTCATTTTTTATGGCTATAATAAGAGATTTAGTGGAAAAATGATGACTAAAGCCTATAGTCGGGGAATTTGAAAAAAAGTCACATATGAAGGTTTTCTTAAGAAAAATTATGATAGAAAACAAAAATTTCAAAATTTGAAGAAAAATCATTTAAAAAGGCTATAGTAAGAGAATTTTAAAAAAATTCATTCCATAAGGCTATAGTAAAGGATTTGGTGGAAAATTATGATAGAATGCTATAGTAAAGAATTAGAAGAAAAGTCACAAATGAAGGCTATAGTATGGGGATTTTAAGAAAAATTAAGAAACAAAACAAAAATTTTAATAATTGAAAAAAAATCTCTTATGAAGGTTATAGAAAGGGAATTTTAGAAAAATTTATTCCTAAAGGCAATAGTATTGGTTTAGAAGGAAAAATTACAACTGAAGGCTATACTAAATTAATTTAAAAAACAAATCACTCTTGAAGCTATAGTGAGGAATTTGGTGAAAAATTATGACTGAAGGCCACAATATGGGATTTCAAAGAAAATCACGAAGGAAGGCTATGATAAGGGCATTTAAGAAAAATTATGACTGAAGGCCACAATATGGGATTTCGAAGAAAATCATGAATGAAGGCTATAATAAGGGCATTAAGGAAAAATTATGAAAGAAAATAAACATTGTAAAATTTGAAGAAAAATCATTTATGAAGGCTATAGTAAGGGATTTGGAGGGAAAATTACTACTGAAGTATACTATAGACATCAAAATCTGATGCGGCCCAAATTCAACAAGTCCAAGCAACGACCCACCCAATAAACCATCTGAAATCTCACTTTGTGTACACTGTGGACTCTCCAACAGTCTGCTCATCATTTTCATCAAGACAGCCCACTGCGGGTCTAAGGTCCAGCAAAATCGATTTCTCAAATCGACTGACGGTCAGCCAAAATCAGAGCCACGCCAAACTCCTCAAGCCGCTCGGTAGCTGGCTCAAAAGGCAAAGCCATGCCAGAAGGAAATCCTAGATCAACCAAGTCTGGTCGATCCCTCAGGGAGGGGAAAAAGGAAAGCTCCCCCCTCTTATGGATCGAAGGAGGAAAACTGGGGATCTCCCCTAGTATTCTCTCATTCCAACTGAAGCAGAAGAAATCAACCGAGGTCCTCTTTCTAAGGATCGAACTCCAACAAAAAAATCCAAACAATGGCTACAAATAGCCAGAGACAGAATGCCCAAAGGGTTGGACACCTAGTGGTTCAGAGATCTTTCACTCCAAGTCACTCGACTCGGAAGTTCTCTTGAGCCCGAAGTTTGCGAATTCTCAAGTTTGTCGGAGCACACGCAGTCTACTAAAGAAGCTCTACACGTTCACTGGTGACATCAACATGTCGAATACATAGAACACAAATAGTTCTGTCCTGCCGACTATACCCGTTGTCGTTCGTGCACACTCACTCGGAGACCCAAAGTTCGTCGTTGAACTACAGAAGACAGCGACTTCACTGCCAACCACATCGGAGGTCGAATAAGTGGAAAGTGAGGAGATCGCATCCCCACAATTTCCCAAATTCAAAAACTCAAATTGTAATTTTCTCTGTATTTTAGTCGAATTAATCAATCGGTCGCATCTTTCCGCAGACCAGAGGTTTTTTGCCGAAACAGATTTGGCACGCCCCGTGGGACATCTCCTACCTCTCATCTCCTTCTCTGATTAAAAAAAACAACTCAAAATCCAAATCAAATGGCCAGACACAACAACAACGGCAACAACGGCACCAACAACAGCAACACCAGCAAATCAACTGCCGGCTCGAGTTCTGCCTACCAACGCCTTGCCGCGGGTGCAAGCTTGACCACAACAACCGGAGTTCACGGATTGACGGCCGGTACCACGGCCAACGTTCGTGCTCCAACTTCCCCACCACCAGCTACATGCCTCATGACAAGGGCATTGGTCATGAGCTTGTCCGTAGCATAGGCTCCCTTCATGAAGGGTGCACGTCGCCCGCGCGCGCTCCTCCAGCCTCAGGCTGTCGTGGCCCCAGCCAAACCAGTCACAGCAGCTCCAGTCAGGTTAATCCCGGTGGCAACTAAGCCGGCCTACCTGACTGTCGCAACTACACCACCAGCACGCAACTCGGTGGCCAGTCCGACCCAGTCGCCATCGTCGTAAAGGATCCCCTTCATGCCTACTCTGATCCAACGTTATGAGCAGCACACAACTCCTTCCTCCTCCGTGAGGAGGGACCAAGCACCAGTTCTGGCTTCACCCAGAACAACAACAGGCCAGTCGCCCATGGTGACTGTCTCCAAAGAACTCTTGGCCGCGCTCATCTTCGCAGCCCAATCACCTCGTCGACCAACACAGGCAGCCAAACCTCTGGCCCGGTCACCAATTAACTCTCGCTAGAGTACACTAGCGGCCACTCCATCGATCTGGTTGCCCGTCAAGGCAAGAAGTCACCAAAACACTCTGGTGGTCGACTCTCCAACTCGCAATTGTGGCCTCGCCGCGCCAAATTACACCGACATCTCCTTCACCAGCAGGGTCACTGGTAAAAATGTCACCACTGAGGTTCGCGACGGGAGCATCTCCTTCCACTCCCACCATCTAAGTTGCCGCCATGGCAACCTCGGCCAAAACGGTCGAAGAGCAACTTACGAAAATGCAGGCTACGTTAAAAGAACAAGATGAAAGTATCCGCGCCAAGGATGCTCAAATTATGGCTCGTGACATCCAGATCGCACAAATAATGAAGCTATTGGAAGCCCTCACAACCAACCCCGACGACATCTCTCAAGAAGTCGACCGAAATAGGGCAACAACCAGCGCTTTGGCTGAGCCTTACCGAGAGGAGCCTGCTCAAAAAGAGTAGCCGGTGGTCCCAACGACTATTTGAACGTCGCGGGGCGAGGAGTTGGCCTCCCTCACACTGGACGCGGTGAATGATATGATCAACCGCGCCATCAGAAACAACTCTAGCGAGAGCAAATCGATCTCCTACTGGAAACCTTACACTCAGCGGATTCAAAATTTCTCGATGCCATTCGGCTACCATCCGCCCAAATTCCAACAATTCAACGACGACAGGCATCCGAAGCAGAATGTAGCGCACTTCATCGCAACCTGCAACAACACCGGTACCGACGGCGACCTGCTTTTCAAGCAGTTCGGCCGTTCAATGAAGGGAAACGCCTTTGACTGGTACATTGAGCTCCAGCAGGAATCGATTGACAGCTGGGAGCAGCTTGAAAGTGAGTTCCTCAGCCGGTTCTACAGTACCTGGTGCACCGTAACATTATTTGAGATGGCCAATCTTCGACTGAAGAAAGGAAAAAAATTTGTCGACTACATTATTCGGTGGAGGAACCTCAGCCTCAACTGCAAAGAGAGCTCCAATCTATCTCTCAAAGAAGAGGTCGACATGTGCGTCTACGGCATGTCGTGGGGTCTTCCCTACCTCCTAAAGGGGAAGAAACCGGCCGACTTCCAAGAGCTCACAACCAAAGCTCAAGACATGAAAGTTGTCATGGAGCAAGCAGGTGATCTCACCGCTCTGATTCCCGATCCCCACAAGAAGGGAAAAGCTGTCACAAAGGAGCCAAAAGAAAAGGCAAAAGGCTCTTATGCTATCGAAAGCTTCATACCGATCAAGATGGGGAGCAAACAGAAGTTGACTTATGCCCCGTGGCCACCCGCCGGGCCCAACTTCCAAAGGCAAACGTTGGAGGAGAAACAATCAAAGACTTATCCCTGTGCAGATGCCGACGTCCCTGTCATGCTCGAGCAATTGCTCGGAGCAGACTTGCTCCGCTTACCTGAAGTAAAAAGACCCGACAACTTGACAAAATCCAAGGAGACGAACTTCTGTGAGTATCATCGCTTACTCGGTCATTTGACCGAGAAGTGTTTTGTCCTGAAGGACAAAATTCTGGAGCTCGAGACGCAAGGTTGCATCATCATCGACGAAATGAAGAACATCACCTCAATAAACTCAATATCTATCAAGGTCGGATCTGACTCCAAACCCAGATCCAACATGCCCCAAGGGATGAGAAGGGAGTATTGTCCCAAATCTAGCCTCCAAAACAAATCTCTAGTAAAAAAGGTTCCAACACCAGCACCTCGAGAAGCCGCTAAAGCAGACTCAGAGGGGTGGATACTGGTCACCCGACGGAAGAAGCCGATCCAAGAGGCCAAACCATCGAAAACAATCACCAACAAGGCAAAGCTATCGAAGAAAAGGGCCGCAAAGCGCCGCAATAAAACTCCAAGGACAATTGTCCAAGGGGTAAAGAAGAGGAAAAGAAGACTTGTCACACTGGCGGAGTTCTTCCTCAAAGACTTCCTCACGCCACCACCAGTAATGGTGGCCACCTATTCGTTGGCACCCCCTGCCCAGGCAAATCCCAAAAAAGATAAGGGAAAAATGCCAGTGGTCGAGTGCTGATAAGTGTCTAAATGACACTATGTTTAGGCCTCAATAGGAATTGGAAATTATATTTTAGAGTCAATAATCTTTATAATATCATGAAATATGTCTGAGATTCATGTTTTCTCACTCAGGAGTCCAACGCAATAAGAATTATTGAAATCGGAGCTAAAATGAGGAAAATATGAAGATTTTAGGTACAAGGCTGTAGGGATCGGCGCGTCCGCACCAGTTGGAGGACAAAATCTGGCGCTACCGCGCCACCAGAATGGCGCGACCGGACCAAGATGGCAACACAAGACCTATGGAGCTTCCAAACATGACCAGGACTCTTTCCATTCGAGTACTTAGAAGAAGTTCTGCCCGAGTGGCGCGACTGCGCCAAAATAAGACACATTTATGGCGCGACCACGCCAGTGACTCTGCAATGCAAAATCGCAAAAATCTCAGTATTCTGACAAGTAATCAAGATCAATCGAGGGAGTTAGATTCCTAAGTGTATAAGGAAGGTGTCCAAAAAGTCTTTAGAGGGAATTGATGGAAATCCTAAGATGTTTGAATCCTCAAAGAGGTGAAGTTCTATTCTTGATTAGGAGACTGCTATAAAAGGAAATTACAGTCCGGTTTGAAAAGGCCATATTTGGAGATTCGGACTTCCAATTGAATCTAAATTTGTACCACAGACTCCTGAGAGGATGGAAAATCATATCACTAAAAATCAGGTCAATCCAAGCCTAGGTTCTAGAGTTTTATATTTTCAAAGTGGTGGACGCACTGCTGGAACTGGCAGCAGAATCAACCCACTTCTGAGCATCATATCCCAAGTTGCCTAACTCAGATTAAACTAAAAATTCTCAAAAAATGCAAGGACTATAGAAGGAAGGTTCGTGTGTAATTTCATCCAATTATGAGGTCGGGAAGTCATACTTTATACCCCTGGACAGAGACCAAATTACAGGGCTTGGGCAGCAGAACAACTATAAATAGGGGTCCAAGGAAGAGTGTAAAGCATCCAGTTTTTAGTTCAATTTCCAGGTTTGTTTTTTAGTTTAGAGAGAGGAGAAGGTTCAGAGGAAGTCTTACACGACCTCTGGGTGCATTGAGGAAGAAAGGCGGAGATTTCAGTCAAGGAGCAAGGGTGACCAGGAGCAGTCCTCCACAGGGAGTTTTTGTGCTTAGTTATTTTTATTCTTTTATGGCTGTTATTAAAACCTTGATTTGTGTTTATATTTCCAGTATGGAGTAGTCGTTTGTAGTTGGGAGTCCATGACTCCCTAGGCATGTAATGATATTGATACATTATGTTTTATTTGGTTTCAATTTGGTGCATGAATGAGTATTCTTAAGTTGTTTATTCTTGATTGATACTTGCTGTCCTGCGATGTACTGGCTATAAGGTGAAGCTAGACTTAAGGTAAGATATGTTGATAGGATGTACATGATCTTTTTAAGTTCATACACTAGGCAGATCAACTAATCTTAGGGTTAATCCTCGACCTTAAAGTAATACCCTGCTGGATTGGATTGATTTACCTATGACACAAGACCTGATTCCCGACCATAGGTAGGGTCAATGAGCTTCATGTTTATTCTATCAAGTAGAGTCGATTATGCCGGCTAGTTTACTCTAGGAGATAGAAGGTGATGCTGATGCGGAATGTAGCCATGGTTTTATAAGCTCGTCAGAAATTGATTTCCATAACTTAACTTCTATTCAATCTCAGAATTGCCTAGGGAGGTAATTGGATTCCCAACGTCTCTTCCATACTGATTTTATCAAAAGCCCTCTCTTGATCTCTATAGGATTAGGTATATTAGTTTATTTTCTATTTTTTGTAACTCCTTTCTAATCGATTTCTCAAACTTTGGTTTTTAAACTAGAAAAGCAATTATCTATTAGCTTGGTTCTTGTGGTACGATATTCGGACTTAACCTAAGTCTATATTACATTGATTAGTCCTCTTGCTAGTGATTAGTTGGGATCACATCAAGTGCAACCACCTGGAAACGTCGTTAAAACAAATTTCACCCTTGAACGAGCTCGATGACAACTTGGACCTGCTCATTCGATTTTGTCAGCCTTTGATTAAGGTCCTCGATAAACCAAAAGAGCTCCAAGCTGAGCTGGACCAACTACTCATGAGGAAGAACAACCTACCGAAGGTTGGCCTCATTCAGGAAAGCGGAGGAAGTCTCCTCGTCCGGGCAAATGTCGCAGCCCGATGAATCCCTCATAGTCTCCTGCCCACCGTGCATCACTTTTCGAGAAGAGGATGCTCAACTGAGGGCAAAGATTCATAATCGGCCACTGTATGTATCAGGCTACATCAAGGATCACCTGGTCAAACGTATACTCAACGATTGCGGCTCCACGGTCAACATCCTGTCGATACGGACGATGAAGAAAGTCGGCATTTTTGCCAGCAACCTATCTGCAAGCTTGCTGCTTATCCAGGGATTCAACCTGGAAGGTCAACGAACACTCAGGATGATTCAACTCGAACTCAAAATCAGAGAGATGGTAGCTGATACACCTCTTCAAGTCGACAACGTACTACTTGCTCCTGGGTCAACCGTGGCTCCATGTGAACGGTGTCATCCCATCAATGTTACACCAGTGCTTTAAGTACTGGAAACATGGCGAGCAGAAAATGGTGTATGCCGACGAGAGTCCATTCATCGAAGCAAAAGCTTTGTTCACGGATGCCAAGTTTTACTTGACAATGCGGCCGATAGTCAGTGCGTCGTCTTGGCCAAACCAGGCCCAAAATATCAGAACTGCGACATGTCCTAAGCAAACTCCACATGAGCTGCAGAAAACCATGCAGCCTAAACCACCGGCTCACAGCCGTCAAGTGGCTGCACCAAAAGCACCCGAACTGCCGCCAAAGAACAACATGCCTGTGTTAAGGTATGTGCCGTAGTCACAATGAAAGAAAGGGGAAGCCCCTCTCGTTGTTTGTCGTACAACTGAACCGACAAATCTGAAAGGTAGAGCTACTCTGTCGTTGCCCAAGCTTAAAGAGCGTAACATCGTCAAGAAATGCCCTAGCCTAGAGTGACTGGAAACTACCCGGACAACCGAGGGTTTCGATCCAAATGCCTATTAGTTACTGGGTAAAGCAGGGGGCAATTTTACAAAGCAGCAATTGCATGAGATACCACTCGTAGCCGTCCCAGTTCTCACTCCGACTCAAGAAAAGATAAGGAGCGAGGGAGGCCGCCTTCCACCAAGACAACACGGCCTCGGCTACCAAAAGAGAAAGCCCATCCAGATCACCAAAAAATCAGCCGATGTCCATGAAGTGATCATTGACCAAAGCTCGCAAAAGAAAAATAGAGCTCTAGTGGTCATATACACCAAAGCCGCCCTGGCTAAAGCTCAAGCAATCATCGGCGAAGTTGTGGCTGTAAACCACATCTGAATCACCGACGACAACGAATAAGGCGATGGCGAGTTCATCCTAAAGGATGCTCCAGCTGCGTTCGAAGAGGGAGGACAGTCTACGGTGGATGAGCTAAAGAAAATCAACTTGGGCATTGAAGAAGATCCAAGGCCAACCTTCCTCGGCGCCTCATTAGCCGAAGAAGAGGAAGCCGAATACATTTCGCTGCTCCAGGAGTACCGTGATGTGTTCGCCTGGAACTACACTAAGATGTCGGGCCCTAACCTCAAAGTGGTCGTGCATAAGCTCGCAGTGCACCCCTCAGTCCGGTCAGTCAAGCAAACGGCGTTCCTTCATGGACGGGTCTTCAGGGTACAACCAAATCCGCATGGACTCGAAGGACGAGGAGCTAACGGCGTTCCTAACACCCCGAATGCATATTTTGCTACAAAGTCATGCCTTTCGGTCTCAAAAACACCGGCGCAACATACCAAGAGTGATGCGGCACCTTTTTTATGACTTGCTTCACAAGCGTGTCGAGTTCTACGTCGATGATCCGGTGGTCAAAACAAAGGAACGACCTGACAATCTCCTTGACCTCAGAGCTGTGTTTGAGCGACTTCGGCGGTTCCAACTTAAGATGAATCCACTAAAATACACCTTTGGTGTCACCTCTGGCAAGTTCCTTGGGTTCGTTGTACACCACCGAGGGATCGAGATCGATCAAACCAAGATCAATGCGAATCAAAAGATGTCGGAGCCAAGAAACATCTCGAAGCTCAAAAGTTTCCAAGGTCATTTGGCTTATATTTGGCGCTTCATCTCAAACTTGGCCGGTCGATGTCAGCCATTCAGCTGGTTGCTGAAAAAGAACGTACCTTTTGAATGGGACGACGCCTGCCAAAATGCTTTTAACAACATAAAGGCGTATCTCACGAAACCCCCAGTGTTGGTCGCTCCAATTGTCGGCAAACCGTTGTTGCTCTACATCACCGCCCAAGAAAATTCAGTGAGAGCTCTGCTAGCTCAAAATGATGAGAACAACAAGGAAAAATCATTGTACTACCTGAGTCAGACACTGGTAGGCACTGAACTCAATTATACACCTATCGAGAAAACATGCCTACCACTCATCTTCACAGTGCAGAAATTGAGGCACTATCTTCTGGGCCACTCCACAAATTTAATCTCCTGTGCCGACCCGCTCAAGTATATCATGTCACGGCCAATCCTCTCTGGCCAATTGGCAAAATGGGCACTCCTCTCTGAGTTCGAAATAAATTTCGTACTGCAGAAGGCCATCAAAGGCCAGGCTCTGGCGAATTTCCTTGCCGATTATCCAGTGCCCCCAGAATGGGAGCTGACAGAGGAATTACCCAATGAAGAAATTTTCCTTGTCGAAATTCTTCCTCCATGGAAAATGTACTTCGACGGGGCCGCGCCGGAGCAGTTCTCTTCGTCTTGCCAAAAGACGACTTATTACCGTATTCATTCGTGCTTACACAAAATTGCTCAAACAACGTAGTAGAATATCAAGCACTCCTCCTTGGCCTCGACATGGCAGTCGAAATGGAGATACCTTAGCTGGAAGTATATGGTGACTCAACACTCATGATCAAACAGATCACGGGAGAATTTGAGGTCAAGAAAGTCAAACTCGTGTCATTCCGGGAGCACGCTAGCAACCTCTAGGCCAAAATCTCACAAACTTCACTCCACTATGTTCCACGCACCAAGAATGGACCTGTCAACGCTCTAGCTGGGATCGCAGCTAGCCTGGCGCAACTTCACAATCGGCCAAGTCAAGTACCCATCTGTGAAATATGGGTAGTCCCTTTGGTTCCTCTTCCAATCGAAGAGGAAGCGGAAGAAAAGATGGAACAAGAGGAAGAATCCCTCCCCGTCTCAATCCACAAGAGTGAAGCAACAGATTGCCGTGAGCCAATCTCAAAATTTCTCCGACATGGCACACTCCCGGCAGATCTGAGGTATCGAGTCCACATCCGTCAGACGACTCCAAGGTACGTCTTTGTCAACGACGTAATGTACATGAGATCGTACGAAGGATTGCTCCTCCGGTGTCTATCCAATGAAGAGGGATGACAAGTGTTGAAGGAAACCCATGCGGGAATCTGTGGCGCACACCAAGCTGGTCCAAAACTGCATATGCAGGTTAAAAGGCTTGGGTACTACTGGCTCTCCATGCTCCGAGACGCCATTGAGCTAGCGTGAGCTTGCAAGGCCTGTTAGCTCCACGCTAACTACATCCACCAGCCATCGGAACCGCTACACCCGACGGTCGCATCTTGGCTAGGGGTGTAAACGGGTAATAAACGAAACGGGTAAGGGTTATTTCGTTACCCGTTTCGTTTACCCTACCCAGTATTCCGTTACCCATTTCGCCCGAATCAAAACTAGCTATTCCGTCACCCGAATTTCGTACCCGATTACCCACGGGTAACCGGGTAATCGGGTAAATAAATGGATAATAATATTTTATTAATATCTTACCTATATAAATTTATAAAAAATATTAAAATTAAAATCATATAAAAACTACATCCAAATTCTTAAATTTATCTAAAAATAACTCATTGTACACCACACATATTATATAAAAATAACATCAATTATATTAAGTTTACCTAAATATAATCTCTCACATAAACATATCCCACACAAATATCTAAAAATAACATTCTAACACAGTCTAAGAACAAATATCTACTAATCCTTTCACAATTCTCTTCTCTTGATTTCATCCAATCCACAAGAAGTTCTACTCTGGAAAAGACTGCACAATGACAAAACACATCATATAAGATTATAAGAATTAAGGATTAATTGAAAAGAACAGTTCATTTGAACAATAAAAACTTATACATAACGAATAATCATACCTCAAATGTCTCACTAACGCCACTTGATGATGGACCTTGTTCTTCATTTTCTAAACAAAGTTTAGAATATAATGTAGCCAAATCGTCCTCCTCGGTTGATTCTAGAAATTAAAAAGTAAAAGAACATTAACTATTAGTGACTTAAAATAAAAATTAAAACAAATCTTAAAAACTGGAATACCTTCCATGTTGCACCTAAACCAATCTTGAGAACATACAATTGCTTCCACAGTCCCTGATGCCAATGAAGACCGATATTGATCTAAAACTCTACCACCATTACTAAACGCTGCTTCAGATGCCACTGTGGACACAGGAATGGCTAAAATATCACGAGCTATGAGACTCATGATGGGATACTTGTACTTGTTATGGTTCCACCACTCTAAAATATTAGTAGAACTATGAAGAGGCACTGGAAGACATCTTCATCCAAATATGTCTCTAAATCTGATTTCAATTGTGAACATGTCACATTCAAAATAAATTTGTTATAGTCTTCCATTTCACATTCATCATTTGTACTACCCAAGTCTGACCCTTCATATGTAGATGTTCCACCACCTTGAGACCCATATGACATAGATTTATACTTCTCATAGTACTCTTTATGAAGTTCCTCAAGGAGACTCTTAACTTCAAGAGTATGCAATTCAGCAGCATCACCATAAAGTTTAGGAAAGAAATACTTAAGTGAATTCATCTTGAAACGAGGATCTAAAATATGTGCTATTGCTAACAACTTATTTGCTGACCCCCAATACTTTTCAAACTTCACCATCATTTTCATTCCCATTGCTGCAATGAATGGAACATTACTTGCACACCATCTCTTCAATTTCAAATGAATTGAACAAACCTTAACAAACAAAAGATGAGCTGCTAGCTCTTTACTGTAAGAGAACACAAGTGTAACATCATGAAAAACTTGCAAACAAGAACAAATAACTGATACATTTTGCCAATCTTCTGAAGTAAGTAGATATGGAAAACTTTTGTCCCGATCACCCATACGAATGAATGCATCTTTCAACTCTAATGTTGTTGACAACATAAAATAAGTAGAGTTCCATCTAATAGGGACATCTAAAACCAATTGCTTTTGTGTGCCTCGAACTTGAGCTACCACTTCATCAAACCTTTCTTTCCTTGCAGTTGAATTTTTCAAATATTTCACACATTCTCTCACATTTTCAACCACATACCCAATCTCTTGAATTCCATCTTGCACAACTAAATTTAAAATATGTGCAGCACATCGCATATGAAAAAAAACCCCATTTAGCACAAGTCTACTCCTCTCATTGAGTTTTTTTATCAACTCTCTAGCAACCACATCATTAGTAGAACAATTATCCAAAACAATACACATCAACTTTGAATCCACGTTCCAAGTGAGCAATTTTTCATAAATGTTTTCATAAATAGTAACTCCAGTGTGTGGACATGGCACACATGTAAAATTAATGATCAACTTTCTTAATTTCCAAGAATCATCAATAAAATGAGCTGTCAAACACAAGTATCCTTTGTTTTGCACAGAAGTCCACATATCTGTAGTCAAGCTCAATCTAGATGAGATTCCTTCCAAAGTAGTGTACAACTTTTCCTTTTCACAATTATATATTCTCATGCATTCCTTTTTTATAGTATTTCTAGAAACCATCTTGAATGAGGGGTTAAGGTTCCGGGAATACTCTCTAAAACCCACATGGTTGACTATGGAAAATGGGTATTCATGGAGAATGATCATTCTTGCAAGACTATATCGACTAGAATCTTGATCAAACTTAAAATTTTCCAACTTAACTTCCCCTTCTTTGTTCTTTTCACTAATGCTCAAAAGCATTTGACTAACTTCAGGAACTGGTTTCAAGGTTTTCTTATAAGAAGCACACCTGTTCATATGGTAAGTCAAATGACTAGTGCCACAAGAAGAATCAGCTGAAAATTTTGTCTTGCAATATTTACATATTGTTGTGACTTTCTTATCTTCACTTACAATCCTATCAAAAACTTCCCACACCTTTGAAGTCAACCTTCTTTTCTTAGTTTGTGTCTCTTCTGCCATATTAGAAAGATTTTGACTACTAGCTCCATCATCCCCAACACTACTAACATTAGTAGACATTTTTAAGCTTCAAAAAACCTGTCATAAAATTAATATCTCATAAATTATTGGTCACTTTTAAACAAATAAACACATCAAATAATATAATAGCCAGTTAGTACACACTAATCAAATAATATATTTATCATTGTTTTCACAAGAGTTAAGTAGCATATATTTATCATTGTTTTAACAAGAGCTAAGTAAATGTCAAATCGGTTTGAAAAGAAGCAAGTTATGCATTATGTGGAAACTAAATAATAATACATCTCTCCATAACTGATGTATTATTTCAAATCTTAATAATACATCTCTAGCATTTAAATAAGTAAATAATGCATATGGTAATTGAATATTACCTGACTTCACTTCTTCCAAATACAATCAGCACCCACAATTAACTATACACGAGTCAAATTGAAATGAATGAACTTTAATTGCTTAGTACAATGCAACAAGATTCAAGCTTCTAAACATTACATCTCTCACCTGCCACCTAATTAATTACCTCCTGCTATCTTTGAGATTTCCATTAACATTTAACACCCTAATTAATGAAAAAACCCAAACACATATTCCTTGTAATAATCCTTAATATATATTCCTCATCTTAGCTTAACTAGAGAAAACTTTCAAAAAAGTACAGCTTTTACTTTGGATAAATAAAAATAAAGAAACAGAAAGGAATACATCTAACACACTAACTTCAAATAATGCTGCAACCTACAAGATTTTCAACGTACCTTGCAAAATTTACACTATTCGGTGAAGCCAAATATTGAGACCAGCAACAAGTCAGATTAGGGCACGACAAACAGGGGAGATTGAGAGCAATTTAAAAATTTCTGAAAGGAAACAGAAATTCGGCCACAATGAGAGTCGATTGAGTAGCAACAAGATAAAAATGACTCACAGAAATAGAGAAAGAGAAGTGAAAGAGGAAAGAAAAATATACAGAAATAAAAAGAACAAGCTAACCTTTTGTACGAAGAGACGAATCGACGAGATTCACCGAAGATTAGACGACTGAAACAGCTAGGAGCAGCGTTGAAAATGACGATTCTGACTTGAAATGGAGATTTGAGCAGTCGGTCTCGATTGGGAGTCGGGGAAGGGAAAGAGGGGGAGTGGGGGAAGGGAAAGAGGGGGAGTTTGAGAAGGGAAAGAGGGGAAGTAGAGGAAGGGAAAGAGGAGAAGTCGAGGAAGAGAAAGAGGGGGATTTGGGGAAGGATTCAAGGGAGAGAGGGGGAGTCGCCCGTCGGGAGATTATTAGGGATTACGAAAGAAAGAGGGGAGTCGGGGAAGGGAATGGAAAGTTACAAAAATTAGGTTAATGTATCTTAGGGCATAAAGTTTGAAATATTTACTAAAATACCATCCGGGTAAACGGGTAATCGGGTAAGAAATACTCCTTACCCATATCCGTTTCGATTAAGGAGCGGGTAATCGGGTAATTTTTTAATCGGGTAACCGGGTAATCGAAATACAATAAGTTATTCCTTATCCGTCCGATTACTATTCGGGTAAACGGGTAATCGGGTAAACGGGTAAAACTGCCACCCCTAATCTTGGCCATTTGAAGCATGGGGAATGGCCATAATTGGTCCTATCACCCCAAAATCAAGCTCCGATCGGCAATACATTCTTGTTGCAACCAATTACTTCTCCAAGTGGGTTGAAGCTACAGCCTTTCAAGAAGTCAAGGCCGTTACCGTAGTCGGCTTCATCTGGACACAAATCATTTACCCGTATAGCGTCCCTTGGTACATTGTAACGGACAACAAAACTCCTTACCATAAATCGAGTCATGGATCGATTATGCAAAAAGTTCCATATACATCAAAAGATGTCCTCGGCCTACAACCCAGCAGCTAACGAACTCGCACAAGCGTTCAATAAAACACTCTACAAAATCCTGAAGAAAATAGTAGGCAGCCACAAACACAATTGGAACGAGAAGCTTAGTGAAGCTCTCTGGGCGTATAGAACTACGTTTAGAACACTGACGTAATCAACTCCCTACTCATTGGTGTACGGTGCTGAAGCAGTGTTGCCACTCGAAATCCAGCTTCCTTCTCTCCGTGTTGCCATAAGGGAAGGCCTTACGGAGGAAGAATGTGCCCAACTCCGGCTCCTAGAACTAGAGTCGCTCGACGAATAGAGACTCGAAGCTCAGCAAAGACTCGATTGTTACCAGTCAAGAATGACCCGAGCTTTCAACAAAAAGGGAAGGCCTTCTCTTCAGCGCTACGCATCCCCTGCATCGAACGACTCAACTCGCAAAGGCGAGCAGATTTGGAGATGACGCCCTCAATTAATTGCTCCAAGTTGGTCGTGTCAACGCCAACTTGCTGCAGTTGGCCGATGGCAACCCAGGCATCTCCAATCATCGTAGGTGTGCTAGGGTCAGTAGCCGCCAAGAAGTCGGAGACAAACTCAGTCCATATCTCCCAAGCATGGCGCCTCTGTCGCGCCCGGAGCTTCTCAGAAGGCTGAGGAACAAACCTCTGCAAAGCCACCTATTAGTGAAAAAAAAAAAAGAGATAAGTAAGAAAGGAGAGAAAGGGATGCGCACCTGAACCGGCTGCAACAAATCTGAAGGATCCGCTCTAGCGCCGATAGGAGTCTGGAAAGTCTCCTCTAAATGATGACGTGCGCTCAGACCATCCGAGCGAGGAGCTAAGTGAGGAACAGGAGGCACTGACAAAGGAGGTATAGGGACTGTGGTCGGCCTCTCCAGAAGCGGTCTCTTATCGCGAACGTCCGAGTCGACTTGCTAGAAGTCGACCTCCGATGAAAACCAAACAGGAGGAGGAGGAAGATTGCCAACGCCCAAGTCGGCAGGGCAGTCCTTCTCAACTCGAGTAGGCTGAACAGGATCTGTAACCGACAAGTCATCGAGGATCTCTACAACTATGGCCGACTCAGTAGGAGTAGACCCCGTAGCCTTAGCAACTGGTGCCAAGTCTCCCTCAAATTCCATATGGGTAAAGTCGTCGAAGGACAGTCTATCCTCGCAGGCAAGATGTAGCCGCTCTGGAAGATCGAAGCCCGAAAGGTCGATGGGCTCCTCCAACACCTCACTCAACTGGAGAGGCAAAGACTCACTATGAGAAGCATCCCCCGCGCCCTGAGACGTACTCGACCAACAAGTACTCGACCGCAAAGGAGGAGGGGCCAACGATGGCGGTGCTCCACTGGCAGAGTCAATTTGAGTCGCCCCAAAGAAAGGGATGATCGCGGTATATCCCGGTTCTGATGGTGGACCACCTCGTGGCCGTTTCGAGACAGGCTGCGAAGCAGAGTCACCTTCAGGATCAGCTACCGACTTCTTCAAAGGAGCTGGTTTTCGCTTCGTGGAAGCAGCTACAGAAGAATAAGCCTTCGGTGCACCTTTCTTAGGAGGTGCCTTCTTTGGTTTCGACGACGGAGCCTTGGCAGCCCCTAAGGATAAAACAGTGGTGGTAACCTCATCGCCCAAGGAAGGCCGCGACGAACTTGCGGTGTCGGACTTACCATTCCCTTTCCCCTTGGCTGCAGGCTGCCTGCGCTTATGCCGAGGGTGCTCTTCACTGTTAGCCTCGTCGTCACTAAGAGGACGACCACAATCAACTGTCGGGGACAAATCCGAAGCCAAGCATCGCCATGCACGCTGAAAAAGAAAGCAAGTTGTTCAGTCCCTTAAAAAAAAACAAGGTAAAAGCAAAAAAAATAAATTTTACGTACCTCAAAAAGGGGAATAACTTTCTGAGTCCACGACTCAAAGAAAGGTGAAGTCACGTCGGGATTGACCCCTGCGCTATACCACGAAGGCACCATGACGCTGTTGCAAGGAAGAGCCACGCTGTTCTTCCAAAATTCCAACAGCTCGGCCAAAGTAAGCACCTCGCGGTGACTCGTCTCCAACATGCCGGGGAGGTCCAGACAAAACCTGATCTATCAGGCGAAATGATGAGGGTTGTAAGGCTCCACGCCCAAGAAGTGGTAGCTCCGGTAAGTCAAGTGACAAGTACGAATACTGAGAAAGTACTCGTACTCTTCCAACGAGATGGTCAGGTCGCCTGTGTCAGAAAGCACGCTAGGCCGAAGAAATTCGGTGTAGTACCAAATCTTTGGCCTCTCCAGTAAGAATAAGGCCCAAGCCTCCAGAACTGAGAGGAGCGCATTAAGTCGGGGTTTTTGTACTTAGGCATCAAAGGAATGCAGCCCCCACTCGAGTATGTGTCGTGTGAGCCACAGTAATGCCCTAGCCAAGCATAGATGTACGACCAAGGCAGACGGCCGGTGGAAAGTGAACTCAGGCCTCGGTAGAGGTTGGCCAATGCAGGACCAGCCAAACTGACTCGGACGCCAGTCACCATGATGCTTACGACCTTGAACACATCTGGCTGCACACAACCGCTGGGAGCAGGGATCACCCAGTGGCAAATCCACAACACCGGCAAAGCTGCTAAGTGGACGTCATCTGCCAAAGCCGCTGGGACACAAGCTCCTCAAAAACACGACACTCAGCCGCAGTCCGTATGCGAGGTACAATGCCTAAGAGCTTGTTGATTCTGCCAAGGCTCAGTCATGGGCTGAACTCCGTCCTCGGCTCGATACCAAAACTTGAGCCACTCCCTCAAGAACACCTGTGGCGTCCTCGGTGAAGTCGCGGGTCGTCAGGCACACCTCGTCGTACAGAGTGCCCGAGATCGGAAGGCCGCAAACACTGTGGAGATCCCAAAGCGAAATAGAGAACTCCCCGTGGCGTGTGAACAGTGTGTTCGTCTCGGGACTCCAGAGCTCTAAAACACAATGGCGAACGATGTTAGGACAACAGTAATGAAATAATGACGCCCGAACTGCGTGAAAGACCCAAATCTGCACCATCCTTTCACGACGATGGCCGAGTACAAGACTCACCCAGTCGAAGTAGAAAGGGGGAAGATGACAAAAACACGAAGCCGAATGCGTCTGGATAAGGTATTCCTGGTCGTGAATTGGGTGATTCAAGTACAACTTGGAACGCTAAAGGGAACGAAAGAGTGCACTGGACTCAACAAAATTTTGCCTTTAACGACATCGGACGGCGAAGCGGGTCGTCCATCGGGCAAAGGAAGCCAGAAGAGCAGGTCATCAACCTCCACCGGTTGGCTCCACAACTCTGACAAGTTCTGAGAAACCGGAAGCACGTCGGGCTGACCACCTAGAACCGACTCTGCCCTAGTGCACAAAATCGCGAGACGCGGTGCATTCGGATCTCAGATCTAGAGGAAGCTTCTCGAGCCACTGCGTGCGAAACGAGTTCCCCTCTGAGCCATCTTGGAGAGGAGCAACGACATCAGATGCCTCCAATATGAGGAAGGAGAAAACTCGACTACCCATCTGCAACCAAAGGAGCACGTGGACCAAAAATCTAAATCAAGTACACAAAACCTTTAAAAAAAAAAATCAGAAAACAAAAGTGACAAAAACAGAACAAAGTCGCATAAAAAAAAAAACAAAAATAAAGTCGCAAAAAAAAATCAAAGAAAAAGCGACGAAAAACAGAACCAAGTCGCATAAAAAAAATCAAGGCAAAGCGGTGAAAAACATAACAGAGCCGCAAAAAAAAAAAAAAAAACAAACGGCAAAAAGAAGAATATTAGTCTGAAGTCTGGTGACTCAATTGAGTCAACCTCTGCACTTGCGCGTCAAAATGGCAGCGTCAAAGCCACATCGGTGAAATGCAAGAAGAATGTCAACAGCAGTCTGGAGACCCAATATTAACCAAACGCGTCACTCCGGCGACCAAGCCAGAAAGATGGAGACTTGGCTCCAAACTCGACCAAATGCCCGGGACAACGTCGTACTGTTGCCTCAACGGCGAGCATCCGCAAAACAAAACGTGCAGTGGGCGCGAACTGTCGAAGTCATAGTGCAGCCAGTCGCACTGTCGAACTTCACAAAGTAAAGTTGGCGACAAAGCCAGACTCGACAAAAAAAATTCGGCGACCGAGCCGAAGCCATCCGCGAAACATCAAGGTCATCACAACCAGGCGACCAAGCCAAGCCCACCAAAGGCAAAACTCGACAACCCAAGCAAGGTTGCCACCGAAGTCAAAACAAAAGTTAAACTCACTTTCACTCAGTGACCGAGTCGAGCCCAACTGGAAAGTCGAGCTATTACAAACCGGCGACCATGCCAGAGTTATTACAAACCGGCGGCCTGGCGACCGAGATAGACCAAGAAAGACGACCAAGTGATCGTGTCGGACCAATGGGAGGAACACCATATTCGTTGCAATAGTCAAACACACTTTTGACGATGAATTCTTCACTTCGGCTAATCAGCAGTCAAATCCAAAATGCGAGAGCACGCAGGTATGTATCTCCACCTAAAAAAAAAATTGAAATTAAAAAAAATCGAAATAAAAAAAATTGAATTAAAAAAAAGAAGAAAACTCAAAAAAATCAAGAAAATTCAAAAGAAAAAAAAACATCAGAAAAAAAAGAGTTGCTTGACTAGTTAGACTCGATCAAGCAATTCGATCGAGTAATGCCGAGCAGTGCAAACAGACGAGAAGTTACGCCTCACGCGACGCACAAAGACGAAATGAACAAAGTCGCGACCGTCGTCGCAACCGATGATGCCGGAGTCGAAGGAGTGTCGCACAACAAGCGCACACTAGATGCCGCGCAATCGAAGTTACACCCGATGTTGCACAAAATCGCGAATGGAGTCACGAATGCAGCCGCACCGGAAGTCACCGCAAAAAGGAGCATGAGAGTCGACTGCCGTTGTAGACTGACAACAATCAAAATCGCGCTTATAGTGCACAATCGACGAGTTCGCGATGAAGACTGCCAGAAGCCGCGACGAGTCCGCGACGAGTTCAACCAGAGGTCGTCGCACCGTCACCGTACGACGAAGAGCACCGGAGGCCGCACAACAGAAAGCAATGGGGATCGTCGCACCGTCGCTGGAGAAGAAGCCGCGCTGGTGAGTGCGACGGAGTCTCAATAGCCGGACGTCGAACCAACGCACAACAAAGCCCCACATGAAGGAAGTGTCGCAAACAACGCAGTGAAGAACGTAGTCGCAACAAAGGCCGCAATCGGGGTTGCAACAGAACCGCGATAGATGTACGGTCTTCGCACGCAAGAAGAAGGAGATGCCCGAAGCCAAAGCCAGGGCCACCAGAAGCCATCACACACCGAAAGCGACCTACCCAGAGGTCGTCACCAAAGGAGGAGGTCGTCACCAAAGGAGGAGGTCGTCACCAAAGTAGCAGGTCGCCCCTGGCAATGAAGTCGCAGGAAATCAACTCCGCGCAACAAAAAATGTAGAGTGCAAAAATGAAGACGACCTTCCTATATACCAGGAGAACAAAAGGGGAGAAGTGAAGTAGAGAAGAGAGGAGAAAGAACAGAGACTCACCTGTGTATCATGAAGCCGCACCCAACCCGAAAAAGAACGTCGCTACAGGCATTGTGATGGCTTAACCGGAGTGCGAAAGAGATCATGACCAAATTCATGAACGAAAACCGCGATGAAAGTGGAGGAGAACGCTACAGCCAATGTCGTCGAACGCTGCACCAGACGATGCAATCCGTCACGTGCAGAGAAACCGTGAACGACGTCGCGTCGAGAACCTCTCTCAGTCGCAGAAGGAAGATAAACTGATGTCACAGAGACGTCTTACCCAAGCCTCACCGGGCATCACATGCAGGGATGCCGCAGGAGTCAAAAAATCACGATGTAACGGCGTTCAGGCCGCAAAAATGATGATGATCCTAAAAAAAAAAAACACGATGCGGACGATGTCGAGAGTGGAGCTGATGCCAAAATCGAAGATCGTCAGGTCGTCGACGGTGAAGAAAGCCGTAGCGTTGCACTAAGTTCGCTCCAACCAGAGGAGCGCAAGTCTCCGTGAAGAAGAAAAGAAGAAGAAGAAGAAACGAAAAGAAGAAGAAGAAGAAGAAGAAGAAACAGAAGAAGAAGAAAAGAAGAAGAGAAGAAAAAAGAAGAAGAAGAGGAGAGGAAGAAAAGAGAAGTAGAAGTGGAAATGCGTACCTTCTATCGTGGCAATGGAGAGAGAGTAGCAAGCGACAGGCGTCTCAGCCGAAGTGGTGTTAGTCTGTGTGGGAAAGAAAATAGAAGAAGAGGAGGCGACTAGGGCTTTTAAGCCCAAACGTCTCCTAAAATTTAGGAGATGGTCAGCCTCCTCCTCCCTCAATTAAAGCCTATCTAATCTCCTACGAATAATCCCATTCTAAGTAGGATTGTGCACGGGATAACTAGGTGAGGCTACGTAAGAGATCCACATCAACTAGGGTGGGGCCCACCATGCACCCTCCTAATTTTGAGCTCAAATTTGCTACGCCCACAGGCGGACTCCGCCCGCCTCTCACAGACGGAGGGCCCCCACATGGGCACGGGTGGGTCCCACCCTGACCGTATGTGAGAGGCGGGCGGAGCCAAGCGCTTCGCCCTGGCGTAGCAAATTTGAGCGCCCTAATTTTATCTCTCCTTCAAAATTCTTAAGTCACGTGATCCAATTAAGATGTTGTGTGTGCCCACAACCCCCAAGTCATGGTGTCACTCCTAAATTTGGGTCAAAGAAGTCAACTACTTCCAAGCGGGGCCACCACCTCACCCAACTTCAACTCGCTTCAGACGCGTCGATGTGCTACGAAACTCAGACAGAGTCAGTGTCAACTCTTCACTCTGCCACAGGGGCTCCAATTCGACAACAATGGCATCTCGGGCAAAGGTACAATTCCCGTATACATATATGTACCATCATGTACATACCCGTATATGCAAAAAATATTAGAAAAAATATACAAGCCCTAAAGAGTAAGAGCGCTAAAGAAAAAAGAAAGAAACAAAAAATTGTAGTGTACAAAAAATATACACTGTCCTAAAAGAGTAAGAGGACAAAAAAAAATAATGTACACAGAAAAAATCAAACGACCCTAAAAGAGTAAGAGGGTCCAAAAAAAAAAGAGAAGAAAAGTGTGTTGCGTGTGTGTAAAGTCATGTTCGAAATTTACTCGATCTCCTAACGAGTAAATCTCGAAGGGGGCAATCTATAGACGTCAAAATCTGACGCGGCCCAAATCCGACAAGTCCATGCAACAACCCACCCAATAGGTTCAGAAATCTCATTTCGTGTACACTGTGGACTCTCCAACCGTCCGCCCATCAATTTCATCAACATAGCCCACTGCGGGTCTGAGGTCCAGCAAAATTGATTTCTCAAATCGACTGACGGCCAGCCGAAATCAGAGCCACGTCAAACTCCTCAAGCCGCTCGGCAGCCGGCTCAAAAGGCAAAGCCATGCCGAAGGAAATCCCAGATCGACCAAGTCTGGTCGATCCCTCAGGGAGGGGAAAAAGGAAAGTTCCCCCCTCCTCTTATGGATCGAAGGAGGAAAACCAAGGAGCTCCTCTAGTCTTCTCTAATTCCAACTGAAGTAGAAGAAATCAACCGAGATCCTCTTTCTGAGGATCGAGCTCCAACAAACAAATCCAAGCACTGGCTACAAATAGCCAGAGACATAATGCCCAAAGGGTTGGACACCCAGAGGTTCATATATCTTTCACTCCAAGTCACTCGACTCAGAAGTTCTCTCGAGCCCAAAGTTCGTGAATTCTCAAATTTGTCGGAGCACACGTAGTCTACCGTAGAAGCTCTACACATTCACCGGTGACGTCAACACGCTGAATACATAGAACACAAATACTTCTGTCTGGCTGACTATACCCGTTGTCGTTCGTGCACACTCACTCGGAGACCCACCCAAAGTTCGTCATCGAACAGCAGAAGACAGTGACTTCACTGCCAACCACATCGGAGGTCGAATCAGAGGAAACCTACGAGATTGCATCCCCATAATTTCCCAAATTCAAAAACTCAAATTGAATTTTTCTCTATATTTAGTCGAATTAATCAATCGATCGCGCCTTTCCGCGGATCGGAGGTTTTTCGCCGAAACATATACAGTTAGGGAATTTGAAGAAAAATCATGAAAGAAGACAGTAGTAAGGATATTTTAAGAAAAAAATTATGATAGAAATAAATAGAAAATTTTGAAGAAAAATATTTTATGAAGGTAATAGTAAGGGAATATTATAAAAATTTATTCTTGATAGCTATAATAAAGGATTTGGAGGAAAAATTATGACTGAAGCCTATAGTATGGGAATTTGAAGAAAAATCACAAATGAAATCATTTATAAAGGCTATAGTAAGTGTATTTTTAAAAAATTCATTCCTGAAGGCTAGAGTAAGAGATTTGCAAGAAAATTAAGACTGAAGGCTATAGTAAAATATTTGAAGAAAAATAACAAATGAAGGCTATTGTGTGGGAATTTTAGAAAAATTTATTCCTAAAGGTTATAGTATAGGATTGGGCAGAAAAACTACAACTAAAGGCCAAGGTAAGGGAATTTGATGTAAAATCCCGAATGAAGCGTCAAAATGGATATGTCAAGAAAAACTATGATATAAATGTAAAAATTGTGAGATTTGAAGAAAAATCATTTATGAAGGCAATAAGGGAATTTTATAAAAATTCATTGTTGAAAGCTAAATGAGGGATTTGGTGGAAAAATAATGAATGAAGCCTACAACATGGGAATTTGATGAAAAATACAAATGCAGGCTATACTAAACAGCTTTCAAGAAAAATTATGATCGAAAACCAAAATTGCAAAGTTTAAAGACAAATCATTTATGAAGGCTATAGTAAGTTGATTTTAAAAAAATCATTTTGAAGGCTATAGCAAGTGATTTGGTGGAAAATTATGACTGAAGGCTATTATAAATAATTTGAAGAAAAATAATGTACGAAAGCTATAGTAAAATTATGAAAGAAAACAAAAATTGAAAATTTTTAAAGTAAAATAATTTATGAAGGCAATATTACGGGAATTTTAGAAAATTTTATTCCTGTAGGCAATAGAAATGGATTTGGAGGAAAAATTACAACTGAAGGCCTTAGGGTATTTGAAGTAAAATCATTTATGAAGGCTTTAGTAAGGATATTTAAGAAAAATTAGGACAGAACAAAAATTGCCAAATTTGAAGAAAAATCATTTACAAAGGCTATTGTATGGGAATTTCCTAAAAATTCATTCTAGAAGGCATTGATAGGGGATTTGGTGGAAAAGTTATGATTGAAGGTTTTAGTAAGGGAATTTGAAGAAAAAACACAAATGAAGGCTATACTAAGAATTTTTAAAAAAAATAATGGTAGAATACTTTTAAAAATTTCAAGAAAAATTATTTATAAATGCTACTATAATAAAAATTTTAAAAAATTCATTTGTGAAGGCTATAGTAAAAGATTTGGTAGAATATTATGATAGAAGGCTATAGTAAGAGAATTTGAAGAAAACTCACGAAAGATGGCTACAGTAAGGGAATTTTTGGATAGAAAACAAAAATTGCAATAAATGAAGAAAAATCATTTATGGAGGCTATACTAAATGAATTTAAAAAAAAACACTCATGAAGCCTACCATGAGGGATTCTGTGAAAAATTATGATTGAAGTCCACAATAAGGGAATTCGAATAAAATCACGAATGAAGGCTATAGTAAGAGAATTTAAGAAAAATATGAAAGAAAATAAAAATTGTGAAATTTGAAGAAAAATCATTTATGAAGGCTATAGTATGGAAATCTTATAAAAATTTATTCCAGAAGGCCATAATAAGGGATTTGGAGGAAAAAATTATACTAAAGCCTATAGTCAGGGAATTTAAAGAAAAATACGAATGAAGGCTATAGTAAGGCTATTTTTAGAAAAATTATGATGGAAACAAAATAGTGTAAATTTTTTAGAAAATTCATTTTTGATGGCTATAATAAGGCATTTGGGGGAAATATTATGGCTGAAGCTTATAGTAAGGAAATTTAAAGAAAAATCTCAATGAAGGCTATAGTAGGGTTTTTTAAGAAAAATTATGATAGAAAAAAAAATTGCTAAAGTTGAAGAAAAATCATTTATAAAGGCTATATCCGGAAGCTATAGTAAAGGATTTGGTCGAATATTATGATTGAAGGCTATAGTCAGCGAATTTGGTAAATCACGAAAGAAGGCTAAAAGTAGGGGTATTTAAATAGAAATTATGATAGAAAAAAATTGTAATAATTGAAAAAAAACTATTTATGAAAGCTATACTATGTGAATTTATAAAAAAATCACTCCTAAAGACTATAGTGAGGAATTTGGTGAAATATTATGACAAAAGGCTACACTAAGAGAATTCTAAGAAAATCATTAATCAATAATAAGGGCATTTACGAAAAATATGAAAGAAAAAAATATTGTGAAATTTGAAAAAAAAATCATTTATGAAGGTATAGTAATGGAATCATATAAAAAATTATTCCTGAAGGCTATAGAAGAGATTTGCACAAAAAATTACTACTGAAGTCTATTGTAAGGGAATTTGAAGAAAAATCAAGAATGAATGTTGTAGAAAGGATATTTAAAGGAAAAATATGATAGAAAAAAATTGCAAAATTTGAAGAAAAATATTTTATGAAGGCTATAGTAAGGGAATTTAATAAAAATTTATTTTTGATGGCTATAATAAGGGATTTGGGGGAAAATTTATGACTGAAACCTAAGTAATGGAATTTGAAGAAAAATCACAAATAAAGGCTATAGTATGGGTATTTTAAGAAAAAAATAAAAAAATTATAATTGCAAAATTTAAAGAAAAAACTTTTATGAAGCCTTTAATAAGGGAATTACACAAAAATTTATTCCAAAGGCAATAGTTTGTGATTTAGCGGAAAAAATACAACTGAAGGCCATAGTAAGGGAATTAGAAGGAAAATTACGAATGAAGGCTATGGTAAGGATATTTAAAAAAAAACTATGATAGAATGAAAAAAATGTGAAATTTAAATAAAATTCTTTTAGTAAGTGATTTGTTGAAATGATTATTGAATGCTAAATAAGGGATTTGTTGGAAAAATTATGATTGAAGCCTATAGTATTGGAATTTGAATAAAAATCACAAATGAAGGCTATACTAAGCATTTTTTAAGAAAAATTATGATGGAAAATAAAAATATCAAAATTTAAAGAAAAATCATTTATGAAGGCTATGGTAGTGAATTTTAAATATTATGACTGAAGGCTATAATAAATAATTTGAAGAAAAATCACGAATAAAAGCTATAGTATGGGTATTTAAAGAAAAATTATGAAAGAAAACAAAAATAGAAAAATTTATAGAAAAATCATTTATGAAGGCTATTGTAATGGAATTTTAGAAAAATTTATTCCTAAAGGCAGTAGTAAGGGATATGGAGGAAAAATTACAACTGAAGGCCATAGTAAGGGTATTTTAAGTAAAATCATATATAAAGGCTATAGGAAGGTTATTTTAAGAAAAATTATGATAAGAAAAAAAAATGCCAAATTTGAAGAAAAATCATTTAAATAGGCTATTGTATGGGAATTTTCTAAGAAATGATTCTTGAAGGCTATGATAAGGGATTCGGTGAAAAAATTATGATTGAAGGATAAGCACAGCAATTTTAAGAAAAATCACAAAAGAAGGCTATACAGAGCATTTTTTTATAAATATCATTTATAAAAGGTACAATAAAGAAATTTTAAAAAATTTATTCTGTAAGGCTATAGTAAAGGATTTGGTGGAATATAATGATTCAAGGCTACAGTTAAGGATTTGAAGAAAAATACCAAATGAAGACTATAAGTGAGGGTATTTTAAGAAACATTATGATAGAAAACCAAAATTTTAAAGAAAAAACAGTTATGAAGGCTATACTAAGTGAATTTAAAAATAAAATCACTCTAAACAGCTATAGTAAGGAATTCGGTGAAAAATTATGATTGAATGTAGTTTGGGAATTCGAAGAAAATCAAGAATGATAGCAAAGGTAAGGGCATTTGAGAAAAAAATGAAAGACATGGAAAATTGCAAATTTTGAAGAAGATCATTTACGAAGGCTATAACAAGGGAATCTTATAAAAATTTATTCCTCAATGCAATAGTATGGGATTTGGAGGAAAAATTACAATTGAAGTCTACAGTTAAGGAATTTGAAGAAAAGTCATGGATGATGGCTGTAATAAGGATATTTTATGAAAAATAATGACAGAAAAAAATAACAAAATTTGAAAAAAATCTTTTGTGAGGGCTATCATAAAGGAATTTTATAAAAATTCATATTTGATTACTATAATAAGGGATTTCGGGTAATTATTATGACTGGAGCCTATACTAAAGGAAGAAAAGTCACAAGTGAAGGTTAGTAAGGGGTTTTTAAGAAAAATTATGATTAAAAAAAAAGTTGCAAAATTTGAAGAAAAGTCATATATAAAGGCTATAGTAAGTGAATTTTAAAAAAATTCATCCCTAATGGCTATAGTAAGGGATTTGGTGAAAAATTATGAGGGGAGGCTATAGTAAAGAATTTGAAGGAAAGCCACAAATAAAGGCTATAGAATGGGTATTTTAAGAAAAATCATTTTTTAAGACAATAGTAAGGGAATTTTAGAAAAATATATTCCTAAAGGTAATAGTAATGGATATAGAGGAAAAATTAACCCTGAAGGCTTTTGTAAGGGAATTTGCAGTAAAATCATCAATAAAAGCTATATGAAGGATATTTTAATAAAAATTACGATAGAAAAAAAATAGAAAATTTTGATGAATAATCTTTTATGAAGGATCAAGTAAGGGTATTTTATAAAAATTCATTATTGACGGCTATAATAAGGGATTTTGAGAAAAAATTATGACTGAAGCCTATAGTATGTGAATTTGAAAAAAAATCACAATTGAAGACTATTCTCAGGGTTTTTTAAGAAAAATAATGATAGGAAAAAAATGCAAAATCTGAAGAAAAATTATTTATAAAGGTTATTTTCAGTGATTTGGTGGAATATTATGATTGAAGGCTATGGTAAAGAATTTGATGAAAAATCATATATGAAGGCTATAGTAATCGTATTTTAAGAAAAATTTTGAAAGAAAACAAACATTTCAAAATTTTCAGAAAATTCATTTATGAACACTATAATAGTAAAGGAATTTCATATAAATTCATTCTTGAAGGCTACATAAGGGATTTGGTGGAAATATTAGAAAAGTTTATTCCTTAAGGTAATAGTAATAGATTTGGAGGAAAACATACAACTAAGGGCCATTAAAAGGGAATTTGAAGTAAAATCATCAACAAAGACAGTAAACAAAAATTGCAAATTTTGAAGAAAAATCTTTTATGAAGGCTATAGTCAGTGAATTTTTTAAAAATTCATTCTTGATGGCCACAATAAGGGATTTGGTGGAAAATTTATGACTGAAGCCTGTAGAATGGGAATTTGAAGAAAAATCACAAATAAAGGCAATAGTAAGGGTTTTTCAAGAAAAATTAAGAAAAAAAACGAAATTGCTAAATTTGAAGAAAAATCATTTATAAATGCTATAGCAAGGTAATTTTTAAAAAATTCATTTATGAAGGCTATAGTAAGGGATTTGGTGGAAAATTATGATTGAAGGCTACAGTAAAGAATTTGAAGAAAAATCTCAAATGAAGGCTATAGTAATAAGAGAAATTATGAAAGAAAACTAAAATTGCAAAATTAGAAGAAAATTCATTTATGAAGGCTATAGGGAATTTCAGAGAAATTTATTTCTAAAAGCTATATTACTACAATTGAAAGCCATGGGCAGGAAATTTGAAGTAAAATAACGACTGAAGGCTATAGAAACTATATTTTAAGAAAAACAACAATAGAAAGCACAAATTATGAAATTTGAAGAAAAATCTTTTATGAAGGCTACAGTAATGGAATTTTATATAAATTCTTACTTTAAGCTAAATCAAGGATTTGGTGGAAAAATTATGATTGAAGGCAATAGTAAGGGAATTTGAAGAAATATCACAAATGAAGGCTATTCTAACTTTTTTTAAAGAAAAATTATGGTAGAAAAAAATTGAATTTAAAGAAAAAACATTTATGAAATCTATAATCAGTGAATTTTAAAAAAATTCATTCAAAAGGCTAAAATAGGGGATTTGATGGAAACTTACGACTAAAGTCTATAATAAATAATTTGATGAGATATCACGAATGAAAGCTATAATAAGGGTATTTTAAGAAAAATTGTGAAAGAAAACAAAATTTTCAAATTTTTAAGAAAAATCTTTTTAGGAGGCTAATATAAGGGAATTTTAGAAAAATTTATTCCTTAAGGCAATAATTGTAAAGGATTTGGTGGAAAAAATTACAAGTGAATGGAATTTGAAGTAAAATAATGAATAAAGACTATAGTAAGGAGATTTTAAGAAAAATTAAGATAAAGAAATTACAAAATTTTAAGAAAAATCTTTTATGAAGGCAATAGTAAGAGCTTTTTATAAAAAAAATCATTCTTGATTGCTATAATAAGTGATTTGGTGGAAAAATTATGATTGAAGTCTATAGTATAGGAATTTGAAGAAAAATCACAAATGAAGCCCATAGTAAGGGTTTTTTAAGAAAAATTATTATAGAAAACAAAATTGCTAAATTTGAAGAAAAATCATTCATAAAGTCGATATTAAGTTAATTTTTTTAAAAAAATCATTCCTGAAGGCTATAGTAAGGGATTTGGTGGAAAATTATGACTGAAGGCTATTGTAAAGAATTTGAAGAAAAATCAGATATGAAGACTAAAGTATTGGGATATTAAGAAAAAATAAGAAAGAAAATAAAAAATTTCAAAATTTGAAGAAAAATTAATTATGCAGGTAATTGAAAGGGAATTTAAGAAAACTTTATTCCTAAAGGCAATCGTTATAGATTTGGAGGAAAACATACAACTGAAGGCCATAGTAAGGGAATTTGAAGTAAAATTATAAATAAAGGCTATAGTAAGGATATTTTAAGAAAAATTATGACAGCAAACAAAAATTGCAAATTTTGTAGAAAAATCTTTTATGAGGCAATAGTAAGTGAATTTTTTAAAAATTCATTCTTGATGGCCATAATAAGGGATTTGGTGGAAAAATTATGACTGATGCCTGTAGAATGGGAATTTGAATAAAAATCACAAATAAAGGCAATAGCAAGGGTTTTGCAAGAAAAATTATGATAGAAAAAAAAATTGCTAAATTTGAAGAAAAAACATTTATAAAGGCTATAGTAAGGTCATTTTTAAAAAAATATTTTATGAAGGCTATAGTAAGGGATTTAATGGGAAATTATGACTGAAGGCTACAGTAAAGAAGAAAAATCTCAAATTAAGGCTATAGTAAGGGTATTTTAAGAGAAATTATGAAAGAAAACAAAAATTGTAAAATTTGAAGAAAAATCATTTATGAAGGCTATATGGAATTTCATAGAAATTTATTCCTAAAAGCTATATTACTACAATTGAAAGTCATGAGCAGGGAATTTGAAGTAAAATAATGGTTCAAGGCTATAGAAACTATATTTTAAGAAAAACAAAGATTGAAAGCACAAATTATGAAATTTGAAGAAAAATCATTTACGAAGACTACAATAATTGAAGTCTATAGTTAGGGAATTTGAAGAAAAAACACAAATGAAGGCTATACTAATCATTTTTTAAGAAAAATAGTGGTTAAAAAAAAAATTACAAAATTTAAGGAAAAATCATTCATGAAGGCAATAGTAAGTGAATTTTAAGAAAAATCACTTTTAAGGCTGTAGTAAGGGATTTGGTGGAAAATTATGACTGAAGTCTGTAATATATAATTTTAAGAGAAATCAAGAATGAAGTTATAGTAAAAGTATTATAAGAAAAAGTATAGAAGGAAACAAAAATTTCAAATTTTAAAGAAAAATCATTTATGAAAGCTATAGTAAGGGAATTTTAGAAAAATTTATTCCTAAAGGCAATAGTAAGGGATTTGGAGGAAAAATTATGACTGAAGGCCATAACAAGGGTATTTGAAGTAAAATCAAGAATAAAGGCTATAATAAGGATATTTTAATAAAAATTATGATAGAAAACAAAAATTACAAGATTTGAAGAAAAATCATATATGAAGGCTTTAGTAAGGGAATTTGACAAAAATTCATTCGTGAAGGCTATAGCAAAGGATTTGGCGTAATATTGTGATTGAAGGCTATAGTAAGGGAATTTGCAAAAAAATCACGAATGAAGGCTATAGAAAGGGTATTTTAAGAAACATTATGATAGAAATCAAAAGTTGTAATACTTGAAGAAAAATTATTTATGAAGACTATACACAGTGAATTTAAAAAAAAAATTACACTTGAAGGCTACAATGAGGAATTCAGTGAAAAATTATGACTGAAGGCTACATTAAGGGGATTCGAAGAAAATCACGAACGAAGGCTATAGTAAGCGAATTAAAAAAATATATGAAAGAAAAAAAAATTCCAAAATTTAATGAAAAATATTTTATGAATGCTATAGTGTGGGAATCTAATAAAAATTTATTCCTGAAGACTGTAGTAAGGGATTTTGGAGGAAAAATTACTACTGAAGTCTATAGTTAGGGACTTCGAAGAAAAATCACAAATGAAGGCTGTAGTAAGGATATTTTAAGGAAAATATGATAGAAAACTAAAATTACAAAATTTATAGAGAAATCTTTTATGAAGACAGTAAGGGAATTTTATAAAAATTCATTTTTTATGGCTATAATAAGGGCTTAGGGGAAAAAAATCAGATTGAAGCGTATAGTAAGGAAATTAGAATGAAAATCACAAATGAATGCTATTGTAACGGTTTTTTAAGAAAAATTATGACAGAAAATAAATAATGCAAAATTTAAAGAAAAGTCATTTTTAAAGGCTATAGTAAGTGTATTTTAAAAAAATTCTTTCCTAAAGGCAATAGTAAGGGATTTGGCAGAAAAATTACAACTAAAGGCCAGAGCAAGGGTATTTAAAGTAAAATCATGAATAAAGGCAATAGTAAGGATATTTAAAGAAAAATTATGATAGAAAACAAAAAATTTTAAATTTGAACAAAACTCATTTATAAAGGCTATAGTAGATGATTTGGCAGAAAATTACAACTGAAGGCCTTGGAAAGGGAATTCAAAGTAAAATCCCGAATGAACATATTAAGAAAAATTATGATAGAAAGTAAAAATAGTGAAATTTGAAGAAAAATCATTTATGAAGGCAATAGAAGGGGAATTTTGATAAAATTTCTTTCTTGAAGGCAAAAGAAAGGATTTGATGGAAAAATTATGATTGAAGCCGATAGTATGGGAATTTGAAGAAATATCACAAATGAAGGCTATTATAAACATTTTTAAAGAAAAATTATGGTGGAAAAAAAATTGGAAAATTTAAAGAAAAAAAATTTATGAAGGCTTTAGTATGTGAATTTTTAAAAAATTCATTCAGAAGCTATAGTAAAGGATTTGGTAGAAAGTTATGACTGAAGTCTATAATAAATATTTTGAAAACTATAGTAAATAATCACCTATGAAAGCTATGTTAAAGGTATTTGAAGAAAAATTATGGAAGAAAGCAAAAATTTCAAAATTTGAAGAAAAATAATTTATGAAGGCAATTATTGTATGAGAATTTTATAAAAATTTCTTCCTTAAGGCAATAGTAAGGGATTAGGTGGAAAAATTACAACTGAAGGTTGTAGTAAGTGTATTTAAAGTAATATCATGAATAAAGGCTATAGCAGATATTTTAAGAAAAATTAAGATGGAAATCAAAAATTTTAAATTTTGAAGTAAAATCATATATGAAGGTCATTGTAAGGGAATTTTATAAAAAATCATTCTTGAACGTAATCATAAAGAATTTGGCTGAAAAATTACAATTGAAGGCCATAGTAAGAAAATTTGAAGTAAAATCACGAATAAATGCTATAATAAGGATCTTTTAGGAAAAATTATGATAGAAAACAAAAAATTGTCAAAATTGAAGAAAAATCATTTATAAGAGCTATTGTATGGGAATTTTCTTAAAATCATTCTTCAAGGCTACGGGATTCGGAGGAAAAATTATGATTGACAGTTATTGTAAGGGAATTTGAAGAAAAATAAAAAATGAAGGCAATACTTCGCATTTTTAAAGAAAAATTAGGGTAGAAAGCTATAGTAAAGGGAATTCTAAGAAAATCATGAATGAAGGCTACAGGCATTTAAGAAAAAAATTGAAAGAAAACAAAAATTACAAAATTTGAAGAAAAATTATTTATGTAGACTAGTAAGGGAATCTGATAAAAATTTATTCCTGAAGCCAATAGTAAGAGAATCTGAAGAAAAATCACAAATGAAGGCTAAAGTAACGATCTTTTAAGAAAAATTATGACAAAACAAAATAATTGCAAAAATTTGAAGAAAAATTATTTATAAAGGCTATTGTAAGTGAATTTAAAAAAAATCCATTCTTGAAAGCTATAGTAAGGTAATTTGTTGGAAATTAAGACTGAAGGTTATAGTAAAGAATTTAAACAAAAATCACAAATGAAGGCTATAGTATGAGGATTTTATGAAAAATTAAGAAAGAAAACAAAAATTACAAAATTTGAGGAAAAATCATTTATGAAGGCTATAGAAAGGGAATTTTAGAAAAATTTATTCCTAGAGGCAATAGTAATGAATTTGGAAGAAAAAATTATAACTAAAGGCCATAGAAAGGGAATTTAAAGTAAAATCATGAATAAAGGCTATAGCAAGGATAGTTTAAGAAAATTTTTGAAAGAAAACTAAAATTGCAAATTTTGAAGAAAAATATGTTAAGAAGGCAATGGAAACTTTTCTAATAAAAATTCATTTTTAATGGCTATATTAAGGGATTTGGGGGGAAAAGTATGACTGTGGCCTGTAGGAAGGGAATTTGATGAAAAATAACAAATGAAGGCAATAGTAAGGGTTTTCTTAGAAAAATAATGATAGAAAATAATAATTGAAGGCTATAGTAAGGGATTTGGTGGAAAATTATGACAAAAGCCTATAGTAAAGAATTTGAAGAAACGTCACCAATGAAGACTATAGAATGGGGACTTTAAAAAAAATTAAAAAATATTTTAAAATTTGAAGAAAAACCATTTATGAAGGGCAATAATAATGGTTTTGAAGGAAAAATTACAACTAAAGCCCACAAAATAGGAATTTGAAGTAAAATCATGAATAAAGGCTATAGTAAGGATATTTTAAGAAAACTTATAGAAAATAAAAATTGCAAATTTTGAAGAAAAATCATTTATGAAAGCTACATTATGGGAGTTTTATTAAAATTCATTCTTGAAGGCTATCGAAGGGATTTGGCGGAAAAATTACAATTGAAGGCCATAATAAGGGAATTTGAACTAAAATCATGAAAGAAGGCAATAGTAAGGATATTTAAGAAAAATTATGATAGAAAACAAATATCTACAAATTTGAAGAAAATTCATTTATAAAGGTTAATGTTTAGAAATTTCATAAAAAATTCATTCTTGAAACCCATGATAAGGGCTTTGGAGGAAAAGTTATGATTGAAGGCTACAATATGAGAATTTGAAGCAAAATCCCAAATGAAGACTATACTAAGCATTTTTAAGAAAAATTATGGTATAAAAATTTTTACAAAATTTTAAAAAAATCACTTATAAAAGCTTCAGAGAGGAAATTTTAAAAAAATTCAATTGTTATGGCTATAGTAATGGATTTGGTGGAAAATCATTTACCAAGGCTTATTGTATGGGAATTTAAAGAAAAATCACGAATCAAGGATATAGTAAGAGTATTTTAAGAAAATTTTGGATAGAAAAGAAAAACTTAATACTTGAAGAAAAATCATTAATCGAGGCTATACAAAGTGAATTTAAAAAAAAAATTACTCCTGAAGGGTATAGTGAGAAATTCAGTGAAAAATTATGAGTAAAGGCTACAGTTACAAAATTTGAAGAAAAACACGAAAGATGGCTAAAGTAAGGGCATTGAAGAAAAAAATGAAAGAAAACGGAAATAGTTAAAACTTTATTCCTGAAAGCTATAGGAAGGGATATGGATGAAAAATTACAACTGAAGACTATAGTTAAGGACATTGAAGACAAATCACGAAAGAATGCCATAGTAAGGATATTTTAACAAAAATTAAGAAAGAAAAAAAAATGCAAATTTTGAAGAAAAACATTTACTAAGGCTATAGTAAGGGAATATTATAAAAATTCATTTTTCATGGCAATAATAATGGATTTGGGGGAATAATCTTGACTTAAGCCTATAATAATGGAATATGAAGAAAAATCTCAAATGAAGGTTATAGTAAGGGTTTTTAAGAAAAATTATGATAACAAACATAAATAGAAAAATTTAAAAATAATAATTTAAAAATGCAATAGTCACTGAATTTAAAAAAAAAATCATTACTGAAGGCTATAATTTGGAGGAAAATTATGACTGAAGGCTATAGTAATGAATTTGAAGAAAAATCACAAATGAAGGCAGTAAGGGTATTTTAAGAAAAATTATGAAAGAAAACAAAAATAGAAAAACATTAAGAAAAATCATTTATGAAGGCTAAATTGTGAGTCCTTAAGAAAAATTTAGTCCTGAAGGCAATAGTAAGGGATTTTGAGGAAAAATTTCAACTGAAGACCATAGTTAGGGTATTTGAAGTAAAATCACTATTAAATGCTATAGTAAGGATACTTTAAGAAAAATCATGACAGAAAAAAAAAATTGCAAAACTTGAATAAAAATCATATATGAAGGACATAGTAATGGATTTGGCACAAAAATTACAACTGAAAGCCATACTAAGGGAATTTGAAGTAAAATCTCGAACGAAGGCTATGATAAGGAAATTTTAAGAAAAATAGTGATAGCAAAAAAATAGCCAATTTTGAGGAAAAATTATTTATAACGGCCATTGTATGGGAATTTCCTAAAAAAGCATTCTTGAAGGCTACGAAAAGGGATGTGGTGGAAAAAATATTATTGAAGGCTATAGCAAGGGAATTTGAAGAAAAATCACAAATGAAGGTTATTCTAATCGATTTTTAAGAAAATTTAAGGTAAACAAAAATTTCAAAATTTTAGGAAAAATTTTTTATAAAAGAAAAATAAGAAACTATTTAAAAACTTCATTCGTGAAGGCTATAGAAAAGGATTTGGTGGAATATTAAGATTGAAGGTTATAGTAAGGAAATTTGAAAAAAATCTCGATTGAAGGGAATAGTAAGTGTATTTTAAGAAAAATTATGATAGAAAACAAAAATTTAAATACTTTAAGAAAAATCATTTATGAAGTCTATACAAAGTAAATTTTTTAAAAAATCACTCCTGAAGGCTATAGTGAGGAATTCGGTAAAAAATTTATGACTGAAGGTTACAGTAAGGGAATTTGAAGAAACTCGCGAATAAAGGCAATAACAACGGCATTTAAAAAAAATGAAAGAAAAAAATAAAAATTTAAAGAAAAATCATTTATGGAGGCATGGGAAACATATAAAACTTTATACCATAAGGCTATTGTAAGGGATATGGAGGAAAAATTACTACTGAAGCCTATATATCAGGAATTTGAAGAAAAATAACGAATGAATGTAGTAGTAAGGATATTTTAAGAAAAATTGCGATAGAAACCAAAATTGAAAAAAATTGAAGAAAAATCTTTTATGAAGGCTCTAGTTAGGGAATTTTACAAACATTCATTCTTGATGGCTATAATAAGGGATTTGGGGGAAAAATTATGACTGAAGCCTTTAGTAAGGGAATTTGAAGAAAAATCACAAATGAAGGCTAGTAAGGGTATTTTAAGAAAATTTATGAAAAAAAAAAATTGCAAAATTTGAAGAAAAATCATTTATGAAAGCTATAGTAAGGTAATTGAACTAAAATTTATTCGTAAAGGCTATAGTAAGTGATTTGTCAAAAAACTACAACTGAAGGCTACAGTGAGGATAGTTTAAGAAAAACTATGATAGAAAGCAAAAATTGTGAATTTTAAGCAACACCATCAATGAAGGCTATAGTAAGGAAAAAATCATTCTAAAAGGCTTAAGAAGGGATTTGGTGGAAAAATTAAGATTGAAGCCTATAATTAGGGAATTTGTAGAAAAATCACAAATGAAGGCTATACTAAATATTTTTAAGAAAAATTATGATAGAAAACCATAATTGCAAAGTTTAAAGAAAAAGTATTTATGAAGTCTAGTAAGTGAATTTTTAAAAAAATCATTCTGAAGGCCATTGTAAGGGATTTGGTGGAAAATTATGACTAAAGGCTACAGAAAGAAATTTGAAGAAAAATCACGAAAGAAAGTTAAAGGGTGTTTTAAGAAAAATTACAAGAGAAAACAAAAATTGAAAAATTAGAAGAAAAGTCATTGATGACAGCTATAGTAAGGGAATTTTAGAAATATATCTTCCCAAAGGAATAGTAAGAGATTTGGAGGAAAAATTACAACTGAAGGCCATACTGTGGGTATTTGAAGTAAAATCATGAATAAAGGCTATAGTAAGGATATTATAAGAAAAATTATAATAGAAAACAAAAAATGAAAAATATAAAGAAAAATCATATATGAAGGCATAAGGATATTTTATAAAAAATTATTCTTGAAGGCTATAGTCAGGGATTTGGCAGAAAGATTACAATTAAGGCCATAGTATCAGAATTTGAAGTAAAATCTCGAATGAAGGCTATAGAGTAAGGGTTCTTTTAAAAAAATTATGATAGAGAACAAAAATTTCAAAAGTTGAAGAAAAATCATTTAGAAGGCCATAGTAAGCAAATTTCAGAAAATATTCTTCCTGAAAGCTATAGTAAATGATTTGGTGGAAAAACTACAACTGAAGGCCATGGTAAGGGAATTTGAACTAAAATCATGAATGAACGCTATAGAAAGGATATTTTAAGAAAAACAATGATAGAAAGTAAATATTGCAAAATTTGGAAAAAAATCATTTATGAAGAAAAGGAATTTTATAAAAATTCATTCTAGAAGGCTATAATAAGGGATTTCATGGAAAAATTATGACTGAAACCAATAGCATGGGAATTTGAAGAAAAATCACAAAAGAAGGTTATACTAACTGTTATATGAAAAAATATGATGCAAAACTAAAATTGAAAAATCTGAAGAAAAATCATTTATAAAGGCTATAGTAATGAAATTTAAAGAAAAATCATTCCTTAAGGCTATAGTAAGGGATTTGATGGAAAATTATGATAGAAGGATATAGTAAAGAATTTGAAGAAAAATCACAAATGAAGGCTATAGTAAGGGTAAATTAACAAAAATTATGAAAGAAAACAAAAATAGCAAAATATTAAGAAAAATCGTTTATGAAGGCAATTGTGAGGGACTTCAAAAAATTTATTCCTAAAGGCAATATTAAGGGATTTGGGGGGGAAATTTCAATTGAAGGCCACAGTTAGGGTATTTGAAGTAAAATCATGAATAAATGCTACAGTAAGGACACTTTAAGAATAATTATGTCAAAAAAAATTACAAAATTTGAATAAAAATCATATATGAAGGCTATAGTAAAAGAATTTTATAAAAATTCATTCTTGAAGGCTATACTAATGGATTTGACACAAAAATTACATCTGAAAGCCATACTAAGGGAATTTGAAGTAAAATCTCGAACGAAGGCTATAGTAAGGATATTTTAAGAAAAATAATTTTAGTAAACAAAATTTCCAAATTTGAGGTAAAATCATTTATAAAGGCTATTGTATGGGAATTTCCTAAAAAAACATTCTTGAAGGCTATGAAAAGGGATCTGGTGGAAAAGATATGATTGAAAACTATAGTAAAGGGATTTGAAGAACAATCACAAATGAAGGCTATTCTAAGTAGTTTTTAAGAAAAATTAAGGTAAATAAAAATTAATTTTTAGGAAAAATCATTTATAAAAGATACAATAAGGAAATTTTTAAAAAATTCATTCATGAAGGCTATAGCAAAGGATTTAGTGGAATATTATGATTGAAGGTTATAGTAACGGAATTTGAAAAAATATCGAATGAAGGCAATAGTAAGTGTACTTTAAGATAAATTAAGATAGAAAAAAATTAACATTAGAAGAAAAATCATTTAACAAGTCTATACTAAGTGAATTTAAAAAAAATACTCCTGAAGGCTATACTGAGGAATTCGTTGAAAAATTATTACTGAAGGCTACAGTAAGCCAATTCAAAGAAACTCACGAATAAAGGCTATAGTAAGGTCATTTAAGAAAAAAATGAAAGAAAAAAATAAAAATTTAAAGAAAAATCATTTATGAAGGCAGGGGAAAGTTATAAAACTTTATACCAGAAGGCTATTGTCAGGGATACGGAGGAAAACTTACTACTGAAGCCTACAATTTGGGAATTTAAAGAAAAATCACTACCGAATGTTGCAGTAAGGATATTTTATGAAAAATAATGATAGAAAATAAAAATTGCAAAATTTGAAGAAAAATCTTTTATGAAGGCTATAGTAGGGGAATTTTATAAACATTCATTCTTGATGGCTATAATAAGGGATTTGGGGGAAAATTCTCACTGAAGGCTATAGTAAGGAAATTTGGAGAAAAATCACAAATGAAGGCTATATAGTAAGGTATTTTAAGAAAAATTATGTAAGAAAATAAAAACAGCAAAATTTGAATAAAAATCATTTATAAAAGCAATAGTAAGGGAACTGCACAAAAATTTATTCCTAAAGGCTATAGTAAGTGATTTGGTAGAAAAACTACAACTGAAGGCCATAGTAAGGGAATTTGAAATAAAAGCACAAATGAAGGCTATAGTAAGGATATTTTAAGAAAAACTATGATAGAAAGCAAAAATTGTGAAATTTGAAGCAAAATCATTGATGAAGGCTATCGTATGGGAATTTTATAAAAACTCATTCTTAAAGGCTTAATAAGGGATTTGGTGGAAAAATTATGATTGAAGCTAGTAGTTAGGGAATTTGAGGAAAAATCACAAATAAAGACTATACTAAGCATTTTTTAAGAAAAATTATGATAGACAACCAAAATTGAAAAATTTTAAAAAAAATCATTTATAAAAGCTATAGTAAGTGAATTGTTAAATAATTCATTCTGAACGCCATTGTAAGGGATTTGGCTGAAAAATTATGACTTGGGCCTATAGAAAAGAATTTGAAACAAAAATAGGAAAGAAAGCTATAGTAAGAGTATTTTAAGATAAACTGTGCAAACTTGAAATCCGAAAACCATGGGTGATACCTCCAGTGGTTTTTTAAAACGGTGGGTAGAGAGGTGGAAAGTGATTCACCCTTATCTCTTCATCAATGGTGATGTCTTGTCAACCTTCAAAGTCTTCAAGTGAATAGTGGTTCACTGTTGGTGATAATGACAAGTTGTCTTTTGTCAAAATCAGTGGGCTGCAAACCATGGTGGTTTTGCTGCTGATGTCGTGGCTGATGTTGGCATGAGTCAATCGTCAATAGTGGTTGATGTTGACTCCTAGATTGGCAGCAATGAAGTGAGCTCTCCAATCTTTGGCTCGTGCCAATACCTCTTTGACGTATTGATAACGTCTCTTCTTATAGTCTGGAGGGTAATCCTAGTTGTTAATTACCTCTAATGGAAATGGGTCCAAATCTTTTGGTACCGTTTCAATTATGTGGGCCCATTGAGGGAAATCTTGCAATATTTCTCTCTTTATTTGTCTGACCTGGTGTAAATACCATTTGTCTTGGTAATTTTTCTCAAAAATATTGAGAGGTGTAGGTCTGGGCCTTCTATTCATCGTCTTGTAGTGTAGCTTCGGCTTCAGTATCGCCAAGTTGAACACTTCCTGCACAGTCATTGTTTCCTGCAGGAGAAGTTGTAAGAACAGGTTGGTGAGAAAGGAATATTGTCGCAAAGATTTTTTGTATGATCTTTGCGCGGTAGGTAGCTGCTTCAGCCTCAAAGGCTGTAGGGAACTTTTGCAGGTATCGTTCCCTGAGTTCCCTGGGATCGCTACTGGTGACTTCATCCAATTCATCGGTTATCGGGATTTTGCCCCAGTCTTCAAGGTCGGCCTTTATGGCGGTAACTGCAGTGTCGTAGAGTTGGGTCGTGTAGTAATTGATCCATCTCTGGACTTCATAAGTTCGCCAGAGTGCTAGAATGTTGTTGTTGTTGTTGTTAACTTCCCACTGGACTTGCCATATCCATGGGATTTCATACTTGATGAAAAAGGTAGCTTCCATCTGTGTGGTATATAGATCAGAGCTCTAGGCTGTTCGGAGTTGTGGATGTGTCATACACCATTCTCGGAACAGGATTGGTAATGATGGTTGCGGAGCTTTGTCATCATTAAAACTGCCGCAAAAGATCTGAACCTCTCCCCCCATCGAAGACCACCAATGGTAGAACCAAGGCGGGATGGGCTGAGATAGCAGGGCAGCACGAGGATGGAAGTAATAAGTATGGGACCTTGTAGTATTATTATACATAAATGCATAGTAGAACGCATCTATGTAGTCCCAATAAGTAGTAGCTGAAGTAGCTGATATAGGAAAAGGGGTATTAGGGCTTGTAGGGCAATCAAAAGTATTGAGTAATCGCTCGATAGTAACTTGTGTGCGGGCGACCTCATTATTGTTTTTCTGTTGCTTGACTTTTATACTGCCGGTAAGTAATACTATACTCGAGTAGTAGTCAAGAGGTTTACCCACTCATTGTGGGAACAGATGTGATCCTCCCAAGGTCTGATGTGCTAGGGGCCAAGGGGGCTGGTGTGAATTAAGTCCGTCTGGTAAGAACTGGACAAAATCTTGAGTGTTTTTGCGGTACGAGGGTAGTGGCTCTTGTACCGCTTGAGAAAAAGTAGTAGAAGGAGTGGCGGTAGTAGCCCCTTGGCTCCTTTGGTCGAGTATTGCCTGAAGCTCTTCTATAGTGCAGAAGGCCAGGGGTTTGTTTATGGTCGGTGGCTTAGTAGAGCCAGACGATCCAGCAATAGTAGCAGAGCTCGAGGCCCTCTGAGTAGATTTTTGTTTTTTGGAGTGTATTCCTAAAGAGGATTGTCGTGAAGACGACATTGGCCCTTTTCCCTTGTTAGGGAAAGGTGGCCTTTCTCCCGGCGAGGGGATCATACAGTGGCACCTGTAAGGAATTCCCTGGTAAGAAAATCAGGTAAAGAGTTAGTTGTACCTGCAATATATTCAATATCAAAGTCGTAAACGGATAGTTCAGATTGCCATCTTGCAAAAATCTATTTCGAAACTAGATTTTGCACATCCTTGTGGATGATATGTTTACAGGCCTGGCAGTCAACCCGTAATAGAAAGTGTTGGTTAAGTAAATGGTCTTGAAATTTAGAAATGCACTTGATAATAGAGAGCATTTCCATTTTGACGGTAGAATAGTTTTTCTGGGTAGGGTTCCAGAATCCTGAATAGTATCAAACTAACACTTCTTTGTTTTCAAGTGTTTGTTGTTTCAGGATCCCACCATAGCCATGATCTGAAGCATCGGTTTCTACTATTTTAGATAACCGTGGATCGGCTAGGGCAAGGCAAGGTAGGTGTTTGACCTTTGCCTTAATAGTCTGGACAGTTGCTGTATGAGCTGGAGTCCAGGGAGGTGATTTCTTCTTCAACCGAGCATAAAGAAGAACTGTATCAGTAGCAAGATTTTTGTAATAATCTGCTACATAGTTGAGAGCTCCAAGGAATCTCTGTACCTGTTTGGTATCAGTTATCTCATCTGGAAATTTTGTAGCAAACTCGATAGAACGTTGAAAATGTGTTTGTGTGTCCTGGGCTATAGTGTGCCCGAGAAATCTGATCTCAGTTTGAAACAGTTTCATTTTTGGCTCAGAGAGTACTAAACCATTTTTCAAAATTAAAGTTTTAAAAATACGAAGATGTTTAAAGCATTGGTCGATAGTTTGTGAAAAGACCAAAACATCATCGATATAAGAAATGATAAATTCAGAGTAGGGTGAGAAAATATTATTCATAATATGTTAAAACTCAGAAGGGGCATTTTTTGTCCGAATGGCATAACCGTCCATTTGTAATGTCCAAAAGGTACTACAAAAGTAAACTATAAAAGAAAACAAAAATTACAAAATTTTAAGAAATATCATTTACGAGGCTATAGTAGGGGAAATTTAGAAATATTTATTCCTAAAGGAAATCGTAAGGGATTTGGAGGATAAATTACAACTGAAGGCCATAGTGCGGGTATTTGAAGAAAAATCATGAATAAAGGATATTTTTAAAAAAAAATTATGATAGAAAACAAAAATGACTAAATTTGAAGAAAACTCATATATGAAGGCTATAGTAAGGGTATTTTATAAAAATTCATTCTTGAAAGCTATAGTAAGGGATTTAGCATAAAAATTACAACTAAAGGCTATAGTAAGGGAATTTGAAGTAAAATCTCCAATGAAGGCTATAGAGTAAGGTTTTTTAAAAAAAATATATGATAGAAAACAAAAATTTCAAATTTTGAAGAAATATCTTAAAGAAGGCTACTATAAGGGAATTTCAAAAAAAATTATCCCAGAAGGCTATAGTAAATGATTTGGTGGAAAAACTACAATTGAAGGCGATGGTAAGGGAATTTAAAGTAAAATCACGAATGAATGCAGTAAAAAGGATAGTTTAAGAAAAACAATGATATAAAGCAAAAATTGCAAAATTTGAAGAAAAATCATTTATGAAGGCAAAAGGGAATTTTATAAAAACTCATTCTTGAAGGCTATAATAAAGGGATTTCATAGAGAAATTATGACTAAAGCCAATAGATGTGAATTTGAAGAAAAATCACAAAAGAAGGTTATAGTAATTGTTATTTAAGAAAAAATGTTATACAAAACCTAAATTGCAAAATTTTAAGAAAAATCATTTATAAAGGCTATAGAAAGGAAATTTTTAAAAAATTCATTCCTCAAGGCTATAGTAAGAATTTGAATAAAAAGTTCAAAAGAAGGCTATAGGAAAGGTATTTTAAGAAAATATATTTAAGAAAACAAAAGTTACAAAATATTAAGAAAAATCATTTATGAAGGCTATAAAGAGAGAATTTTAGAAATATTTTTTCCTAAAAGCAATGGTAAAGGAATTTTGTAAAAATTCATTCTTGAAGGCTATAGTAATGGATTTGGCACAAAAATTACAATAGAAAGCCATAGTAAGGGAATTTGAAGTGAAATCTTGAATGAAGGCTATAGTAATGATATTTTAAGAAAAATTAATTATGATAGAAAAAAAATTGCCAAATTAGAAGAAAATTCATTAATAAAGGTTATTGTATGGGAATTTCCTGAAAATTCATTCTTGAAGGCTACGATAAGAGATTTGGTGGAAAAATTATAATAGACGCCTATACTAAGGGAATTTGAAGAAAAATCACAATTCAAGGCGATTGCATTTTTTAAGAAAAATGATGGTAGAAAATTTTATCAAAATTTCAAGAAAAATCATTTAAAAATGCTACAGGAAGGAAATTTTTAAAAGTTTCATTCGTGAAGGCTATAGTAAAGGTTTTTGTGGAATATTTTGACTGAAAACTATAGTATTGGAATTTAAAGAAAAATCATGAATGAAGGCTAGAGTAAGGATTTTTTTCAGAAAAATCATTTATGAAGGCTATAGTTAAGGAATTGTATTAAAATTAAATCTTGAATGGAAAAATTATGATTGAACCCAATAGTAAGGGAATTTGAAGAAAAAAAAAAATGAAGTCTACACTAAGCATTTTTTAGAAAAATTATGATGGAAAAAAAAATTGTAAAATTTTAAGAAAACTCATTTATGAAGGCTATAGTAAGTGCATTTAAAAAATAAATCATTCTGAAGGCTATAGTAAGTGAATTTAAAAAACAAATCATTCTGAAGGCTATAGTCAGGGATTTTGTGAAAAATTATGACTGAAGTCTATATATAAGAATTTGAAGAAAACTCACACATGATGACTATAGTAAGGGTAGTTTAAGAAAACTAATGAAAGAAAACAAAATTTGAAAGATATTAAGAAAAATCATTTATGAAGGCTATAGTGAGGGAATTTTAGAAAATTTTATTTCTGAAGGCAATATTAAGGGATTTGGAGGAAAAATTACAACTGAAGGCCACAGTAAGGGTATCTGAAGTAAAATCACGAATAAAGGATATAGTAAGGAAGTTTTAAGAAAAACTTTGACAGATGACAAAATTGAAAATTTTAAAGAAAAATCATATACGAAGGCAATAGAAAGGGAATTTAATAAAAATTTATTCTTATAAGAGATTTGGCAAAAAATTACCACTCAAGGCCATGGTAAGTAAATTTGAAGTAAAATTTCAAATGAAGCCCATAGTAAGAATATATTATAAAAATTTATGACAGAAAACAAAAATTGTGAAATTTGAAGAAAAACATTTAAGAAGGCTATAATATGGGAACTTTTTAAAAATTCATTCTTGAAGGCTATGGTAAGAGATTTGGTGGAAAAATTATGATTGAAGCCTCTGGTAAGGGAATTTGAAGAAAAATGACAAATGAAGGTTATGCTTAGTGTTTTTTAAGAAAAATGAAGAAAGAAAAAATTTCAAAATTTGAAGAAATATCATTTATAAATGCTTTTGAAAGGAAATTTTTTAAAAATTTATTCGTGAAGGCTATGGTATAGGGTTTGGTGGAATATTATGATTGAAGGCTATAGTAATGGAATTTGAAGAAAAATCACGAATCAAGGTAGTAAGGGTTTTATAAAAAAAATTATGAAAGAAAACAAAAATAGAAAAATTTGAAGAAAAATTATTTATGAAGGCTATAGAAAGGAATTTCTTAAAAATTTATTCCTAAAGGCTATTGTAAAGGATTTGGCAGAAAAACTAAAACTGAAGGCAATGGTAAGGTAATTTGAAGTAAAATCACGAATGAAAGCAGTAGAAAGGATATTGAAGAAAAACTACGAAAGAAACCAAAAATTGCAAAATTTGAAGAAAAGTCATTTATGAAGGCAATAGTAATGGAATTAGAAGAAAAATCACGAATCAAGGCAGTAAGGGTTTTATAAAAAAATTATGATAGAAAACAAAAATTGCAAAATTTGAAGAAATTTTTTTTTTGAAGGGTATAGAAAGGAATTTCTTAAAAATTTATTCCTAAAGGCTAAAGTAAAGGATTTGGCAGAAAAACAACAACTGAAGGCAATGGTAAGGGAATTTGAAGTAAAATCACGAATGAAAGTAGTAGAAAGGATATTTAAGAAAAACTACGATAGAAACCAAAAATTGCAAAATTTGAAGAAAAGTCATTTATGAAGGCTAATTATTAAGGAACTTTTATAAAAATTTATTCTTGAAGGATAAATAAGAGATTTGATGGAAAAATTATGATTGAAGCATATAGTAAGGGAATTTCAAGAAAAATCACAAATGAAGGCTATACTAAGCATATTTTTCAAAATATTATGATAGAAAACCAAAATTGCAAAATTTAAAGAAAAATAATTTATGAAGGTAATAGTAAGTGAATTTTAAAAAAAATATTTCTGATGGCAGTATAAGAGAATTGGTGAAAATTTATGAATGAAGACTATAGTTAAGAATTTGAAGAAAAATCACAAATGATGGCTATAGTAAGAGCATTTTAAAAAATTTATGAAATAAAACAAAAATTACAAAATTTGAAGAAAAATTATTTATGAACGCTAAAGGGAATCTTACAAAAATTTATTCCTGAAGGCTATAGTAAGGATTTGGAGGAGAAATTACTATTGAAGGCAATAGTTATGGAATTTGAAGAAAAAACATGAGTAAAGGCTAATGTAAGGATATTTAAAAAAAAATGATGATAGAAAACAAAAGTTACAAAATATGAAGAAAGTTCATTTATGAAGGTTATAGAAAGGGAATTTTATAAAATTTCATTCCTAAAGGCCATAGTAAGGGATTTGGTAAAAATATTACGACTAAAGCTTATAGTAAGGGTTTTTTAACGAAACCTATGATAGAAAACCAAAATTACAAAATTTGAAGAAAAATAAATTATGAAAGCCTTAGTAAGTGAATTTAAAAAAAAATCATTCCAGCAGGCTATAGTAAGGGATTTAGTGGCAAATTATGACTAAAGGCGGTGGTAAAGAATTTAAAGAAAAATCACGAATGAAGGTTATAGTTAGGATATTTTAAGGAAAATTATAAAAATATATATAGAAAACTTTTAAGAAAAATCATTTATAAAGGCAATAGTAAGGGAATTATTAAAAAATTTATTCCTGAAGACAATTGTAAGGGATTTGGATGAAAAATTACAACTGAAAGCAATAGAATTTCAAGTAAAATCACGAATGAGGGCTATAGTAAGGGTATTTATGAAAAAATATAATAGAAAAAAATTATTGCAAAAATTCAAGAAAAATTATTTATACGGGCTTTAGTAAGGGAATTTTATAAAAACTAATTCGTGAAGGGTATATTAAGGGATTTTGTGGAATATTATGAATAAGAGAATATGAAGAAAAATCACAAATGAAGGCTATAGTAAAGGTATTTTAAGAAAAATTATGATAGAAAACAAAAATTATAATATTTGTAGAGAAATCATTTATGAAGGCTACACTAACTGAATTTAAAAAAAAAAACAATCCTAAAGGCTATTGTGAGAATTTCATATAGTAAGGGAATTTAAAGAAAAATTATGAAAGAAAACAAAAATTGGAAATTTTGAAGAAAAATCATTTATGAAGGCTATAGTGTAGGAATTTTATATAATTTCATTATTGAAGGCTGTAATAAGGGACTTGATGAAAAAATTAAGACTGAAGCATATACGAAGAGAATTTGGAGAAAAAGCCTTGAATGAAGAAAGGGTTGTTTAAGAAAAGATAGGACAGAAAAGAAAAATTACTATTTTTAAAAAATCATTTATGAAGGTTATTGTTACTGAATTTTAAAAAAATTCATTGGTGAAGGCTATAGAAATGGATTTGTTAGAAAATTATGGTTGATGGCCATAGTAAGGGAATTTGAAGAAAAATCACGATTGAAGGCTATAGTAAGGGTATTTTAACAAAAATTATGAAGGAAACAAATTGCAAAATTTAAAGAATAATAATTTATAAAGGCTAGACAAAATGAATTTGAAAAATATTCACTCCTGAAGGCTATATTAAGGAATTCGATGAAAATATATGATTGAACGCCCTAATAAGGGAATTCGAAGAAAAATCACCAATCAAGGCTACATAGGAAGGGTATTTTAAGAAAAATTATGAAAGAAAACAAAAATTAAAATTTTTAAGAAAAGTCATTTATGCAGGCAATAGTAAGGGAATTTTATAAAAATTTATTCCTGAAGGCTATAGGAAGGGATTCGAAGGAAAAATCACTAATGAAGACTATAGTAAGAAAGTTTGAAGAAAAATCACGAATGAAGGCTATAATAAGGATATTTTTACGAAAAATCACGAATAAAGCCTTTAAGGGAATTTTAAGAAAAATTATGAAAAAAAAAATTGCAATTTTTGAAGAAAAATCATTTATGAAGGCTATACTAAGGCAACTTTATAAAAATTTATTCCTAAAGGCTACAATAAGGGATTTGGAGGAAAAATTAATATTGAAGGCTATAGCCAGGGAATTTGAAGAAAAATCATGAACGAATGCTATAGTATGGATATTTTAAGAAAAATTATGATAGAAAACAAAAATTACAAAATTTGAAGAAACATCATTTATGAAGGCTATACTAAGTGGATTTAAAGAAAAAATCACCCCTAACGGCTATAGTAAAGAATTTGGGGGAAAATTATGACATAAGGTAATAGTAAGGGAATTCAAAGAAAAATCACAAATGAAGGCGATGGAATGGGTATTTTAGGAAAAATTATGAAATAAAATAAATATTGCTCTATTTGAAGAAAAATATTTTGTGAAGGAATTCATTTCTGAAGGCCTAATATGGGTTTCGGTGTAAAGTTTATAATTGAAGCCGATAGAAAGGGAAATTGAAGAAAAGTCACTAATGAAGGCTATAGTAAGTGTTTTTAATGAAAATTACGATAGAGAAAAAATTTACAAAATTTGAAGAAAATTCATTTATGAAGGCAATAAAAAGGGAATTTGAAAATAAAAAATCATTGGCAAATGCGGAAGGGATTTGGTGGAAAATATGACATAAGGCGATAGTAAGGGAATTTGAAGAAATATCACGAATAAAGGCCATAGTAAGGGTATTTAAAGAAAATAATGATGGAAAACAAAAATTACAAATTTTGAATAAAAATCATTTATGAAAGCTATGCTAAGAAAATTTCAAAAAACATCACTCCTAAAAGCTATATAAGGAATTCGGTGGAAAATTATGACTTAAGGCTACAATAAGGCAATTCGAAGAAAAATTACAAATCAAGGCCATAAGAGAGTTTTAAGAAAAATTACAAAAGAAAATAAAAATTGTAAAATTTTAAGAAAAATTACAAAAGAAAATAAAAATTGTAAAATTTTAAGAAAAATCATTTATGAAGGTTATAGTTAGGAAATTTTATAAAAAATTATTCCTGATGGCTATAGTAAAGGATTTGGAACAAAAATTACTACTGAAAACTATAGTTAGAGAATTTGAAAAAAAATCAAGGGTGTAGGCTACAGTAAGGATATATTAAAAAAACTTATGAAAGAAAAGAAAAATTGTAAAATAAGAAGAAAAATCATTTATGAAGGCTATAGTAAAGGAATTTTATAAAAATTCGTTCCTGAAGGCTATAAGAAGGGATTTGATGTAAAAATTATGATTGAAGGCTACAAAAAGGTAATTTGAAGAAAAGTCACAAATGAAGGCTACAGTAAGAGTTTTCTAAGAAAAATTATGATAGAAGAAATTTGCAAAATTTGAAGAAAAATCATTTATGAAGGCTATAGTAAGGAAATTTTGGAATAATTCATTGGTAAAGACTATAAGGGATTTGGTGGAAAATTATGAGTAAAGGCTATAGTAAGGGAACTTGAAGAAAAATCATGAATGAAGGCGTAAGGGTATTTCAATAAAATTTAAGATAGAAAACATAAATTTTAAAAACTTGAAAAAAAATTATTTATGAAGGCTTACTATATGAATTTAAAAAAACATCACTCCTGAAGGCTATAAATTAGAATTTGCTGGAAAATTATGAGAGAAGGCTATAGTTAGGGAATTCAAAGTAAAATCACAAAGGAATCTTATAGTAAGGGTATTTTAACAAAAATTAGGAAAGAAAACAAAATTTGTGAAATTTGAAGATAATTAATTTATGAGGGCTATAAAAAGGAAATTTTATATAAATTCATTCCTTAAGGCTATAATAAGGGATTTGGTGGAAAAATTATGACTGAAGCCAATTGAAAAGGAATTTGAAGAAAAGTCATCAATGAAGGCTACAGTAAGGGATTTTTAAGGAAATTATAAAAGAATTTTTTTTTGTGAAATTTGAAGCAAAATCATTTAAGAGGCTAAATTAAGGAAATTTAAAAAAAAATCATTTGTGAAGGCTATAGTAAGGGATTTGGAGGAAAACTATGAGTGAAGGCCATAAGTAAGGGAATTTGAAGAAAAATCACGAATGAAGGCTATAGTAATGGTATCTTAAGAAAAATTATGATAAATTACAAAAAATTCAAAAATTGAAGAAAAATTATTTATGAAAGTAATACTAAGTCAATTTGAAAAAAAAAACAGTCATGAAGGCTATATTAAGGAATTTGGTGGAAAATTATGGTTGAGGGCTACACTAAGGGAATTCAAAGAAAAATCATTTATGAAGGCTATAGTAAGGGAAATTTATATAAATTCATTCCTTAACGCTATAATAAGGGATTTGGTGGAAAAATTATGAGTGAAGCCTACAAAAAGGAATTTGAAGAAAAGTCACGAACAAAGGCTATAGTAAGGGTTTCTTAAGAAAATTATGATAGAAAAAAAATAAGAAATTTGAAGAAAAATCATTTATGAAAGCAATAGTAAGAAAATTTAAAAAAAAATCATTGATGAAGGCTATCTAAGGGATTTGGTGGAAAAGTATGACTAAAAGATATAGTAAGGAAATTTGAAGAAAAATCACGAATGAAGGTTATAGTAAGGGTATCTTAAGAAAAATTATGATAGATTATAAAAATTTCAAAAATTAAAGAAAAATCATTTAAGAAGGAAATACTAAGTGAATTTGAAAAAACTTCAGTCATGAAGGCTCAGTAAGGGAATTCGAAGAAAATTCAGGAATGAAGGCTACAGTAACGGTATTTTAAGAAAAATAATGAAAGAAAATAAATTTCAAATTTGAAGAAAAATCATTTATGAATGCTATAGTAAGGGAATTTTATAAAAATTTATTCCTAAAGGCTATATATAGTAAGGGATTTGATGGAAATTAGGATTGGAGCTATAGTAAGGGAATTTAAAAAAAATCACGAATGAAGGCAATGGTAAGGTATTTTAAGAAAATTTATGATAGAAAACAAGAATTTTGAAATTTTTAGAAAAATCAGTTGTGAAAGCTGTAGTAAAGAAATTTTACAAAATTTCAATCTTGAAGGTTATAGTAAGGGATTAGGTGGAAAAATTATGATTGAAGCCTATAGTAAGGGAATTTGATGAAAAATCACAAATGAAAGCAATAGTCAGTGTTTTTTAATTAAGAAAAATTATTATAGAAAAAAATTGTGAAATTTGAAGAAAAATCATTTTTGAAGTCTATAGTAATGGAATTTAAAAAAAAAAACATTCAAGGAGGCAATAATACGGGATTTGGAAAAAAAATTATGACTAAAGGCTATAATTAGGGAATTCGAAGTAAAATCGTGAATGAAGCTTATAATATGGGTATTTTAAGAAAAATTATGAAAGAAAATAAAAATTGTGAAATTTGAAGAAAAATCATTTATGAAGGCTATAGTAATAGAATTTTATAAAAATTCATTCCTTAAGGCTATAATAAGGATTTGAGGGAAAAATTATGACTGAAGCCTATAGAAAAGGAATTTGAATAAATGTGACTAACGAAGGCTATAGTAAGGATTTTTTAAGAAAATTATGATAGAAAAATAATTGTGAAATTTGAAGAAAAATCATTTATGAAAGCAATAGTAAGGAAATTTTTAAAAAATTCATTGGTGATGGCTATCAAAGGGATTTGGTGGAATATTATGACTGAAACCTATAGTAAGGGAATTTGAAGAAAAAACTCGAATGAAGGCTATAGTAAGGGTATTTTGAGAAAATTACAAAAATTTGAAGAAAAATTATTTATGAAGGCTATACTAAGTGAATTTGACAAAAAATCAGTCACGAAGGCTATATTAATGAATTCAAAGAAAAATCACGAAAGAAGGCTATAGAAAGGGTATTTAAAGAAAAATAATGAAAGAAAAAAATTATAAAATTTGAAGAAAAATAATTAATGAAGGCTATAGTATGGAATTTTATAAAAATTTATTCTTGAAATATATAGTAAGGCATTTGGTGGAAAATTAGGATTGAAGCGATAGTAAGGGAATTTGAAGAAAAATCACAAATGAAGGATATAGTAAGGGTATTTTAAGAAAAATTATGATAGAAAACAAAAAATTAAGAAATTTGTAGAAAAATCAGTTATGAAGGCTTTAGTAAGGAAATTTTATGAAAATTTATTCCTGGAGGCTATAGTATGAGATTAGGTGAAAAAATTAGGACTGATGCCTATGTAAGAGAATTTGATGAAAAATCACGAATGAAAGCTATAGTGAAGGAGGGTTTTTTATTTAAGAAAAAATAGAAGAAAATTGTGGAATTTGAAGAAAAATTATTTTTGAAGGCTATAGTAATGGAATTTTTAAAAAATTCTTTCAAGATGGCAATAATACATGTTTTGGTGAAACAGTTATGAGTAAAGACTATAGTAAAAGAATTTGAAGAAAAATAACGAAAGAAGGCTATTGTAAGATAAATTATGATAGAAAAGATTACAAAATTTGAAAAAAAAAAATTTATGAAGGCAAAAGTAGGAGAATAATAAAAAAATTCATTCCTGGAGGCTATAGTACAAGATTAGGAGGAAAATTATGACTGAAGAATTTTCCTTCGTACTCTTCATTGTCAAATTCCAATGGAAAGTACTCATTGGGTTTACTTTGTTTTTGTAAAATCAGAGGGTTACTGAAGCTACAGGAGTCAACCTCTCTTTCGATCCCAATCCAATTCAGGTCAATAGAGTGATTTTCTGGTTCTAATTCTTCCAGGGCTTTTCATTTCAATTTTTATTGTCTGGGTTTACTTCTTGTTTTACTGATTTTCTCAACGAATATCAGGGTGATTGGAATGGTGCTGGTGCCCACACAAATTACAGATTAAGTTCAGAAGGATTTTTTCCTCCATTTCAGCACCAAATCCATGAGGAATGATGGAGGACTCGCTGTGATCAAGAAAAACACGAGAAATTGAGTCTTCGACACAATGACCATATTAAGGCATATGGAGATGGAAAAGAGAGAAGATTAAGCGGTCGCCATGAAATTGTCAACAACACCTTCTCCTGGGTATAAATTCTTCTTCTTCTTCTTTTTTAATTGGTCCCTATTATAATAATTCATTCATGAAGTTTATAGAAAGGGATTTTGATGACACGTTATGATGAAGGCTACAATAAGGGAATTTGATTAAAAATCATGGTTGGAGGCTATAGTAAGGGAATTTGAAGAAAAATCATGACAGAAAGCTATAATAGGGGAATTTGAAGAATAATTATAATTAAAGACTATAGTTAAGAAATTTTAAGAAATTCATTCATGAAGGCTTTAGTAAGGGATTTTGTAGATAAATTATGATTGAAGGCTATAGTAAGGGAATTTGACAAAAATTCATGGTTGAAGTCTGAATAAGGGAATTTGAAGTGAAATCATGACTAAAGGCTGCAATAAGAGAATTTGATGAAAAATTATGACTAAAGTTATAGTAAGAGAATTTGAAGAAAATAATGAGTAAAGAATATAGTAAAGAAATATGAAGAAAATAATGAGTAAAGGCTATAGTAAAGGAATTTGAAGAAAAATCATGATTGAAGCCTATAGTAAGAAAATTTGAACAAAAATCTTTGTTGAAGGCTATAGTTAGAGAATTTGAAGAAAATCATGACTAAAAATTATAGTGATACTTTTAAGATAAATTACGAGTGAAGGTTATGGTAAGGAAATTTGAAGAAAAATTATTATTAAAGGCTATAATAAGGATATTTTAAAAAAAATTATTCTAGAAGTTTATAGTAAGGGATTTTGTAGAAAAATTATGATTGAATGCTATTATAAGGGATTTTAAAAAATTATGACTTCAAGTTTTACTAAGGAAATTTGAAGAAAAATCATGGTTGAAAGCCATCACAAAGGAATTTAAAGAAAAATTATAGTAAGGGAATTTTTTTAAAAAAAAATCATGATTAAAGTGTATAGTAAGTGAATTTTAAAAAATTCATTCATGAAGGTAATATTTAAAATATTTTGAAGAAAATCATGACAGATGCAGGAAATTTTAAGAAAATTTATTCATGAAGGTAATAATAAGGTATTTTTAAGAAAAATTAAGGTTGAAAGTTATAGTAAGAGGATTTTAAGAAAAAATCATGACTGAAGACTATAATTCCTAATTTTTAATTTTATAAAAAATGAATTGAATTTCTATTAAACAGACTGGTTTATATACATAGGGTATACATAACTTGAATGACAAAAATACCCTTATATATATTACAAAATTACATACTGTAACATCCCCCCTCAAACTCAAGATGGTTCAAAGGAACACAGCTGGAGTTTGGAACATAAGTAGCAAGACGCGATCGAGTGAGCGACTTGGTAAACAAATCAGCGACCTGATCTTCAAAAGGCACATATAACAAGTCCACAGTCCCAAGAGCACAGTGATGACGAATAAAATCGCAATCAACTTCAATATGTTTGGTTCTTTCATGAAAAACAGCATTGTGATCAATCTGCATAGCACTCTTATTGTCACAATACAAGGGAGAAGAAGAATGGACCCCCATATCCTAAAGTAACCAACGAAGCCAGACAATCTCCGATGTAGTATCAGCGAGAGCACGATACTCAGCCTCTGTGCTAGATCGAGAGACAGTGGACTGCTTCTTACTACGCCACGAAATGGGGGGAGTATCCCAGAAACACAGAGTAACCAGTAGTGGACCGCCGATTAGTAACATCCCCAGCCCAATCAGCATCAGAAAAAGCTAATAATGTAAGTGGGGAGGCAGATGACATGAACAATCCTTGCATCAAAGTACCCTTAACATAGCGCAAGATACGAAGAACTGCAGCATAATGTACCGACCGAGGAGCTGCCATAAACTGACTCACAACATGTACTGCATAACTGATATTAGGACGAGTAATGCTCAAATAGAGCAAACCACCTACCAACTGCCTATAAAGTGTAGGATCAGCCAACAGCTCACCATCAGAAGGCCGGAACTTGACATTAAGTTCAAGCGGCGTGTCAGAAGTCTTGTTATCTGAAAGACCAGCACGGTTGACGAGATCATAAGCATATTTGACCTGAGAGATGTCATAACCACGAGATAGAGGAAGGACCTCAACCCAAGAGAGTAACGCAATGGACCAAGATCCTTCATCCTAAAACAAGAACTAAGATAAGCCTTAAGATCAAAGATACCCGATAGATCATCACCTGTGATCACCATATCTTCCACATATAACAACAGTAACACTATACCACGAGAAGAGCATCGCGTGAATAGAACAAAGTCATGACTACTCTGTGTGTAACCAAACTCAACGATCTTCAAGCAGAACATGGAAAACCAAGCTCGTGGAGCTTATTTCAACCCATACAAAGCACGCCAAAGTTTACACACCTGGCCTGGTAAGTGAGAATATCCCGGTGGGGGTTTCATGTAAACCTCCTCTGCAATGGTGTCATTCAAAAAGGCATTTTTGACATCCATCTGAAAGAGATCCCACTGACGTACTGCAGCTAAAGCAATCAAAAGACGAACAGAAATCAATCGAGCAACCAGAGCAAACGTCTCCTCATAGTCAATACCATACTCCTATGTATACCATTTCGCCACCAAACGGGCTTTGTACTTGTCAACAGAACCATCTGCAATAGTTTTAACTTTAAAGATCCATTTACAACCAATGAAAGACTTACTAGGAGAAAGTGAAACCAAGTCCCATGTCCGAGTCTTAGTCAAGGCATGTAATTCTTCGGCAATAACTTTCTGCCAAAGAGGATCAGAAGAGGCCTCTCTATAGGAAGCAAGTTCATGAATGGAACACAAAGCAAAAAAATAGCACTCATAATCATTAAGATGAGCAGGTGGTTGACGTACACGAGTAGGACACCTGGAGGAGAGATCCACCGGCAATGGGGGAGCAGACGAGAAGACGAATCCAAATGTGGTACATGCACCGGACCGAGAGAGGGTTCAGGGGACAGAGGAGTAGCAGGCAACGATCCAGCATCCTGTTCAACAGAAGATGAAAGAGGCACAGAAAGATCGGGAAATAAATCAAAGACACTAATCGGGGAGATATCAGATTGAGACTTATTTTGGGGCAAGGAGAAAAAGGGTATCTTTTCCCAAAATGTAACGTGGCGAAAAATACGTAATTTATTTGCCATTGGATCAAAACAACGAAATCCTTTTTGTTGAAGACCATAACCAAGGAAAACACACATAGCAGAGCGAGCAGACAATTTATCTCTTTCACGTTCAGGAAGCAATACAAAGCATGTGGAACCAAAGACACGAAGAGACGAGTAATTAGGAGAAACACCATACAAAGAGGCAAAAGGTGTACTATTATTCAGAACGAGTGATGACAATAAACCGAAGTAAGAACAACTTCACCCCAAAAAACACGAGGAACCGAAGAGGACAATAGAAGTGCCCGCGTAGTTTCAAGAATATGCCTATGCTTGCGCTCAGCAACGCCATTCTGTTGTGGAGTGTATGGACATGAAAGCTGATGTTGTGTCCCGTGACTATTTAACAGAGCATGAAATTTTTGGGAAACATATTCACCTCCAGAGTCAGAACGAAAAATTTTAATAGGTTTAAAAAATTGAGTGTGCACCATAGAGGAGAACACAACATAAGCAGTATAAAATGCAGAACAAGATTGGAGGAGATACACCCAAATAAATCGGGAGAAAATCATCAATAAACACAACATAATAAGTGAAACCACCCATAGTAAAGATAGGAACGGGTCCCCAAACATCAGAATGAATAAGATCAAACAGAGCAGAAGCACGAGTATCACTTGAATTAAATGACAAAGCAATATGTTTTCCAAGTTTAGAACTAACACAATTTAGAGGTGCAAAGGAAACTGAGCCTAAGTGACCATTGAAAATTAATTTCAACAAAGTACGTGAAGAGACATGTCCCAATCTACTATGCCTGAGAGTAAAGGCAGAATCATAACTCGCAGTAAAATTGTAATTCAAAGGAATCCGAGACAACGTGTCCAAAGCTTCAAGTTCAAATAATTGCCCACTTTACGCCCTGTCCCAAGAACCTTCCTCAAGATCGGGTCCTGTACCAGACAACCAGAAGAGGTGAACAAGACATGAAGACCAAGATCACATAACTGACCCACAAAAATTAAGTTCAATGACAATTGAGGAACATAAAGAACATCTGAAAGATGAAAACCAGATGGAGTGCAAATAGAACCAACAGATGAGACAGACAATTGAGAACCATCAGCAGTGCAAATAGGAGAGAAAAAAGCGTATGTAAGAAGATGTAGAAAAAACCAAAGACAAATCAGAAGACATATGACTAGAAGCGCCAAAATCAATTATCCACAAGGACTTACCAGAATGAGCAGATAAAGCCGGAGCAGAAGATGTACCTTGACCAAAACCGAAAAGAGCCTTGGTAATCATATCCTCGACATCAAGTGCAGTCAAAGGTGATGAGGGCTAGGGCTCAGCACAAGGAGAGGCAGCAGGAGTGGCAGACGCGGCAGTACGTTGATGAGCACCAGTGGTCGGAGGCGATTTCTTAAGCTTTGGGCAGGTGAATTTTATATGGTCAAATTCCTTGCAATAGTTGCACTGCACACGAGACATATCGCGAGACTGCCCAGACTTAGGAGCAGAGGAGCTAGAAGATCGCCGAGGAGCATCAGCAAAAACTGTCTCAGTCGCAGATATAGAGGAACCAAGAAGTCCCCTAGTTTGGCGTCGAGTCTCTTCTGACAGTAATTCAGACAGTGTAGTCTCAACAAATGGGAGAGGGCTGCGATAAAACATAGAGGACCGTACAGCCTCATAGTCGTCACGAAGTGCCATAAGAAACTGAACAAGTTTAACTTCATATTCCCTTCCTCGAGTTATTAGTCTCTCATTCCTCTATGGCCTTAGTTGAAGAAGCATCCGAAGTTGCAATGGGCATCTTGCAGGCGCTCGTAACATACTTCCACAAATTGCGACCCTTGAGGAAATTGCGCATAAAGGATGCCCAATGAACATAGTTAAAATTGTCCAACTTAACTGGTATAACTTGAACACTTTCAATAGAATTGGCCATTTCTCCAAACACAGTAACACAAATTTCTGCTCCAAACACTTGAGTATCAACCAAAATAACAAACAACGGCTGTCAACCAACCAACGTCGACCAAAAACACAAAGCCCAATCAATTTCAAGGAAGAGAAACCAGCAACACAATTAGAGCGCCCGTCGGAACACCTTGTATCCGCGGTTTCAACCCGATGATGTATCCGCAGGGGAAAAAAAATAGAGCAAACCCCGAGTTCTCAGGATTGAACCCTGGAGTCGCAGTCGGTGAACGATCGACTCCTCCTAGAAATATGTGGAATTCTGATCGACCAACTGAGCTCCTACAAAGCCCTAAGAGGAGAATTGCGGAGAATGCTAGAATGCCAAAAATCGCAAACCCAACCAAAAATTTTCGTAACCCCACAGTCAATCGACGAAAACCCTATCAAACCCAAAATCGCAGCAACCCAAATCCAAACAAACTACCTGCGCCAGATGCGCGCGCTCACGACGGGAGCCCCAACATGCCGGGACAAAAAAACTTCAAATAACTTCACGAACCTGAAGGATTGAAAGGGGAACAAAGTAAACAGACCTTAGGAAGCAAGGAACACCAAAACGGAACGACGTCGAGGCTAGAACACCGTCGTCGAACCCCCTGAAACGCATATGTGAAACCCTAACGCAAGGTCAGGGATGACCGAATTGCGAAGTCAACTCGATCAAGTCAATGAATTTTTGCCGAGTCAAGGCGAATCTGGGCCGATTTCAACTGAATACTGCCGAGTTAGGGCAAGTCACTTTGATTTATCAAATCGTGGGTTGTCACAACTCTGATACCATGTTAATTTCATAAAAAACAAATTGAATTTCTATTAAACAGACTGGTTTATATACATAGGGTATACATAACTTGAATGACAAAAATACCCTTATATGCATTACAAAATTACATACTGTAACACTAATTACAGTTTTCTATCAAGTATTATTTTTACATTCGCTTGCAATAACCTTTTGTCTTTATTTTTCTTTATATTCTCTTATCATGGTCTCTTTTGAGATTTTTCTTCAAATTTTGAGTTTTTTTTTCATTTTCCCTTCTCTCAAAAATTTTCTTCAAATTCTTCGCCATAAATCTATTAGAGAGTTTTTCCATGTTCCCTTAAAAAAGCCTTCTCTGAAGATTTTTGTAGTTGTAGTTTTTTATTGGAATTTTTACTTATATTCCTTTATTGTAGATTCTTTTATTCGTATTCCAGCTTTCAAAAACAATTTTCTATTTTATCTCGGGCTAATTTTATTCTGGTTTTGTCCCCGGCTGATTTATTCACGCCGTATCTGTGGTTCCAGCCGATAACAGCGTTCGGATGCAATCTCGGTCCAACACTTTCAGACTTCCAGTACCATAGGAAGAAGAAGGGTCGAGAGGAAGAAGATGGACAGGACTACTGAAAAGAAATTTACAGGGCACTCAGCACTAATCGCAATTCACAAAGAAGAAATCGTGTCATGGGGTGGAAGACAACTCATTTGATTCCAAAGCTGCTCCCACATTCGATCACCACAGGAGGAAACCATTTTCCAGAGATAGCTTTTCCTGCTAGTGGCGCCGTTCCAATGGTCCCCATGTGCCCTCACGGGGCCCCCTCCCAAGGTCCTCCCATGGATTCCATAAAAAACACAGAAATCTATTTTTGCAGAGCCCCAGAAGCCCCGGCTTGTCACGCAAGCCATTCCTTGGACTATAAATTCCCGTCAATGGGAGTGTTTTTACAGTCTATCTTGTACCTGAAGCTAAGAGTAATGGGGAGGAGAGAGCGGGTGATTGTGTGGCTCTTGTTGCTGTGTTTGGCAACAGAAGTGGAGTTAGCAGCTTCGAGGTCCACTAATTTCAGTGAGCTCTTCCAGTTCAGTTGGGCACCTGATCATATAGTAAATGATGGGAGAGTTGTTAAGCTTACACTGGACCAAAATTCAGGTACCAGAGCGGAACCCAGTTATCACCTTACTGCTCTTGCTACCTCTCCTCCACCTTCGTTCTCACTGAATTCTGCTGCTTATGTGTTTCAAATTAATTTCAGGTTGTGGGTTTGAATCTAGGAAGAAGTATCTGTTCGGCCAAGTGAGTGCGGAGATAAAGCTGGTGGAAGGAGACTCTGCAGGGACTGTCACGGCATTCTATGTAAGTTTCAGGTGTTTTCTTACAGCTTCTTCAGTGGTGAGAGATTTCCACAAACAGATTATAGGTTAAAAAAAACATGACAGATTTCTCTCTTCTTTGATGTAAATTGCAGATGTCATCACAAGGGGAAACCCATGACGAATTGGATTTTGAGTTTCTAGGTAACGTAACAGGTGAGCCATACCTGGTGCAGACCAACATATATTTAAATGGAACAGGGAATCGGGAGCAGAGACACACGCTTTGGTTCGACCCCACCCTGGATTTCCACTCCTATTCCCTGCTCTGGAATCACCACCATATCATGTAAGACAGCCAAACTCCATTAAAGCACAAAGTGGGTGATGATCACTGATACATTTTTCGAAAACAAAAGAGTATCTAGTTACAGTACAAGAATCAATTCTCACCTTTTGAATCCACAAACGCCTTCGCAAAAGTTGATATTCATCTGGGTGCATCTTTTTACTACCCACCAAAGCCACAGTTTTTCTTCCGAGAATCTGCAACTCATCAGACTGATCTTCACCTGTACTTTATCGCAGATTTCTCGTCGACGGAGTTCCAATCCGGACATTCACGAACAGAGAGGAAAAGGGTATTCCTTTCCCCAACAGCCAAGCAATGGGTATCTACAGCTCGGTCTGGAACGCCGACGACTGGGCGACACAGGGAGGACGAGTAAAAACAAACTGGAGCCACGCGCCCTTCGTTTGGACCTTCAAAACAGTTGCAGTAGACGCCTGTGAATTCAGCCCTGAAACGGACGATATCGCTGGGAAATGCAGGGAAGGGGAGGAATTCTGGTGGGACAAACCGGCCTTGAACGAACTGAACTTTCACCAGAGTCGCCAGCTGAAGTGGGTTCGCAGAAGACACCTCGTCTATGATTACTGTAAAGATACTGCTCGATTTTCAGAGCTACCGCCAGAATGTTCTGTGTAGACTGAAACACATTACGTTGAACTTATATACAGAATCTGGGTATGGATGGACCACTGCCAGGATCGATCCATCGATGGGGATGAAGGCTCAAAATGCTTACAAAAGATAGTGATATTCAGATCAGGTCTCAGAACAGTTATTTAAGCTAAAAGTCTAGGTTAAATAAGAACGCGAAAATTTGCAACAAATATTAGAGGCACCGAGATTAGCAGCCCAGCATATTTAGGAAGACTTCCTACATACCTTGTCTACAGAAACCAGTATCAATTTTTCAGCTTAATCTAATTGAGAATCAGGACTAATGCAGCGTAATCTAGTTTTTAACGAGGCAGACTCGCAGAAAAGCCCAAGAAGGGAAAGCGAAACAAGCAAAAATGTCAAAAGCAGACAAATCTCTAAAGAGTACGCCGGGTCACAAATCCTTCTCAATACATGGTGAAAATTAGAAATGCTTGACTCAAACAGGCTGGTCAGTCTCAGCATAAGCAGTCTCGACGTGCGCTTGCTCCGCTTCTTGCACCTCCTTCTCTGTCTTACGGCCTTTCTTTGACTTGTAGTAAACACTCATGAAAGTCCCAACAGCACCATACTTCTTCCTGCAGAACTCGTACAGGGAGGCATCAAACATTCTCCAAAAGTTCTTCTCACTTAACTCTGAGACAGCATACTGCGGCTGGAAGCCATGGTTCTCAATCAACCAGGTCTCCATTCTGCGAACAGCTTCAGCTCCATCAAAAACCTCGCCCCTCAAAACTGGCCCTGGTGCATAGTAGATACCGACATCAGTGTACATCTGAGCATATTCTGTGTCACCCTGTCTATGAGCATGTTCAAAGCCAGGTTCAGGGTACACCATAGTTTTCACAGGAAGCTTGTACAATCGGTGCGGGCAGAGCCAGATTGGGTAAACCTGCAAAGGTAAAGAAATGAGGGGTCTGTCAGCAGAAACAAACAGTAGCTCTGTTTATGCTAGATGACTATATCAACTTTTAACTGAGCAGTTAAAACCTAGTCTGGCTAGCTACAAATGTGTAAAATAGAGAGAGCAGCATATATTGTTTCTTAGCATTGTCAATGGAATTTTGAAAAAGTAAGTTAATCCAAAATGACCACATACCTCCATCTCTCGCTGATTGAACTCCAAAGCATCACCAACCTTATAGAGAGGCACAAGCATATCCTGGATCACATGCATTTCATGATAGTAGTTCCTAATGGCCTCCCCTTGAGTAGCCTTAAGCAAAGAAACCTTAGGGGGCATTATCCATCCCAGAGTCCATCTGAACCACCATTGGTCAGCAAAAGGCAAAATGAGTTTTCCTTCCCAGTACAAACATCTCGTGTGTCTGTGGTAGTATTCCCTAGTTGGAATATACTCCACAAATTCACCTTTTTCGAGGGCAGTTTGTGCATGCTGGTAGAACCAGGGTTTGAACCACCAACCCACACTGTTAATGACATTGCCTTTCTGCTTAGCCTCTTCCTTTGATGCATACCTTCCAGTCATACAAACTCCTTCAGTGGGTGAGTAGATCATAGTCTCAACAAAATCTGGGACCTTTTCGGGGTTATCCTGATCCCCATCTCGGGGAGCAAAAGAATCAACATATGCCTGTGCAATCTCCTGGAGATTACCCTTGACTGGTTTATATGTCAATCTCATGTATTCCTTCACAGGAATGAGCTTAATCTCTGCTGCCACCAAAAGGCCAAGGGTACCTTGGGACCACGGGATTGCATAGAACAAGTCAGAGTACTCATTATCCCTTGTTGCACGAACTACACACCCATCTGCAAGTATTATTTCATAAGAAACAACTGTATCTGAGAACAGCCCATAAAGGTGTGAACTTCCCTCAATTCCATATCCATTGATGAGACCTCCAACAGTGAGATCATCAAGCTCTGCTACCACAGCAAGTGAAAGATTCATAGGAACTGTAACTCTCGAAATTTGGCCCATGTTAACCAATGGCTCCACCCTAGCAATCATTCTCTCTTTGTCAATATCAAGAACATTTCTAAATTCTGAAAGATCAACCTCAAAATGCCTGGCACGCTTATAGTCAACATTACGCATGCCAACAGCTATATAAGGTTTCCTGGCTGTACAGACAAGCCCATCTTTGGATGGGTTTCTTTCTTTGAGGCGTTTCACAACTTTCTTGACATTCTCGTCATGTTCCTTTTGGCGACGCTTGAAGGATTTGCTTTCAGATCTTACATCCCCAAGGTAGGTGAGGAAGTAGATGGTGAATGAAATGGGGAGAACTACAAAGATGACTATGATCCAACGGAACTTGACAAAATAGTCCACCCACACCTTCTTTCTCTTTGGTCGCAAGGGTGCTTCCAGATCCGACATGACGTAAGTGTATCTGTAAATGACATTAAAATTAGCATTCAAATGGCATCTTAATAGAAAAGAATGAAACCTGAACTGATGGAAAGTATCACAAAATAATCAGAATGTTTTTTTTTTTTTTGAAACTATAATTAGGAAAAGTAATTTGAATACGCACAACATGCACTCTGATCATTGACAATGTTTTCAATCGGACAAGTCATCAAAAAAATTTCATTGAAAACCACCATCTCAGAAAATGACTCTAGAACACATCCTATATCAAAACCATCTCCAATTCTTCAGTTTTGATGCAAGCACATATAAATTAGGAACCAGATGAAATAACAAACAAGATCACCAAAATGAAAACAAATGCTATAAACTAATTTTGACATATTCAACAAACTATAGTAGCCACACAAAAAGCACAGCATACAATAACTCAAAAATGATACAACTGAAAGAGCTAATTCTCATAACAAGCGTTGGGATGATTAATCTTCCACAAAAGGCAACACTTTCAATAAAAAAGACTTACAGTAACCCCAGAAATGTACCAGAATCGGCAACATGCTTGCAAAACACATAAACAGGGAAATCAAATAACAGTAAAAAACATTCATCCACTTGGAGGCATTTTAGTGGGAAGTAAGCAACTTAATGGAGCAGTTGACCAGTTAATGATCCCAGTGATGCATCTTCCCCAAATGCAGCATTCATGGTTTAAAGACTCGCCAAAGGGCCTCACAACTCAGTAAGGTCAGCGTAGAATTGAGTAAAGATGAGTCAGTTTTCAGGGTCGGAACCACGCCCGTACAACACTGAGTCAACCCTGATCCATCCCAAGTCAAGCTGATAACTCAAGCAGCTCAATCAGAGTAGGTTACCCACTTTGGAATTATGGGTCCTGGGATGGATCCTCGCTCTAGGTAGGATACCCATTCAAATACCCAGAAAATGAGTTTTCCGCAATTAAACTGATCCTCCTGGAAATGCCACTAACACCATTAAAGGTGCCAAATCTACCACTATTCTTACCAGAATTTCCAATAAATGAAACAGAAATGACAAATGTGATCATATGGTGGAATTCTGTTTCTTATGCAAAATGCTACAACTAATGGAAAGCAATGCCCGATAGGTGCAAGTTGTCAACATCAGAACATTCAATATGCCCCATTCTGGTCTTTCTATCAACGGGTGTCATCACATCTGTTTTAATGGCATTCTAATTTCTTTTACACAAACTAGTGGCAGCAGAGAGAACCAACTTCTGCATCCTCTTTTTGCAGAGATTTTTACCTGCTTACATTGTTTTTGCACCTTATGTAACATGCAAAACGAACAAACAATATAGACAAACAGTAGATTATCATGTCACAAGATCGGCAACAACAAACGATATGATTCTCATCCCTGGAAAGTAACACCTTTTTACAATAACTCCCAACGGGGCGCCTTCATTCCCAGACCACCTACTGACTGATCACCCAGAGGCAACCTAGCCATATAAACACTACATAACTAGTAGATCTGCATATCCTTTAAGAAGAAAGATGACAGACAGAAAATAGTAACAGAAAGCAAAATGGAATACAATCACCTTTTAGGCGGTCATAGTAAAATGAACGCGAATAAAACCGAGACAAAAACAAAAAAATCATTTATTTTCTAAAAGAAGAAAACACTGGAGCCGCCGATCTGCTCAAAGTAGCTATCCAGTCGTAACTGCCCACTAACTCCACCAAAAAAGCAGAACTAGACGAACAGAATCTCCAAAAAAAACAACATCACCAGAAACAGAGAACACTAGTCACGGCTTCAGCAACCTTTTGCCACCGCATCCCAAAACCAAAACAGACCCATAAAACACACTCACCTAGGCGCAAATGTAGCTCACACCCGACTCTCCGGTACCCCGAAAAAGGCCCCCCGCATCGCCGAAAAAGCTCAACCAGAGAGCAAATCGAAGACACACATGGGCAAACACCAACTGCTCGGCCGCGTTATAAAGAAAAACGAAAGGGGGGGGAAACCGAGGGGAGATCAGACCGTAGAGATCCGTTTGATTGCCACGTTGAGATTCAGAGACACATGTGACCGATACTAAAAAAATGAGAAAATGCAAGTGTCACCGGAAAAACTTAAAAACACTTCATCGATACACAGTATTGTTAATGTTAATAACTAACCAGAAAATCACAAAAGACGAGGAAGGCAGCAGAAGAGAGGAGGAATCCCGACGGGGAGGAAAACTTGGGCGGCAGGGATGAAATGATGAGAGGAAGGCGGGGGGAGATAAAGGGAGCGGAGAGTGCGAGAGAAGGACGAAAAGCGAGGGAAGGGTTGAATTTACCGAAAAGTCCCGAATTTCGTATATTTTCAAATGGGACGTGGCAATCACGTGGGGCGTGGGACCCGTAGCGGCATGAACTTACAAAATTGTCCTCCTCCTGGTCACGAGCCCTTCACTACCGCTTTTTGAAGCTTCATAACAGCATAAATATCTAAACACGTAGGATTTATTTAATATTATTTTATTCAACGGCCGCAGTTATCAGTATTATTGGTTCCGGTACGAATTTTTAAAAATAAAATATAAAGCAACTTTTTTTTTCGAGAAAATGTTTTGATTTTAAATGCCACGTGCAATACAGCGCTGAGAAATCAATTGACTCTATTTCTGATACTTGGTATCCGTTGCGGGAACCCAGGTAGGGATGGCAACGGGTACGGGTTAGCGGGAACCCGCCCCGACCCGACCCGACCCGCTTAAACCTGAGTTCGGGTTTATGTTTTTACCCCGCGGGTTGGGTTCGGATTTTGGGAGCAGAACCCATCACGGGTTGGGGGGGGGACGGGTTTTGCCCCAAAAACCCGACCCGACCCGCTTAATTCTTATATAAAAAAAAAAATTTAGAGGGTATTTAAATAATACAAAGTAAAATCCTACTTTATTACGTTATCCCCGACAATATGTTTAAGTATTTATATGTTTATATTATTTATTTTAAAAAAAATTTATATTTTTAAAATTTTTAATATTAAACATAGCTGGTCGTGTCGGGTACCCGCGGGGCGGGGCGGGTTTTCGCGGGTTCGAGGCGGGTTTTTTGCCCCGCGGGACGGGGGCGGGTTTAGAAATCAAACCCGCGGGGCGGGTTTTCGCGGAAACGGGTTTCCCCGGTTTTTTGCAGGGCGGGGATGGGTTTCCAAAAACCCGCCCCGCCCCGCCCCGCCCCGTTGCCATCCCTAAACCCAGGCAGTGTTAAAAGTAGAAAAAATGATACACCTTTTTTTTCCAAGATAGACTTAGGTGTAGAGGAGGTGTGTAGCTTGACTTGCCCCAGGTCATTTACTCTACCTGACTGTAGTGAGATGTGACTTAAATATAAATAACATGTTTAATATAATTGGTATGTTATTAATGACCAGCTAGCATATTGTTGATAACTAATATATTACCCTATCTAATATATTATAAGTGGGATGTTATTGACCACCAAATTAGAATGTTACTAAGTTTTTCTGACTGTTAATGAAGAGTAACATTTTGACAACATCCATCATGACTCGGGCATTTCAATCAAAGATCTTCCATCCAGTAACAAATCCAAAACAATCCTTAATTATACATATAGCTTTTAGTATAATAATAATTGTTAGTACTGAGATCCAACAAACTGTAATGCAACAACTTTAAATAATGAACAAGTGATCAGGTGACGGGCACTACTCTAGCAAATGGGATTATAAAGACCACGTTGCTTCCAGGAAACATCACCCAGTAGTGTACTACTACTACCACGTTATTTGATATCTTCTGCGTTTGTGAAAGGTTTTCGTCTGTGCAACGGCATTGACATCAGATCCAAACAGCAGCTCTTGAGCCGTTTGAACGGAAACCTGGATGAGAACAGCTGTTTTCTTTTTTGGGGGGGAAAGGGCAAAAAATAAAAAAAAAAGGAATCTCTGGGACATCTCTGGTTCTCTTGTAGTCTCTCTGCAATTATGACATGAGAGAGGGGAGAGTCAGAGGTGGTGTCTGTGCACTGGGTTAGGGGAATGGGCATCAATGGCTGGCTTTGGGGTACAAGTGGTTGGTTGCCTGAAAAGACCAGCCAAGCAGTGTGTCAAAACCAGGACATGGGTACTTGTGGGTCTATTTTAATACAACACCCTGCATCTTTTGTTGTATGTGAGACTGTTACAGCAGGCCTATCAGTTCTTGTACTGGGCTATGTTTTCTGCTGAGATGGAGGTTGGGTTTCTATGCAAGATGAGAAAGCCTGCTTACAACATGTTAACTCCATTAAGAACAGTGAATGAAATCTACAACTGTTTACCTTATTAACAAATCCTACTCTCAGAGGCCATCAAAGTACCATAGCAGTTTACATTATTGGCAAATTTAAGGGCAAGGCCTACAACGACAAAAACAACATAGAAAGAGAATAGAAAAATAAAGGCCTGGTTGAAAACAGTGATACTCAAATAGGAGACTTCCAATTCCAGGTAGTTGAAGCAACTTCCATTGCACAGAATATTTTAATTGATACCATGAATCCTCACCTAAGATGATAAAAGTTAAACAGGATAGCCAGATACCATAATAAATGAAAAGCAAGAAAGCATAACGCTGACCAAAACAGAGTCGCCTTTTCCATGTTTGAGAGGCATAGAAGGGATCTACATGGAGAAGCACAAAAGATTGAACAAAAACAAAATTTTTCTAATGGGACTCCATGGATTCCAATGAAAACCAAACAAGCCGCCTCTGGTAACAACAAAAAACATTGCATGCAAAGATTCTTCATGCAAATTAATACCAATCTCTATGTCGATCACGTTCCCTGCCATAGTCTCGACCCCTCTCATGATCATAGTCCCTATCTCGATCTCTGTCCCGGTCTTTCCCCCGATCTCTCTCCCTTTCTCTGCTTCTGCTTCGACGCCGCTCCTCCCTCTCATGGCCATACCCATCTCGGTTCCTGCCGCTTTCTCTCTCTCCATGGTCCCTTCCTCTATCTTTACTTCTTGCTCTACGATCTCTCTCTGAAGTGCCCACAAGCATTAAAATTATCAGCAAATGCACAACAAACATAGCCTTCATATCAGCAAGTAAATACCATCCTCATTTCCAATAACTCAAACATGCAAACAGAAGAAAGTGCCACTTCTAAAAAGCTGCAAAAAACCAGGACACAATAAAAGGAAGCCAAAAGGATCACCTAGTTCCTCCACTTCCCAGCCTGCACGACCTGAACCAGGAAGTGTTTGCCCACTTTCTGTTTGATGCATTTTAGCACGAAACTTCTTTTTCAGATTTCCAAATTCATCGTATAACTCTCCATCATCCTTAAAACACAAAATATGACAAGTCAACAAAATAAAGAATCCTTAAAACAGAAAATATGACAAGTCAACAAAATAAAGAAAAAAAAAATCTCACAGCTAAAAAGAAAAATGCACAAAAGACCTTACTTCCTCAGCCTCCTTTCTACGTCTTTTTGTTTCCTCTAACTCTTCTTCGTCCAGCTCTTTGTACCCACCAGCACGTCCTCCCCTGATACAGCACAGAAGCAGGTAAAACATTAAAATGAAATGACCATACATCAGATATCTATATTGCATTTATTTTTCATGCAGAAACAATGTAGATGTTATAGATATTAACATATACTACTGTAACCAAATAAAGTATTTGCAATTGAAAGATACTTTGAAATACTTAGAAGACATAATCTTACCTCACACCACCTTCATTGTGACCAGGTTTATTTGTGTTGCAAATATTGCATTTTGTTCGTTTCGCCCAGTTGATATTACCACACCTAAATCAAAATAAGAGAAGATTATATAGAAATTTTCTAGTTTTAGAAAAGACATAATATAAGCAATATTGGAGTACAACTTTGCAACCTCTTACTGAACTTTATTAAAAATTTTGACCTACTGGCATAAGATATGTGAAATTAAATTGACATCAGGAGTGCAAAAAAAATTATTTGCACATCTGGAGCTATTATGATGGTGATCATATTCAGAAGATGAAATTGGAAAGCATCCTTACATGGGACAGGGCCAATCGTTTGGACCAAAAAGACCTGTTGGGGCCCCAGCTGGTGCACGACCATGGCCACCAGGATCACTGCCACCACGGCCCTTTCCCCGGCCAGCACTTCCTCCACCACCGCCAGATGCACCAGTGGGGCGAGCACTTCCACAGCGGTTACAAACACCACGAAATGCAAAGTTTACATTGGAACAACTGATTGTCAAAGAAGGAAAGGAAATGAAAAATCCCCACTAACTTCATATATAGCAACAAAAGTTATTAAAAAGCAAATGGGAAAGAGCTGCTCACCAATGTCACACTCACAGACCTTGTATTTGGACACAACCAGTCCCCATCTTGTTGCCAAGCTTTCCCTGGAGCATCACCACGTCCCCTACCTCTTCCTCCACCTCCATCACTCAAATCCTTGACATCTCCATCTATTCCACCAAAATCACCAGCAGGAGTCACACTTAAGTTATATGAGGGGTCAGCTGAATCTTTGCTCTTTGACTCAGCTATGTAGACTCCAATTATACTTCCATGGAAATCCTTGTTGTTGAACCATTCAACTGCAGCTGATGCTGCATAAGGATCTTCATAGGTGACAGTTGCATCACCCTTGGGCTCATTGGTAGCCTTGTCCCTATATAACCAAATCTTCGGTCGTCCTGTCCTTTTGTCCTTCTATGATATTTTTGAAAGACAAAAAAATGGCAAGGAAGCTATGAATATTAACTATTTCATGAAAGAGGGATATATGCACAGCATACTACTAATAGAACTAAGATGAAGTATACCTGCTAGGACCCCCTACCTTTAGCAACCCAATGGTGCCAAAATGTTCTGCCAGCATGTTCTCATCGGTTCCTGGAGGCAAGTTACAAACATAGACAGATCCATTTGCTGGACCGCCCTTTCCAGAATGACTTGCCATGTCAATAGGCACAGTCTTGGTTCATATACTCCAAAAGAAACAAACTATCAAGTACCACAAGCCAAATTTCAGAAGATAGCCAAGAAAATACCGTCATACAACCTACAAAAAAAGGCATTAAAATTCAAACAGATGCCTTCAAGATTCAAAAATTGTAGAATACCAAAGTAAAATCCAGTTCTTTTCAATCAGCTAATAGGACAATTGTACCAGTAGTAACCAGTCAAGTAAAACTTGGCTAACTTGATTTTACTAAGAAGATAGGTAAAAGTATCGACAACGCTCATATTCTTCATCTATTTCCTCATTTATTACGTTTCTGTTCAGCTCTCAGCCCTAGAAACCTTCCATTAAAAGAATGCTTACATCAACTTTCAGCTATACTATGATTTCACCATGTCAACGAAAAAAAAGAAAAAAAGAAACTCGACATTATTAACCCACAATGCTACATAGATGACCATTTAAAAACCTGATTCTTCTAGAATAACATCACCCAGAGCAGAAAAAAAAAAAAAAAAAAAACCCGACCAGAACATCATATTTTCAAAATAATCATTCGATTCCAATATCCAAATACGCAACTCAGCGTACAAACACAGACAATTTCAAGATCAGGGGCGTTTCTTCGGCGACACACCATTCTATTACGACACATACCTTCCCAATTCAGACAACCCCTAAAAACTATTTAGAATCCCCAAAGAACATGAAGCATATCAAGCCATTTCTCCCTACAAAAGATCGCGTAGAAAAGTAAAGAAAACAAAAGGAATAGAGCAGCAGCAGAAAACACTCCGTCTTACCTGCGCGCCAAAACGAAGAGACGAATCCAAATGAGACCGAACGGCCGACGAACGCAGACGGATTTACGCGCTTAGTAGGAAAAGAAGTGTGTCGATGCGAGGGTTCCTTTCGTCAGTGCCTTCGTTCCCTCGTGACGTCTTATTTATCGCAAGATAAATCTTAGAATTACTAAAATATCCCTGTTCCTCTTGGTTTTCGGATTGAGTAGTTCTTAGTACTAACTACTAAGTACAAAATTCAGAGGAATGAGAAGAAAAGTAAATAACATAATAAAAAGTGAAAACATACTAATAATGAATTATAAATAAGAAAAGTTGAAAATCAGAAGTATTGCGTGAGAAAATGAGACTTGCTACTGCTAAGTGATCAGATATAGTATTCAATATGGGTATATTAAAATGTGGTTGACCCAAATAAGGTAAGCTCAAACGCGCTCACCTGCTCGTCACAAGCTTGTCATGAACTTGCTTCACCGTTTTTCAAAGTCACTAGCAATAACCCATCGTTGATTCCACTGACTTGTTGTATCACTAGCCTCGATGGCATCATAGTCAGCACCAGTTTTTCACCATCAATCTATCATTAGCAAATGTGCACTCGATCCAGACATCCACTAAGCCACAATAGCGGGAAGCAAGAAACAACAAGTCCATCAATCCTCATTCGGTAGATCAATAAAGGAAAAAGAGAAGTGCTTATCTTATCTCAAAAGAAGCAACAGAAAAGGGATCATGATCCTCATTTCAAGGATCGACCCCCAACAACTTGACAGAGTCGGCTACAAATAGCCGGAAGCACTCTGTCGAACAGGTTTGAAAATCTTTTGTCGAGAAGTACTCTCACGCACAGAAGCTCTCTTGAGCCGAAGGAGTTCAAGTAACTCGTAGTTCACCGAAGTTCACCAGTTCAATCGGAGTAGCTCTACACGTTCACTGGCAACGTGAACAAGTCGATAGAGGGAAAACATCGTCTGGCTGACGAAACCATCATTGTTTGTGCACACTCACTCAAAAACTTAAATTTCGACGTCAACTCGCCAGAAGCCGAAACTTCATCAATTCACAAGGAGATCGAATTAGAGAAAGACTAGAAGATTGTAATTTTACAGACATTCAAACACAACTTGTAACACAAAATTTCTGTTTTAAATCGATTTATTAATTCGACCGCGCCTCTTCGTGAACTTGCAGATTTTTGGTGAAACAGATACTTAAATAAATAAATATATATATATATATATATATATATATATATATATATATTATTTCACCGAAAAAATCACCGGTCCGCTAAGAGGCGGATCAAGAGAGTAAATTGATTTACGATAGAATATTTGTGTTACAATTTATTTTTGAATATCAAGGAATGCGAGTACAATCTCCTAGTATCCATCTGATTCGATCTCTGTGTGAATTGTCGGAGTTTCGGCTTCTGGCAAGGACATCGAAATGAGTTCTGGAACGAGTGTGCACGAACGGTGACGCCTTTGGTCGGTCGGATGGAAGTATTTGTGTTCTGCATGTAACGACTTGTTGACGTTGTCGGCGATCATGTAGAGCTGCTCCGATTGAACTAGGGAATTCCGATGAACGGCGAGTTGCTTGACTTCTTTGGCTCAAAAGAGCTTCTGTGCGTGAGAATTCTTCTCGATGAAGGATTTTTCAGACCTTCGTCTTGAGAGAGCTTCAATGCGTGAGATGACTTCTCGGTAAAAAATTTTTGAACCCAGGTTTTCACCCCTGCAACAAAACTTTTCTGGCTATTTGTAGCCGGCTTTGTAAAGTTGTTGGAGTTCTTTCCTCGAAAGGGGGATCACGATCCTCTTTTTGCTGTTGTTGTTGAGATGGGAGGAAGACTGGGGAATTCCTATGTTGGATCCCTCGAATGAGGATCTCGATGTCTTTTCTTGGCTTTCGCTGTTGGCGACCAGGCTTAGTCGTTTAATCGTTGAAGAAGCTGACTCATGGCTGGTTGTTGATTGGTACTGACGCGGCTGTTTATTGCTGACTGGGGCGTCGACTGTATCGATGACGCGGTGACGCGAATGGATCTGGCGATGGGTTGTGACGAGTGACTTTGAAAATCAACAGAGCCTACCCATGACAATCGTTTGCTGGATTGATGGGCGTTTGGGATCGTCGAAATTGGGTTGGTCACATTTTGGTGCATACAGATTGCCCCCTTTGAGAATTGATCGTTCGGAGGGAACGAGCAATTTTGGAATGTGAAACACACACACACGCACACAACATTTTTATTTTTATTTTTTTGGACCCTCTTACTCTTTTAGGGCCGTTTATCTTTTCGTGTACATATCCTTTTCTGTCCTCTTACTCTTTTAGGACAATTTATATTTTTGTACACTTGTATCTTGTATGTGTATTTTTTTTTTCTTTCTTTTCATTTTTTTTGGCTCTCTTGCTGTTTTAGAGCTGTTTGCTTTTTTTAATTTTTTTTTTATACGCATACATATGTAGTATGTACGGTATAAAGAGAGATGATGAGTACTTGAGCAGAAGTGTTGAGCGTCGACAACGAGTTGAAGTCGACTGAGTAACTGGGCGCAGTCTGTTTGAAAGTTGTAGCCGAACGTTGCTTCGGTACTTCAAAGAAGACAATTGCGACGGATTTTGAAGATTTCTTCAAGTCTTCGCGACTTTGGGTATCGCGCCGGGGGAAAGGTGTCGCGAACTGAGATATGTTGTAACTCCTCTGCTTTAACTGGATTGAATTTTATAACCAAACGACGCAAAAATTTGTTGAATTTTGGACGAAAAGGAGGCATATGGTATGGAGGAATAGAGCTAGTCGCGCCGGGGGGAAGTGTATCTTCGACGACTTGGTCGTCGTACCAGAGAAAAGTGCAGCTCCATTTTTTGACGAATTTTGATCGACACGACATCAAGATTATTGGCGCAGGTTGAGTGAAGTGCAATAGGCTCTTACTCTGCATGTGCCTCTTCTTTCATGATGAGCTGAACAATCTTTGCTAGAGCGATTTCGAAAATCTGATCGTTGCGCCGAAGAGAAGAAGAGCGGACCGAACTGAGACGCAGAGGTTTCGCTTCGGTTCGGCCAATTATTTGACGCGACGAATTGTTCCCGACGAGCTCCGCATTACCGCAGTGCTTCATTGGAATGGTTGCAGTGGCTCCAATAGGTATATGGCATGCTGGGGAAGAGGCACTTACCCCGCCAAGTTGGATAGATTGGTTTTCGGCTTCCTCAAGCTCTGCACAAGACAATCTCTCTTCAGCGATTCTGTTTAATGCGTCGGGGAGAGAATGCGCATAGCACTGGGCATAGTGGGACCCACCCTGACTGAGTTGAGCCTCTTGGTTAGTTGAGATGCTTCTCCCAGCTTGTTTCGTCAAAATTGGCTTTATGTCCCTCTTTGACGGTTTGGCTTCAACGCAGATCGCAGGAGAATTGAGGTGAGGGAACATGGGTCCCACCCTCCTGCGCAGTAGGCTCCTTTGTAAGTGGAGAAACAATAATTCACTCCCCACGAATTTAGGATAATCAGGTTTAAAAGTTGTGTCTTCCTCCTCTGGGTGTACTCTGCGAATTTGGGTCCCCTCTTTGTCTGCGATTTGGTGTTTTCTATCAGACTACGATTTTGGATTCCTGCGACCTAGTTCTGTTTACGAACTAGGCTGACTGGGAAATTGGGAGACTGCGACTTGCTGTCTGCAAACTGGCTGCGATTTGATTGTCTGCGACTTTGGTTCTGCCTTCTGTCTACGACTTGACTGTCTGTGAATTGGCTATTTGCGATTTTTGGAGACAGTTTGCGACTGCGATTTAGGAGACAGCTTGCGACTACGGATTTGAGAGATTGCGGATTGGGAGGTTGCGACCTGCTGCGAATTGACTGTCTGCAAATTTGGGAGACAGTCTGCGAATTTGGCCTTGCAGTCTTCTTCAATCCCCAGCTTGCGTCAGAACTCTCCGCGAATCAGAACTTAAAGGTATTGTAAGCAACTTCTTTTCTCCTAGCAATCTCTGGCTGAATTCGGGTCTGTCGGGGTCCCACTCTTTTCTTTCTTCTTCTTTTCCTCCCTCTTTCTTCTTCTTTTTTTTTTCTCATTTTTGACCTCTCCCTCAGTCTCTCTTCTTTTCACGATTTCTCTCTTTTTTTTTCGTTTTCCCTCAATTTTTCTCTCAATTTTCTTTTCTTTTCCTGTCTCTCTCGAATTGCCTCTCTTTCGCACTCCAGGTGTCTGTCAATTTGTCAGTGTGACACACTGACATCCTTTTACGCGTCGTTTGGCCCAAAAACCAAACATGGTGATGTTGTGTCGCACCTGGCTATGTCGCCAGGTGCTGAAATTGATTTGGGTCGCACCCAGCTGGGTCGCCGGGTGCTGAAATTGATTTGTTTCGCACCCGGCTGGGTCGCCAGGTGTTGTAATTTCATTTTGGTCATGCCCGGCTAGGTCGCCGGGTGCTGAAATTGATTTGTGTCGCACTCGGCTGGGTCGCCGGGTGTTGCAATTTCATTTTGGTCGTGCCCGGCTCTGTCGCCGGTGGCTGGGCTTCTGCGTGTTGTGCTCGGCTTGGTCGCCGAGAGCTCTGAGTTTGCTTTAGTTGCTTTCGGCTCGGTTGCCGGGAAGTGTAGGTCGCGTCCGGCTTGGTTGCCAGGCGCATGACTTTTGTTTTGTGTCCGGCTCGATCGCCATGTGCATGACTTTTGTTTTACGTCCAGCTCGATCGGCGGGCGCAAAGATTTTGATCCGAATGATCAAGGGTGGATTGCCGGGAGGCTGAATTTCTGTGTTGTCGCATTCTGCTTGGTCGTCGGGTGCTGTTGTCGCAACTAGCTCGATCGCCGGGTGCGAGTTGCTGTGTGGTCGCAACCGGCTTGGTCGTCAGGTGCGAGTCCTCTGTTTTGAGTTGTGTGGGCTTGGCTTGATTGTCAAAAGAAAAAAAAAATTCTTTTGCGACTGCTTCTTTTTGTCGCTCGCAATTTTTTCTGCAACTGCTTTTTTTTTGTCGCTCGCACTGTCTCTGTGACTGATTCTTTTTGTTACATTTAGTTTTTTTTTTCTGCGATTGCTTTCTGTCGCTCTATTTTGGTTTTTATTCTGCGATTGCTTTCTGCGATTGGCCGCGTCTGGCTCGGTCGCCGGGCACAGGAGTTTGTAGTGCAGCGCCCGGCTTGGTCGTCGGGTGTTGAATTTGATGATTTGGTCGTGTCCGGCTTGGTCGCCGGGCGCGATGCTTTTGAACTGTGCTCGGCTCGGTCACCGGGCACAGTGCCTTTGTTTCTGTCGCATCCGGCTTTGTTGCTGGTCGCGAATTTTGAACTGTGCTCGGCTCGGTCGCCGGGCACAGTGCCTTTGTTTCTGTCGCGTCCGGCTTTATTGTTGGTCGCAAATTTTTGAATTGTGCTCGGCTCGGTCGTCGGGAACATTATGTTTGTTTTGCAGGATTTGGCTCCCGTCTGGCTCGATCGCCAGGCACTGGGATTGAATATGCAGCATCTAGCTTGGTCGCCGGATGCTGAGTTCTCCATTTGGTTATGTCCGGCTTGGTCATCGGGTACTGGAGTTTGTTTTTTTTTATCGCGTCTGGCTTGTTAAGCAGGCATGAAGCTCTTGTCTGCGCTCGGCTCAATCGCCGGGCGCGACGCTTTGTGTTGATTGTGTCCGGCTCAGTCGTCGGGCACTAGAATTTGCTTCAGTCGCAGTCGGCTTGATCGCGGGACGCGAAGGTCTTCTTATTGAACCGTCGAAGAAGATCAATGTACCTCGTCGATTTACCCTCTCTCTTCTTTTTTTGTTTCTCCGTTCGTTTTTTTTTTTCATCGGTGACTGGTCTTTTTTGTCGCTCCCTCCTTTTTTTTTCTTTTGACTTGCGTTTTTCTTCTCCCTTCTATTTTTTTGTTGTGACCTTGACTTCTCTGTCTTTGGTCGCTGGAGACTTATTTATATATATATATATATATATATATATTGAATTGAGAGGAATGAATTTCGTACCTGACTTTCTTGCTTTGTCGTAGATGTCTACCACGTCGACTTCTTTCTCCTTGGTCTGACTATCTCGACAACGAAGGCCATCGTGTAGGGTGCCCTTCGTCACTGCTTGCGGATCCGTGATTCTGAGGAAGAACAGAAGCCACTGTTGTTGGGTTTTGGGGGACCGTTGGCCTACGGCGGTTGTGACGTAACCGCGCCCACAGTCAGGGCCATTCACGACCTGTGGAGTCGCCCTGTTGTCGATGAGGACGACCATATTTGTTATCTCCCGGGGCTATGCTTTTCTTTTGCGACCTCTCGTCAATGGCAGCTTTCATGTAAATGATCACCGGGGCCGGGATCGCTTTCTTCCTTGGGGATGGTTGGCCAACTGAAACTTGGTGGACATCGGTAGACCGACATGTGATCCGAATCTGCTTCACAGTATGGTAACCGAGGCCGTGCCAACTTTGTGGAATCCAACACTCTTCTTTCCTTAGTTTTTTCTGCGCCGGAGTTATAACTGGAAGAGCGACTGGCGACTTCACGTGCAGGTCATTGGCGTCGTTTGGGGCTCGGGCACTTTTTGATGACACTCTGGTCCTCAAGCTTTGGCAAAGGCAGAGTGACTCCTTCTTTGAGCGGAGTCGGTTCGACGTTGTGGTAAACAACGAGAGGGGCTTCTCTCTCTTTTCTGTATGACCGCGGAATGTACCTAACTATAGGCACATTGCGCTTCGTCGGCACCAGTGTAGTCGATGAGGTCGCCTGGTTGCTGTGTGCCAATTATTTGGCCGACGCGACTTTCAGCACCAAGTTGTTCTTTGGCATTTGTTTCGCCGGAACGACAATTTTGGTATTGGGTGCTTGACCCGACCAGAACGACACTTTGACAGTCGGCCTTGTTGTTAGGTAGAACTTGGCATCGGCAAATGAAGCTTCGGCCTCGGTGAACGGACTCTCGTCGGCGTACACCGTCTTTTGTTCGCCATCCTTCCAGTACTTGAAGCATTGGTGGAGCATAGAAGGGACAACCCCGTTGGCGTGGAGCCATGGTCAACCCAAGAGCAGGTTGTAGGATGTCCTAGAATCAATTACTTGGAACGGGGTCTCGACTACCATGTCCCCAATGTGCAGCTTCAATCGGATCATGCCGAGCACGCGCTGGCTTTCTTGGTTGAATCCTTGAATGAGCAAAGAGCTCGTAGACAAGTCGCCAGCGGAGATGCCGACACTCTTCATCGTTTGAATCGGCAAGATGTTGACCACAGAACCGCAATCAATGAGAATGCGGTTGACGCGATGGTCTTTTATGTAGCCGGTTATGAACAGCGATAGATTGTGGCTTCTTGCCCTCAGTTGTGCATCCTTCTCTCGGAACGTAATGCACGGTGGGCAGGAGATGATGAATGCCTCTTCTGGTCGAGACAATTGCTGCGATGAAGATGCTTCTTCCTCTTTTCTGTATGGAGGAGTCAGGCCGACCTTTGGTTGGTCGTTCTTCTGCATCATGAATTTCTCCAATTCGGCTTGGATCTTTTTCGGTTCATCGAGAGCTCGGATGAGAGCCTGGCTGGATCAGATGTCCAAGTTGAGGTCGTCCTCAATCTTATTTAATGGCGAGATTTGTTGCAAGGACGTCTCGAGGTCATCAAACTCGACTATTGGCAACTTGCCTTTTTCTTCCTGACTGGCCTGCTTGGGAGGAGTCGTCGAGCGAGTCACTACCATTGCTGGCGGCGCGAAGTACTCTTTTGGGTAGAACTCCGCCAATGTGATGGGTCTTCTTTTCTTTTTGTCTCCTCCTCAAACGTGGGTCCTGGGAGCTTTCTTTTGATGCTTCGCGGCTCTTTTGTTTGGCCGCTTCACCTTTGCTTTGACGGTCGTCGGCGATGGTTCAATTTCTCGAATAGGTTTATTTTGCCTGCTGACCAGAATCCACCCCTCTGCGTTGGCTGCAGCAGCTTCGCGGGGTGCCGATTTTAGTCCAACCTTAGCCGGTGGTCGCTGGTTGTGCTGTTTGTTTGGCGGGCCAGACTTGGGATGATATTCCCTCCTCATAACCCGAGGCTTATTGAGTCTAGTTCGCCTACTGGACTCGGCCCGGATGGAAATGATGTTTTTCGACGCCGCTCCTTCTACTTTGTCGATCGCAATACGGCCTTGCGCCGCGAGATTCATGATTCGATCCTTTAAAACGAAAAATTGCTCGGTCGAGTGACCAAGAAGACGATGATATTTGCAGAAGTTTCGGTCCTTTGATCTCGCAAGGTCGCCAGGTCTTTTGATGTCTGGCAACTTAATCAAGTTGTTCTCGAGCAGCTGCTCGAGAATGATGGGAACGTTAGCATCGGCGAAGGGGTAGGTCTTTGCTTGCCTCTCCTCCAGCGACGGTTTCCAGTAGGTGCCCCTGGTGGGAGGCCGTGGAGCGAAGTTCATCTTTGTTTTGCTTCCGACTTTGATCGGTTTGAAAGCATATATTGTGAAGGAGCTTTTTGTTTTCTCCTTCGCGTCTTGGGTGGTAGCCTTTTCTTTTTTGCGTGGGTCGGCTATTGGTATGGCGTCTTCCCCCCTTTCTTCGCTGAGAGTTTCCATGTTGTGAGCTTCTGTCGCAAGCTCTTGGAAATCTTTTGGCTTCTTGCTCTGGATGTAGAACAGTAGCTCCCACTGCATCCCTCGAGAACACATCTCGATTTATGCTTCGAGGGATAAATTAGAGCTCTCTTTACAATTGAGGCTCAGGTTCCTCCACCGGTTAATGTAGTTGATCACTTTTTCGCCTGCCTTTTGTTTGAGGTTGGCCATCTCGCCTAAAGTGACAGTGCATCGGGTACTGTAGAACCGGCTGAGGAACTCCCGCTCGAGTAGTTCCCAGCTATCGACTGATTCTTGCGGCAATTCGATATACCAATCGAAGGCGTTGCCTTTCAAGGATCGGCCGAATTGCTTGACCAACAGGTCGCCGTCTGTGTTGGCTTTGTTGCAGGTCTCGATGAAATGAGCGACGTGCTGCTTTGGGTGGCCGTCGCCATTGAATTGTTGGAACTTCGGCAGATGATAGCCGAACGGCATGGGGATGTTCTGTATCCTCTACGTATATGGCTTTCGATAGGCCACCGACTTGCTTTCGTCGGAGCCGTTTCGCAAGGCACGGTTGATGAGTTCAGTCACCGCGTCGAGGGTAAGGGAGTTCGACTCCTCTTCATTTTGTGACTTCTGAATGGTCACAGGAGTCGTTGGCCACTGCTCGTCATTAGTGGGTTCCTCCTGATGAGGTTCGGTCGTGGCGCTTGTGGTCGCCTGATTTCGGTTGACTTCTTGATAGACGTCGCCGGAGTTGGTGTTGGGTGTGCCAATCTCCAATTACTCTAGTATCCTGGCGATTTGGAGGTTGCGTGCTGCGAGTTGCGCGTCTTTGATGCACAACTGCTCGCTTTGTTATTTTAACGCGACCTGCATTTCTGCAAGTTGTTCCTCAATTGTTTTGGCCGAGGTGGCCATTTCGGCTACTCTATCGATTGGAGCCTCGGGAGAAGTTGTCATCTCGAAACGAAGTGAAGATGACTTAATTGGCGACCATGCTGGCGAGCTGGCCGTCGATGTCTGTCGGAGTGGGGAAGACACGGGTGACCTGTTGGCTGCGGCGATCAATGCTGCCAGGAGATCGTGAGTGTAGGAATGAATTTTGCAAGGACCTAAAATAGCGGTCCAAATCAGCACCGCATGGCCTAGGTCAACAAGTCAAACATTGACCCTAGTCAATCAACGAAATCAAGCCATCAATCAAGCCACAGTGAGTCAACGGCCGAGATCAAAATTGCCTCGTCAACAGCTTACAAGGGTAACACGTCAGACGATTAAAGCCATATAGTCAGTCTACAAGGATCTGACGTGGCTCAACCTTGCCTTGGTCTAAGACAGTTCCACATTTCAGGGAAGACGTTACAAAGAAGCGGTCGAAGTAGGTTACAACTGCTCTGACGTACCTGGTCCACACAGTTAGAGTGCAACAAGCCTATAAAAAGATAGGCTTGGGCTGGAGAGGGACACACACAGACATAGAGAGAGAGACACAGACATACGGGAAAACGTACGTAAAAAATTCAAGAAATTCTAAATCGCCACCCCAAATCAGTGAAATAACAATAAGCACAACAGTCGCTATTTCGCAGTCAATTGCCCGAAGCCAATCGGAATATCAAATTTTCTGTCAAGCTCAGGCGAAATTCAAATCCGTTTTGTTTGTTCGTCTAGAAGACGTACGTCGACTGTTTCGTGTCTATCTGGAGATCGAATCAAAGGAATTCTAGAAGTCGCACCCACACATTCATCACAAATTTACCAAATTACCCTTCAATTATTTTGTACATTGTACATCGGACGCTATTTTGCGGTCCACCTTTTTGTACTGGTTTACAAATTTGGCACGTCCGGTGGGACGCTTCTACCTTTCTTCTCTTTCTCCGATCAATCAATTCAAGTGGCCGGTTCCAACACCACCAACAACAACAAGGTTGTTGCCAAAGCTCCAGCTGTCAGAACAAGCTTGTCACCGGCACCAAGGATGACTGATCCTTTGGTCACCTTCCCTCGCCGTCTGCGTACACCAACAGTCGTTGCTGCCGGCCAGGCCAGAAGGATTCGTCCATCCCTGGCTCCTGCGGTCATCCGTTCAAGATCGACCACTAGATCCGTTAAGGATCCTTGCCTACCCAATGTGTTGTACAAATTCAGCCTCAGGCGGATCAAGCACCGGCCAACCCCATAGTTTCTCCGACAAGGGTTCATCCCTCGTCCCCACCGCCGATGAGTCCAGTGGCCAGCCCGGCCGCAAGCCCAACAAGGAACCCCCCTCCAACTACAAGCCGGGTCCCCGCACTGATCACTCATTTCGAAGGGAGACATATCATTCCTTCCCCGACGCGATCAGCCACGTCACCCGGGGCACCTCTTGCTCCAAATCCTCCTTCCCCCACATCTCCAGTCATCTGAGTTTTCGCAATGATGACACAAGCTAAAGTGGTGGAAGAACAACTGGCAGAACTCCAAGCTGCCATGAAGGAAAGGGATGAGCAGTTGAGAGAAAGAGAACTGCAGAGGGATCTTCAGATCGCCACAAAAATGATGATAGTCAAGCAGGACCCAGCACAGTTGCCAATCCCGTTACGATCCCCCCTTCAACCATCATTCATCCATCCCCGGCTCCCGAAATTCCACCAATGAGCCGGGAACCACTGCTCGAAGAACCAGGGGCACTATCCTACGGCTCCCTGCAGGAAATAATTTCCAATGCAGTGGAACAGAAATTACAGGCGGAGGGAGTAAGATCTCAAGCCTACACCATGCCCTACTCCCGACGGATCCAAGCAACCCGAATGCCTGCCTCCTTTCACCCGCCTAAATTCCAACAGTTTACTAGGGACGACAACCCAAAATAGCATGTTGCCCACTTTATCGAGACCTGCAACAATGCAGGAACAGACGTTGACCTCCTAGTCAAACAATTTGGGCGATCCCTCAAAGGGAACGCCTTCAACTAGTTCATCGAACTCCCGACAAAGTCAATTGACAGCTGGGAACAACTGGAGAGTGAATTCCTTAGCCGCTTCTATAGCACAAAGCGGATCGTGACGCTGGTGGAGCTCACAAATTTGAAACAACGCCAGGGAGAGAAGGTGATTGAATACATCAATCGCTGGCAAAACTTGAGCCTCAACTGTAAGGAGAGCACCTCCTTGTCCACCCAAACATCCATCGATAAGTGCATTCGGGGGATGAATTGGACGCTGGTGTACTTCCTATAGAGTCGGAAGTCGAGGGACTTCCAAGAACTGGCAACCGAGGCCCATAATATGGAGATCCTCATCCAAGAAAAAGAAGAAGGAAAAGCTTTAATATCTGAAGCAGATAAGAAGGCAAAATTCGTGAAGGAGTATAAAGCTCCTGCTAAAGACGCACTCGCCACCAATGTCGTCAAACCTCAGAAAATTATGGCGACTCAAAATCAGAGTACAGGGAGCGGCTGGAAACCAAATGTCAATCGAATCAATGGCAGCACACTCCGTAAAAAATCACGCTAAAGGATAGACAGGCCAAATCTTATCCTTTCCCCGACTCTAACGTTCCATGCATGCTCGAACCGCTCCTAGAGAAAAATATGCTGCAACTTCCATAAGCCAAAAGGCCAAAAGACGTTGGGAAAAGTTCAGATCCCAACTACTGCAAATATCACAGGCTGGTAAGCCATCCTACCGAGGTGTTTTGTCTTGAAGGACAAAATACTAGAATTAGCGACGCAAGGTCGCATCATCCTGGAAATCGATGACAACGTCGCAACTTCCAACACCATTTTCGTCCAGTCGGACCCTATCCCCAGAACAGCCAATCCAAGGACGAACAAAAAAGTCTTCATCCTGCGCACTGCAGGACCCAGACCACGGCCCGCTACAAAAGACAAGGAAGGGTGGGAAGTGATAACCTGTAAAAAGAAACCACTTCCTGAAACCCCTATCAGAATATTCATCAGGGTTATGCGACAGAAAAAGAAGAACCAAAAGAGAAGAAAAAAGGCCAAAAGAAAAGAGGAGGCAGAATGTACAGGCGCAAATCTGCCCCTGCCAAAGTTGAAGAAAAATTCAATCAAAGCAATCCAAAGCCAATCACTTTGGCTGAATTTTTCCCGTCAGAATTCCTGACACCAACCCCAGCGCTGGTTGCCACTTGTTCGTCTCAAACGGTCGAGCAAAAACATGAAGGGAAAGCTCCAATGTGATCCACCGATGACATTCACACGTGCTTACAGGATGTGTCTATCACCAATGATGTACAAGATGACCTAGACTTGCCAATTAGGTCTAGGCAGGCTCTCATCAAATTTGTTGCGGCAAAAGACGACTGGCACGCAGAAATCGAGCAATTGAGAATGCGGAGACACGACGAGCCAAAAGTCGGATTATCCACCAACGTGATAAGAGAAGAGCAACCAGTGGGGCCGTCACAAATCAAGGAAGCACACTCAACTTCCATTTCCTTCAAAGAAGCGGACGTGCTGCTTGGAGAAAGGTCTCATAATCGGCCTCTGTTTGTATCTGGATTAATCAAAGACCGGTGGATCAATCGCATACTCCTCGATAGTGGATCGGCGTAAATATCCTGCCAATCAAGACTGTAAAAGATGTCGGGTTGGTAGCCAACGACCTCCAGGCCAGTTCCTTAATGATCCAAGGTTTTAACCAAGAAGGACAACGAGTGCTGGGCACAATCAGATGGGAACTGCAAATCGGGGGCATGACTTCTCATGTGCTATTCCATGTAATTGACGCATGCACATCTTACAATGTGCTGCTCGGAAGACCTTGGTTGCATAATAACAAAGTCGTGCACTCGACCCTTCACCAATGCTTCAAATACTACCAAGATGGAGAGGAAAAGACAGTGTTTGCTGACGAATGTCCTTTCACAGAATTAAAGGCTTCTTTTGCAGACGCAAAATTTTACTCGGAAGAAAAAGCTACTATTTCGAGTAAAGCTACTCCTCCCAAAGCGGTCAAAGATGAGCGGGCCAACCCGAATCATAAGGGGCAGACAGAGGAACCGATACTCAGGTATGTTCCTCAATCGCGCAGGAAGAAAGGTGAATCTCCCTTCACTATTTGTGGCCGAAAAGAACCATCAGAAAAATTGAAAGCCTTAAAAGGGGCTGCCACCATCACGTTGCCCAAGCTCAATAACCGGGGCATCGTCGTCAAAGAGAAACAGAGTCTACCTGATCTCCCCAAGACTAGGACATAGGGGTTTGATCCCAATGCCTACCGAATGATGGCGAAGGCAGGACTGGGTTTTCCCTCAACCAATTGCAAGAGAAACCAGTGGTGGTTGTACAAAATCTATCGCCAACCCAGAAGAATCTCCAAAGGCTATTCAATTCCCCCCAATCGCCATGGGCTCGGCTATCAAGAATATGAGCCTGTTGTGATTTCTGGTAGAGCGAGTGTCAATAAGGTAACGACTAAAAGAAAGGTGGCCACCTCAGAGGGAACTCGAACGTCAGCGTTTGATCGAATTGGCGTCCTAGAGCCACGAGTCTCAGCCTTCGTTCGATTGAGCCAAGAAGAAAATAGACGACCGGACGTCTCCCCGAGACCCGAGCCTAAATCCAAAGTTACAAAAGTTTGGCGGAAAAAGGGGCAAGAGGAAAACTCTGAATCAAATGTCATCGCTCCATCGACGACAAAGAAACATGGCGTCTTTCAGAGACTGGGGAAGCCGACGGAGCAGCCCGAAAAGAATGTCTTCCAAAGACTTGGGACCATCACAGAAGCACCTACTCGAATCCCTGTGAGCCAAAGGTTGGGAAAAATAGGAGAAAGCTCGTCAAAAAGAAGGAAGACGGAGAGCAATGAAGCCACTTCATTCATTATCAACACGCCTGTGGTAATCTTCATGTCATCCAAGAAAGGCGACACTGAAGAGGAAGAAGTAGCTGTTGTCCACCACATTTCGGTTGACGAGGGCGACAATCCCAACTCCTGAGGAAGAGCTGGGAGAAGCACCTGCAATCTTCGAAGAAGACGGCCAAGCAACTATCGATCAATTGAAGAAAATAAATTTGGGTACAGAGGAAGATCCAAGGCCCACTTTTCTAAGTGCTTCACTGTCTGTAACAGAAGAAAAAGAATATGTTACTTTACTCAGTGAATACAATGACTTTTTTTCTAGGTCGTATACTGAGATGCCTTGGCTTCACCCAACAATTGCAGTCCACAAACTTGCTGTCAAAACCAGAGTCAAAGCAGTAAAGTAGACTCAAAGACCGTTCAGTCCCGAACTCGTCCCAGAAATAGAGGAGGTTGACAAACTCCTCAAAGCTAACTTCATCTGTGAAGTCAAATACCCAAGCTGGATCGCCAACATCGTACCAGTGAAGAAGAAGAATGGGCAAATTCGAGTCTGCGTCAATTTCAGGGACTTAAACAAAGTCTGCCCAAAAGATGACTTCCCACTCCCATTCACCGAATTAATGGTAGATGCAACAACGGGGCATGAAGTTTTGTCATTCATGGACGGATCTTCCGGCTACAACCAAATTCGGATGGATCCAAAAGACAAGGAAATGACGGCCTTTCGCACGCCAAAAGGTATTTTTTGTTACAAAGTAATGCCATTTGGTCCGAAGAATGCAGGGGCAACATATCTAAGAGCCAAGCAAAGAATATTCGACGACTTCCTACATAAATTTGTGGAATGTTACGTTGATGATTTGGTCGTCAAAACTAAGGCAAGGGACAACCACCTAAAAGATCTGCGAGCAGTCTTCGAACGCCTGCGACGACATTAGTTGAAGATGAACCCGCTTAAGTGCGCCTTTGGGGTTTCATCCGAAAAATTCCTCGGATTCGTAGTCCGACACAGAGGCATCGAAATCGATCATACTAAAATTGATGTCATTCAACAAATGCCTGAACCAAAGAATCTGCCAGAATTAAAAAGCCTTCAGGGGCATCTGGCTTATATACGACAGTTCATCTCAAATCTGGCAGGACGGTGTCAACTCTTCAGCCATCTGATGAAGAAAGACACACCCTTCGAATGGGATGAATCCTATCGATGGGCATTTCAAAATATCAAGGATTATCTCATGAAAGCCGGTGTTGATGGCTCCAGCTCTGGGAAAGCCGCTCCTCCTGTACATTGCGGTTCAAGAAAAGTCTCTGGGCGCCCTTCTGGCTCAAAATGACGATCAAGGGAAAGAACGTGCATTGTACTACTTAAGCCGTACGATGGTCGGAGCTGAACTCAACTACTCTCCGATCAAAAAAATGTGTCTCGCCCTCATCTTCGCCGTCCAGAAGTTGAGACATTACCTGCTCGCACACCCCACAAACCTGATCTCTCGGGCAGACTCCCTCAAATACGTCATGTCCAAACCTATGCTCTCTAGATGATTGGCTAAATGGGCTTTGTTGCTCTCCGAATTTGAAATCAATTTCATCCCACAAAAGGTTGTAAAAGGACAAGGTCTGCCAAACTTCCTAGCTGACCACCCCATCCCGGAAGAATGGGAGGTAAGTGAATATTTACCCAATGAAGAGATCTTCTACATCGGAGTACTACCTCCTTGGAGGATGTATTTCGATGGCGCCGCACGAAAATATGGTGCAGGTGCCGGCATCCTTTTCATGTCTCCAAACGATGACCTGATGTCGTACTCTTTCATCTTATCTCACTGTTGCACAAATAATTAAGCTGAATACCAAGCCATAATCCTTGGGTTGGGAATGGCCATTGAAATGGGCCTTAATCGCCTGGAAATCTTCGGTGAGTCAGCCTTGGTGATCAAAAAGCTAATCGGGGATTTCGAAGTCAGGAAAGATGAACTCGTTCCTTATCATAAAGAGGCCCAAAGGTTATTGGAGAAAATTCCAAATGTAACCCTCGGACATGTACCCCGAGCCAACAATAGCCAAGCAGACGCATTGGCAGGAATCGCCGCAAGTCTAGCACAATTCGATGCAAGGCCCAAACGGATCCCTGTATGCAAAAGATGGGTAGTACCTATCTTGCAGAAAGTATCAGGGGAGGAAGAAACAAATCTGGTCTCGGTCTACGCAATCGAGGAAGAAGATTGACGTCAACAATTCCTCGACTACTTAGAACATAAGAAATTACCCGAGGAATTAAAAGCTCGGGCTTATGTAAAAAGAATCACACCCAAGTTCTGCTTGTTCATCAACACATTGTACTGACGATCCTACGACCGTATTTTTTTTTTGAGGAATTTGCTGTTTTATTGAATATATGAAAAATCAATTTACAAAGGGTGGGGTCACTCTCACAATAGGAGCCGAGAGTTGAGTCCCCTCTTTAGCTAAAGAGTCCGCCAAGGAATTGGCGGATCTAGGAGTACAATGCCACTCATGAACAAATGAAGAAGTTAGAAATGAGATCTCTCTAAATATATATAGGAACCTCCATGGAGGAGCCGAGGTTTGCTTGCACCAGCCAATAACATTGCTAGAGTCACCTTCAATCAGTAAGGGACCGGAGAAGTGATTCTGGAAATGTCTTAGCGCGTGGAGAACACCATGTACTTCAGCCGAGGTGGAGTCTTCAATCCCAATAGGACCAGCAAAGGACATAAGAATCTCACCTTCTGAATTCCGGAACACCCCCCCATAACCAGCTGGGCCGGGGTTGCCTAATGAAGATCCATCGAAGTTGACTTTGATTGTACCTGCCGGTGGAGGAATCCATGTTGCTGGAGGACTGGGGGGAAGGAAGATACGTGTAGAAGCGATCACTCCCCAAGCAGGCCTTGCAACTTCACTGTCCCTCAACTTCCCTTGCACTATCAGCCATTGGATGACGAATGTTTGGACCGAGTGGGCTACTTCCCCTCACTGTTTGGACTTCGTTTGAAAAACTTTTCTGTTTCTTTCTCCCCAAATGGCCCATGGAAGGAAGGCGGCGAAACATCTCCACATCAACAAACCCATAGTGGACAAGTGTGGGGGAGGGGATGCAGTGAGGAGAGAGGCAAGGGAGTTTGGTACTACCCATGAGCAGTTGAACTGCTCCACGAACCAAGTCCAAATCTTCCATGTATACTCGCAATGCAATAACAAATGATCTGCCGTCTCCATCTAAGTATCACATAAGGGGCAAAACAAGGAATTGAGCTACTGTCCTCTCCTTGCCAGCACATCCCGAATAAGAATCTTACCGTGAAGTGCACTCGAAATGAAGAATTGGACTTTGGGCGGGGCTGGAAGCTGCCAGGCCCGTCGATTTACATGAGCATCACTAGAGGGCAGTAAGACACTATAAGCAGAGGCCACTGTGAAACTACCATCCATGGATGGAGACCAGATGAGTGAATCTAGTCTACCGTCGTCCTTGTAAAAACTCCCAATTAAGCTCTCCAAGGAGCTCAGCGCGACTACTTCATCTTCTCTTAGTGCTCTTCTAAACACACTTGCCCAATCCGTACTATGGGATTGATTACTTCCCAAAGTATCCAAGACCGTAGCATCAGGGGAAGCTGCCACCCGATACAGAGAAGGATGACTGATTCTTAACGGGGCGGATCCCAACCACGTGTCCCTCCAAAACAGGGTATGCTGCCCATTGCCTACTGCCCACCTAATGTGATTTCGGAATTCATCAAAAAGCTTGAATATATACCTTCATATGACTGAGAGCTTCCTTGGGGAGTGCCACCCCATGAACCATGTATCACCATCCACCCCGAAGTTGAATGTTACTAACTGGGACCAACTGGCCGATCTGTACGTATTAAGCCTCCAACACCACTTTAGCATAAAGGCTTTGTTTACCAAAGCGATTCTATGAATACCCAACCCGCCTTTACTCTTTGGTAAACAAACCTTCCACCAATTCACTAGATGGTACTTGAAGTCCTCTATGGCCCCCTTCCATAGGAAGTTTCTGTACAAGCGTTCTAGTTCTTTCACCACACTAGAGGGGCAATGCATGAATGACAAGTAGTGCATTGGGATGCCACTCAAACACGCCCTAATGAGGATCAACCTCCCAGCCTTAGACAACATTTTTCCTTTCCATATAGAAAGGTGTTTTTGAACCTTCTCAATTACCGGACACCAGAGGGATTTGGAAATCCTGCTATGGAATAGCGGGAGACCTAGGTACGTACTCGGCAATGTCCCGACTGAGCATCCAAGTGTGGTTGCGAAATGCTGCAATACCTCGCTGTCCATATTGAACCCAAACACCTCAGTCTTACTCCAATTGACTTTCTGGCCGGATCCCAATTCAAATAGCGTGATAACAGCTTTCCATTTCTCCACCTGGTCTAGCGAGCCCTCCCCAAAGATAATGGTGTCATCTGCAAACTGGGACAAGGGTATGAGGCCTTCCAGTAGAACATTCGTTAGCCACCCCACCTCTAATGCCGCCTTGACCAAGCTGGTTAAACCTTCCCCCATGATATTAAACAGAAGGGGAGAAAGGGGATCCCCTTGCCGCAACCCCCGCGAACTGCCAAAGCGTCCAAACACTCCCCCATTCACCAACAATGAGATTGAAACATTCTCTACACATGAGCGAATCCACCCAATCCATCTCTCCCCAAAACTCATCTGTCTCATCATGGCCTCTAGAAAGTCCCAATCCACCCTGTCAAAAGCCTTCTCCATGTCCAGTTTCAGAATGATCCGAGGTTGTTCAGCCTTGGCGAAATGGTCTGCAACTTCGTGTGTGACCATGGCAGCGTCCAGGATTTGGCGGGATGATATGAAGCCATTTTGTTCCTTATAATAAGGTCTTGGAGGACTGTCTTCAATCGGCCTGCTAATATCCTTGCTACTATCTTGTATGGCCCAGAGATCAAGCTGATTGGTCAGAAATCCCGAATGTTCTCCACCCGTTCCTTCTTTAGTAGTAGGGAAATCAATGAAGCTCCCAGACTTCTATACACTATTACCCTGTGGTAGAAGTCATTGAGCATGTCAATGACGTCCGTTTTCATAAACTCCCAAGAGGCCCGAAAGAATTCTCCATTGAAACCGTCTAGCCCCGGCGCCTTGTCCATTGGAAAGATCTTCACTGCAGCTTCTATTTCCTCCAAGGAGAAGTGTGCTTCTAACCACGTAGCCTTGTCCAGACTGAGAGAGGCTATTGGCATGCCATCCATAGAATGTCTAGGACCCGGTTCTGCTGTCTATAAACCTGCATAAAACTCCACAAGTCCATTAGTAATCGCCTCTCTATCCGAGGTGACCTCCCCATTGACTATGAGAGAATTTCACCCGGTTAGAGCGATGGCAAGCGGACGCAATGGCATGAGAAAAACGGGAGTTGGCATCCCCTTCTTTTAGCCATTTATATCTAGCTCGTTATTTCCATACAATGCACTCTCGAGCTACTAATTCCCGCAGGTCACTAGCAGCCCTTGAACGGTCCGTCAACTCACTATCAGTTAAGTGTCTACCTTCCTCCAGAGCATCAAGAACATCAACTTGCAAACGGAGAAGAGACCTTTGAGCAGCAGTGGCAGCCTTCTTCAACTTTACCCAGTCTATCAACTTCTTTTTCAATAATTTAAGCTTCATTGCCACCCGACCCCCTACTGGGCCCTGGACTGTAAGCTCCTCCCACCATGTCCTTAGCAAATCTTGGAACCCATCCTCCTTCAACCACCAATTATCAAAACGGAAGGGCTTGTGACCCCAACTACCAGACCGCATGTCTAGAAAAATGGGCCAGTGATCCGACACCACTTTCCCTCCAACTGTACCAGAGACCTCTGGATACGTTCTCAACCAAATCCCTGAGGCAAAAAACCTATCCAAGCGGGATAACGTGGGTTGGTTCTGACCATTACTCCAAGTGAATGCTTTTCCCGATGTGGGAATCTCTTCCAGTTCATAAGCGTCCACAAAGTCATTGAATTTTCTCATGGTACTAGTAATAGTTCTAGAGGGAGGTGACTTTTCATTAATGTAACGGATGACATTGAAATCCCCTGCTAGGAGCTAGGGGATGTCCCATCTACACAATAGATCACCCATCTCTTCCCAGAAGCTATCTGATAAGTGTCCAAAAGACACTTATTTATGCATGAATTATTGATCATAAATTCCTAATTTGAGTTGATTATGAGCATGAAAGTAACAAATATAACTCAAATACATGTTTTGTGTCTTAGGTACCTTGTAAAAGAAGAAAATCTTAATTCTGAGGAAAAATGAAGGGAAAAGGAGCAAAATCAAGCAAAAAAGGGAATGGCGCGACCGCGCCGGGAAAAGGTTCGAAAATTCAAAGAAATCCAGGAAATTCCCAACGGCTAGTGAGGCTGAAAGGAGGACAGTTCGTGAATGTGAAATGGCGCGACCAGCGCCCTCCTCATGAAGCACTACTGCGCCATGAAGATGGCGCTACCAGATGCCGCTGCCGCTACAATTGTTCCTTACAAAGATGCCAAGTTCTATTTCGGGAAGTCGGCAAAGAGTTTAAGGAGTGGCGCGACCGCGCCAGTTCTATAGTATAAAGTGGCGCGACCACGCCATGAAGAATCCTTCCTCATGTAGGACCCGAAGGCCGTGCTCCAGACTTAGACAAAATTTCTGCTCCAGTGGGACAAAATTTCTGCTCCAGTGTCGCGACCGCGCCAAAACAAAGAAGAATTTGGCGCGACCGCGCCGCTGACTTAGATTCGTGACTTGCGGAAATCTTGGGATTCTGACTACCAATCAAGCCCAGACTTGAAAGAAGAAGTCCTAATTGGCTAAGGAAGGTATCCACGAAGATTTTATGATATATTTCCAGAGTCTAGGTGCATTGAATTGTCAAGAAGAGAAGTCCAAGACAAAGAAGGAAACTATTGCCATAAAAGGAAAGTACAAGTCCGAGATTGAAGAATCCATATCTGGAGATTCCGACCTCCAATTGGATCCAAATTTGGACCACAGCTTCCTGAGAGGATTGAAAATCATGACACGGAAAATCAGGCCAATCCAAGTCGGGGTTGTGGAGTTTTATATTTTCAAAGTGGTGGACCCAGTGCTAGAATTGGCAGCAGAAGCAATTCAACTTCTCAAGGTGATATCTCAAGTTTCCCAACTCAGAATGACTTCAAATTTCGTACACAAGTCAAGGACTAAGTAAGGAAGGTTCGGATGTAATTTCAGAAAATTCTGAGGTCGGTAAGTCACAATTCATACCCCTGGAAAGAAGCCAAAATAACAAGTTCTGGGCAGAGCTTCAAGTATAAATAGGCATCCAAGACAGAGCATAAGTCATCCAATTTTTAGATCCAGTTTTCATCCAGTTATGAGTTGTAAATACAGTTTGTAGTTTAGGTTTTCATAGTTTGTAGTTAGTTTAGAGAGGAGAGAAAGGCCAGAGGGAGTTTTACACGACCTCTTGGCACTTTAGAGAGAGAAGGTGAAGATTTCAGTCAAGGTGCAAGAGAAGCCAAAGTCAGTCCTTCTGTACTTGTTTTCTTCTTATTTCCATGACTGTAATTGAATCCTTTTTACTGTGTGTTTATTCTATTATTATGGAGTAGTCTCTCTTTGTTGGGGAAGTCATGAACTCCTAGTTGTTTTATGTTTGAATTCTGAAGTTTATAGCAATAAAATATCCTGCTTTTGTTTTAGAAACTGAGTTCATTGCTTATTTCTAATCTGAATTGATATTTGAAGTTTAATGAGGTTCGAATAGAGAAGTTAAATTTCAGTAGAAAGTTCGGTTGGTTATATGATTCTTTGTTTTCTAAAACAACTTGTTTTTCAAACTAGATTGTTCCGGTTATGAAGGAGACTAGTTGAAAAGTGATGTGACTTCTATAACTCTTGTTCTGAATAAGAAAGAGTAAATCTTCAAGCTTTTATATTTATGCACTTAGGATTTGAATGTTCCGGTTGAGAAGGAGTTCAAGGAATAAGTGAAAGTTACGTCCTGTGTATGGGTAACTAGGTTTTTAAAAGCTAAGTCAAGGCAAGGATATTTGAGCTATAAAATCAGAATTCTACATGTTTACAACTAGGAGGGATTGACATTCTTCCCCAACATCTCATTTTCAAAAGTAGTTCCAGTAGTTTAAATTCTGTTTTCTTTTCTGTTTTCAAAACCAAAACAAAAATCCAAATTTCTTTTCCCTCAATCAATAGAAAAATCTTTACTTAAACTGAATTCTCATCAAGGTCTCTGTGGGATCGATATCTGGACTCTCGAGTCTATATTACTTGCTGACCTAGTGCACTTGCTAGACACCCAACACTATCACTCTCACCATTTCTGCACGGTCCATATATACCACCGAATCCCCACATTTGATCTTCAGTAATATCTCGTATTTTAACTCCCAAGCAAAACTGCCCTACTTCTTGGCTTTCAAATGAGACAACTACTGTATCCCACACAATCAAGATTCCACCCGCCGTTCCACTTGCTTCTAGAAGCGCCCATTATGGGTTGTGAAATGGGACCAGGCCTCTCACTAGGCTCTCATCAACTTCCTCTACTTTGGTTTCTTGAAAAACCACTAACTTCACTTTCTTCTCCTCTAATACTTTCCTGACATTGGCCCGTTTGACCGGGTTCCTTATTCCTCTTATATTCCAAGAAGCAATGATCATGGGGTTTGATCATTGCTACTTCCAACTCCCTTTCCTTTTCTGACCTCATCCAACTTCCTTCCTAACTCCAAGACCTTTTCTAGCTATTTTGCATCACATTTTCCTTTGTGTTGGCTCAACAACTCCACCCAAGAGTGAGTAGTGTTCCTTCCTGTGGACTTCTTGCTGTTATTGTCCGATAAACTCGGACATGGAACTACGGATTTTGCCTTGAGAGCAACCCTTCTTGCATAACCTTCTTCCCGATTGTATGACTGAGAGTATTCATTGCTGGCCATAGAGTCAGGTGTAAGTGTGGGGGAATCAGAGGTCGGCTTCCGTCTATGGTAAATGATAGGCTGATGTGGGGGAGAGAGTATGACTGGGGATGTGGTGGGTCTGATGACATCTAGGGGTTCGGGGGAAGGTACAATTAAATCGAGGTGTTGCCGGGAGTTTGTGGGGGTGGTGTTGGGTTCAAGGTGGGGGGACAGACGAGTTTTGGATGCGGGAGATTTGGTTGCGGTGAGTGGGGAGGCTGGAGTGGATATTAAGGCTTGTTTGAATGTTTGGGTTGGGGATGGATGGTGGGGTGGCTCAGCAAATGAATCCCCTAAGCTATCCTCTGACCTGACCCCTTCAAGAACAAAGCCTCCAAATTGGGAGTCTTCACCATCCCCTCTATCAAAAGTGGGAACGGATTCTGCACTACCCTTCAACTCCTTTTCCTCACATCGTATTAAAATATCATAGCTATAGCCTCCTGCCTTCACTATCAATGACTTCTCCTGCGGCAGCCAGCCCTTGGCTCCCACCCGAATCCGAGCATAGTCAACTCTAACCAAGTTGACCGTCTCCTGATCAACTTCCTCCACTACTCCCATCAGCTGCCCTATTATTTCCAGGCTGGCTTTCCTCCATAATTCTAGGGGCAGCCCATATATGCGCATCCAAGTAGACTTGGACCCCTAGTGCCCACCATTTCTCCATGCTTCAAGTGTCCAAAGTTGACTAGACTTGTCTTGCAGTGCCTTCTTCATTTCCGCCTCCTCTTTGAACCAAATTAACCACCTGCCTTGCCCTATGAAGGAGGTCTTGGGGGCTGCAATGAGTCCCCATTTCTACTTCAACAATAAGCTTAATTGCTCATTCTCTCCCGGAGCACTAGAATTGGCCAAAACCAGGGTTCTGCTCACCTCCTTTGCCCCCGTGTCCAACTAGAGATGAGAGAACGCAACAAAGCAATCCGAAAGAATCGGATTTTGAGTTTTCGACGAGGTTGCCGGCGCTCCGGCCATCTTCTCCAGCGTCAGCGATGCTCCGGTCATCTTCTCCGGCATCGGCGATGCTCCGGTCATCATCTCCGACGCCGGCGACGCCGGCGACCTTTGGAAATTCGTCGGAATGATGTCTTTTTCCGTCGAAAGCCCAAAACTCACTTCAAAAAGGGTTTCCCTCACCAATCCGCATGCAGATAAGGGTATATGGATACGTCCAAGGACCCGGCCTGCTCTGAGCTGCACTATCTTGAAGAAAGGACGTCTCCCGGCCACCATCCCCATCACGAATTGCATATCCTCCACCCATACCTCCGTATCCTTTGGACCGTTGCTGGATGACTGAAGGAGGAAACCGAGTTGGGTACAGAAATTTTCTTTGACCTTTGCCGAGACTCGTATATACGAGCTTTTCTCCCCTTGCGATGCTGTGAATCTGATCCCCTATCTCCAGCCCTGCGTAGTCTTCTCCTTCACTTCGTCCACCCTTAGCGTGGCCTGCTCCATTCTCAAATGCCTCGACCGCAGTCTCCATGGTCTGGATTTTGATTTTTGAACTACCTCCCAACCTCGTTTTCCTTCTTCAATGGCTTCGTCATTGCCGTTGCTGCTCGCTGGAGCAACTGCCTTCACCGTGCTGCCCTCTGGAGCAACTGCCTTCTCCGTCTCAGCCCCCTGAGACTTGGAGGGAAGGATAGAGTCGTCTGCGACCCTTCCCCTAGCCTCCCGAACCACATCCACGATCCCTACCTGCTGCTCCTCACCACGACCAGCGCCGTAGACACCAGCGCCGTAGCCTCGCCAGAATCTCCTTCACCGTCGAAGTCACCTGAGTCGTGATGGAAAGGGAAGGGTCTTCGGTGACCCCTTCCTCATTCACGCGACGCTCCTCAGTCACGCGACGCTCCATCTTGTCCTACGACCGTATTTTACTCAGATGCGTCTCCAAAGAAGAAGGACAAGCCATCTTGGCCGGAGCACATGGGGGAATTTGCGGAGCTCATTAAGCGGGCCCCAAACTACACCTTCAAGTCAAACAATTAGGCTACTACTGGCCTTCAATGCTGTGGGATGCGATGGAATTAGCACGACATTGCACAACATGTCAACTTCATACAAATTATATTCATCAGCCTCCAAGCCCGTTACATCCAACAGTGGCCTCCTGGCCATTCGAAACCAGGGGAATGGACATCATTGGTTCAATCACCCCAAAGTCGTCAGGAAATCATCAATATATACTGGCGGCTACTAATTACTTTTCTAAATGGACAGAAGCAGCAGCTTACAAAGAAATCAAAGCTACCACTATGGTCGACTTCATCTGAATGCAAATCGTATATCGGTATGGTGTTCTGAAATACATCATGACCGACAACGGTACCCCATTTCGCAACAAGACAATGTACAACTTCTGTGAGAAATTTGGTATCCAACAAAGGACGTCCACTGCATATAACCATGCTGCAAACGGCTTGGCAGAAGCCTTCAATAAAACTTTGTGCAAGATCTTAAAGAAGACGGTCGCAGGGAACAAGAAAGACTGGCATGAAAGGCTCGGACAGGCACTGTGGGCATACAAGATTACGTTCCGCACTCCCACAGAGTCAATGCCTTATTCGTTGGTCTACGGTGTTGAAGCTGTGTTGCCACTGGAAATCCAAATTCTGTCCCTACGGGTCGCTCTTCGAGAAGGGCTCACAGAAGAGGAGAATATCCAACTTCGCCTACAAGAATTAGAATCTCTCAATCAAAAACGCCTGGAAGCACAGCAAAGGCTTGAATGCTATCAAGCTCGCATCACTCGCTCTTTCAACAAAAAGGTGAAGTTTTGTTCGTTTCAAAAGGGTGATCTCGTCTTAGTCGTGCGCAGACCAATTATGGCCACAAGCAGAGATGGGGGAAAATTCGCACCTAAGTGGGAAGGGTCGTTCGTCGTTCAAGAAGTTTACACTAATGGTGCTTACAAACTGGTCATACCCGAAGGAAGGAGACTTCTGGCCATAAACGGTAAATTTCTTAAGAAGTTCTACCCGTGACAATATTTCTATTCCAAAGCGCAAGTCAAGAAATCAAATTATATTCAAAGTTCAATTACATGAAAAAGAAGGCGACTACAAATCAAATAAAAAAGAAAACAACAAAGCAAATTAAATCAAAGGTCCTTCGCCAACTTCTGCTGCGACTCCGCAAAGGTAACCCTCAACGACCGAAGATTCGCCTCCTCGGCTGCACGGAGAGTAGGCAGAGAGACGATCTTTTCCACCTCTTGCATAGCTTCAAGGATGGCTTCCTTTGCCTCCCTTACACTCTCTCTAATCTGTTCAACTTGAGCTGCGAGGTATACAACCCTAGCGTCAACAGATTGAGCTTGTTCTTGAGCCAGCCTCAAATGCTCATGGACTTCCTCCTGATCAAGATCCGCTTGTGCAAGATCTTCAGCAGCTTCATCTAAAGCAATCTCGGCATTCTCCAGCCTGGAAGACCACACGTCTAAGGCCTCCCGAGTGTTACCGAATCCCTTGAAATACGACTCGTCTTCTCACCAGCCAAACTTTCTGCTTCCTTCAGAGTCTGGAGCTTTTGGGCATAGCCCTGTAAGTGAGCCACATCGTGACCCACATCCTGCAACTTACTGATGACGAACTCCGTATCGGTGGCCAAAGATGAGTCGTGCATTACATCTGGTGAAAGCATGCGAGGGGCTATTTGGTCTTTCCAGATCTGTAGCACCATACCCCTAAAGTTAGACAGTAACTGCTGCGACGGAGTCACCAAGGGAGTCGAGGTAGGCGCAAGAGGTGCAAGAAATGGCAGAGAAACGACCGTTTCCTAAAAAACTGGAGTAGTTTCTTCTTGAACAACTGGAGTAGCTTCTTCTTGAATAACTGGAGTGACTTCTCGAATAGGTGAAGTCTCAAGCTGAGTCGAGGCTGGGACAACCTAAAAAACAGACCCCATGGAAGAGGTAGTCGTAGGGGCCTCCGCTACCTCAATATCCTCAGAGGCAGCAACAATCATCGAATCATCAGCCTCAGGAGGAAGCACCTCCTCCTGTACGACCTCCTCCTGTATGTCGGATTCCCCCAAAAAGAATGTTTATATCAAAGCAGGAGGATCGACCTCAGGGGAAGATTATATCTGAATTGTCTCTACAATTGGCTCCACAACTGCCTCTACTGCCTCTACAGGAGGTTCTGGCTCAGGCGACTCCATAGGAGGACAAGAATTCTGAGGAGGCTCCGTCTCCAAAATTGGAGGAAGGAAAGTCGATGGCGAAGGGAGAGAAGCAGGCTGAACTTCCACGTGTGCCTTTTTCTTCGATGCAGAGGTGTTGTTCAAGATAGTAAGAGGCACCCTCTTCTTATTCACCTAAAATATTTAAGAAGAGAGAAGGTTAGAAAATACAACAAAACAAAAGGAGCCACAGTTATGACGCAACTTACCGAAGGTGCGCTGATAAGTGTCTAAAAGACACTATTTTTAGGCCTGAATTGGAATTAGAAATTATATTTTGGAGTCAATAATTATCATAATATCATTAAATATGTCTCAGATTTATTTTTTCTCTCTCACGAGTCTAACACAACAAGTATTATTGAAATCGGAGCTAAAATGAGGAAGATATGAAGATTTTAGTACAGAAAGATACAAGGTTGCAGGAACCGGCGCGACCGCACCAGTTTGAAGACAAATTATGGCGCGACCGCGCCAAGATGGCACGAGAAGGCCTATGGAGTTTCCAAACATGACCAGGACTCTTTCCATTCGAGTACTTAGAAGAATTTCTGCCATAGTGGCGCGATCGCGCCATTTTTATGAACATTTTCGGCGCGACCGCACCAGTGACTCAACAATGCGAGATCGCAAAAATCTCAGGATTCTGACAAGTAATCAAGCTCAAAAGTGGGAGGAAGAGTCCTAAGTGTATAAGGAAGGTTTCCACGAAGTCTCTTGAGGAAATTTATGGAAATCCTAAGAGGTTTAAATCCTCAAAGAGATGAAACTCGATTCCTGATAAGGAGACTGCTATAAAAGGAAATTACAGCCCGAGATTGAAGAGGCCATATCTGGAGATTCCGACTTCCAATTCAATCCAAATTTGGACCACAGATTTCTTAGAGGATGAAGAATCATGTCACGGAGAATCAGGTCAATTCAAGTCGCATTTTTGGAGTTTTTTATTTTCAAAGTGGTGGACCCAGTGCTGAAATTGGCAGCAGAACCAACCCAACTTCTGAGGATCATATCTCAAGTTGCGTAACTCATATGGAACTCAAATTTCGTACACAAGGCAAGGACCATAGAAGGAATGTTCGTGTATAATTTCATCCAATTCAGAGGTCGAGAAGTCACACTTTACACTCCTGGACAGAGACCAAATTGCAGGACCTGGGCAGCTGAACAACTATAAATAGAGGTCCGAGGGAGAGAGCAAGAAATCCAGTTTTGAGTTGTAAATCCATTTTTGAGTTCTAACTTCAGTTTTTAGTTTAATTTCCAGTTGTTGTAGTTATTTTGGAGAGGAGAGAAATCCCAGAGGGAGACTTACACGACCTCTTGGCACTTTGGAGAGAAAAGGAAGAGATTTCAGCCAAGGCACGAGTTGAAGCTAAGGGCAGTCCTTCAAGGGGGTTTTTTGTACTTATTTTCTTCTTATTATCATGGCTGTAATTGAATTCTAACTGTTTGTTTATTCTATTAGCATGGAGTAGTCTCTCTTTGTTGGGGAAGCCATGAACTCGTAGTTGTGGTTTGTTGAAGTTCTGAAATTATAGCAATAAAGTACTTGGCCTTTGTTTTAGAAACTGAGTTTGTTGCTTATTTCTTATCTGAATTGAATTCTGGAATTTAATGAGGTTCGAATAGGGAAGTTGAATTTCAGTAGAGATTTTGATTAGTTATTTAATTCTTTATTTTCTAAAACAACTTGTTTTTCTAACTAGATCGTTCCGAATTGTGATGGAGACTAGTGGAAAGCAATGTGACTTTTTAAACTCTTGTTCTGAATAAGAGAGAGTTAATCTTTAAGCTTTTATATTTATTGATAAGTGTCTAAAAGACACTATTTTATGCATGAATTAAAGATCATAAATCCCTATTTTGAGTTAGTTATTAGCATGAAAGTGACATATATGACTCAAATACATATTTTGTGTCTCAAGTACCTGGTAAAAGAAGAAAAGCTGAATTCGGAAAGAAATTGAAGCAGAAAAGAGCAAAAAGAGCCAAAAGAGGAAACGGCGCGACTGCGCCGATTCCCAACGGCTAGTAAAGCTTCAAAGAAGACAATTCGAGAATGTGGAATGACGCGACCACGCCTTCTGTGGGTGCTACCGCGCCAAGAAACTGGCGCTACCTCATTCTGTGACCACATGGATGTGCCAACGAGATGCCAAATACAGAAGTGGAGTTGCCGTTCTGGGACCAGAGGAAAAGACTAAGGAGTCGTTATGGGATCAGAGGAAAAGACTAAGGAGTCGTTCTGGGACCAGAGGAAAAGACTAAGGAGTGGCGCTGTCGCGCCACTTCTACAGCTATATTTGACGCTGCCGCGCCAAGAGCTCTCCTTACTCGGCACGATTTCGAAGGTCATTTCCAGACTTGGAAAGAAAGTTACTCCAGTGGCGCGTCCGCGCCAGATCAAGGCACCTTTACGGCGCAACCGCGTCGCTGACTCAGCAACGTGATATGTGGAAATCTCGGGATTCTGACTACCAAACAAGCCCAAACTTGGGAGAAGAAGTCCTAACTGTCTAAGAAAGGTATCCACAAAGATTTTATGGAATATTGCTCGAGTCTAGGTGCATTGAATGATAAAAAAAAGGAGAAGTTCCACATAAAGAAGGAAACTGCTGCCAGAAAAGAAGAGAAAATTCGAGTTTGAAGAGAACTATATCTGGAGTTCCTATGTTCCAATTGAAGCCAAATTTGGACCGAAGATTCCTAAGGATACTAAGGACCATATCACGAAAATTCAGGCAAAGCCAAGTCGGATTTCTCAAGTTCTATACTTCCAAAGTGGTGGACCCAGTGTTGGACTTGGCAGCAAAATCAAGCAACTTCTTCACATCATATCTCAAATTTCCCAACTCATATTGAACTCAAATTTCGTGAGCAAGGCAAGGACCACAGAAGGAAGGTTCGTATGTAATTTCATTCAATTTTGAGGTCGAGAAAGCATAATTCATACCCCTGGACAGAGACCAATTTACTAGTTCTGGATAGAAGCCCAGCTATAAATAGAGGTCCAAGGCAGAGAGCAAGGGATCCAGTTTCCAGAGTTCTAAAGTCAGTTTTTAGCTTAAATTCTTGTTCTTTTAGTTAGTTCAGAGTGGAGAGAAAGTCCAGAGGAAGTCTTGGACGACCTCTTGGCACTTTAGAGAGAGAAGAGGTGGAGATTTCAGTCATGGGTGCAAGAGAAGCTAAAGGCAGTCCTTCAAGGGGGTTTCTGTACTTGGTTTATTTTATGTCTATGGCTGTAATTGAATCCTTTTTACTGTGTGTTTATTCTATTAGTATGGAGTAGTCTCTCTTTATTGGGGAAGTCATGAACTCCTAGTTGTTACATGTTTAAGTTTTGAAGTTTATAACAATATAGTACCTTCTTTTTGTTTTAGAATCTGAGTTCATTGCTTATTTCTGATTTAAATTGATATATGAAGTTTAACGAGGTTCGAATAGAGAAGTTAAAATTCAGTAGAGATTTGGGTTAGTTATATGATTCTTTGTTTTCTAAAACAACTCGCTTTTTAACTAGATTGTTCCGGTTTAAGAAGGAGACTAGTGGAAGGTGATGTGACTTATTAAACTCTTGTTCAGAATAAGAGAGTTAATCTTCAAGCTTTTATATTTATGCACTTAGGATTTGAATGTCCTGGTTTATGGAGTTCAAAGAATAAGTGAAAGTTATTTCCTGTATATTGGTAACTAGGTTTTCAAAAGCTAAGTCAAGGTAAGGGTATTTGAGCTATAAAATCAGAGCTTTGCATGTTAGCAACTAGGAAGGATTGACACTTTTCCCCAACATCTCATCTCTATAAGTTTTTCTAGTAGTTTAATTCTGTTTTCTTTTCAGTTTTCAAAACCAAAACAATTTCTTCACCTCAATCAATAGAAAAATCTTTATTCATACTGAATTCTCATCAAGATCTCTGTGGGATCGATATCTGGACTCTCGAGTCTATATTACTTGCTGACCTAGTGCACTTGCTAGACACCCAACATTTATGCACCTAGGATTTGAATGTTTCTGGATTGTGATGGAGTTCAAAAAAAAGGTGAAAGTTATTTCCTGTATATGGGTAACCAGGTTTTCAAAAGCTAAGTCAAGGAAAGAGTAACTTCTTCACTACTCCGTGCAACAACTGAAGCAGCCGGCTCCAGTCGACCTTGCTGGAAGGACACAATACAGTGAGAATATATATAAAAAAAAAAAGAAAAAAAAAAGAAAAAGAAGGTCAAGCTTACCTCAAATCGCGGGAGCATGTGTTCTTTCCACCAAGCAGAATACGCAAGGGTGGTCCCAGGATCCCAAGTCAGCTCTCCTCGCAGGGGCAAATCAAGTCGACCACACAGATGGACAAGGCTGGCCTCCCAAAGTGTCAATAACACAGATAGAGAGGTGGCCTCTCTAGCCTTAGCCCCCAAATCCACGGGCAAATCCTGGAAATACCCAAATTGTCGCGCAAACCTAGAGAGATTGTACGGCTCAACGAAAAAATGGATGCAGCGACGGGCCGTCAAGTAACAGCAGCGAACGCTGAGGAGAGACTCTCGTAAGCTGGCCTAGAAATTGGCGCTTTCGGCTCATCCACCAAAGAGGAAACCGTGTTCCCGCCAAGGATGTATCGGTTCCACACTGGCACCAGAAGACGTCGGAATAAGTCATGTGCTTGATCCTCGCTAAAAATACACTTAAGGGAAGGATTCCCAAAAGATATCATACCTGGACGGCAAACTCCTTCAAGATCCTCCTCATGTGTGTGAAAATAAATGGCCAGCAAGGAATACAAGTATGTCCATTGAGCAATCGATGACGATCCAGTAGATGCCTGACCCAAACCTCGGTAAAGGCAAGCTTAAACAGGACCAGCCAAGGCGAAACGGATCCCAGTGGCCATATAACTCGCCACCTTAAAGACCGTCGGTCGCAGATCTTCGCCGCTAGTCGAACAAAACACAAACCGGGATAACCAAACCGAGAGAAGCGCCGCCAAATAGACTCCGTCTTCTTTACCCAGCATGACGTGGAGGACTTCAAAGACATCTTGCTCTGTGGTTGTCCGCTCTTGTGAAGTAGCCGCACCCTTGTCATAAGCAGCATACCATGCAGTCCAAGGGTCATGGACAGGAACGACATCGTCCTCGGTGCGGAACCAAAATGAAACCCAAGAAGCTGTCGATAAGGTGTTAGATTCCAAACTTCTACATATACGCCAGAAATAAATATTGGCAGTTGTAGGGCAAAGCCGAACTCCGCACGTCCTTGAAGACATCGGAGAAACCTCATCATAAAATTGCCTGGAGATAGGCAAACCGAATATCCAATCCATATCTAGCAATGTAATGGAGAGCTCACCTTGGCACGTAATCAACGTGTTCGTCTCTGGACTCCATGCATCAAGAAAGGCTTCGACCACCGACGCAACTATACTGAAATATAGAGGCCCAAAGTCCATAGTAGACGCCCGCATTACGGAGGATACGACTGCATCGACCCAGAAGCAAAGTAGTCCATTCAAAAAGGAAAGGGATCGACGTGTCCAAAGTTGCGTCAGATGTATGGAGATTTCGTACAATTCCTCTATCCAGAAGATCATCTGCAAGGATGCGTGGTACAGAAGCTGATTCGCTACGCGTAAAGCACTCTGAAGTGCAAAAGTCTCTGGTCCAGCAGCTACATCTTAGTTCTCTGAAGAGTTTGGGCAAGGTAGAAAAAAGACACGCTCACCGATGGCCAAGGGTCTACTCAAAGACCCGTAAGGAAGAGACCGGTCTACGAGGGGTGGACGTTTCACAGCGTGACCTCCAAAAATAGACTCTCCACTCGGGCAATACGTTAGGCGAGAAGCATCACTTTCCATGTAGAGTGCCAGAGTCAAAACCGATTCCCTGCCAACAGTCACGTCGTGGTCAAAGGCACGTAACCCCCCAACCAAAGTCACAAAAGGGGCAATCATCCGAAACCAAAATTCAAGGTTAGACCAATTTCGAAATTCAAATTCCAAATTCAAAATTCAAAGACTCCGAGTCAGAAAAGAAGAATCGAAAACGAAGACAGTAAAAGAGAAGGCTTCGTTCAGATTTTTTCAGGAATTTGTTTAGGGCAGTCTGTCCGTTCAAAGTTGGGTCTTTGTCCGATCAAAGTTGGGGTCTCTTGAAACCCAAAATGGGTCGAGCCGAGGCGCCTACTTAAGCTGGGATCAACTAAATATCTACTGGGAAAGCCTAAGTCGAGGTGCCTAAGTCGAGGCGCCTAAGTAAAGGTGCCTAAGTCTAAGTCGAGGTGCCTAATTAAGCTAAGGATAAGGCGAAGATGCTAAGTCGAAGTGGGCTTACCTAATTAAGGATAATTAAGGCTTAATTAAGTCCTAATTAAGGCTAAGTGTTGTGTTGTGAAAATTATCAAGATCAAAGGTTAAGGCTAAGAAGAGGGCATGCCTAATTAAGGCCAAGTCAAAGATTTGAAGAGGACACGCCTAATTAAGGCAAGTCGAGGGTACGCTTAATCAAAGCAAGGCTAAGTCGAAGATATGCCTAATTAAGGCTTAAGGTCCAAATTGGAGAAACTACGCCTAATTAAGGCCCAAGTTGGGAAATCACGCCTAATTAGTTGGAGAAATTATTAAGGCTAAATCAGAGGCTAAGTTTCAAAGAAGTCGTGCATAATTAAGGCCCAATTCAGAGGAGAAGTCATGCCTAATTAAGGCCTAGTTCGGAGGAGAAATTATGCCTAATTAAGGCCCGATTCAGAAGGTCATGTTCAAGGCCCAAGTTGAGGACATGCCTAATGAAGGCCCAATTTGGGGAAATTAAGGTCCAAATTTCCCAATTCGTGAGGTAATTTTGCTTAAGTTTTAAATTTCAGTTAAGAAAAAAAAAAAAAAAAAAAAAAAAAAAAACTCCGAAAATCGGGTCGACCCACCCCTGGGCGACCAGACGGTAAAAGAGACGCAAACCGACTCAAACCCCTTCGTTCACAAAGGGACTTAGGGCAACTCAAATCCCTTCGTTCACAAAGGGACTTAGGGCAACTCAAACCCCTTCGTTCACAAAGGGATTTAGGGCAACTCACGCCCCTTCGTGGAACGGCGCCGCCCCGCCACGCCACCAGAGCCACGAAGGCGTCGCCTCGCCGCACCACCAGAGCGGCGAAGGCATCGCCTTGCCATGCCACCAGCAAACACGGAGGTGCCGTCGCCTTGCCGCGCCACCAGAGGCCGCAGAAACAGTTTGGTGCAGCGGAAGACAAAAAATAAAAAATAAAAAATAAAAAATGGAAGAAGAAAGGGGACTTTGAAGACCTCTCCAGCGACCTTACCTATGGGAAACGCCACCAAATTCAGCGCTCTCGCGACGCAAGGAAGCCAAGAAAAGAAAGGGGAAATCGCAAAATTAGGGATTCAAATCGGAGAAGACGAAGGATGCGGGTCCGCTAATCGGACCCTAAAAAATCTGACACGCAAAACCGCAGTATTCGGGTCCCTTAACCAGAACCCTAAAATTCGGAAAGCAGGACCGCAGCATTCGGGTCCCTTAACCGGAACCCTAAAAATCCGACACATATATCCGCTTCATCCGAGCCCTGTACCCAGAACCCTAAACTCTGATTTTTCGAACCAAAAACTCTAACCGGACCCCGAGGATCCGGTACTTCAGCCCGTCGAGTCGGAGCCTCGCAAGGGCGAGGCTCTGTAGCTCGTCACTTCGCTTCGCTTCGGTGAAGCAAAGTAATGGCCCTGCGTGCGGCCGCCCCGTTCCGCCTTGCTCTGCCCCGTTCCGCCTTGCTCTGCCCCGTTCCGCCTTGCTCTGCCCCGTTCCGCCTTGCTCTGCCCCGTTCCGCCTTGCTCTGCCCCGTTCCGCCTTGCTCTGCCCCGTTCCGCCTTGCTCTGCCCCGTTCCGCCTTGCTCCGCACCTCTCTCCGACGTTGACTCTACCGTCGACGATGCCGATTACGACAACGCCGACGACGCCGATTGCGACGACGCTGCCGCCGCCGACGAAGCAGCGACGATGCCTCCGACGAAGCAGCGGCGATGCCTCCGACGAAGCAGCGACGATGCCTCCGACGACGATGACTGCGACGCCGACAGCAACTACGACACGGCCAACACCTCCAAATCGAAAAAAAAATATGGCTACACCTATAGCGTGAAATCAAATCCAAGCAAGAAAAAAACAGCATTCCCAAGCAACGAATCGCAGCGGCGATCAGAATAGAAGGCTGCCAAAAAGCGAAGCTTCAGTAAGCGGTGAACTGAACTTCACCGAACCTAGCTTTACTAAATCAGCACAACATTCTCAAACTGATGCCACCGCATTCGAATTTCCAAAGTGCAACAATGTGTTCCCGAAACAGGGCGTGGTGAAGAAGGAATCGACGACAGCAACAAACGACGAAACCTTGGTCTTCGGCTCCGCCAACGCCTCAAAATCGAAGAAGAGAAAAGAAAAAAAAGGATAGAGAGAAATTTCTTTGGTCTATGACCGCGGCTTCAGCATGAAACCAAATCCGAAGCAAAGAAAAAAAAAAAACAATAACAGCATTCTGAACAACGAATCGCAACGGCAATCGAGATTCAGAGTTGAAGGCTACTGAAAAGCGAAGCATTAGTAAGCAGTGAACTGAACTTCACCTTACCAAACTTCACTTGATCAGCCACACCTTCTCCTGAACGCCGTCACAAGCAAAAACAATACAGAACAGTCGGATAGAACGGCGATCTGAAAGCAAGACTCTCAGTAATGATGAGCCTAACCTCATCGAACTAAGAGCTGACTAATTTAACCGTGCCACCCTTCTACTTCTCTTTTTTTTTTTTTTTTTTTTTTTTTTTTTTTCTTTTTTTTTTTTTTGAATTTTCTGTTTTAGGGGTGTTTATCTTTTCGTGTACGTATTCTGTCCTCTTACTTTTTTAGGACAATGTATATTTTGTACACTCCGTATATACACCACTTTTTTTTTTTTTTTTTTTTTTCGTGCCGATGTATGGCATGGAGCGAATGTTCCCGAGCGAAAGAGGATACTCAGGTTGAGAGTCGATATTGACTTACTTGATTGCCGTGATCGAAGGAAGCTTCAGAAGAAATTGGTAGTGGTGCTCTAATTCCGCAAAGAAGACGCAAGTGATGAACTCAAATAGCTTTTGTGACTTTCATTGAGCTTGGTTTGAGAGGTCTCCTCCAGCTCTTTAAACTTCTACGATTCTGGTCATTGAGGCTGGGAGAGCAATGCAAGATGGGCGAGGGTTTCCTCGGCTTAATTCTGATAGCCTTTGTAGTGCTGCAGTACCTCCCAATAACCATTTGTAACCTTCTGCTATCTCCGCTCGAACTGCACAACTCTAGAGACGTCTTGCGTTGTGATTCCGCTTCCTCTTCCTTGGCTTGCAATCGAACTCTTTTATAAGCTGAAGTAGCTTTGAGAGGTGGGGCGTACCTAGACTTCTTAACGATCCCGGGACTGTCACCTGACCGGGTCCCCATGCAGAGTTTCATCATAAGGGAAATTTTGTACGAAGGCTCGCGATCAAATCCCTTTTGAAAAGGGACTGCCGCTTTCCCAAAACCGAAGGAAACCTTTAGACTTCCTCGATAAATAGCACTCTTTAAGCCTCGTATACTTCATCGTACAAGCCTCATAGCTTGATTCTTCGCATTCGGTGACCCTTGAGCATCTGCGACTTGAAGTCCTACGTGTGTTCCTGAACTAGGGTTTGAAGATCACCCGTGCATCTGATTCCGGAGGACCGCTTGGTGACGACGACCCAAACAGCCATCCTTTTCTACAAATCTCAACTTTGTCTCTTCTCAATCTGCATCAGGAATCTTCTTCGAACTAAGGCGAAAAGGTGTACTTAAAAACTTGCCTTTTTTTTTTCTCTCCCGGCAACCTCGTATTAAGTTTGAGTTAGCAGGGGTCCCACTCTCTTTTTTTTTCTTCTCTTCCTCCCTCTTTCTTCTTCTTTTTCTCTCCTCTCTTTTTGACTTCCTCCTCAGTCGTTCTCTATCCCTCCCTTTCTTCCTTTTTCATTTTTTTTTGGGTCTCTTGCTGTTTTAGAGCTGTTTGCTTTTTATTTCTTTCTTTTCCCTCTTTTTTTTTTCTATGTTTTCGTTTATTACCTCTTTCTCGAACTGGTTTTCTCGTGCGCTCCTGGTGTCCGTTAGCTTGTCGATATGATGGACCGGTGTTTTTCTTCATGCGTTGTCCAGTCCACAGATGAATCTGGCTTTATCGATGGTGCCAGGACTTGCTTCGAGTGATCCTAGTTAGGTTGCCAGGATGTTGAGTTGTTTTTACGGCTTCCGTCTCGTCGGCCGGGGAATGTGTGTTGCGTCCAGCTCGGTCGCTGAATATTGTTGTTGTTTTAGCTTCGGCCGGCTTGGTCGTCGGGAGATAAACTTTTGTTTCGCCTGTTGATCGTCAAAGTTTTGATTCGACTGAGTTCGGCTGGTTTGTCAGAAGGCTCGATTTTACGCCAACGTCTTTGTCTTGGTCGCCAAGTCTCGGTGCCCGCGTAATCGCAGCTGGCCATGATTGCCGCAGAAGTTATATCGACTGTTTTGCCCCCCTTTTTTTTTATTGCGACGGATCCTTTTTGTCGAAGCTCATTTTTTTTGTTTGCAACTGCTTCTTTTTGTCGCTTGCTTTTCTCTTGCGACGGCTTGTTTTTGTCGCAGCCTCTCTTTTTTTTTTTTCATATTGCGGCGGCTTCTTTTTGTCCTCTCCTTTTTTTTTTTTTAGGGAAGAGTTACTTACGACCCGTCCCGAGTGTGTTCGGCCCAGTCGCTGGCCGCTGCTTGGTTACACCCCACTTTGCTTCTGGCTAGTGATTTTGAATCATGCTCGACTTAGTTGTCGGGCATTGTTTCACGGCATTCGTTTCCCGTCCAACTCTATCGTCCGGCAGTGAGATTCGAAATGCGAGCGTCTGGTACTATCGCCAGATGCTGAATTCTCCACCTTGTTATGCTCAAGTTGGTCATCGAGCATTGGAGGACCCAGTTTGTTCGCCTCTGGTTTGTTGGCCGCGAGGCTGCTTATTGTTGTCGCACTATTCTCTGTGATTGCGCGTCGTCTTGAGATTGTGTTTGTTTTGGCCATCGAGATGTAGTTTTTTTTTTCTCTGCGGCTTTGCTTTTCTTTCGTCGCGGCTCATCCCCCTTTTTTTTTTTGCGATTTTTTTTTTTCGATCGCAAGGTGAACACGCTCTTTTTTTTTTGAATTGCAGGGATGAATTACGTACCTGATTTTTGACTTGGGCATTTTGCTTGCAGATGCCTTCTCCATCACATTTTTCTTCATTCCTCGGCCTCGTTCTCACTGATAAGTGTTCTAAAGACACTTATTTATGCATGAATTATTGATCATAAATTCCTAATTTGAGTTGATTATGAGCATGAAAGTGAAAAATATAACTCAAATACATGTTTTGTGTCTCAGGTACCTTGTAAAAGAAGAAAATCTAAATTCTGAGGAAAAATGAAGGAAAAATGAGCAAAATCAAGCAAAAAAGGGAATGGCGCGACCGCGTCGATTCAGGCTCGACCGCGCCGGATAAATGTGCGTAAATTCAAATTATTCCAAGAAATTCCCAACGGCTAGTGAGGCTGAAAGGAGGACAGTTCGTGAAAGTGAAATGGCGCGACCGCGCCCCTCGTGGGCGTTACCGCGCCATGAAGATGGCGCTACCAGTGGCGCTCCCGAGCTGCACTGTTTCCTTACAAAGATGCCAAGTTCTATTTCGGGAAGTCGGCAAAGAATTTAAGGAGTGGCGCTACCGCACCAGTTCGACAACATTAAGTGGCGCGACCGCGCCATGAAGAACCCTTCCTCATTTAGGACCCGAAGGCCGTGCTCCAGACTTAGACTAAATTTCTGTTCCAGTGGCGCGACCGCGCCAAAACAAAGAACAATTCAGCGCGACCGCGTCGCTGACTCAGATTCGTGACATGCGGAAATCTTGGGATTCTGACTACCAATCAAGCCCAGACTTGGAAGAAGAAGTCCTAATTGGTTAAGGAAGGTATCCACGAAGATTTTATGATATATTTCCAGAGTCTAGGTGCGTTGAATGGTCAAGAAGAGAAGTCAAAGACAAAGAAGGAAACTGCTGCCATAAAAGGAAAGTACAAGTCCGAGATTGAAGAGGCCATATCTGGAGATTCCGACTTCCAATTGGATCCAAATATTGACCACAGCTTCCTGAGAGCATTGAGAATCATTACACGAAAAATCAGGCCAATACAAGTCGGGGTTGTGGAGTTTTATATTTTCAAAGTGGTGGACCCAGTGCTGAAATTGGCAGCAGAACCAGTTCAATTTCTCAAGGAGATATCTCAAGTTTCCCAACTCAGAATGACTTCAAATTTCGTACACAAGTCAAGGACTATGTAAGGAATGTTTGGATGTAATTTCAGCCAATTCTGAGGTCGGAAAGTCACAATTCATACCCCTGGACAGAGGCTAAAATTACAAGTTCTGGGCAAAGCTTCAGCTATAAAAGGAGGTCCGAGGCAAAGCACATATCATCCAATTTTTTATCAGGTTTTCATCCAGTTTTGAGTTGTAAATACAGTTTGTAGTTTAGGTTTTCATAGTTGGTAGTTAGTTTAGAGAGGAGAGAAAGGCCAGAGGGAGTCTTACACGACCTCTTGGCACTTTAGAGAGAGAAGGTGAAGATTTCACTCAAGGTGCAAAAGAAGCCAAAGGCAGTCCTTCAAGGGGGTTTTCTGTACTTGTTTTCTTCTTATTTCCACGGCTGTAATTGAATCCTTTTTACTGTGTATTTATTCTATTATTATGGAGTAGTCTCTCTTTGTTGGGGAAGTCATGAACTCCTAGTTGTTTTATGTTTTAATTCTGAAGTTTATAGCAATAAAATATCCTATTTTTGTTTTAGAAACTGAGTTCATTGTTTATTTCTGATCTGAATTGATATTTGAAATTTAATGAGGTTCGAATAGAGAAGTTAAATTTCAGTAGAAAGTTCGGTTGGTTATATGATTCTTTGTTTTCTAAAACAACTTGTTTTTCAATCTAGATTGTTCCGGTTATGAAGGAGACTAGTTGAAAAGTTATGTGACTTCTATAACTCTTGTTCTGAATAAGAAAGAGTAAATCTTCAAGCTTTTATATTTATGCACTTAGGATTTGAATGTTCTGGTTGAGAAGGAGTTCAAGGAATAAGTGAAAGTTATGTCCTGTATATGGGTAACTTTGTTTTCAAAAGCTAAGTCAAGGCAAGGATATTTGAGCTATAAAATCAGAATTCTACATGTTTACAACTAGGAGGGATTGGCATTCTTCCCCAACATCTCATCTTCAAAAGTTTTTCCAGTAGTTTAAATTCTGTCTTCTTTTCTGTTTTCAAAACCCAAACCAAAAATTTCTTTTCCCTCAATCAATAGAAAAATCTTTACTTAAACTGAATTCTCATCAAGGTCTATGTGGGATCGATATCTGGACTCTCGAGTCTATATTACTTGCTGACCTAGTGCACTTGCTAGACACCCAACAGTCACGAATGTCCGGGCCACCGTGAGGGGTGCTCGCCAAGACTGTGTACGGATTGATACTGTGAAGGGAGACCGGAGGCCGCTGTTGCTACCTCTTTGGAACCCGTCGGCTTTTGGAGGTTACGACGTACACGTACCTCCGATCAGAGCCTCTTGCAATCGTTGGAGTCGTCCCATTGTCGATGGGGACGACCAGGTTTGCTATCTTCCCGGGGTCGGCGAAACTTTATCTTCCCCGCATCAGGCTCAGGGTACCATCTTGTTGAGTCCTATGCACGACACCTTGGTACGTTTCTCCCCACCAGAGCTTTTCATCGACCGCAATCGGTTCGGTCTTTGGGAGGTCAAATTGATAGAAGCCTTAAGTCCCCAACATGTACCTTTTTACTTCGAGTGGGCGTACGTCATTCTCTGTACTTGTTCCGAACGCTTAGTCACGGTTGGTTTGATCCACGCCATTCGAGCCTCGATGTTCCGATAAAGCTGTTGTACCAATGTCGTCAATGCTTTTATGGAGGTCTGGTGTTCTTCTACCAACTCCATCTTCACGCGGGAGGGAGAGTTGTCGATCTCTTTGTGGGACATGCATCAGCTTGGCGGACTGCCTCTTGCTGGGAGCCTCTTCGATGAGACGTTCCCGCCCGTTGAGGATGTCCTCCAGTGTCGTTCCCTTCAGCTGCCCGAAAGTCTAAAGTATTTGCTTCTCGCCTACTATCGCTTGTTCGACCCTTCAAAAGCAGAAGGACTCACCGGCCTCATGAGTCGCGATAGATCGCCGCGGCTGAATCAACCTTTGGCTGAACTCGGAGTCCCTGATGCGCTTGCAGACGAGGTGTATCTGGCGGCATTTCTATCTTTGTGGATTTGCCATTGCATTCTCCCTATGCCGGGGGGGTATGTTGGGATTCACCCTCTTCAAGATGGGTTGAACTCGGAGTCCCTGATGCGCTTGCAGACGAGGTGTATCTGGCGGCATTTCTATCTTTGTGGATTTGCCATTGCATTCTCCCTATGCCGGGGGGGTATGTTGCGATTCACCCTCTTCAAGATGGCCTGTTACTTGGCGATCGGCCAGAAATGTAATCTGGCCGTCGCGACCTTGGCCAGTCTCTACCGAGGGCTCAATAGTTCCACTTGTGGGAGGATCTCGTGGCCGTTTGTCTATGGTTGGCTCGCCCAATGGTTTGGCGTTCATGGGGCTGACCCTTCGGAAGGCGAGCGGCCTTTGATGATGATTTACCGCAACCTCGATCATTGTCGTGCCTACACCAAGGAAGAGGCTCGCGAGTTATTTTGGCGCGGTGGAGTGCGGTGCTGGTACCCGTCACAAGCTCTTCCTCCCGGCCGATCGTTGACAAACCTGGCCATTATGCTTCATGGATCGAGGTAGAGTACTTCCGATGTTTGCGAGCGACCCGTCTTGTGTTGCGGCAGCGTGATCTTTTGATCGTGGAACTATATAGCCCGCACCGGTTCGCTCGCCAATTCGGATTTTGCCAGGATCTGCCGGGCGGTTTGATTGGGTGGAAGTGCCGCCTTTTGTGAGCCTGAGTTCTGACCCGGGTTTTTTTTTTTTTTTGTTTCATCGCCGTCGCTTCCACTTCTGTTGCCTTTTATTTCACTTGTTCCCCCTCTTTTTTTTTTGTAGAGAGACTGGCAGAAGTTCACCGGCGAATCGGCACCAAAGAAGAGAGCTATGTTGAAGAGAGCCACAGTGAAGAGGAAGGAGGCGGGGTCGAGGACTGCAAAGAACACTTCAGCGACTCCCTTACCGGAAGCACCGACGCAGGGGATCATTATCAGAGAGACTCCACCCGCTGGGGAGGTTAGCCGACCGAGTTCGATCTCTTCGCTGACAGAGGGCACGTCTGTAGACAAGGGGAAGAGGAATGTTGAACCAGTGGTTTCACCGAAGAAGGCCGCTCCGCGGAGGAAGAAGGCCGAATCCCCTCGGGCCTTTTTCGACCCGCCTCTGTTCAAGAAGCGACTGAGGAGTGGTCCCCATAAACCTTCGACTCCACTTCGTAATGTTCGTCCCCTGACGGTTCCTGCTCCGGAGCTGAGAGAGAAGGTTGTGGAGGCGAGTCCAGTTGACGGGTCTGTTGTTCCGTCGGTTGAAGAGGCTACTGCAGAGCAGAGGGCCATGCCAATGCACCCATCCCCGATTCGGTTGCGGGTATCCGAAGAGTCTCCACGCCCCCCTGCTGACACGCTTGCGATCGTCCCCTCATCTCGTGTGGGTCAGCCTACCCTCCGTTCAAACGATTCGTTATCTCCCCTCGCCTCGGAGGAACACCGACAACTAGGATGGATTGGAGAAGAGGCGCTCGTCGCTGCCGTTACCGGTAGATTGGAGGCCGGTGAAGTCGAGTGTCCAATGACCATCTCGAGCAATGACGAGGCGTCCTCTAAGCCTTCAGGTGGATCAGCTGGGGTCAAGTTTCGGTTTCCCGCTTCTGACTTGGGTCGTCCAACGGCCACGACTCCGGAGGAGGGGCTGTTTGCGAGGAGTGTACCGGGTAACGAGGAGGCTACTCTTGGTGTCGGGGAGGGAGCTCGGCATTCAGGCCGTCGACCCGTCAGCGAGAACTCGTCCACCTCACGGCCCGCGTCGGTACGTATTCATTTTCTTCTTCTCCCATTCCATTTTTTGTGTTTTTTTTTCGACTGTTCGCGGCTTCGGCTTTCTTTTGCTCTCTTGTAGTCGTCGTCACTTCTCCTTTCGGCGAGGTCAAGGCAGTGGATGCAACAGTCCGCGCTCGACCTATGGACTAGGTTCGTCCAGTCGGTCTTAGCAACGGCTGACGATCCCTGTTCCCCCGAGCTCATGACCGACACCCGCGTCTTTCTGGAGCATCTGCAAGTAGCTGGCGTCGACACTTCCCTCTTGGAGCTGTGGGTGGAAGATTTTGCTCGGGAGGCAGTTCATCTTCAACAGTTGCGTAGTTCCGCGGCTGAGAAGCTCAGCTGGTCTGACGCCGTACTATCGAGGCTGAGATCGCGCAGTCCATCCGACGGGTGAGCTGTCGGCGCGACACTATGACCGCAACCTTAGGCCGGTGCCGGGTTGAGTTCGGAGCTATAGAATCTGAGCAGGCGGCCCTTCGTGAACGTCTGGCGGTTCTCGGGACTCAACTCGACTCTGTCAATGCTGAGATAGCCTCCGCTCATGCAGAACTTGATGCCCTTGAAGAGAAAACCTCCGCGTTGGAGGGCCGGCTTGATTCTGTCCGGGCACAGCCTGTTCTTAACGAGGCAGAGGCTCGTGAACTGAGAGAAATTCATGCCGAGGTGTTGCGGCTGCGACAGCGGGTGGTCGACTTCGACAAGTGATCTCTTTGACTTTGTGACCTCTCATTCATTTGTTCTCAAACATGGGGAAATTTTGTAGTCTTTTCCCCCTTTTTATTTTTTTACTCAAGATTTTTGTAGTCTCGCGTATTTTTTTGTTGCGAGACTTGCACTGTATTCTCACTACAGACTTCGCAATGAGAAGTACACACTTTTTTTTTCTGCTGCCCTCTTCATGGGTAAAATCGTTTGAGAAATTTACCGTTCGTTATCGGCAGCTCAGAACCATTCGCAGTGACGAGCTTGTAAGCGCCATTCGTATATGCTTCCCTCACGACATAAGGCCCTTCCCATTTCGGTGCGAACTTGCCCCCGGTTTTGCTTGTGAACACCATTGGCCTTCGAACTACGAGCACGAGGTCGCCCTTCTGGAATGACCTGAGTCGTACCTTTTTGTTGAAGGCTCTAGTCATGCGAGATTGATAACATTCGAGTCGTTGTTGCGCTTCGAGTCGTTGCTCGTTGAGAGACTCCAACTCTGCGAGTCGTAATTGGGCACATTCCTCTGTCGCCAGTCCTTCTCTCATTGCAATTCGTAAGAAGGGAGTTGAACTTCGAGAGGGAGCACGGCTACGGCGCTGTAGGCCAGCGAAAATGGGGTCGACTAGGTCGGTGTTCGGAACGACGTCCTGTATGCCCATAAAGCTTTGCCAAGTTTCTCGTCCTAACTCCTTTTGTTGGCGCCGATGGTCTTCTTTAGGATTTTGCAGAGTGTCTTGTTGAAAGCTTCTACGAGTCCGTTGGCTACCGGATTGTAAGCCATTGAGGTCCGCTGTTGTATGCAAAATTTCTCGCAAAACCGGTCCATGACTCTGTTTTTAAATGGCGTACCGTTGTCCGTCATTATGTATCGGGGAACTCCATATCGGTAGATGATTTGTGTTCGAATGAAGTCGACGACTGTGACGGCCTTTACTTCTCGGTAGGCAAAAGCTTCGGCCCATTTTGAGTAGTCGTGGCAGCCAAGATGTACTGCCGGTCGGAGTTGAATTTGGGAGAGATGGGGCCTATGATGTCCATGCCCCAAGCTTCGAACGGCCATGATACGACCGTTGGGTGAAGCGGTTCCGGCGCCTGGTGTATGTAATCGGCATGGAGTTGGCACTGCTTACAAGTCCGGGCCATTCAAATGGCGTCTCTGAGCATCGACGGCCAATAATAGCCCAGTCGTTGGACTTGCAAGTGGAGCTTCGGGCCGGCTTGGTGCGCGCCGCAGATTCCATTGTGTATTTCTTTTAACACTTGTGATCCCTCTTCCTTTGATAGGCATCGAAGGAGCAGATCTTTGTATGACCTTCGGTAAAGTACGTCGTTGATGAAAACGTACTTTGGAGCTGATCGACGGATCTGGACTCGCTCTCTTAGATCGGCAGGGTGCGTGTTGTGGCGAAGGAAGCTTGTAATAGCTTCTCTCCAATCTTCGGTTTGATTTTGGCTAGCCGAGATAGGCAGAGACTCTTCTATTTCTTCTGTTTCGTCTCCTTCTGTTTCTTCTTCGGCCGGTGGAGGGATTACCCATCGTTCGCAAATGGGAATCTGGCTTGGTCGTTGGTCGAATTGTGCCAAACTGGCCGCGATGTCGGCTAATGCGTCGGCTGGCCCATTCTCGGAGCGAGGGACATGGTGGAGTGAAGCTTCCGGGATTTGGGCCAGAAGTTCACCGGCATGCCTCCAGAGTGGTTCGAGTTCAAGTTTCTTTACTTCGAACTCTCCAGTAAGTTGCTTTATGACCAGAGCCGAGTCGCCGTAGATGTTTAACAGCGGCAACTGCTTCTCGACGGCTATGTCGAGTCCGAGGAGGAGAACTTGGTACTCTGCTTCATTGTTCGAGTAAATATGGGTGAGCACGAACGAGTATGACAGCAAATCTTTCCTCGGTGAGACGAATAGGACTCCGGCGCTGGCTCCGCTTCTTCGTGAGGCACCATCGAAGTACATTTCCCAAGGGGGAAGCACTTCGACCAGGAAGATCTCCTCGTCTGGGAATTCCTCTGATAGTTCCCATTCGGCTGGCACCGGATGGTCGGCCAGGAAGTTGGCCAATGCTTGTCCTTTGATTGCTCCTTGCGGCACGAAATTGATTTCGAATTCAGAAAGGAGCAGTGCCCATTTAGCCAGTCGACCGGAGAGGATTGGCCGTGACATGATGTACTTCAGCGGATCCGACCTGGAAATCAGGTTCATCGAGTGCGCCAGGAGGTAGTGTCGAAGCTTTTGAAGTGCAAATATGAGAGCCACACAAGTCTTCTCGATCGGTGTATAGTTGAGTTCGGCGCCCACCAGTGTTCGGCTTAGATAGTACAGAGAACGTTCCGTGTTGTTCTCGTCACATTGAGCTAAGAGAGCTCCCACCAATTTTTCTTGTGATGCGATGTACAGCAGCAACGGTTTGTCGACGATTGGAGCAACGAGCACTGGCGGCTTGGTGAGATACGCCTTTATGTTGTTAAAGGCGTTCCTGCAGGAGTCGTTCCACTCAAACGATGTATCCTTCTTAAGCAGATGGCTGAACGGCTGGCACCTTCTGGCAAGGTTCGAGATGAAACGCCGAATGTATGCCAGATGGCCTTGGAAGCTTTAGAGCTCGGAGACATTTCTGGGTTCTGGCATCTTCTGAATGGCGTTGATTTTTGACTAATCGATTTCGATCCCTGATAAGTGTCCAAAATACACTCATTTATGCATGATTTAATGAGCATAAACTCCCATTATGAGTTAATTATTAGTTTGAAAATGAATTATATAACTCAAATTCATGTTTTGTGTCTCAGGTGCCTGATAGAAGAAGAAAATCTGAATTGTGAGGGAAATTGAAGAAAAAAGGAGAAAAAAGAGCCAAAAAATTGAACGGCGCAACTGCTCCGATTCTGGCGCGACCGCCCCGGGAAAAGGTGCGGAAATTCAAATAAATCTTGGAAATTCCCAACGGCTAGTAAGGCTGAAAGGAGGACAGTTCATGAATGTGAAATGGCTCGACCGCACCCCACAAGGGCGCTGTCGCGCCACACTGTTTCCTTACAAAGATGTCAAGTTATATTTCGGGAAGTCGGCAAAGAGTCTAAGGAGTAGCGCGACCACACCAGTTCAACAACATAAAGTGGCGTGACCGCGCCATGCAGAATCCTTCCTCATACGGGACCCGAAGGCCGTGTTCCAGACTTAGACAAAATTTCTGCTCCAGTGGCGCGACCGTGCCAAAACAAAGAACAATTCGGCGCGACCACGCCGCTGACTTAGCAACGTGACCTGCGGAAATCTCGGGATTCTGACTACCAATCAAGCCCAAACTTGGGAGAAGAAGTCCTAATTGGCTAAGGAAGGTATCCACGAAGATTTTATGGTAAATTGCTCGAGTCTAGGTGAATTGAATGATATAGAAGAGAAGTCCAACACAAAGAAGGAAACTGCTGCCATAAAAGGAAAGTACAAGTCCGAGATTGAAGAGGCCATATCTGGAGATTCCGACTTCCAATTGGATCCAAATTTTTACCACAGCTTCCTGAGAGGATTGAGAATCATTACACGGAAAATCAGGCCAATCCAAGACGGTTTTGTGGACTTTTATATTTTCAAAGTGGTGGACCCAGTGCTGGAATTGGCAGCAGAATCAAGCAACTTCTTCACATCATATCTCGAGTTTCCCAACTCAGATTTAACTCAAATTTCGTGAGCAAGGCAAGGACGTTAGAAGGAAGGTTCGTATGTAATTTCAGACAATTTTGAGGTCGGAAAAGCATAATTCATACCCCTGGACAGAGACCAATTTACAAGTTCTGGACAGAAGCCCAGCTATAAATAGAGGTCCGAGGCAGAGAGCAAAGCATCCTGCTTTGTAGTGTAGATCCAGTTTTAGGTTGTAAATATAGTTCTAGGTCGAGTTCTAGTTCAATTCATTGTTTTTGTAGTTAGTTTGGAGTTGAGAGAAAGTCCAGAGGAAGTCTTACACGACCTCTAGGCAGTTTGGAGAGAAGGAAGAGATTTCAGTCAAGGAGGAGTTGAAGCTAAGGGGTAGTTCCTTAAAAGGGGGTTTTCTGTACTTGTTTTCTTCTTTTTTCCATGGCTGTAATTGAATCCTTTTTACTGTGTGTTTATTCTATTATTATGGAGTAGTCTCTCTTTGTTGGGGAAGTCATGAACTCCTAGTTGTTTGTTTATGTTTAAGTTCTGAATTCTATATCAATAAATTACACTGCTTTTGTTTTAGAATCTGTATTCATTGCTTATTTCTAATTTAGATTGATATCTGAAGTTTAATGAGGTACGGATTGAGAAGTTAAATTTCAGTAAAGATTTGGGTTAGTTATATGATTCATTATTTTCTAAAACAACTCGCTTTTAAACTAGATTGTTCCGGTTTCGAAGGAGACTAGTGGAAGGCGATGTGACTTATTAAACTCTTGTTCTAAATAAGAGAGAGTTAATCTTCAAGCTTTTATATTTATGCACCTAGGATTTGAATGTTCCGGTTGAGAAGGAGTTCAAAGAATAAGTGAAAGTTATTTCCTGTATATGGGTAACCAGGTTTTCAAAAGCTAAGTCAAGGTAAGGGTATTTGAGCTATAAAATCAAAACTTTGTATGTTAGCAACAAGGAGGGATTGACATTCTTCCCCAACATCTCATCTCTTTTAGTTTTTCTAGTAGTTTAATTCTGTCTTGTTTTTCCAGTTCTCAAAACTAAAAATTCTTTTCCTCAATCAGAAGAAAAATCTTTGCTTAAACTGAGTTCTCATCAAGGTCTCTGTGGGATCGATATCTGGACTTTCGAGTCTATATTACTTGCTGACCTAGTGCACTTGCTAGACACCCAACAATCCCTCTGTGATGCACGATGAAGCCTAGGAATTTGCCTGAAGTGACACCGAACGCACACTTCAACGGGTTCATTTTAAGTTGAAACCGTCGAAGCCGCTAGAACAATGCCTTGAGGTCGAGGAGATGATCCGACCTCGGCTTCGTCTTCACTACAAGGTCGTTGACATAGCACTCGACACGTTTGTGTAAGAAGTCGTCGAAGATATTCTGCATCGCCCTTTGGTATGTCGCACCGGCATTTTTGAGTCCGAACGGTGATAAGTGTCCAAAAGACACTTATTTATGCATGATTTAATGAGCATAAATTCCTAATTTGATTTGATTATGAGCATGAAAGTGACAAATATAACTCAAATACATGTTTTGTGTCTTAGGTACCTTGTAAAAGAAGAAAATCTAAATTCTGAGGAAATATGAAGGAAAAAGGAGCAAAATCAAGCAAAAAGGGAATGGCGCGACCGCACCGGAAAAATGTTCAAAAATTCAAAGAAATCCAAAAAATTCCCAACGGCTAGTAGAGCTGAAAAGATGACACTTCGTGAATATGAAATGGCGTGATCGCGCCCCATGAGGGCGCTACCGCGCCATGAAGATGGCGCTACCTGTGGCGCTGCCGCGCCTTACTGTTTCCTTACATAGATACCAAGTTCTAATTCGGGAAGTCGGCAAGGAGTCTAAGGAGTGGCGCGACCGCGCCAAGTCAACAACATAAAGTGGTGCGACCGCGCCATGAAGAATCCTTCCTCATATAGAACCCGAAGGCCGTGCTCCAAACTTAGACATAATTCCTGCTCCAGTGGCGCGACCGCGCCAAAACAAAGAACAATTCGGCGCGACCGCGCCGCTGACTCAGCTTCGTGACTTGCGGAAATCTCGGGATTCTGACTACCAACCAAGCCCAGACTTGGAATAAGAAGTCCTAATTGGTTAAGGAAGGTGTCCACGAAGATTTTATGATATATTGACAGAGTCTATGTGCATTGAATGGTCAAGAAGAGAAGTCCAAGACAAAGAAGGAAACTGCTGCCATAAAAGGAAAGTCCAAGTCCGAGATGGAAGAGGCCATATCTGGAGATTCCGACTTCCAATTGGATCCAAATTTGGACCACAGCTTCCTGAGAGGATTGAGAATAATGACACGGAAAATCAGGCCAATCTAAGTCGGGGTTGTGGAGTTTTATATTTTCAAAGCGGTGGACCAAGTGCTATAATTGGCAGCAGAACCAGTTCAACTTCTCAAGGAGATATCTCAAGTTTCCCAACTCAGAATGACTTAAAATTTCGTACACAAGTCAAGGACTATGTAAGGAATGTTCGAATGTAATTTCAGCCAATTCTGAGGTCGGGAAGTCACAATTCATACCCCTGGACAGAGGCTAAAATTATAAGTTCTGGGCAGAGTTTCAGCTATAAAAGGAGGTCCGAGGCAAAGCACATATGATCCAGTTTTTGAGTTCCAATTCCAGAATAGTTTGTAGTTTAGGTTTTTATTGTTTTGTAGTTAGTTTAGAGAGGAGAGAAAGTCCAAAGGAAGTCTTACACGACCTCTTGGCACTTTGGAGAGAAGGAAGAGAAAACAGTCAAGGAGGAGTTGAAGCCAAGGGGCAGTTCCTCAAAAGGGGGTTTTCTGTACTTGTTTTCTTCTTATTTTCATGGCTGTAATTGAATCCTTTTTACTATGTGTTTATTCTATTATTATGGAGTAATCTCTCTTTGTTGGGGAAGTCATGAACTCCTAATTGTTTATGTTTAAGTTCTGAATTCTATAGCAATAAAGTACTCTGCTTTTGTTTTAGAATCTGCATTCATTGCTTATTGCTAATTTATATTGATATCTAAAGTTTAATGAGTACGGATTGAGAAGTTAAATTTCAGTAAAGATTTGGGTTAGTTATATGATTCCTTGTTTTCTAAAACAACTCGCTTTTCTCACTAGTTGTTTCCGAATTGTGATGGAGACTAGTAGAAAAGTGATGTGACTTTTTATAACCCTTCTTCTGAATGAGAGAGTTGATATTTATGCACTTAGGATTTGAATGTTTCCGGATTGTGATGGAGTTCAAAGAATAAGTGAAAGTCAACTTGTTTTTCTCATTAGTTGTTTCCGGATTGTGATGGAGACTAGTGGAAAGCAATTTGACTCGTTAAACACTTTTGTTCTGACTAAGAGTTGATCTTCAAGCTTTTATATTTATGCACCTAGGATCTGAATGTTTCCGGATTGTGATGGAGTTCAGAGATTAGGTGAAAGTTATTTCCAGTATATGGGTAACCAGGTTTTCAAAAGCGAAGTCAAGGTAAGGGTATTTGAGCTATAAAATTAGAACTTTGCATGTTAGCAACTGGGAGGGATTGACATTCTTCCCCAACATCTCATCTCTATTAGTTTTTCTAGTAGTTTAATTCTGTTTTGTTTTTCCTGTTCTAAAAACCAAAAATTCTTTTCCTCAATCAGTAGAAAAATCTTTGCTTAAACTGAGTTCTCATCAAGGTCTCTGTGGGATCGATATCTGGACTCTCGAGTCTATATTACTTGCTGACCTAGTGCACTTGCTAGACACCCAACAAACGGCATCACTTTGTAACAGAAGATGCCCTTTGGTGTGCGGAATGCCGTAAGCTCTTCATCCTTTGGGTCCATCCGGATTTGATTGTAACCGGAGGAACCATCCATAAAAGATAAGGCTTCGTGACCTGTCGTCGCGTCTACCATAAGCTCGGTTATCGGTAGAGGGAAGTCGTCCTTCTGTCACACCTTATTCAGGTCGCGAAAGTCAACGTAGACCCGGATTTGGCCGATTTTCTTCTTGACAGGCACGATGTTTGCAATCCAGGACGGGTACTTCACCTCTCTGATGAAATTTGCCGCGATCAATTTGTCGACCTCCTTTTCGATTTTTGGCACCAATTCTGGTCGGAATCGTCGTTGTGATTGCTTGACCGGCTGGACAGAGGGATGAATTGCCAATTTGTGGACTGCAACTCACGGGTCGAGACCGGGCATCTCCGTATAGTTCTAGGCGAAGATGTCGCGATACTCGTGAAGCAAAGCCATGTATTCGGCCTCTTCTTCGGCCGTCAGTGAAGCACTGAGGAATGTCGGCCTCGAGTCTTCTGTTGTGCCTAAGTTGACTTTCTTTAATTCGTCGACGGTCGACTGGCCTCCTTCTGCGAATTCAGCTGGAGCCTCCTTCAAGACGAATTCCTCATCCTCTTGTTCTTCGTCGATGACGGAAATGTGATTCACCATGGCTGAGTCGTAGGCACGAGCTCGTGCAATGGCTGCCTTCAACGTATAGATGACGATTGGACCGTCGTTGTTCTTTGGCCGGCTTCGATTCATGGCAGCTTTGGTGTAAATAATCACCGGCTTTGAAGTATTTTGTTTCTCCGTTGGGATTTGGCCAACTGAGACTTGATGCACATCTGCCGATGATTTCCGGGTTATTTTGACCAGTTTTGCTTGGCTAGTGTAAATTTTGATCGGCTTAGGCTTTTCATAACCAAGGCCTAAACGACCTTGACTGATGTGATGCCCTTCGTTCTTCAATTTCTCCTGCTCTAGAGTGAAGACGGGTAGGGTTACAGGAGGTTTTGCATGAATCTCATCTTTTGTAAGATTGTCCCTTGCTCTGGCCATCAACCGGTAGGCGTTCGGGTTGAAACCTTCATTTGAGCATGTAGCCGGTAACTGCCTCTGATTTAGGACGGGCTTTATGATGCTTCGTTCCTCCAATTTTGGCAGAGGAAGCGTGACTTTTTCTAACAAAGGGGTCGGCTGGATTTTGTGGCACACGACTAGAGGAGCCTTTCCTTTCTTCCTTTGCGATTGTGGGACGTATCGTAAAATGGGTACACCGTGCTGTACTGGCTTTGGAGTGACTGCGGCCGATTTGTGGCCGTGTGCCGATTGGCTGTTACGCGTCAGCCGTTTTGGAGATGCGACTTGCGTTGGAGTTTGTTTTGACGATGTGGTTTGCGATGACCGTTTGGGTGCCTCAGCCTGCGTTGATTGTTTGGAAGACGCGGCCTGTGTCGAAGTGCTCTTGGCGTTCGCTACCTAGTTCGACCAAGGTAACAATTTGACTATCGGTCTTGTCATCAAATAGAACTTAGCGTCTGCAAAGGATGCCTCAGCCTCCATGAATGGACTTTCGTCGGCGTACACCATCTTTTGTTCGCCGTCTTCCCAATACTTGAAGCATCGGTGCACTATGGATGGCACCACTCCATTTGCGTGAAGCCACCGTCGACCCAGGAGCAGGTTGTAAGATGTCCTGGAGTCGATGACTTGGAAAGGAGTGTCGGCCTCCATGTCGCCAATGTGCAGTTTGAGGTTTGCCATGTCGAGTGTTCTCTGGCCCTCTTGGTTGAAACCTTGGATGAGAAGAGAACTTGGAGAGAGGTCGCCAGCAGAGAGACCGACGTTCTTCATCGTGCGAATAGGCAGGATGTAGACTGCGGATCCACAGTCGATGAGGATACAGTTGATTTTGTGGTCTCTGATGTAGCAGGAGACGAACAACGGTCTGTTGTGATTCTTCGTCCCCAATTGTGTGTCCTCTTCTCAGAATGTGATGCATGGCGGGTATGAAACAGCAAGTGTCTCTTCCGACTTCGCGAAATGTGCCTTGGTGTAAGCGTCTTCCTCCTCCTTTCGAAAAGGAGGGGTTGACCCGACCTTTGGCAGATCGTGCTTTCGCATGAGCAGGGTCTCAAGTTCGGATTTGAGTACCTCTGGTTTATCGAGGACCCGAATTAGAGCTTGTCTTGACCGAATGGCCAAGTCGAGGTCGTCTTCTATCTCATTGAGATGAGAGATTTGCTTGAGTGACATCTTGAGGTCGTCGCATGATGTGATCCTAGCTAATCACTAGCAAGAGGACTAATCAATGTAATATAGACTTTCTGCAAGTCCGAATATTGTTTCACAAGGACCAAGCCAGGAGTTAATTGCTTTGTGAATAAAAGTCTAAAGTTTGAGGAATCTAATTTTGAAACAGAGTTTTAAAACTAAACCAGCACTGAAAACAGTTAGGAAAAGCCTTTGAGGAAATTTAATGATGAGAGAAGACATTGGGAATCCAATTCCCTCCCTAGACACTTTCTGAGATTGAATATGAAAAGAGTTTTGGAAATCAGTTTCTGACAAGCTTATAAAACCATGGCTACAATCCGCATCGGCGTCACCTTTTTCTATCTCCTAGAGCAAACTAGCCGGCATAATCTACTCTATTTGACAGCATAAACATGAAGCTCATATGTCATAGGGAGATCAACTAATCCAACAGGGTATTACTTTAAGGTTGAGGATTAACCCAAGGATTAGTGATCTACCTTGTGCATAAACTCAAAAGACTGTAAACTCCTATCAGCATGTCTCACCTTAAGCCCAACGTCACCTTATAACCAGTACATAGCCAGGCAGCAAGTATGAATCAAGAAATTACAGCAATGAAAACTCATTCATGCACCAAACTGGAAACCAATTAAATTATAAGTATCAATCTCATTACATGCTTAGGGAGTCATTGACTCCCAACTAAAAACGACTACTCCATGCTATAATTGAAAGCACACAAAAAGGTTTGTACAACAGCCATGAATTAAGAAAGAATAAGTAAAGAAAACCCCCTTGGGAAGAATTCCCTTAACCCCTCTTGCTCCTTGGCTGAATACTCCACCTCTCTTCCTCAAAGTGACCAGAGTTCGTGTGAACTCCTTCAGGACCTTCTCCTCTCTCTCTCAACTAAACTAAAAAGCAAAACTGAATACAAAATTGAATGTAAAATACAGAAACTCGAACTGAAATTGGATGCCTTGAGCTCTGCCTCGGACCCCTATTTATACTTGAAACTCTGTCCAGGACTTGTAATTTCAGCCTCTGTCCAGGGGTGTGAATTGTGACTTCTGATAAGTGTCTAAAAGACACTATTTTTAGGCCTCAATTGGGATTAGAAATTACATGTTGGAGTCAATATTCATCATAAAATCATGGTAAATTTCTCAGATTAATCGTTTCTCTCTCAGGAGTCCAACGCAACAAGAATCATCGAAATCAGAGCTAAAATGAAGAAGATATGAGGATTTTAGTGCATAAAGGTACAAAGTTGCAGAGACCGGTGCGATCGCACCAGTTTGAAGGCAACATCTGGCGCGCCCGCGCCAGAACATGGCGCGCCGCGCCAAAAAACGGCGCGGGACCCATAAAGCTGCCAAAATCGACCAGAATTCTTTCCATTCAAGTACTCTGCTCCAGTGACGCGACCGCGCCATTGTTAAGCTTATTTTGGCGCGACCGCGCTGATTACTTAGCCAGACTTAGTTGCGAAAATCTCGGGAACCCGACATCAAATCAAATCCAAACTTGGGAGAAGGAGTCTCAAGCGTCTAAGGAAGGTGCCCACGAAGAGTTTAAGGTAATATACTTAAGTCCAAGTGCATTGAATGCTCAAAGAGAAGAAGTTAATTCAAAACAGGAATTTGCTGCTAAAGGAAGGAGATAAATCCGAATTTTTTGAAGATCATGGAGGGATTTTCATAATTCCAATTGAAGCAAAAATTGGAATGAATACTCCTGGTACTATAGAGGATCTTGTCACGTAAAATCAGGTCAATCAAAGCCAGGCTTCTCGAGTTGCACATCTCCAAAGTGGTGGACCCAAAGCAGAAATTGGCAGCAAAAATCAGGCAACTTCCTCCCCTCATATCTCAAGTTTTCCAACTCATAATGAATTAAAACTTTGTGATCAAGGAAATAACCACATAATTAAGCTTCTGATGTAATTTCATCCAATTCTGAGGTCGGTAAGTCACAATTCACACCCCTGGACAGAGGCTGAAATTACAAGTCCTGGACAGAGTTTCAAGTATAAATAGAGGTCCGAGGCAGAGCTCAAGGCATCCAGTTTCAGTTCGAGTTTCTGTATTTTACATTCAATTTTGTATTCAGTTTTTCTTTTTAGTTTATTTGAGAGAGAGAGGAGGGAGTTCACACGAACTCTGGTCACTTTGAGGAAGAGAGGTGGAGCATTTAGCCAAGGAGCAAGAGGGGTTAAGGGAATTCTTCCCAAGGGGGTTTTCTTTACTTATTCTTTCTTAATTCATGGCTGTTGTACAAACCTTTTTGTGTGCTTTCAATTCTAGCATGGAGTAGTCATTTTTAGTTGGGAGTCCATGACTCCCCAGGCATGTAATGAGATTGATACTTATAATTTATTTGGTTTCCAGTTTGGTGCATGAATGAGTTTTCATTGCTGTAATTTCTTGATTCATACTTGTTGTCTGGCAATGTACTAGTTATAAGGTGACGCTAGGCTTAAGGTGAGACATGCTGATAGGAGTTTACAGACTTTTTGAGTTTATGCACTAGGTAGATCACTAATCCTTGGGTTAATCTTCGACCTTAAAGTAATACCCTGTTGGATTAGTTGATCTGCCTATGACATATGAGCTTCATGTTTATGCTGTCAAATAGAGTAGATTATGCCGGTTAGTTTGCTCTAGGAGAAAGAAAAAGGTGATGCCGATGCGGATTGGAGTCATGGTTTTATAAGCTTGTCAGAAACTGATTTCCAAAACTCTTTTCATATTCAATCACAGAAAGAGTCTAGGGAGGGAATTGGATTCCCAACGTCTTCTCTCATCATTAAATTTCCTCAAAGGCTTTTCCCTAACTGTTTTCTGTGCTGGTTTAGTTTTAAAACTCTGTTTCAAAATCAGATTCCTCAAACTTTAGATTTTTATTCACAAAGCAATTAACTGCTGGCTTGGTCCTTGTGGGACGATATTCGGACTTGCATAAAAGTCTATATTACTTTGATTAGTCCTCTTGCTAGTGATTAGCTAGAATCGCATCAAGTTTTTGGCGCCGTTGCTGGGGACCAATGTTTTAATAGTAATTGCTAGTGTTTAAAACTAGAGCTTTGAGTGTATATTCTGTTTTCTTTTTATTTTCTTTATTTTTGTGGTGGACTGATGTGTTGTGTGCATGGATTTTGGTTTGCATAAGTCCACTTATGGAAGGAGACACCTTGAGGAGTATAATGATTTTTCTTACCCAAATCAAGCATGGAATTCTTTTCAGCATTCTAGAAATTTTTATATGCCATGTGATTCTTATAAACAGCCATATAGTTCTTTTGACCACTCTTATAATTCTCCCACTCATCATGATGATATGCTTAGCATGCAAAGTCAATTTAATTTACTTCAAAGGCAAGCTGATATCATGCAACTACAAAGAAATTCTGTGAATTATTTTTGTGATGTGTGTGGAGGTAACCATGTTATTAATATATGCAATGTAAATTCAAGATCTTATTTTTCTAATTATGAATCTAATTCCTGCAGGTTAGAGCCATATGGCAATTCATACAACCAGGAGGAGCCAATAACCACCACAGATGAATGGGAGGAAGACAGGAAGTTGTTGCGAATAATTTATGCAGAAATTCAGTCCCTAAACACAATGCAAACAGATGTTCAATCAGTAAATCAACTGGTCACAGTTTATACCACTCAAGAATGGGAGGACCTAGTAAAGTGGTTAGATTATTTTGAAAAGAATCCAGAAGAGCAAGAACTACAAGCATTAGTGTCTGAAGAAGGAAGCATGGCAGAAATGGATGAGGTCAAAGAAGAAAAAACCATGACTGAGATAGCTGTGAATGTCGAAGAGGTAGAAGAGAAAACCCAGCAAGAAGAATAATCATTAGAGTCTGAGAAAGAAACCATAGCTGAAGAACTAGATGAAGGGGAGGAAGAAGAAACCATAGGTCCTATCATAGAACCTTCCCTTGAAAAGCCATTAGAGAATTGGGTAGAGAAAAAAGAAGAGATAGGGCACTCCTTTGACTTAGACTTTTTCATCATCCCACCTTATACACCTAGCCCAAAAATACAACTGAAAATTTTATTGGGGCTGGACAAGAGGATGAATGAGTGGCTGATATGTGTGCAGATCTACTTCTTAGAAGCCACAAAGTCAAAAGAAAGGGATTTTAGCTCAACACCACAATTTGGTCATTCTACCATAAAGCATTGCAAAAGAAGAAAAGTCATGATGAATGGATTCGAATCAAACTTTTCTTTTGATCCTGGTGGAATGAAGCTACTGGTCTGGCTGAGGACCATAAACTTAGCGCTTCATGGGAGGCAACCCATGGAAGGTAAGTTAGTTTAGTTTTTCAATACAATTGTACTTTGGTTTGAATAATCACCTTATGTGAATCCTAGATCTTAGGTCTAGTTTTGTTTTAATCATGTTAGGTTAGTTTTTTTTATTTTGTTTGGTTTGAATAAACACCAGAAAAAAAAAAAAAAAAAAAAAAAAAAAAAAAAATGTCTAAGGCACCTGTCGTTGAGAAATCTGGAATTTGAAAGCTAAGTGGAGTTGCATGAAGCCATTATTTCAGCTATACTTGATGTATTTCTAGATGTGTTTTTCAAAGTCTAAATTCAAATATCAGAAGAAGGAAGTTGGGACTATCATTCCCAACCATTCAGAGCAGTTTCCTTCAAAAGAAAAGCCATCAGAATGCTCATGAAAACTCTGTGCAGAAGAAGCAGTGCAGCAGCAACTCTATTCGAGCAGCCAATCTTGGAGCCGAATTCTGAAAAATCTAGAAGTGGAACCCACCAAGGAAAGGTAAGTAGTTCAAGAGGGAACTTAGTAGATAAAATAGGGCCGGATTTGAGGAATTTTTATTGAGTAGAAAGGAAGTTATGACTGCTACAACTTGGGTAGTTAAAACTGTTTTTTGGAAAAAAAATTGGGCTGAAAACATTACCATCTTTCTGTCTTTGAGCTGATTTCTAAAATTTTCTGTAATGATTCTTGGAAAACTGTTTTAAAGTGATTAACGTTCATACTTAGTACTTTTCATGAAACCCTTTTTCAGCTCTAGATGATAAGTGGTTAGAGAGATACAATGCTTGCAAAATACCTCCAACTCACTTTCTACCCAGAATTTCAGATTTGCTGCCAAGTTTTCAAATTTTTGCATCTTTCAATTCCCTTGATGAAAATTCAGGAAAGCTATTTTGTTGTGCACCTCTGAACATTAACAACATGATCCAAGTGGAATCATTCAATTTGGAATTCAGAAATTCAAGTTATGAAGGAAAAGGATGGCCCGGCCGCGCCACATGTTTGATTAATTCCCGAGGCTCTATAATTCAGAATCATTCCTTTCCAATTATGACATATTTCTATTTATGAGTTATAAGCCATGGTAAAATTTCATAAATTTTTGAATTCGTTTGCAATAATTTTATGCTATGAATGGTTCTAACCACTTTTTGTCAAGCATAAAGGCAGCTCAAGTTCGAATTCCACATGGTGCCTCAAACAAATCTGGAATTTCAAGAAACCAACATTCTCAGGGAAGTTTCTTACCCTCTATCTCATTTAATTAAATTGAGCATGATGCAAATTTTTAAGTTTGGGGTGGGAAACTCAGATTTCAAAGTCTAGTTGGTTTTCATTGTTTAGTTAGATTTGATTTGTTAGTTTTTGTTTTTTTTGTTTTGAGTCAAGACCAGAAGAGTGTTTCTAAATCTGAAAAAGTTTTTGAAAACTTTTGTGGGAACTCTGATTTGTGGATTGAGAAGACAGGTCTCATTCATTCTCTTGAGAAATATATTTGTTTGAATGTTTGGTTTTGGCATGAGAAAAGTTGTCTTGGAAAGTGGTTTGTTTGGTTTTAGCATGAGAAAAGTTGTCTTGGAAAGTGGTTTGTTTGGTTGTATGCATTGAGCATGTTTATTTTGTACAATAGAACCAACCTGAAGGAAGATCGAGGCGAAACGAAGATAGGTTTTTTAAAATTATGAAATGATCTAGGCACTTGTTTTGAACCGTTTGAGCCTTTTTGAGCCACCCCCACTTGAATGCACAAGATGCATCACCTTTTGTCAAACATATTGAGCCGACAAGATCCCTGCTTTGTTTTCAATTCTCACATTACATGAACCAGCCTTTGTGATGAATAAACTTGTTTCTTACTGACCTATATTTTTCCAAATTATTGAAGTGTTCTATTTGAATGAGCATGGACAAAAATCTGAAGTTATGGAGAAATAAGGAGGGATGAGTGAAGGTTATAGAAATTCTTTGAAAAGGAGAGGAAAGAAGGAGCAAGATGAAAGAAAAAGGTTCTAGAATATCTGAGAGGAAAAGAGAAAAAAAAAAAATGAGAGAGAAAAATTTGCTGAGTTAGGGGAAAGGCTACCTTGTGTGTGCACCGGGTCTCGAGCCTCGGCAAGCTTAGGGACTCTGAGTCAACCGGCAAGGTAAGCTAGACTCCAAACAAAGCCAAAGAAAAAAAAAAGAAAAGGAGAAAAAGCAATAAAGAGAGTTTTTCCTTGAGAGATGAGGTAGTGATTGGGATTAAGGAGAGATTGCCAATATCTTTGTTTTATTTGATTGCTTTGAGGACAAAGCAAATTTTTAAGTTTGGGGCGGTGTGCTACAATAAGAGATGGTTCATGCTCAGGAAGATGGGACATGGATATGAGGAGGAGGACTGACCCTAAAATTTTATCCTTAATTTTTTATTTTTCCTTGCCCATTACCCATGCCCCATTAGAACCTATAGAAGACCTTTTGATCATAATTTGAAATTCCTTCATGTTAGTGGAGATTAGACTAATGGTTGATTTATGTTGTTCAATTTAAACTGCTCGCATGCATGGAAAGGTGGAATGTATGGTGGAAGATAGCTTGATCGTGCCTTGACTAAGCAGGATAACCAACAATAGGAGAGGTTTTAATGACTAATCTTTGATTGATGCTTTGAAAGGGAAACCCCACCGATTTTTCTTAAACTTTGATGATTGGTCATAACTCTTATTCTGTTTATTTTTTATTTTAGTTTTGCTCGAGGACGAGCAAAGGTTTAAGTTTGGGGTTGTGATAAGTGTCTAAAAGACACAATTTTTAGACCTCAATTGGGATTAGAAATTATATATTGGAGTCAATATTTATCATAAAATCATGAAATATATCTAAAATTAATATTTTCTCTCTCAATAGTCCAACGCAACAAGAATCATCGAAATCGGAGCGAAAATGAAGAAGATATGAGGATTTTAGTGCATAAAGGTACAATGTTGCAGAGACCGGCGCGATCGCACCAGAACATGGCGCGACCGCGCCAATATGGACCCAGAAAGCTGCCAAACTCAACCAGAACTCTATCCATTCAAGTACTATGCTCCAGTGGCGCGACCGCGCCATTGTTAAGCTTATTTTGGCGCGACTGCACCGATTACTCAGCCACACTTAGTTGCGAAAATCTCGGGAACCCAACATCAAATCGAATCCAAACTTGGGAGAAGGAGTCTCAAGCACCTAAGGAAGGTGCCCACGAAGAGTTTAAGGTAATATACTTAAGCCCAGGTGCATTGAATGGTCAAAGAGAAAAGTTAATTCAAAACAGAAATCTGCAGCCAAAGGAAGGAGATAAATCCGAATTTTGTGAAGATCATGGAGGGAGTTTCATAATTCCAATTGAAGCCAAACTTGGAATGAAGACTCCTGGTACTACAGAGGATCTTGTCACGAAACATCAGGCCAATCAAATCCAGGCTTCTCGAGTTGCACATCTCCAAAGTGGTGGACCCAAAGAAGAAATTGGTAGCAGAAATCAAGCAACTTCCTCTCCTCATATCTCGAGTTTTCCAACTCAGAATGGATTCAAACTTCGTGAGCAAGGAAACCACCACATAAGGAAGCTTCTGATGTAATTTCATCCAATTCTGATGTCAGGAAGTCACAATTCACACCCCTGGACAGAGGCTAAAATTACCAGTCCTGGACAGAGTTTCAAGTATAAATAGGGGTCCGAGGCAGAGCTCAAGGCATCCAGTTTCAGTTCGAGTTTCTGTATTTTACATTCAATTTTGTATTCAGTTTTTCTTTTTAGTTTAGTTGAGAGAGAGAGAGAGGATAAGGTCCAGAGGGAGTTCACACGAACTCTGGTCACTTTGAGGAAGAGAGGTGGAGCATTCAGCCAAGGAGCAAGAGGGGTTAAGGGAATTCTTCCCAAGGGGGTTTTCTTTACTTATTCTTTCTTAATTCATGGCTGTTGTACAAACCTTTTTGTGTGCTTTCAATTCTAGCATGGAGTAGTCATTTTTAGTTGGGAGTCCATGACTCCCTAGGCATGTAATGAGATTGATACTTATAATTTATTTGGTTTTCAGTTTGGTGCATGAATGAGTTTTCATTGCTGTAATTTCTTGATTCATACTTGTTGTTTGGCTATGTACTGGTTATAAGGTGACGCTCGGCTTAAGGTGAGACATGCTGATAGGAGTTTACAGTCTTTTTGATTTTATACACTAGGTAGATCACTAATCCTTGGGTTAATCCTCGACCTTAAAGTAATACCCTGTTGGATTAGTTGATCTGCCTATGACATATGAGCTTCATGTTTATGCTATCAAATAGAGTTGATTATGCCGGTTAGTTTGCACTAGGAGATAGAAAAAGGTGATGCCGATGCAGATTGTAGCCATGGTTTTATAAGCTTGTCAGAAACTGATTTCCAAAACTCAACTTCTATTCAATCTCAGAAGTGTCTAGTGAGGGAATTGGATTCCCAATGCCTTTTTCCATACTGATTTTATCAAAAGCCCTCTCTTGATCTCTATAGGATTAGGTAGATTAGTTTTCCTTCTATTTTTATAACTCCTTCCCAATGGATTTCTCAAACTTTGGTTTTTAAACTAGAAAAGCAATTAACTATTAGCTTGGTCCTTGTGGGACGATATTTGGACTTACATAAGTCTATATTACATTGATTAGTCCTCTTGCAAGTGATTAGCTGGGATCGCTTCAACTTCCCGACCTCAAAATTTGATGAAATTACATCAGAAGCTTCCTTATGTGGTGCTTTCCTTGCTTACGAAGTTTGAATCCATTTTGAGTTGGAAAACTCGACATATGAGGGGAGGAAGTTGCCTGATTTTTGCTGCCAATTTCTGCTTTGGGTCCACCACTTTGGAGATGTGCAACTCGAGAAGCCTGGCTTTGATTGACCTGATTTTTCGTGACAAGATCCTCTATAGTACCAGGAGTCTTCGTTCCAAGTTTGGCTTCAATTGGAGTTATGAAACTCCCTCCATGATCTTCACAAAATTCGAATTTATCTCCTTCCTTTAGCTGCAAATTCCTGTTTTGAGTTAACTTCTTCTCTTGGACCATTCAATGCACCTGGACTTAAGTACATTGCCTTAAACTCTTCGTGGGCACCTTCCTTAGACGTTTGAGACTCCTTGTCCCAAGTTTGGAATTGATTTGATTGCAGGCTCCCGAGATTTTCATATTTTCTGCTGCTGAGTCATCGGCGCGGTCGCGCCGAAATCTGGCGCGGTCGCGCCATTGGGCCCGATATCCGTCTAAGTCGGGAGACCTCTTGGCGTGGTCACGTCGAATTCTACTGTGGAGTTGGCGCGGTCGCGCCAGTCCTTAGACTTTTACTTGGTCCCCGAACGACAACTTTTCTTTCTGCTTTTAGTTCCTTTTGGGGCGTCTGTTCTGGCTTTGCTTGAGGTCGCGCTAGTCCTTTGGCGCGGTAGCACCCTCCTGTGGCGCGGTCACGCCAATTCACATTCCTCAACCGTTGTCTTTCATGTCCGTTAGGTCGTCGGACATTTTTGCACATTAATTTGAATTTTTGTGGATTTATTTGGCGCGGTCGCGCCGTTCTTCTTTTTGGCCTCTTTTGCTCATTTTTCTTCCATTTTTGCTCCAAATCCCATTTTTCTTCCTCCACTAGGTACCTGAGACATAAAACATAAAACTGAGTCATATTTGTTGAATTTATGCTCGGAATTAACTCAGAATTAAGTTTTTCAATCAAATACTATGCCCAAAGATAGTGTCTTTTAGACACTTATCATCGCATTCGACGACCGGTCTTTTGCCTTTTCTTGGGACACTATCGACTCGGGAGGAGTAGTCGAGCAGGTCGCCACCATTGCTGGAGGCGCGAAAAAATCTTTCAAAAAAAATTCCGCCAGTGTGACGGGTCTTCTCTTCTTTTTGCTCGCCCCCTGGACGTCCGTCTTGGGCGCCTTTCTTTAGCGCTTCGCGGCTTTCTTATTTGACCGCTTCGCCTTGATTTTGGTGGTTGCCGGTGCCGGTTCGACTTCTCGAATAGGCTTCTTTATCTGGGTAACCAATATCCACCCCTCTGCGTCGGCGGCAGCTAATTCACGGGGTGCCAATTTTGGTGCGACCTTAGCCGGTGGTCGTCTGTTGTTGTTGTGCGGTCGGTTGGAGGGACATGATTTTGGACGGTACTCCTTTGTGACCTGTTTCTTGTTTGGCCGAGTCCGCCGGTTTGGCTCGGCTTGGATAGAAATGGCATGTGAGGAGACTGTATTTTTAGCTCCTTCAATTTTGATGCGGCCTTGAGCCGCGAGCTCCATGATATGATCCTTTAGGACAAAGCATTTCTCCGTCGGATGCCCAACCAGTCGATGGTATTTGCAGAAGTTTGGATCCTTGCTCTTAGATTGCTCGCCAGGTCTTTTGATTTCTGGCAACCTCAGTAATTTGTTGTGGAGTTGGTCGAGCATGACAGGAACGTCTGCATCGGCAAAGGGATATGTCTTTGTCTGTCGTTCTTCCAGCGACACCTTCTTATAGGTGCCCCCAGTTAGTTGTTGTGGGGGATATGTGGCTTTGACCTTGCTTCCGACCCTGATAGGTTCGAACGTGTTCGTAGCGAAAGAGGATTTTGTTTTCTCTTTCGTCTCTTTCGGTGCAGTCGTGGCTGGTGCCTTCCTCTTTTTGCGAAGGTCGGCATAAGAGGATCCTTCTTCTCCTCGTTCCTCTATCAAGTTCTCCATATTGTGAGCTTCTTTTGCAAGCTCTTGAAAGTCGTTCGGCCTCCGGCTGCGGATGTAGCGCAGGAGTTCCCAGTGCATCCCTCGCGAGCACAACTCTATTTCGGCCTCGAGGGAGAGGTTTGAGCTTTCTTCGCAGTTTAAGCTCTGATTCCTCCACTGGTTGATGTAATTGACCACCTTCTCTCCTTTCTTTTGCTTGAGATTGGCGATCTCCACCAGTGTGATGGTGCGCCGAGTGCTGTAGAAACGGCTGAGGAATTCGTGTTTTAATTGCTCCCAGCTATCGATGGACTCCTGGGGTAGCTCAATATACCAGTCGAAGGCGTTGCCTTTTAGTGACCGGCCGAATTGTTTAACCATCAGGTCGCCGTCAGTGCCGACGTTGTTGCATGTTTCGATAAAGTGAGCAACGTGCTGTTTGGGGTGCCCGTCACCATTGAATTGTTGAAACTTGGGGGAATGGTAACTGATTGGCATCGGGATGTTCTGGATTCTCTGCGTATATGGCCTTTTGTAAGCGACTGATTTGTGGTCGCCGGCGCTGCTCCGTACAGCGCGGTTGATGAGCTCGGTGACGGCGTCAAGTGTGAGAGCAGATAGATCCACTTTGGCTCAGCCCCTACGGATGGCCACTGGTGCGACGGGCGGCAGCTCGTCGTCGGAAGAAGGGTCTTCTTGCGGTGGCCCGGCTGAAGCACTGGTGGTCGGCCGATTATGGTCGACTTCTTGAGAAGCACCGCCGGAGTTGTTTACGGCCGTGCCCATTTCAAACCGCTCCAGTATTCTCGTGATTTGGAGGTCACGAGCTGCTAGCTGCGCGTCTTTGATACGCAGCTGCTCACTTTGCTCCTTGAGTGCAGCTTGCAATTCGGCTAGCTGTTCTTCGACTGTTTTAGCCGAATTTGTCATAGCGGCCATTTTGACGGTCTGCACTGATGTATTTGTTTTCGGAGAGGCTTGGAATGATGAGATTTTAACCGACGACTGCATTGGGGAAGCGGCCGTCGGCGTCTTCGATTGTGTGGTGGCTGTGAGAGGCGACCAGCTTGTGGTAGCGGCCGTCGGTGAGATCCGGCAAGGAGGGACAGACGATATTACGGCGGGAGAGATTGACGATGTCTGTCGACCGGGTGAACTGATGGGAGGTGAACCGGCTGCAGCATTGAGCGCGGCCAGGAGGTCGTGTGAGACCATCACTACTGGTGAGTTATCAGCAGCCGACGTCCTCTGTACAGAGGACGCCGGTGATGCACGTGTCCTTCCCGCGGAGGATGTAGAAACGACTCCTTGTTGTTTGTATCATTGCACGAGGGTGGGCACGATAGAGCCTCTCCGTGAAGGCGGTGACTGTGTCGGACTGCGGGGAGGGGGTGAGGCAGCGACGGCCAAATATGTTGGTCTGGCCATCGCTGGTAGTAGCTTAGCGGCAACCCCAACTGGTTTGTTGGAGGCCGCGATAGCCTGTGGCACGAATAAGGCGCTTGGACGGCGCGCGTCACGCATGAAGGGAGCTTGTCCGGTGGACAAACTCCTGGCTAGAGCCCTTGTCACTGGGTGAGTGGCCAGTGGTGGAGAGGTAGGAACGTGGAGGTTGGCCGGAACTACGGCAGCTGGCCCGCGAGCTCCTGCAGTCGAGCTTGCTGTCGCGATGGGGCGTGGTTGGGCAGAGCTCGAAGAGGCAGTTTGTTTGCCTCTGTTGTTGGCGTCATCGTTGTTGGTGCCGTTGTTGCCGTTGCTGGCCATGGCGTTGATTGGAGATTTTTTTTCTTTTGGACGAAGAAGGAGATGAGAGGTAGGAAATGTCCCACCGGGTATGCCAAATCTGTTTCACCGAAAATCTACTGGTTCGCGAAGAGGCGCGACCGAGAGAATATTTCAATTACTTTAGAATAATTTGTGTTACAGGGTGTGTTTTGTATCAGAAAAAATGCGAGTACAATCTCCTATTCTTCCTCTGATTCGATCTCCATGTGAACTTGATGAAGTTTTGGCTTCTGGCGAGGATAACGAAATTCGAGTTCTGGAACGAGTGTGCACGAACTGTTGCGGCTTTAGTCAGTTGGACGGAAGTATTTGTGTTCCGCGTGTATCGACTTATGACGTTGCCGATGAACGTGTAGATCTGCTCCGATTTGAACTGTAGAATTTCGATGAACTGCAAGTCACTAAACTTCTCTGATTTGGGAATGTCCCTGTGAGCGAGAGCTTCTGGGTGAGAATTTTCCGAACCCTTGCAGTGGAACATTTTTTGGCTATTTGTATCCTGTTCCGTGCAGTTGTTGGGGATCCGCTTGAAAGGGGATCTCGATCCTCTTTATGCTGGCGAAGTTGAGGAAGACGAGGGGAAGAGGAAGACCAGGAACTTCCTTGGTTAACGACCAGACTTGGTCGTTCGGATGCTGACGAGACTTTTTGATGTGGCTGATGACTCTGTGAATTGTGCTGACGAGGCCGCCGACTGTGCTGCGTTGAACGGCCTTGAGATTTAGCGAAGCCTACCCATGAGCCATGGTTGCTGGGTTGGTGGACTCCTAGGCTTGCTGAATTTGGGCCACGCACACTTTGGTGCGTACAATAACAAAAGGGAAAGCCTAATCTTACCCTAACTGCTTCGACCCAACTAGACTCGGACCAGTCTACTCGACTCTGACCAGTCTACTCGACTCGGACCAGTCAACTCGACTTGGACCAGTCAGCTTGACTCAGACCAGTCGACTCGACTCAGACCAGTCGACTCAACTCGGTTAGTTCAATCAGCCCATGAAGAATTCAAAATGGGCTCAAACTCAAAGCCTGAACTGAGTCCAAGCCCTAGCCAGGCTCAAGCCCGTAACAAGCCCAAGCCCACTTACACGTGGGCCCAAAAAAAATAAAAAAAGAGAGGCTTCAAAATTACACATTTCAGTGTACACACTCAAATCGTACACTTAATGTGCACATTTTGATAGCCGAACAGCATGGGGATGTTCTGTATCCTCTGCGTATATGGCTTTCGATAGGCCACCGACTTGCTTTCGCCGGAGCCGTTTCGCAAGGCGCAGTTGATGAGTTCAGTCACCGCGTCGAGGGTAAGGGTATTCGACTCCTCTTCGTTTTGTGACTTCCGAATGGTCACAGGAATCGTTGGCCGCTGCTCGTCAGTAGCGGGTTCCTCCTGATGAGGTTCGGTCGTGGCGCTTGTGGTCGCCTGATTCCGATCGACTTCTTGATAGACATCGCCGGAGTTGGTGTTGGGTATGCCAATCTCCAATTACTCTAGTATCCTTACGATTTGAAGGTCGCGGGGTGCGAGCTGCGCGTCTTTGATTCACAACTGCTCGCTTTGTTCTTTTAACGCAACCTGCACTTCTGCAAGTTGTTCTTCAATTATTTTGGCTGAGGTGGCCATTGCGGCTACTCTGTCGGTCGGAGCCGCGGGAGAAGTTGTCATCTCGAAACGAGTGGAGATGACTTAATTGGCAACCATGCTGGTGTCCTGGCCGTCGGTGTCTGTCGGAGTGGGGAAGACACGGGTGACCTGTTGGCTGTGACGGTCAATGCTGCCAGGAGATCGTGAGTGTAGGAATGAATTTTGCAAGGACCTAAAATCGCGGTCCAAATCAGCACCGCATGGCCCAGGTCAACAAGTCAAACATTGACCCCAGTCAATCAACGAAATCAAGCCATCAATCAAGCCACAGTGAGTCAACGGTCGAGATCAAAATTGCCTCGTGAACAGCCTACAAGGGTGACACTTCAGACGATTAAAGCCACATAGTCAGTCTACAAGGATCAGACGTGGCTCAACCTTGCCTTGGTTTAAGCCAGTTTCACATTTCATGGAAGACGTTACAAAGAAGCGGTCGAAGTAGGTTACAACTGCTCTGACATACCTGGTCCACATAGTTAGAGTGCAACAAGCCTATAAAACAATAGGCTTGGGTTGGACAGGGACACACAGACATAGAGAGAGACACACAGACATACGGGAGAACGTACGTCAAAAACTCAAGAAATTTCAAATCGCCACCCCAAATCAGTGAAATAGCAATAAGCACAACAGCCGCTATTTCGCAGTCAATTGCCCGAAGCCAATCGGAATATCAAATTTTCCGTCAAGCTTAGGCAAAATTCAAATCCATTTCATTCATTCGTGAAGAAGACGTACATCGACTATTTCGTGTCTATTTGGAGATCGAATCAAAAGAATTCTAGAAGTCGCACCTACACATTCATCGCAAAATTACCAAATTACCCTTCAATTATTTTGTACACTGTACATCGGACACATATTTTACCGTCCACCTATTTGTACTCGTTTACAGTGAGAAACTGTCACGATTGGTGACTTGCCCCTTGCCGTTGTTCTAGGCAAGGCTGAAGTCGATGTTGGGTTCCTTCCTGCTGCGGAGGAAGAGGTTGCGTCTCCTTGTTGCTCATATCGTCGGACCATGGTTGACACGATCAAGTCCCTGCGTGAGGGTGGCGATTGAGTTGGACTGACCACCGGACTGTGCGCCGGTGGTGTGGTGTCGACGGGCAGGTAGGTCGGCCTATTTGCTGTCGGGATCATTCTGACCGATGCGACGACCGTTTTGGTGGAGACTGCGGTAGCCTGTGGTTGGTAGACGGCACTCGGACGGCGCACATCTAGCATGAAAGGAGCCTCTTCATTGGACAAACTTTTGGCCAACGCCCTTGTCACTGGGCGACTGGCTGGTGGAGGAGATGGAGCACGGATGTTGGCCGGAGAAGTGGCCGCTGGTCCGCAAGCTCCTGTTGCTGCGGTCGAGCTTGCGCCCACAACAGGGCGCGGACAAGCAAAGCTCAAACTTGCAATTTGCTGGCCTTTGTTGTCATTGTTGTTAATGTTGCCGTTGTTAGAGTTGCTAGCCATGGCTGAGGCTTGATTTTATTTTTTTTTTACGGAGAAGGAGATGAGAGGTAGGAGATGTCCCACCGGGCGTGGCAAATCTGTTTCACCGAAAATCCGCCGGTCTGCGAAGAGGTGCGACCGAGAGTAAATCGATTTACGACAGAATATGTGTTACAATTTGTTTTTGAATATCAAGGAATTCGAGTACAATCTCCTAGTATCCCTCTAATTCGATCTCCGCGTGAATTGTCGGAGTTTCGGCTTTTGGCAAGGACGTCGAAATGAGTTCTGGAACGAGTGTGCACGAACAGTGACGGCTTTGGTCGGTCGGACGAAAGTATTTGTGTTCCGTGTGTATCGACTTGTTGACTTTGTCGGTGATCGTGTAGAGCTGCTCCGATTGAACTAATGAATTCCGACGAACGACGAGTTGCTTGACTTCTTTGGCTCGAAAGAGCTTCTGTGCGTGAGAATTCTTCTCGATGAAGGATTTTTCAGACCTTCGTCTCGAGAGAGCTTCAATGCGTGAGATGACTTCTCGATAAAAGATTTTTGAACCCAAGTTTTCCAACCCCTGCGACAAAACTTTTCTGGCTATTTGTAGTCGGCTTTGTACAGTTGTTGAGAGTTCTTTCCTCTGAAGGGGGATCACGATCCTCTTTTTGCTATTGTTGTTGAGATGGGAGGAAGACTGGGGAATTCCTCTATTGGATCCCTCGAATGAGGATCTCGGTGTCTTTTCTTGGCTTTCGCTGTTGGCGACCAGGCTTAGTCGTTTAACCTTTGAAGAAGCTAACTCATGGCTAGTTTCTGACTGGTGCTGATGCGGCTGTTTATTGCTGACTGGTGCTAACGCGGCTATTTATTGCTAACTGGGGCGTTGAATGTATCGATGACGCGGTGACGCGAATGGATCTGGCGATGGGCTGCGACGAGTGACTTTGAAAATCAACAAAGCCTACCCACGACAATCGTTTGCTAGATTGATGGGTGTTTGGGCTCGTCGGAATTAAAATTACTAGTGTTTTAAAACCGCACGACCAAAATCGGAGGCTAATCTGGTTCCTGAATCACCTAAAGATTCTTTTGTCTTGTTACCTATAAAAGTATTAAATATATACAATTATAAGATATAATATTCAACGGTGAACCATCGGTCCAACCTAGTCTAATTGGGTTTACCCAAACCGGACATACTACAATTTGATGGCCAGCCCGGCTTTTAAAATTGTTTCACCGAAAATCTGCCGGTCCGCGAAGAGGCGCGACCGAGAGAATATGTCGATTACTTTAGAATAAATTTGTGTTTACAGGGTGTGTGAGTTAGGAAAAAGCGAGTTCACTCTCCTAAGCTTCCTCTGATTCGATCTCCGTTACAAGTTTAGTTGAAGTTTTGGCTCCTGCGAGGTCGTCGTTGAGACTTCGAGTTACAAAAATGAACGTACACAATCTGGTGTGGCTTTTGTCGGTCGGACGGAGGTATTTGTGCTCTGTGTGTGTCGACTTGTGACGTTGTCGGCGACGGTGTAGAAGTGTTTCTAGTCGAACTCTAGAGCGACGAACCGCAAGTTGCTGAACTTCTCTGCTTTTGAATGCTTCCGCGAGTGTATTTTCTTCTCGGCAAGAAGGCGGTCGATCTTCCACTTTTCAATGCTTGCCGCCAGACTTTGTTCTGTGCTGGAGGGGAAGGGAGGCAGCACGTGGGTCCCGCCTGCGGTAGCGCCGACTCAAATGAAGCCCTCGCTTAAGGTGAGTTGTTCCCCGCCAGAGAAAAAAGGGAGGCAAAGGTCGTGGCCCCGCCTCCCATATGGCGCTTAACTCATCAATGAAGCTCTTGCTTCAGCAGAGTTGCTTGGGCGCAGGTGAAAAAAGGGAGGCAATGATCGGGGTCCCACCCTCAGGTGGCGCTTGCTGACTCATCAATGAGCCCCCGCTCGACAGAGTTGCTTCAAATAAGCAGGGTGAAAAAAGGGAGGCAGCCAGGGTCCCCGGCCTCATGTGGCGCCGACTCATCGGCCAGCCCCCCTTTGCCGTGAGTTGCTACAAATAAGGTGTGAAAAAGGCAGGCAAGGCCGGGGTCCCGGGCCTGGGTGGCGCCGGGACTAACAAATGAGCCCCTCTTTTAGCGAGTTGTTCCAACAAGCAGGGGAAGACGAGAGGCAGCACAGGTGGCCCCCACCAGCGCGGGCGCACCTCAACAAATGAGCCCTACTTCCACTGTAATTGTTTCAAAGCCAGGGGGAAGAAGGGAGGCAACGCCGGGGCCCCCCCGGTGGCCCCTCAAATGAAATGAGCCCCCTCCTTCTTCTGCAGAGTTGCTCTAGCCAGGGGAAGAAGGAGGCAGCCTGCGGGCCCCGTCAAGCATGCATGACCGACCATCACAGCCCCACTGGCACTGCTTCAGCACTGGGGGAAGAAGGGAGGCAACGCCGCGGCCCCCCAGGAGGGCCAGCCAACAAATGAGCTCCCCGCTTCCCAAGAGAGTTGTTCCAGCAGGGGGGAAGAAGGGAGGAGCCCAAGGGCCCCCCCCCATGTGGCGCCGACTCAACAAATGAAGCCCCGCTCGACGGAATTGCTTCACCGCTAGGGGAAGAAGGGAGGCAGCCGCGGGGCCCCGCCTCAGTGGCACCGGGACTCAACAAATGAGCTCTTGCTTCCCAGATTTGCTCCAAATAAGCAGGGGAAGAAGGGAGGCGCCGTGGGCCCCCACCGCCCGTGGCCGGGACTCAACAATGAGCTCCCTCTTGCTTCGGCAGAGTTGCTCCAGCGCAGGGGAAGATGGGAGGCAGCGCCGTGGGCCCCGCCCTGCGTGGCGTCGACTCAACAGCGAGCTCCTGCTTCGGCAGAGTTGCTCCAGCGCAGGGGGGAAGAAGGGAGGAAACGTCGTGGGCCCCGCCCTATGTGGCGCTGACTCAACAGCGAGCTCCTACTTCGGTAGAGTTGCTCCAGTGTAGGGGAAGAAGGGAGGCAGTGCCGTGGGCCCCGCCCTAATTGGCTTAGCGCTGACCTAGGGTTTTTTCTTTCCAGGTCAGGCCTCCTCAATTAAGGGGTGTGGGCCCCGCCCTAATTCTCTTTTCTACTAACTTCTGCCAATTAATTCCCATGACAGAGGAATTAATTGACTTCCCTTAATTTCTCCTGTGAACCTGCTCTAAAGAATCCTCTTTTTCTTCTTGACTGTCTGAGATCCAGCACCTCTTGTCAGTCCACGATTTGAGACATTGTCTGCGACTATGTTCTGGGAGATAGTCTACGAACTGCGACTTTGGGAGGCTGCACGTTGGTTATCTGCTGTTTTCTGTGAGCCCTCGGCTTGAGTCAGAATTCTCTGCGAATCCAATTCAAATGTATTGTAAAGAAATTTTTATCCAGGCAGCCTCGGATTGAGTTCGAGTCAGCTGGGTTTCCCACACTCTTTTTTTTTTCTTCACTTCCTTCTTCTTTCTTCTTCTTTTTCTCTCCTCTCATTTTCGACTCCTCCCTCAGTCTCTCTTTTTCTCTTTTTTTTTCACGAATCTCTCTTTTTTTTTTTTTTGACTTTTCTTTTTCTCTCTTTCTTGCACTGTGATTTGTCACTTTACCTGTGTGACACACTGACAACTTTGTGCCAAACGTTGTAAGTTTGTGTGGCGCCTGGCTCTGTTGCCAGGTGCTGAAGTTGATTTGGGTCGCGCCAGGCTCGGTCGCCGGGTGCTGTATTTTGACTGATCCCGGCTTGGTCGTCAGGAGGCAGAATGTCTGCGCTAGTGTACCTGACTTAGTCATCGGGTGCAAGTAGCAGTCTGGTCACAGTCGGCCAATTTCAGTTGTTCTGAGGTCGCAGCCAACAAGGGTCCCCGGGCGCGAATTGTGTTGAGGTCGCTTTCTATTTTTCCTTATGACTGCTTCTTTTTGTCGTAGCTCTTTTTTTTTTTAGCGACGACTTCTTTTTGTCGCGGCCCTCTTTTTTTTTTTTGTTTAGCGACTGCTTCTTTTTGTCGTTGCCTTTTTTTTAGCGACGGCTTCTTTTTGTTGTGGCCCCCTTTTTTTTTTGTTTTTGTTCAGAGAAGAGTTACGTACCTGGTTACGTTGGTTGCGTCCGGGTTGGTTGCCGATTGCAGGAATTTGCTGCACGGCACCCAGCTCGGTCGCCGGGTGTTGTTTGGTCGCGTCCATCTTTGTTTCGGTCGCTCGATTCTGAATTATGCTCGGCTCGGTCGCCGGGCACTAGCTTTGGTAGTGGCCAGCTGTGTGGCTGGTCGCGAAGTTTTCAGTAATGCTCGGCTCGGTCGTCGGGCACTTGTTTGTTATTTCGCAGAATTCGTTCCCGTCCAACTCAGTCGTCCGGCACTGGGTTTGAAGGTGCGGCGTCTAGCTCTGTCGCCAGATGCTGAGTCCTTCGTTTGGTTGTGTCCGATTTGGTCGTCGGTCACTGGAGTGTGTTTGTTTTTTTTTTTGTTTTTTGCTCACGTATGGTTTGTTTGCTGGGGAATGAATGCTTGAACTGTGCACGGCTCGGTCGTCGGGCACTGGTTTTAATCACGGCCGGTTGTTTGGCTGGTCCCAGAACTTCGAAGGGTGCTCGGCTCGGTCGCTGGGCACTTGTTTTGATCGCAGCTACTGGTTTTGAGGCTGACCGCAAGCTTGGAGGTGTGCTCCGCCCGTCTTGGTCGCCGGGTGCAGCGACTTTGTTTTGAACGCACTCGGCTCGGTCGTCGAGTGCCGAATTCTTTTGGTCGCGTCCGGCTCTATTGCTGGGCGCGAGATTGGCTTCTCGAGCAGAAGAGAACCGGTAGACCCTTTGAGTTTTGCCCACTCTCTTTTTTTTTGTTTCTCCGTTCTTTTCTTCTTGATCGACGACTGGTTCTTTTTGTCGCCCCTTTTTTTTTGCTTGCGACTTCGATTTTTTTTTTATTATTTTGTCGCAGGTTCCCCCTTATTTCATCTGCGACTTTGCTTTTGGTCGCAGGGGATGCATTTTTTTTTTTAATTGAGGGAGAGGTGGATTGCGTACCTGACTTTTCCTGTTTTGTCGCAGATGTCTACCTCATCGGCTTCAGTCTCCCTTCTTGGTCTGACCCTCTCGGATGTCTCTGTTCTATCTGATGGTGTTGCGCGACGCTGCCTACGGGTTAGAGATTCAAACGGGCAATAAAAGTCGATGTTTTTACCTCATGGCGAATCCGTTTTTGGTGGTCAATCCGTATCTGCACCTACGCCCAAGAGTATGCATGATTTGTGGAGTCGTCCAGTGGTCGAGGATGACCAGCTTTGTTATCTTCTGCGAAAAGCAACCTTTCCTCCACACCAGGCTGAGGGGAACGCTTTTGTTGAGTCCTCTCGCATAAGTTAGCTGCGCATTACCGCACACCGAAGCTATCAATTCATAGCCCTCGGTTCGGCACCTGAGACAACTCAGACCCTGCACCGGTTCCTTTTCCTGGGCACGTGCCTTTTTTCTTCGAATGGACTTGCACTATTGTTCATACTTGTTCGGAGATTTTGGCCAAGCTGGGCCTCTTGTCTACAATCCATGCTTCAGCCTTTACCTATCAGTGTTCCACTCACGTGATCCATTCTTTCTAGGAGCTGTGGTGCCCGTCGACGAACACAATTTTCACTCGAGGTGGGGAGTTATCTATTTCTTTATGGGACTTACATCACCTTTGTGGACTACCCATTGCAGGGTCTATTTATGATGAGGTGGTGCCGACGGTGGCTGACTTTACTGCCGTCCGGGATTTGCCGTTGCCGGAGAGTGTACCATATACTGCTGGCGGTTTACAGGATTTATTGTCGTCGCAACCCAGGAGACAAGAAGGGTCCTGTTGTATCTTTTTCGGATTGGGCGGATTTCTGGTTTCGCACCGAGAAGGGGGTCGTTCCCTCTTCTGACCCTTGGGCTGATCGCAGCAAGATGGTGGTGTCCCGTGGTAGAGATCGTTCACCTATTCAAAACCAGGTTCTTGTTGACCTTGGTGTGCCTGAGTTCCTTGCAGACGAGGTATACTTGGCAGCATTTTTGGCGCTTTGGCTATGTCGTTGTGTCATCCCTATGTCGGGTTTTGCTAAGCGACCTGATACCTTCAAGATGGCATGTTTTATGGCGAGCGGGACTAGAGTAGGCTTAGCTGGGGCGGCTTTGGGATTATGGGAGGACTTCGTCAAGACGGACCTTTTACCGTCCAGTGATCCGAGTTCACCCGAATTGGTCGAGGATACCCACGTTTTCCTTGAGAAGTTGATGGAGGTGGGTATTGACACCTCTACTTCGGAGCAGTGGGTTGAAGAATTTGCATCCGGGGCGGCTCGACTTCAGCATTTGCATTGTTCGCTGGAGGCGAAGCTCAGTTTAGAAGAACGCCGAGTCACAGAGGCTGAGCTTACTCACGCTGAACAACGTGTGGCCAACAGTCGTGACCAAATATCTCTGGTGTCGACCAAGATCAGATGGCCCGGAAGGCTGCCGAAGAGGAACAGAAGCGACTTCACGAGCAGCTCGTTCTGGTTTCAGCTCGCCTTAACACTTTGGAGGCACAAATTGTGACTGGCAAGAGACAGCTTGATGCAGAAGATGAAGAGGTTGCTACTATTCGTCGACGTTTGGCTGAGGTTCGAGCTCGGCCTACCTATACTGAACAGGAGGAACAAGAGATGTCCGACGCCCAAGCTGAAGTGATTCGATTGAAGGGGCGACTTGCTGATTTCGAGCTTCCGCAACTCTGATGTCATCTCTCTTCTTTATTTTTTTCATTTTTTGTTTTTTTTTTTAGTTGTTGCCTCGTCTCTTTTTGTTGTGAGGCTGAGAATATTCCCATTTATTTTTTTATGAGAAATACTCTCCTTTATTCCACTACTCTTTCTTTTCTTTTTTTTTTTTTTCGCTGCCCTTTTCATGGGTAAAATCGTTTGAGAAATTTACCGTTCGTTATTGGCAGCTCCGACCCGTTTGCAGTGACGAGCTTGTAGGTGTCATTGGTATAGGCCTCCTATACCACGTAAGGTCCTTCCCACTTTGGCGCAAATTTTCCCCCGGTTTTGCTGGTGAAGAGCATCGGCCGTCTTACTGCGAGCACGAGATCGCCCTTCAGGAATGACCTGAGTAGTACCTTTTTGTTGAAGGCTCTGGTCATGCGGGATTGATAGCACTCGAGGCGTTGTTGTGCATCGAATCATTGTTCATCGAGAGACTCAAGTTCTGCGAGTCTCAGTTGGACGCATTCCTCCGTCATCAGTCCTTCTCTTACAGCTATGCGCAAGGAAGGGAGTTGTACTTCGAGAGGGAGCACTGCTTCGGTGCCATAAACCAGCGAGTATGGAGTCGACTGGGTAGGCGTTCGAGCCGTCGTTCTGTATGCCCATAAAGCTTCGGGAAGCTTTTCATCCTAGCTCCTTTTGTGGGCGCCGACCGTTTTCTTCAGAATTTTGCAGAGTGTCTTGTTGAAAGCCTCTGCGAGTCCATTGGCTGCCGGGTTGTAAGCTGACGACGTCCGCTGTTGTATGCAATTTTTTTTGCAGAAGCGGTCCATGACTCTATTTCTGAAGGGTGTGCCGTTGTCCGTCACGATATACCGAGGAACCCCATATCTGTATATGATTTGAGTTCGGATGAAGTCGGCGACGGTGGTGGCTTTGACCTCTCGGTAGGCTGCAGCTTCGGCCCATTTGGAGAAGTAGTCGGTGGCAGCCAAGATGTATTGTCATTCAGAGTCAGACTTCGGAGTGATAGGGCCTATGATGTCCATACCCCAAGCTTCGAATGGCCAGGAAGCGACCGTTGGGTGAAGCGGCACCGGTGGTTGGTGTATGTAATCGGCATGGAGTTGGCACGGTTTTCAGGTTCGAACCATTTCGATGGCGTCCCTGAGCATCGACGGCTAGTAATAGCCTAGTCGTTTGACTTGCAAGTGGAGCTTCGGGCTGGCTTGGTGCACACCACAGATTCCACTGTGTGTCTCTTTGAGGACTTGCGATCCCTCTTCCTTTGACAGGCAACGAAGAAGCAGACCTTCATACGACCTCCGATAAAGTATGTCGTGGATAAAAACATACTTTGGAGCTGCTCACCGAATCTGGACTCGTTCTCGCAGGTCGATAGGAAGTGTGCCGTGGCGAAGGAAGTTCACGATGGGTTCGCGCCAGTCTCGAACTTCGTTTTGGCTGGCTGAGATAGGAACGGATTCCTCTATCTTTTCTGTTTGCTCTTCCTCTGTTCCGTCCTCTGTCGGGGGAGGGATTACCCATCGTTCGCAAATGGGAAACTGGCTTGGCCGTTCGTCAAATTGTGCTAAGCTGGTAGCAATTCCAGCCAATGCGTCGGCTGGCCCATTTTCGGATCGAGGAACGTAGTGGAGTGAGGCTTCCGGAATTTGGGCCAGAAGTTCTCCGGCATGTCTCTAGAAAGGCATGAGTTCGAGCTTCTTTACTTCGAATTCTCCTGTGAGTTGCTTTATGACCAGGGCCGAGTCGTCGTAGATGTTTAACTGCGGCAGCTGCATCTCGACCGCTATGCCGAGTCCGAGGAGGATGGCCTGATACTCTGCTTCATTGTTCGAGCAATTTTGGGTGAGCACGAACGAATACGGCAGCAAATCCTTCTTCGGTGAGACGAAAAGGACTCTGGCGCCTGCTCCATTTCTTCGCGCGGCGCCATCGAAGTACATCTCCCAAGGGGGAAGCACTTCGACCAGGAATTTTCCTCGTCCGGGAATTCTTCTGTTAATTCCCATTCGGCCGGCACCGGGTGGTCGGCCAAGAAATTGGCCAATGCTTGGCCTTCGATTGCTCGTTGCGGAACAAAGTTGATTTCGAACTCTGATAGGAGCAATGCCCACTTAGCCAGTCGACCAGAGAGGATTGGTCGCGACATGATGTATTTCAGCGGGTCAGCTCTCGAGATGAGATTCGTCGAATGCGCCAGGAGGTAGTGCCAAAGCTTTTGAATCGCGAAGATGAGAGCCAGACAGGTCTTCTCGATCGGGGAGTAGTTGAGTTCGGCGCCCACAAGTGTTCGGCTTAGGTAGTAGAAAGAACATTCTTTGTTGTTCTTGTCGCATTGAGCTAGGAGAGCTCCCACCGATTTCTCCTGTGCTGCTATGTACAGCAGCAATGGTTTGTCAACTGTTGGAGCTACGAGCACTGGCGGCTTGGTGAGATACGCCTTTATGTTGTTAAAGGCGTTCCGGGAAGAGTCATCCCACTAGAACAGTGTACCCTTCTTTAGAACACGACTGAAAGGTTGGCACCTCCCGGCAAGGTTCGAGATGAAACGCCGAATGTATGCCAGATGACCTTGGAAGCTTTTGAGCTCAGAGACATTTCTGGGCTCCAGCATCTTTTGGATGGCGTCGATTTTCGACTGGTCGATTTCGATCCCTCTGTGATGGACGATGAATCCCAGGAACTTGCCTGAAGTGACGCCGAATGCACACTTTAACGGATTCATTTTGAGCTGAAATCGTCGCAGTCGTTCGAACACTGTTCTGAGATCGAGAAGATGGTCTGACCTTTGTTTCGTTTTCACCACTAAGTCCTCGACATAACATTCGACGTGCTTGTGGAAGAAGTCAAAAAATATTCTGCATTGCTCTCTGATAGGTCGCACCAGCATTCTTGAGTCCGAATGGCATCACTTTGTAACATAAGATGCCCTTTGGTGTGCGGAATGCCGTAAGCTCTTCATCCTTTGGGTCTATCCGGATTTGATTGTAACCGGAGGAACCATCCATTAAAGATAAAGCTTCGTGACCTGTTGTCGCGTCGACCATAATCTCGGTTATCGGCAGAGGGAAGTCGTCCTTCGAGCACGCCTTGTTCAGGATGCGAAAGTCGACGCAGACCCGGATTTGGCCGGTCTTCTTCTTGACAGGCACAATTTTTGCGATCCAAGACGGGTACTTCACTTCTCTGATGAAGTTTGCCGCGATCAATTTGTCGACCTCCTTTTCGATTTTTGGCACCAATTCTGGTCAGAACCGTCGCTGTGATTGCTTGACTGGTCGAACAGAGGGATGAACTGCTAATTTGTGAACTGCCACTCGCAGGTCGAGGCCGGGCATCTCTGTGTAGTTCGAGGCAAAGATGTCACGATATTCGCGAAGCAACGCCATGTATTCGACCTCTTCTTCGGCCGTCAGTGAAGCACTGAGGAATGTCGGTCTTGGGTCCTCTACTGTGCCTAAGTCGACTTTCTTTAATTCGTCGACGGTCGACTGGCCTCCTTCTTCGAATTCAGCCGGAGCCTCCTTCAAGACGAATTCCTCATCTTCTTGTTCCTCGTCGATGACGGAAATGTGATTCACTGTGACTGAGTCGTAGGCACGAGCTCGTGCAATGGCAGCCTTCAACGTGTAGATGACGACTGGACCGCCGTCCTTCTTTGGCCGGCTTCGATTGATGGCGGCTTTGGTGTAAATAATCACCGGCTTTGAAGTATTTTGTTTCTCGGTTGGGATTTGGCCAACTGAGACTTGGTGCACATCTGCCGATGACTTCCAGCCTATTTTTACCGGTTTTGCTTGGATAGTGTAAATTTTGATCGGCGTAGGCTTTTCATAACCAAGGCGACCTTGACTGATGCGATGCCCTTCGTTCTTCAATTTCTCCTGCTCTGGAGTGAAGACGGGTAGGGTCACATGAGGTTTTGCATGAATCTCGTCTTTTGTAAGGTTGCCCCCCGCTCTGGCCATCAACCGGTAGGCGTTCGGGTCGAAACCTTCATTTGAGCGTGTAGACGGCAACTGTTGTTGGCTCGGCAACTGCTTCACGATACTTCGTTCCTCCAATTTTGGCAGAGGAAGCGTGACTTTTTCTGGCAAAGGGGTCGGCTGGATTTTGTTGCAGGTGACCAGGGGAGCTTCTCCTTTCTTCCTTTGCGACTGTGGAATGTATCGCAAGATGGGTATGTTGCGCTGATTTGGAATAGGCGTGACTGTGGCCGGTTTACGACCGTGTGCCGACTGGCTGTTATGCGCCGGCTGCTTTGGAGATATGACCTGCGTCGTGATCTGTTTAAGAGATGCAACTTGCATCGGAGTCTGTGGTTTCGCGGGCTGCGACGACTGTTTGAGTGTTGCACCCTGCGTCGGTTGTTTGGACGATACAGCCTGCGTCGGAGTGCTTTTGGCGTTTGCTGCTTGGTTCGACCAAGGTGACAATTTAACTGTCGGTCTGGTCATCAGGTAGAATTTAGCATCTGCGAACGATGCCTCTGCTTCTGTGAATGGGCTTTCGTCGGCATAAACCGTCTTCTGCTCGCCGATTTCCCAATACTTGAAGCATTGGTGAAGTGTGGATGGCACGACTCCGTTTGAATGAAGCCATGGTCGACCCAGGAGTAGGTTGTAAGACGTCCTGGAGTCGATGACTTGAAGAGGGGTGTCGGCTACCATGTCTCCGATGTGCAGTTTGAGTTTCGTCATGCCGAGTGTTCTCTGGCCCTCCTGGTTGAAACCTTGACTGAGAAGAGAGCTTGGAGAGAGGTCGCCAGCCGAGAGACCAATATTCTTCATCGTGCGAATGGGCAGAATGTTGACTGCAGATCCGCAGTCGACGAGGATGCGGTTGATTTTGTGATCTTTGATATAGCCAGAGACGAATAACGGTCTGTTGTGATTCTTCGTCCCCAATTGTGCATCTTCTTCTCGAAATGTAATGCACGGCGGGCATGAGACAGCAAGTGCTTCTTCTGACTTCGCGAGATGCGCTTTGGTGTAAGCATCTTCCTCTTCTTTTCGAAAAGGAGGAGTTAACCCGACCTTTGGCAGATCGTGCTTTCTCATCAGCAACGTTTCGAGTTCAGCTTTGAGCTCCTCTGGTTTGGCGAGGACCCGGATTAAGACTAGCCTTGACCTGATGTCTAAGTCGAGATCAACCTCTATCTCATTGAGATGTGAGATTTGTTTGAGCGACGTCTCGAGGTCGTCGCATTCGACGACCGGTCTTTTGCCCTTTTCTTTGGACTCTGTCGCTGTATGCTCGGGAGGAGTTGTCGAGCAGGTTGCCACCATTGTTGGAGGCGCGAAGAACTCCTTTGGGAAAAACTCCGCCAATGTGACGGGTCTTCTCTTCTTTTTGCTGGCCCCCTGGACGTCGGTCCTGGGAGTCTTCTTTTCGCGCTTCGCGGCTTTTTTATTCGGCCGCTTCACCTCAGAGTATTCGCCGGTGCCGGTTGTAGTTCTCGAACAGGCTTCTTTCTCCGGGTGACCAGGATCCACCCCTCTGCGTCGACTGCAGCTGCTTCTCGGGGTGCCAGTTTTGGTGCGACCTTAGCCGGTGGTCGTCTGTTGTTGTGCGGTCGGTTGGAGAGATCGGATTTTGGACGGTACTCCTTCCTTGCGACCTGTTGTTTGTTTGGCCGAGCTCGCTGGTTTGACTCGGCTTGAATGGAGATGATATATGAGGAGGCCGTGTTTTTGGCTCCTTCAATTTCAATGCGGCCTTGAGCCGCCAGCTCCATGATACGGTCTTTTAAGACGAAGCATTTCTCCGTCGAGTGCCCGACCAGTCGATGATATTTGCAGAAGTTCGGGTCCTTGCTCTTGGATTGGTCGCCAGGTCTTTTGATTTCTGGCAGCCTCAGCAACTAGTTGTCAAGGAGTTGGTCGAGCATGATAGGAACGTCTGCGTCGACAAAGGGATATGTCTTTGCCTGTCATTCCTCCAGTGACAGCATCTTGTAGGTGCTCCCGATTAGTTGTCGCAGGAGATAGGTCATTTTCACTTTGCTTCTGACCTTGATAGGTTCGAAAGCGTTCGTCGCGAAAGAGGATTTTGTTTTCTCTTTCATCTCCTTCAATGCAGTCGTGGCGGGTGCCTTCCCCTTTTTACGAGGGTCGGCAGAAGAGGATCCTTCTTCTCCTCGTTCTTCTATGAGAATCTCCATGTTGTGAGCTTCTGTTGCGAGCTCTTGGAAATCGTTCGGCCTCCAGCTGCGAATGTATCGCAAGAGCTCCCAATCCATTCCTCGTGAGCACATTTCTATTTTGGCCTCGAGAGAGAGATTCGAGCTGTCTTTGCAGTTTAAGCTTAAGTTCCTCCACCTGTTGATGTAATCGACCACCTTCTCTCCCTTCTTTTGCTTGAGGTTGGCGATCTCCACCAGTGTTACAGTGCGCCGAGTGCTGTAGAATCGGCTGAGGAACTCGCGCTCCAATTGTTCCCAGCTGTCAATAGACTCCTGGGGTAGCTCAATGTACCAGTCGAATGCATTTCCTTTCAGTGACCAGCCGAATTGTTTCACCAACAGGTCGCCGTCGGTGTCGGCGTTGTTGCAAGTCTCTATGAAGTGAGAAACGTGCTGCTTTGGGTGCCCGTCGCCATTGAATTGCTGGAATTTTGGAGGGTGATACCCGACTGGCATGGGAATGTTTTGGATCCTCTGCGTGTAGGGTCTCCGGTAGGCGACAGATTTGTTGTCGCCCGAGCTGTTTCGTATAGCACGGTTGATGAGCTCGGTAATGGCGTCGAGGGTAAGAGCAGACGGATCCACTTCGGGTCGGCCTCTATGGATGGCCACTGGAGCGACGGGCGGCAGCTCGTCGTCGGAGGAAGAGTCTTCTCACAGTAGATCGGCTGAAGCGCCGGTAGTCGGCCGATTTCGGGTCGACTTCTTGAGAGAGACGCCATCGGTGTTATTGGTGGCTGCGCCCATTTCGAGCCTTTTCCAAAGATCTTCGCGATCTGATCATCGCGAAGCTACGAAGTTGAGCATCGCGAAGCTGCAAGTTGCGCGATCTTTTATGCGCGCTTGTTCGCTTTGTTCCTTCCGGTGCAGCCTGCATTTCGGGCGAAGCTGTTCTTCAATCGCCTTGGCCAAAGTTGTCATTGCGCCATTTTGACGGTTTATGCGAGAGTAACTGTTCTCGACGCAACTTGAGATATGAAGCCGCTGCCGGGCGACTTCATTGAGAGGTAGTCGCTGTGGGGCGATCGGTCGGAAGAACCGGCCGCAAGTTGGTTGCGGGAGTAACTCGGGTGATGACTAGCTTGTGGCGACAGCCACCGGTGAGAGTCGGCGGATGAGATGGGTGATGTTGCGACAGGGGAGGTCGCCGATGTCTGTCGGCGAGGTGAGCGGATAGGTGGTGGACCAACAGCTGCGTTAAGTGCGGCAAGGAGGTTGTGTGAGACCAGCATAACCGGCGAGTTATCTGTGGCCGATGTTCTCTACACGGAGGAGGTCGACAATGAATGTGTCCTCGCCGCGGAGGATGAAGGAACGCCACCACTCTGTTCGTACCGCTGTACCAAGGCAGGGACAATAGAGGTTCTTCAAGGGCGGGCGGTGATCATCGGCCGAACCGACAAATGGGCTGCGCGAGGAGGAGGAGATGCAGCACGCCAGGTATGTTGGTTTGGCCATCGCTGGTAGTAGTTTAGCGGCGACCGCGGGCTACTTTGTTGGAGGTCGCGGTAGCCTGTGGGTACCCAATAAGGCGCCAGACGGGCGCCAGCGTCGCCAAGATGAAAGGAGCTTGTCCAGCAGACAAATTCCTGGCCATAGCTCGCGTCACTGGGCGAGTGGCCGGTGGTGGTGAGGTAGGAACACGGACGTTGGCCGGCGGTGCGGCAGCAGGTCCGCGAGCTCCAATAGTTGAACTTGCGGTCGCGACAGGGCGCGGCTGGGCAGAGCTCGAGGAGGCAGTTTGCTTGCCCCCGTTGTTGTTTTTGTTGTTGTTGGCGTTGCTGCCTATGGCTGAGGTTGGAGTTTTTTTTTGTTTCTTTGTTGGTTGGACGGAGAAGGAGATGAGAGGTAGGAAATGTCCCACCGGGTATGCCAAATCTGTTTCATCAGAAATCCGTCGGTCCGCGAAGAGGCGCGACCGAGAGAATATGTCGATTACTTTAGAATAAATTTGTGTTTACAGGGTCTGTGAGTCAGGAAAAAGCGAGTTCACTCTCCTATGCTTCCTCTGATTCGATCTCCGTTACAAGTTTAGTTGAAGTTTCGGCTCCTGTGAGGTCGTCGTTGAGACTTCGAGTTACAGAAACGAACGTACACGGTCTGGTGTGGCTTTTGTCGGTCGGACGGAGGTATTTGTGCTCCGCGTGTGTTGACTTGTGACGTTGCCGGCGATGGTGTAGAAGTGTTTCTGGTCGAACTATAGAGCGACGAACCGCAAGTTGCTGAATTTCTCTAGTTTTGAATGCTTCCGCAAGTGTATTTTCTTCTCGGCAAGAAGGCGGTCGATCTTCCAGTTTTCCAACCCCTGGGACAGGGAACTTCTGGCTATTTGTAGCCTGTCTGTATGATTGTTGAGGAATTTTACCTGGGAAAGGGGATCACGATCCTCTATTGAGATCCCTTGAATGAGGATTGTGGCCTCTTTTCTGGGTTTTTCTCTTTACGTTTGAAGTGGATGACTATATGCTGACTCATGCTGACGTGGCGATGACTCATTGAGTTGTAGTTGTCTGGATGATGACTTGCTGAGTCATTGCTTACTGGATGATGACTCACTGAGTCATTGCTGTCTGGACGATGACTGTGTTGACAATGCGGCGAGACGGACAGATCCGAAGATGGGCTATGTCGGATGACCTTGTGAATTGTCAAGGCCTGTCCACAAACCTTGTTTGCTGGATTAGTGGACTCCTAGACTTGTTGAATTTGGGCCATGCACATTTTGGTGCATACAAAAACATAGGATAATACACTTGAATTCAATAGTGTTAAACAGAAGTCAACAATATCTTGACATGATTAGGGGTGGGCATGGGTCAAGTTTGGGTTGGGTTTCTAAAAACCCAAACCCAACCCGACTTATATACCCAAAACCCGAACTCATGAAAAACCCACGCGGGTTTTAAAACCCAAACTCGAACCCAACCCAACCCAAACTACCATTTTACAAACCCATACCCGACCCGTTGCCCACCCCTAGACATGATCGAGTTTTGAGTGAGCTTTTGCAACATTAAAAAATAAAGTCGTACTTTATAATCAAATATTTTGGAAAAGGAAAGAGACATTTAATTAGTGTCAATTATGAAGGCATATTGCCAAATTACAGTGACTACAATTCAGGGTGCTCCCTTACAACAAGGGACTGAACATCTTTTCGGTTGAAGAAAATTACTTTTCAGCAATTGACATGTATTTTCACGTAAGTTTTCTGCATTTTAATTAAGAAATTGGTACAGCTATTTAAACTAGAGTATATAAACAGCAAAAAGTTGTGTAACCAAAATATTATAGTTATGTAGAAGCATATAGTATATAATATGTACAAGCGCGGTGTCAATTTGCATTTACAAAAAAGCGTATAATCCCATCAATTAAGCATCAGGGAAAGCAGACCTAAGTACCACAGTTAGCAGAGCTGCATCATTTGGGTCCTGCCCGCTTTGCCACACCATGAAGCTTCTTTCAAAGAAACCCTGTTTACTCCAGGCACGAAGAAAACTGAGTGGAAATGGTCCTTGCGTCACACCCTGAGGGTCTTTGTAGAGCCACTGGCTCATGGGTAAGACAGACGTTTGCTTCTTTTGTTCAGCTGTTTCTTCTTCGTCGCTGTCGTCCAAGTCAATTACATTTGCTTCATGCTTTTTCAACGGCTGACCTGGTTCTGAAATGAAGGGACAGCCAATATGAATAAATGGAGGTCACAAACCACGAAAAACAAGTACACTGTTAGAGAAGAAATAGTCTGCCACCCGGTGTTAAAAGTCAGGCAGACCAGAAGGACAGTAACTCCAGACGGATGCAAATTTAAGGGAGTTCAAGCTACTTGAATTTTACTGTGCAATATAATAGACTAATGCTTCTTAAGTTTAAACTTGAAAATATTGGACCAAGAAAACACAACGCCTTTGGGAGGAAAGCAACTGTGGCTGAAATGGTTGGACAGGTCTCGAAACATTGGATAGACAGCTAGCTGCCTCAGATCCACATGATGCATCATTCAAACTTTGAAATTGAAAACAAGGATAGGAGGGAACAAAAATGGAAATTTCATGAAATTCAGACAAACCCAAAAAATAAATAAAGTGAATCATTCCAACCTTCATGTCCAGCTGTTCCGCCAGCTTGATGATCAACAGCTATATTTCCTGCCAACACGAATAATAAAACATTAGAGAATAAAACTTGACAATTCAGAAGAGAAAAAGCTGCTCAACTGATATGCCTTATTAACACAAAGTACTGAATGAAAGATCTGTTAAATCTTTGTAAAGGCAACCTGCAGAGTTTGGTGAAATCCAAGAAACTTCACGAAATTCAAACAAACCCAAAAAAGAAATAAAGTGAATCATTCCAACCTTCATGTCCAGCTGTTCCGCCAGCTTGATGATCAACAGCTATATTTCCTACCAACACGAATAATAAAACATTAGAGAATAAACCTTGAGAATTCAGAAGAGAAAAAGCTGCTCAACTGATATGCCTTATTAACACAAAGTACTGAATGAAAGATCTGTTAAATCTTTGTAAAGGCAACCTGCAGAGTTTGGCGAAATCCAAGCATCGGGAAATTGTTCTTGTCTAGCAGGAAGATTTGTGGATAACAACTCTGACAGTCGTACAGATATCTCCAGTCCCTGACTATTTTCTGAAAGAGAAAACCTTGGCTCTAAGAAAACGAGTACATACAAAATAGATCCTACATAAGGAAAGATAATAGTATTCAAGGGTATATAAACAGTTTTAGATAACATCATGTCTCCACCAATGTAACACAGTTCAACCAACTCTTTTCACATGGCTGGTTGGTATTAACATGATCAACAGACATGTACAGAAACAACAAGAACCAGAACTAGAGCAAATGATGAGCAGTTATGACCCAGAAAAGTGTAAATCCTGTTGGAGGTTAAAAACTTAAGAAACACTTGAGAGTGAGACATGAGTTATTTTCAGACTGGAAACGGGAACATCTTCATCATCAACTGAGACAAGACGGCACAGTCATTTATGATTACTACCATAAATATTTTTGAAAAAATTTATTACCATTAAAAAGTGGAGAAAGGGTTCTTTATAGTTCATGAAGAACATGCATATGGCTAGCGATAGTCTGCAACCATAAAGGTCCAGGAGACTGAAGGACAGTAAATCCAGACGGATGCAATATTAGGAGAGTTCAGGCTACTTCCAGATAACTGTGCAGCATTACAGACTCATACTTCATAAGTTTATAACTGACTTCAGAGATATATGACCAAGGAAACACCGCATCTGTGTGGAAAGCAATTGTGGACGAAATGGCTGGAGATATATTATAACACTGCATAAGAGTGCAGCTGCCTCTAATCCACAGGATCCATCATTCAAACTTTGAAATTGAAAGCAGGAATAGGAGGGAAAAGACATGGAAACTTCACAAAACTCAAACAAACCCAACAAAGAAACAAAGTGAATCATTCCAACCTTCCAGTCCAGCTGTTCCGCCAGCTTGATGATCAACAGCTACATTTTCTGCCAATACGAAAATATAAACAAAAGACCAAAAACAAGGCCATGAAATTATAGAAGAGAAAAACAGCACTTTACTCAAAAAATATTATAGAAGAGAAAAAGTTGCTCAACTGATATGCCATATTAACACAAAATACTGAATGAGAGATCTGCTAAATCTTTATAAAGGCAACCTGCAGAATTTGGAGAAATCCAAACATCGGGAAATTGTTCTTGTCTATCAGGAAGATTTGCTGATGACAACTCTAACGATCGTACAGATATCTCCAGCCCCTGACCATTTTCTGAAAGAGGAAAGATTTCTTTTTTGAGGTTCTTCAGGTCAGTCATAATGTCGTCCTGAATCTCTTCTCGTGTGAATCTTTTTTAGTGACTTTTTCAATTGATTATTTTTCTTCCTTGTTTTCTTCTGCTGATGTCTCCTCCATTAGGATAAACTAAGAGTACTTAAGCCAGCTCAAGTTCAAGTTTGAGCTCCTTTTTTTGGACAAGCTCAATCTCAGTTTTTTTGGACAAGCTCGAGCTCAGTTTTTTGGACAAGCTCGAGCTCGGTTTTTTTGGACAAGCTAAAGCTCGGTTTTTTGGACAAGCTAGAGCTCGGTTTTTTTGGACAAGCTCAAGCTCGGTTTTTTTGGATAAGACCGAGCTCGGTCTTTTTGGATGAGCTCGAGGTTGAATCCATTTTTGAGTTTGAGATTGAGATTGAGCTTGAGCCCGAACGTAAGCCTTTGATTTTAGGGTCGAGCCAAGTTCAAACATAGGCATGTTCAAGGCCACTTGACTCGATTCCACCCCTACAGACAAGCATATGTTAATAGAGACAACACAATCATTAATTTTTTTTTTTTTGAGGAAAGTGAATACATTTTACTCCCAATTACAAGTTTTTACTCCCAATGCTGCTGTGGAGACCCCAACCCAAGACCTCCCGCAGCAATAACTCCCATGGGACCACTGAGCTGCCCAAGACCCCAACACAATCATTAATGATTATTACCATAAATTTTTATTTTAAAACAACTATTACCGAAGAATTGGAGAAATGATTCTTTATTGTTCATGATTAAGCTCCAAAAAGGATGACAAAATGAGATCTTGTGGCTAATGCCTTCAAGAGGCTCCAACAATTGGCACACAATTGTGAAAAACTGGTCAACAATCTTCACAAGTGCCCAAAAACCCACAGAAAAGGTATTTTTTGTGTTTCTATACTATGTTTTACTACACGAATTCATTAATGAATGTGCTGCTATAAAATCCCTAATATCTTCAAACCTCCTATACTAGTACATAACTCAAACTGTCTTCAGAAAAAAGAAAAAATTTGGCAAGAAATTATTACTGAATTGTACGAAGCTTATTTTCTATTGACATTTTATTAGAGTCCTACTGATTACTCACCTAAATTGGAACTGACAATATGAAACCAAAGATTATAAATAAAAATTAAAAATTAAAAAATAAAAATAAAAAAAAAGACAATTTGCTAATGGGCAATGAATTTTTATTTAACTTTAGCCACTGAGTATAAGTGTCTCAAATGTGAATATTGACATGGAACATGTAAAATCTCATACAAATCAGCTGATACGATACAGGTACCATGCCTATTCGCCTGTCTTGGTTGAAAGAACTTCAGACCAGCCACTTTGACCATGAGATGATTTCAAAAATTCAAATCAGTGGGGCTAAGTAAGATAAATGACAATCTTTGTAAACCTCAAAAGTCTCTACAATGGTTTAAGTTTTTTAAGGTCAAGAACCAAACTCTTAAGCAAAAATGGTTAGCTAATTAAAATTGAAACAATTTCCAAACTAGGAAATTGTAGAATCAAACAAGTAATAACTCAAAGACGATGTTCGTTCTTTAGTCTTTCTTGGTTTCTAACCTATAAGGTGCTACTCCCTTTTTTGGCTTTCTTTGTTTCATTGTTTTGACTTTCCATAAAAATCCATTCAAAATTGATGGCCTTGCATGCATGAATCTTCAAAATTTAGCTCTTCCCACCCCTCAACTTGTTTTTAGTTTAATTTTCTGTTGTTGATATAGAAAGAGAACGGAAGACACGAAGAAAAGCATCAAACAGGTCAGACTTTACAGTTCTGTTCTCCCACGGCAAATGGTTGGACTGATGGTCCATCATCCCTTTTGAACTAAACGAAGCAGACTCTATAGGTTTCATGAACAAAAGCAGACAGGACTCTAGTTGTTCCTGATTTCATTACAGGAAATGAAAAATTTTGAGAGAGATTTGGCCCCATCTTGAGTTATTTTCTGAAGCATTTTATTTTCATCTACAACTAATTCTGATTGACATATCTACTTTTGTCTTGTCTGCTGTTAGCAGGTTAAGTCTCCAAAATTCCCAGCCTGCAATTTTAGTAGTTACATTTGTCTGCTGCTGCAATGATTCCATTTGTGTGCTTCATCTTTCACGGCAGCTACTCCACGTCCGGAAAAGAAGAAAAATGAAAGAAAAAGGTGAACAGGGGAAGTGATGCAGTACATTACAATGTGGAAGATATGGTCGAATATCTAACGACGAGTTTACTCTAAAGCTATTCATGTTTGAAGAAAAAGGAATAAAAGATTCAACTCAGAAATCCTGAATTTCACATGTAAGGACAAGTTACAATAACAAAACATCTAAAACTAGGGAGTTTCTCTAATATATACATATATTATATATGTGAGAAAAGATCTCCTACACTTACATGTAGGATACTTTTCTCTGCACTTTTATATCGAGTTATTTGTTTTAGAACATGTCGAATGCACTTGGAGTTGTATTCCAAGAGAAGCACTCTTGTGTTGTGTACTAGCTAAAAGTGGGGAAATCTACAATGTCTTGTTGCCAAGTAACCCATATTATGCATTACCGTTGAAGTTTGGAGTAATAAAATCATCGACTTCAAAAAAAAAAAAAAAAAAAATTAAAAGGTTGTGGAAGCTATAAATGTTATCAGGCAAGCAACCTGCTGATTATTATGATGTGAATACTCCTATCGGTAGGGTGCTCTCAAAAACTTCCCCTCCTACCAAGCTCGATCATCCGCAAACACTGGAAGCAAATCAATCACTTCAGGAACTTCAAGAACATAAGAATGGAAGAATGGAAGCCCCCTCACAAGAGTGCCTCAAATTAAACTTTGATGGGTCCTCTTACGGGAATCCAGGCCTTGCAGGTATAGGCGGTGCAATTAGAAGCTGTTGGGGTGAATGTCTCCTTGCTTATTCAGGTCCTATGGGTATCTACTCCTCTAATGAAACTGAAGCCCATGCATTATTAACGGGTGCAAAACTTCTTTAAGGAGCAAGGAAATGGGCTGGTGTACATTGAGGGTGACTCAAAGCTGGTCAGCTTCATTGGGCCACAAAATCACCCAAGCAACCATGGAGACTGAGAGCTATCTTTGATGAACTAAAAACTAGTGCTTGAGGGAATGAACATTGTTTGGAGCAAACTACCTAGGTCAGCCAATTCATTAGCTGATATGCTAGCAAAGGACGGTGTAAACAGAGAGTACATTGTAACGGGGGGAAAGTCTGTAGGTTGGCTAATGCCATGAATGGAACTGTGACTGGAGTCTACCACATAAATGACAGCCCTAGGAATACATGACCAGTCATAAACACATGGTAAAGCTAAAAAATGAATCTCTCATAGGTATAGAAACCTCCATGGGGGTATGGGGGTGTTGACGTTATCTATGAATATAAGTTTGACTGTCACATAAACCCGTAGCTATCCATGGTTTTTCTCATGCAAATTTCCACAATTAGTTGGTCAAATCTAAGCGATGACAAAGTCAATAGAAGAAATAACTTCTCACAAAGATCATATAAAAAAATCAAGAATAACAAGTAGGAAACCTTTATGATTAATCAATTCATCCATCTCGTGGGATAAATTTTTTTCTATTAATAAAAAAGAAATAATGGATTTACGAAAAATGCTATAATTGCTCAACATAAATACTTTTCCCAAGTATAAGCAATGAAACAAGCTTGATGGAAACATTAAATGTCTTCTGAAATAATGGTATTAAATAAAAATCAAGAACAACCTAGTAACCAAAGTTTTGTGAACCTCTACCTTCAGTTGGTGCAACATCCTTATTGGGTTGAGCCTTTTTACCTACCAAAGCAAATATACAAATTCAGATAACCTATAATAAATTTTATAGCTTTCCATGCAAGAAGCAGGGCATGATGGTTTAATTAATGCAAGAGAACCAAAATCTAAGCTAGAAGAATTAATTTCATTTAAAGATAGATCAAAAGATAGTACATGCAAGGCAAACATACTTAACAGCCTTGACATGTAATGTTTTAGACCAAGAAACACAGGACGTAGTACTTTCACTAAAATAAGAAGTAGACTTGAACCTTTCGGTCGCCCTCTCTTTCTGGTTTTCAGAATTGAAAACACGCCAGTGCCTGACATTCACAAATTCAAAAATCAGGTGAAAACATATAGAAAACCAATAAATCAGTACAGAAGTCTGTACTAATTAGGAAATTTCAATCTTCTATATACCTTCATCTTCTCCTTCTGACATCTTATCAGAAGGATTCCCATTTCCTGTAATAATAGTTCATAACTTGAGAGGTAAACTTTCAAATGCAACCACAATTTTAAATATAAAAAAATAACATTTCTAAACCTCCTCAGAACTTCTAATACATCATAAAGTAAAAGAATTACAGAAAATATTTAAATCTGAAACAGATTATTTTCTTTGGAAAAGTTATAATTATCATGGAGGCAGCTGTTGCAAAAAAAAGAAGAAAAAAGCAGAGGAAAAAGTGCATTGGTATGATTCCCTGCAAGTGTATATTAGAAAAGGGAGGTAAAAATTAATTTTTAAAAAAAAAAAAATTTGATTTTCCAAACCTTCATTTACTCCCGCAGCATTTTCAGACTGCCATGAAGCACCATCACAGTCTACTTTGGCATCAGAAATTACTTTTGGGAGCTCCTTCAACAGCATAGATCTTTCTTCCTCACTTTCAAGTAATTCCTTCGAATCCATGTGTTCATAAAATGTAACTGAAAGCAGGTCAAGGGTCCAGATGCTATTAAAACATCATAAACAAACCTGCCAATAAGGCCACTCGTGTGATCAATGAGAGTCAAAATTTGAACAATATTTACTTGACCACACCCTAAAAGGCTTGTCAAACAAAAGTAAAAGTGCTGGATATTGGCCAGTATAAACCCAAAATACATAATGCTTTTTTCCATTTTCCAGTGAAAGACAAAGCCAGGGCATAGTTGGAGCCCTTCTTTTATGTCAGATGTCATGCCAAAATACACAATGCTATTTCCCATTTTCCAGTGAAAGACAGCCAGCGCATAGTTGGAGCCCTTCTTTTACGTCAGATGTCAGCTCTGCTAAGATTTTTTGCAGCACTGACACAGACTCCATGACTGAAATTTCCACCAGATTGTTGTTGCCAGTAAAGTAGATTCTGGGAAGAAGTCGGATGTCCCGAGACTAAACTAGAAGCCATGAACATACCCCCAAGAAGCCAGTGTATCAACATCTGTAACCTTCTCCCAAAATACTGCTTCTGGAGCTCCTGTCCAGAAAATGTGGACAATACCACTAAGTACCATACGGCTATGCCATGAGTTTAATGCTCTTAACACCATCCCAATCAGTTTGACATTGCAAATGACTGTCAGACCCCAGATGACCCAGTTTTAGGGTTAAAATCTAGTCACTTTTTCTGCACAAAAGTTTGAACCAAAGAGAAGTCTTCCACATCTAGCTCAACTTACAAGTCAAAGTCCTACAGTTAGAAACTAAAAGTATAGTGGCTGCTTCACTGGATATTGAACTATATATTCCTGGTGAGACATGTATCCACGACCCAATGAGAAAACCCCCATTTTGGTCATTAACTAAGTCAAAGACAATCAACAATGTGTATAAGTTTAAGAGTACTGTAGCAGTCCTCTTTGAACAGAAACTATAACCATAAATAATCAATTAAATAAGGTTAACTGATCATTAACATCAGTAGAATAATTCAACTTTTAATCTCCCATCTTCCTTCCCATTTTCTCCTCCCAGTTTCAGTTATTCTCTTACACTCTACCTTGTAATATCATCACATTAAATGGCATCGAATCTAAGACAAAGGATATATTCTGCGCCACCCCCTTTCATTTGCTCGATCAATCAAATTCTCCAGCCTCACCAGCTCTCTTTCAATCCACTATAGATCACAGAAAGTCCATGAAAGAGTAAAAAAACAAAAACTATATGTTAGACCCTTTCTTTTTCTTGAAAAAAGGAAATAAACAATAAATGAAAGAGTATATAAAACCATGACATTAAGACATTCCGTAGTCTTTATACAACCCAGCAAGACTCCAAAGTATCATTTTTTTTAGGAAGGTGAATACATTTTACTCCCAGTTACAAGTTTTACTCCCAATGCCGCTGTGGAGACCCAAACCCAAGACCTCACGCAGCAATAACTCCCATGGGACCATTGACTCCAAAGTATCATGACGCTGTGTATCAAGTAATTCACAAGGCTTCTGAATATACAAGAAAATTTTGCTCCTGCAGGCCTTTTGAACATTTTTTACTGCTAAAAACTTTATAACTAGGTTTGGTTTCCTCTCATATGCTCTTATCCAATAAGACAGAGAGAGAGAGAGAGAGAAAGAGATAGAGAAAGAAAACCCTAAGATCCAAAAGAGAAACAAAAAAGAAAAAAACAAAGTAACATAAAAGTTACCAAGAAATGGCATCCTCAAATTGGCTCATATGCATCAAGGACTTCTAGATTGACTAAGACTTGGCCTTTTCTATTTGAACAGTACAACTAGTAAATACTTATGAAATCAGATACCCAAACAATATTATTAAATTGCTTCTTTAACTGAACTCCTATTTCCTATTTAAAATTCTTTTCCAGAAATTAAACTTAGTACAGGAATGTTCAAATCAAATTTCAATGTCTAGAAGGAATAGAACTTCTCTTCCAGCTTTTCGTCAAAAAAGACAGGCCCCACCATGTAACTCAAAACATCAGATAGTTTTTGAATTGAATAAAGTCTTGGTTTCTTTTACCTCCTGGATAAACCTATTCTTTTGATTTTTTTTTTTTTCTCTATTTGCTATTTTACCAATAGTTGTAGAAATCCTACATTCCGTCTTCAAAGTTTACACATTGTACTTGAAATCCAGATTGTAGTTATTTTTGGTTGATGCTGCAATCCCGGTTACCCATACTCAAGAGGAAGCATTCAACTATTTATTCCTGAAACCTACACCACACATCACATCCACTGATAAAAAGAATATCTAACAGTATAACTCTTTCTGTAAGTAGACAGAATCTGGGTGATCCATAAAACAAAGTGACTGCTAACCATAAGCACCAGGAAATTTGCTTTCACACTTATTAGCAAATGGTACATACATGATTTGTTATATCCTCATGAAGACTTCTAGCCTTTTCCTCAACCAACCCCTGCCACAAGCCAACTGATAAAAATCAACCACAGACCACTAAAAACATATGATGCATGCAGACAATCATGTTACCTTGAAAATTTAATACCATAGAACAATTGAAAAGTCTGACTAAAAAGGGTGCAATTGCAAAATACTTCAAAATATAGCCAACAGATAGAAAACTTCGATTTAGGTCCTGAACAGTTTGATTTCACAAAAACATTAGGAGTCTTTTTCATTCCGTGGATTTATTATTTATCATAGTTATCCCCTGGATGCCAATTTATTGGAGAGACACCCCTGAAAAACAAGAGCCATACCACCCTAGGCCTCTCAAGAAGCCCATCATTCATCTTTTGGCGCAAGTTTTCACATTCTTCCTGCAAAAAATATAATGAGAAAAAATAGAACGACCACGTATCAGGATAAAAGGAAACTCAACATTGAAATATTGAAGAAAAATATAAAAACATTTGACTCCATTCTCTGACTTCAGACAAAATTCCAGTTGACCTTATGGCCCATCATCACTAAGCAATTAGAGAGGGGGTCAGTGTCAAAAAGCTTTATCACAAGAAAATTTCTTTGAAACTTATTATTAACAACATTTTTTCACTTTAGTTTGTTAATAACAAAAGAATCGTCCATTATTCTGCTTACCTGCAATAAATCATCCTCAGAAATCATAGAAATTGGGATAACCTTCACCATATCTGCAGCATGCAGAACCCGCAAAACAACTTCTGTTGTAACTCCATGGACCATATAAGGTTCAGAAACCTTGTCCACGCCTAAGATGAAACGTTACAATTAAAATTAAAGGTATTGACGTTTATTGTGTTACAGAGCAGATGGGAGAAAACGAGAGATGGAGGGAGGGGGAGAGGGAGAGAGAGAGAGACAGCGAGAGAGGGAAAGAGAGAGAGAGAGAGAGAGAGAGAGACACACACACACACAGCGAGAGAGGGAAAGAGAGAGGGAAAGAGAGAGGGAAAGAGAGAGAGAGAGAGAGGGGGAGAGAGAGAGAGAGAGGAGGGGGGAGAGAGAGAGAGAGAGAGAGAGAGACCTAAACATTTGAACTGAAAAACCAACCTGTTACTTGCATCAGCTGGTAAGTCTTTTTTGAATCATTTGGGTCAGGTTTCACCCTTACATAACTGCCAACCATCTTATCTGCAAATGTTTCAGGGTTTTTAAGAAGTTTTACAACTAAAGTCCTCTTTAAGTAAAGTAATTTAAGGTTTTCCACGACAATAGAAGCATAAGAGTTTCTGTATATCTCTAACGCCTTCTCATTGAAACTGTTCTGTTTCAACTTGGAATTTGACTCTTTACAGGTGCCTGAGGGACTTTCATCATCAGAACCACAAAAATATTCTTCTTCTGATATCTGATTTTCAACAAAGTGGGGTTCCAAATAGTCCGATATTCTGAAACGATTCACTACTTTTCTTCTGAAAAGGGGCCACAGCCTGTCATCACATGTGATCTTCTTTCTCTTACCCACTTTTTTTTTTGAGGAATTTCTCTCACCCACATCAAGCTTTTTCTCTCTGACATAGTCCATTACAATGTCATAAACAACTGACTGTGAGATTGGTTTATCCACTTCTTTACCAAGTGATGTCAAGAAATTCAGAAGCACCTTTGAGCCCCAACCAATGAACTCTTTTTTACGAGATGGGACCCTTTTCAGGAACTTCTTCGTCCTATTTGGCCTTCCACATTTCTTATCAGAATACAGTGGCTCCATGTCACTATCCATAGAAAGCTCTCTTTTTTTTTTCTTTAGAAAGGCATCGGCTTTCTGTATATCTTCAGGGCATAAGCTTTCGTTCAATTTTATCATTTCCCAGTACTCCTTGAATAAGAACTCGTACGTTTCTTCGTCCGAGAAATCTACCTTTCCCTGTAAAAGTCAAAGAAAAAATTAGAGCCTCCAGATGGATGACAAAAGCAATTTCTTCAAGCTAAGACAACTAAGGATTAATCAAGATCAAGATGTTTTTAGCCAGCTTTGAGTAAAAGGGTTATCAGGAGCCTTGATGTGCTAAAATGAAAATCCCAACAATTGAACACAAGCATGGATGAGCAATAAAGAAATAAACATCTGAATAGAAAAAAGAAAGCCAGTCTAAAGACAGAAAGACAGTCAAAGTACACTACAGATTTTCTGGCATTACTTTCCTTGAAAGCAGATCAGATAACGATAGCATTCAATAACTAACATCGTCATCATCAGTGGAAAAACCAACAAACAGCAAACACAAGAAGGTGATGCTGTACATTTTTTCAAAAAGGCAAAGGAAACAACTCCAGTAGAAAGTGTTAATAATATACTGATTCCAAAATGCGAAAAATAATATTAAAGACATACATTTATGAGTGTCGAGAGAGGAAATGCAAAGTTTTCTAACTCATTGAGTACCCATATAGCAATATTCGCATGCAATTGATTTTTAGAATCCACCAATGTAATTTACACAATCTGGATCGTCTAATAATGAATTAAGATAGAAAAACAGAATTTCAAAACTAATTACCATTCTATAAATAGATCCAAAAATAAGCAACTATACATTGAATTAACATGGAGTTTTTTCTTGTTATATTAATCATGCACAGTTGTTTTCAAGTTTCAGGCAAGTTCAGATTGCATGAATTTTTAATGAGTCATGCACCAATTAATAACACAAAAGGCCTTTATCCATGAATCGCAGGCAATATGCCTCCCTCCCTCCATCCATGTCAAAATATTTTAAATAGGAGATAGCTCATCACACGTATAAATCTGCATGCATGCGTAAGGGAAAGAAAGAAAAAGAGACAGAGACAAGAAAGGCACATACGCCATCTGAATCTTCATCTCGATTATCTTCAATCAATAATGCCAGAGATAAGCAGTTGTTGCAGAAGCCCTTATCCTCTTTCACAGTCACAAATTCGGCATCTCTCAGGCATGTGCGACACAATGAATTAGGACAGCAGAAACATTTGAACTTTGAGGTTTTGTGGCAAATGAAACATGAGTGCCGACCTAATCCACGAAAGGATTGCCATTAATACATATGCATCCATAGAAATAAAAGGTAGGAGAGATGAATAGATAGATGGATAGATAGATAGATAGATAGATAGATAGAGAGAGAGAGAGAGAGAGAGCTTAGCAATTGTTCACATCTCAAACCAACGCCAGGCCCAATCACAAATTAATACAAAAACACTTGTTCAAGTAGTTCTTCACATTGAAAAAGGAGAAATTTTTTTAAGGGCCAAAAGCAAACCATCCTTACACCTATCTTTTTCCTTTCAAAGACACATTATATAAAAAAATGCCACTCACTTCACTATATTTGCAGTAATACTTAGATGACACAGAATTATAGCTAGAAACATTTTAATAGGAGGATTATGCATTTGTTCAACAGTCACACCTAGGTGTCTGTTGGCTGAATATCCTTGGCCAAGCCTTCATGCTGTCTCGTGTGATGTAATCAACCTCAAAAAGAAGTCATGGGCAAGGAACTCGTAAATCATTCAAATAGACCAAGGGCTATCAACTACTACCCAAAGAAACTTATTTACATCATGGGGGGTTTAAGGACAAGTACTAGAAAAAGTACAACTTCATACCAAAAGGAGGAGGAAGAAGAAGAAGAAGAAGAAGAAGAAGAACAAAGAAAATGAAAAATAATTTAAAAGGAAACTGCAAAAGGGAGCTTACTGCAAACCCATAGGTCATTTTTCTCCAACTGTGAGGGATCCAAGCCCACACATTCAGGATGGTAAGCTTTATAGCACTCCCTAAAAACATAAAACAACAAAATGCCAATTATTAACTGAGGTGTCACTGAAGATGCATGGCTAACATTACCAGACAAATTTTACAGATACTCAACCACGTCTACCACAAGCAAAAGATTATCACACAGTTCCCAAGCACTTGCAAATCTAAAGATACAATATAGGAGTTTAATACTACAATAAAAGCTGCAGCAGTATGTTCAAGTTGCTAGTATCCATGATTTTGACAGAAATTTATATGAGAAGGTAATAAGGCACCTGCATTATACAAACCTTAGAGTTAAATTATATGCAACTAAACAGTACTTAGTATACGTACAGAATATTTAAAGAGAAAAGGTACTACACAGGACGTCTATACGATATGTTGCTGCATCTGCATTCTGTTTTCAAATGTTCTTCACATCCAATCAAAATTCGTGTAGACCTTTAGAATATAACAGAAAATTAAGAACCTGTCTCAAAAGAAACTCTGAACATGTTGGTCCATACTTGACGGCAATATAAAATTGAAAAAGTAATCAAGAATATTTTCCTCTCTGAACTATTTTTCAGATAAAGAAAGGGACTTCCTGCCATCCTCATCAAAATAAGTGAAACGACAATGAACCAGCAATTAGAAGAAAACACCTAGTGCCACGACCCACTGCTTGCATTAAAAAGGCAGATGCGTTATGCATAACAGAATTTCTTTTTTTTACTATGAAAAAAAAGGAACAGATGCATGCATAACCAATTTTTTTTTTTTTACTATCAAAAAAAAAAAGAGAGAATAGATGCATGCATAACTGAATTATATAGATGTAAACTGTGACTGGAATGAAAAGATAAAGGAAAATAACACTAGTAATAGTTGAAGTAGTGATGATTCTAGTGCTATCCATGATAATAAAAATCAGTAACACTAAACGCTGTTTTCTCTTATTCTGCATGCAATGAAAAGTAAAGCCACGATAGGTATCAATGACCACATATTCGTGCAAAGCTTGAAACGGACGACTATGTTAATAAAAATCAGTAATAGTTGAAGCAGTGATGATTCTAGTGATATCCATGATAATAAAAATCAGTAATACTAAACGCCGTTTTCTCTTATTCTGCATGCAATGAAAAGTAAAGCCACGATAGGTATCAATGACCACATATTCGTGCAAAGCTTGAAACGGACGACTATGTAGGTAAATAATGGTGAACAACGTTAAAAATGATTACAATAAGAGACTGCGCTTACACAAAAGAACGGAAAAGACCCCGATATAAAAACAGAAAATTAAAAATCAAAAATAAAATTAATTTATTAAAATAAAAAATATTTTTTTTAAGAAAAATGTTGCGAAGGGATTGCGACTAGCCACATTTAACGTAGAAGAAGTAAATTACAGGAAACGCGGTCAAGTAGCAGCGTGAAAAACGAAAAACTCCCTATTCCAAACAAAAGGCAAAAAATTTGAAAGCAGTTAGAGTTTCAAGAACATAATTGGAGTTTGGACATACTTGGGCAATAAATAAACGTCAAAACCAAATGCAGCAAAACCCAAAATAACAAAGCCATCTCAAAAATAGTATTGACAACTCACTCATCATCACACTCAAGAAGCAGCCCCCCATCTTTGCAGCTGAAGCACAAATCCTCTGAATCGATTTGTTTCACCATCATACCCAAAAGTTCCACTCCCAAAACCTCTTTAACTTCGTAAACTTTGCGAACGTTTTCTACAAATGTACACCTACAATCTCCACATTAACTATCACCAACAAAAGAACGACACAGTGCGCCTTCGCTGCTTTCACCAGAAAGAGCAAAATTTCATTCCTTTCCAGAATCAAAAGGACAGAACACTCGAATACAACTTTCAGAAGGCTCTTGAAAAGAGAACCAGTTGAGACTGCTGTATGGGGTGAACTAGCAACGTTCCAAACAAAAGGAAAAACATTGAGAAGAAGAAAAGACTCCGATGCTTCATCCAAGAGATTTTCGCAACAAGTACAATGTAGTAGTCGGAAAAAGTAGACGAACTCCCTCTGTTTTACGTTACAGAATCAGAGAAATGCTGACAAAAGGAAAGGAACGAGAGCGGCAACCAGGCGCAAGCAACACGAGGACGAACGACAAGAAATAGAGAAAGGATTCGGTAGCCCGCACAAACTCACTCCAACAGTGGCCCTCCGCGGACGGTAGTCGTACGTAAGCTGATCGAACGGTTCACAATAAGCATAATATGAAACAAAAAACTACGAGGAACCCCAGAGGAGAAGAGAAAAGCAAAAGTTCATAGAAGTGGGCCCGCATCAGGCCCATGACTGCCGTACCTTGGCTATGGAATTCCTTTCGGCGGCTCTCGGCCTGTCTCGTCCCTCGTCCTCTGCTTCCGGCAACTTCTGCAATTGAATTTTTCATAAAATGTCGCCAGAAAAAAAAAAAAAAACCGAAATCAAAAAGAGCGTAGAAGCTCAGCAGCAATAACATAATCAGAGCAACATAAAACCATGGACCGAAGAAAATAGAAAACAATCCTCTCATTGCATCCAAGACAGTTCAGAAATTCTTGAGACACGGTGTCAACACAGTGTTAGCAGAAACTCCAATTTCTACTGGAGATTCCGACAAGACTAAAGAACGAGAAGAATCGCATAGTTAATCGCCCTGAAGGCCGATAAGAATCGGACAATAAATAGATAGATACTCAGCCTGAGACGAGAAAACGGAAAAAATGACTAGCAAAAAAAAACAGCACAAACAGCTGCAACATTCACTCCACGTAACAGACGAACAAAAGCCTAGTTCATTTTCGCTACAGCAGAAAGAAAGAAACATCGGAAGGAAAACGGACCTGAGTGAATCACATATATTGCTGACAAATGATACAGAAAATCGGATGCAGAAAGCGCGACAATAGATTCGGCAAGGCAGTTCTCGACGGCGACAGTTTATCGAAGAGACGCTCCGGCAGCTCAAATCCTTCTCTGCAACCTCCGGCAGCGATGAGAAAACCAAACTATCACTGGCGGCAACTAATGAAATTTAGCAGAAAAAACTGGTGGTTTCGGGGAGGGAAAATGAATTTCGTATTCTGTTGAACTTCGAGTTTCTCTACTCCGTGTTTTTTTTTTTTTTTTTTTGTGCAGGACTGCTTTCGGAAAATACAGTTTCCCTGACGAAGTAAAGAGAGAGCGCGTGACATTCTGAAACAGAATTTTCGTTGCCCGTCTTTTTCCGGCTCCTTTTCTTAAGACTGACTCTTTACTTATCTAAGAAAATAGCAAATAAATTAATAAAATACATATTTTTTCTTGGTAATATTATTATTTTATTACAGTCAATATTTTAAAAACCTGTCCGACCTGGTTGAACCAGAACTGAAGGTCAGTCCGGTTCGGTTCATTTTGACTCAGTCCGGTTCACTATAACCCACGTCCATTTTTTTTAAAGAGTATAATATTTAATGGTTGAACCATTGCTGTGTCCTTGTCTTACCACCAAAAACGAAAACGGATGCGATTTATGGCCTGTTTGGTTTTTAAAACATTGGTACTCCTAAGCGCTTTAGGATAGGTCTTTGAAGGCTAAAATCTCTATTTGAAACAAGAGTTTTAATTTTTTTTTTTTTTTTTTTTTTTTTTTAAAGAATATCCGAAACAAAGTTTTTAAAAAACTGACTATTTCAAATAGATATCTCAAAGAGTCCTTTACCGATGACAAACGCGGCCTAAGACAATGTTTGGCCTAGTTTTTTAAGGGCAAAAGAACTGAAAAAAACCGCTATTACGATAGTTGTATTTTAAACCTCCTTTTAGATTAATCTCTCTTTGAAAAAGTAAAATTGAGTTCTTTAAAAGAGCTCCAAAATGAAACTAATGACTCTTTCAAAGAGTTCTCTCTAAGAGTCTTTCATCAAAGAGCTAGCCTGTGAAAGATTGGGGTAAAAAGAAACCAAGGAACAAAAAATGAGATATAGGGTTTCTTTCATAAGAAGAAAAGATGGGAGGTAAAGGGCAAAAAAGTTGAGCTAAGGTTGAGATATGAAGAGCAACAAGGATGCAATATAGAAAGCCCTAAATTTCATTATTTTTTTCTAAAAATATAAAACTTATTTAGTTTTTTATTTAAAATTATTTTTCATGTGTATTTTTATTGTCATTGAAACCCGATACTCTAACAGACTTGTGTAAAATCAAGAAAAAAATTTAATTCAAGCATTTCATCAAACACATGGCAGACAACAATATACAAACACAAACAAAATAAGCTAGCAAAGAACCCATAACTACAAAAAAGCATGAACGAACATGAAAAACCCTCAGGTATGAAAGAAAGGAAAAAACTCAAACTAAATAAACATTGAGCAAAGGTTAAACATCACCTGTTGAAGATGTCAGTGATAGAAGGTGTAGAAAGAGGTTTTGGTGAAACAAAGAATCATTTTGAAGGTAGAAAGTTGAAAAGCTATGATTGATGTAGTTTTCTTCTTTCTTTTTCTACTCCACTTTCATGTCTTTTATATCATCCTCTCCACTTCCTCTTCTTCTTCTCTTTCCTTTCCTTTCCTTTCATCCCCTAAATTTCTCCACTTCTTGAGCGTTCCGTTATGACCCGTCACTTCCCCACTCTCATTTGAAGTGAACGAGGGACTTTTGTGGATAGGGTCCACATTCCATACTCATAAATAAAGGATTAAAATAAATAAAACATTTAAAAATATTTATACCCAAAGACACTTTTTATAAATGTAAAGAGTATTTTTGTAAATATAATTAATTTTCTTACTCGAAAGGAGATGGCCACATATAGAAGAAAGAATGGAGATACATTTTTGTTCACTTTTGCAAAAGTAATTAGGAAAATACCCCAAGTAGAATATTTTATTTGTAGGTAAGAGTGTAAACGGGTAATAATTGAAATGGGTAAGGGTTATTCCCTACCCCTGTTTTGTCACCAGTCACCGAATTTCTTACCGGGTAATCGGGTAAATAAATAGATAATAATATTTTAATAAATTTAATTATCTAACCATTATAATTTTTTTAAAATATATTAAAAAATTAAAAATTATATGAAAATTACATCCAAATTTTTAAGTTTATCTAAAAACAATTCAATACAACACATATATTATCTAAAAATAACATCAAATACATAAAATTTTTAAAAAATTATCAAATTATCATTCGGGGTAATTATCATCCGGGGTAAGTATTGGGTAAGTATTGGGTAAAATTGCCACCATTGGCTTTAGGTGAGATTTTCTCTTTATAAAATACCCATTTTTATTATTTCTATTTTGAGTATAGAATACTCTTTAGGTTAGCGTTCCTCTATCATCAAATGTTATTATTCTCATAAATAAAGAATATCATAAATATTATTCGACTCGTAAAGAAAATTATATTCCACATGCAATCACCTCATATTTAAAAATGTTATTGAGTTATAAATACTCTTTACAGTGTGTTAAATTTCTGTTCATCCACTCTACCAACAACTTGCTCTCGTATTAAAAATTTATCTTCACATAAAATCATTAAATTGAACATTTAAATAAATTGAAAATTGTGTTTTAATTTTTGAGTGATCGGGTAAATAAATGGATAAAAATATAATTTACTTTAAAAATAAAAATAATTTATTTAAAAAAAAAAAAAAATGATAAACATATAAACAAAAAATATATATATATTTAACTTAAATTCCTAGAACAAAATGAAATACACCTATTAATAGGCCATTTTCTTCTATTATTCATCCATTTAACTCAATGAAAAAATTCGTCCGCTCACCAAACTCACAAGTCTTTCATAAGCCAAAGAAAAACATTTCTCCTAACCACGGAGACGAAGTTTCCCTCACCCCATTACTAGAGCCGAACTCGAACAAATAAAAAAGTTCTTGAGGGCTCGTCTCTTTAATTTAATATTTCTTTATTTAATATTTTAATATATAAAAAAATATTTATTTATTATTTACCTCAGTTTATGTTTTATTTAACATTTTATTATATTTAAAAAGACAGCTTTTATTTACTGTCTTTCTTCATCTTCTGTTTTTTGTTTTTTTTAAGAACCATGAGCTCGAACTCGAGCTCTCTTACAAGCTCGTGGCCGAACTCGAGCCCGAGCTCGAGTTCACATGCATACATTCGGGCTCGGCTCGGCTCAAATGCACCCCTAGGCCCAGGGCTACGTGGAAGACAGCTAAATAAACGGTAGTCCGCGGGCTATACGTATCCATAGATCTGCAAGAGAGACCCCGGTTTGGTCGAGGCGTCTCGAGACTCTCGACCCGAGATCGGAACCCTACCGGAGTTCTTCCACGGCTCCGGCGACAAAATCAGATCTCGAAAACGATTTGGTACTTTATTATATATATGTAGTAAACGCTACGGCGCTACCGCTTCTAAAAATTACAGATCGACCTTGAGAAACCAAAGTGTTTTTTTTGGCGATCGATCGATTCACGGGCGAGGGCCACCGTCGAAGGGCTTATTTGCGTTGGCGTATCTCTCTTCGGCGGCTCGAATGGCGTCGATCGACTGCTGCTGCGCCTTTTGCCGGGCGTCCGTCAGCTCGTTCAGCGGCATCTCCGACGCTTTCTTCGTCGCCGTCTCCGATGCTTTCTTCTCGGTCGCCGGCGGCGGCCCCGTCCGGCTTCCCTTATCCCCTCCGACCACGCCTATCTCCTGTTCGGAAGCCATGAACGAAATCACACTGAGTTGCTCTGGCTTTCCCTCGCGGTAATGGTTTGATATTTAAGCGAGAGCAGAGGGATCGATCGAGTCTTAGGGGAATTCGGGAGGGACGAACACGTGGACTGCAACATTTGTACACGTGTGTTTACACGTGTCCGTGTTTGGGAGTTTTGATCGTGACTAGGCCTGAGCGGTCCACACTTCGACGTCGAATTTAACACGCGTGTTACTCGCAAGACCGGAGATAAAAGCGGGATAGGTATAGGGGTGGGCGGGTTGGGTTTTTCAGGTAACTCGACTCGACCTGACCAAAAAAACTTGGGTTTGGATCCTAAATTCAACCCGCGGATTGGATTCGGGTTTGGGAATCCAAACCTGACATTAGGTTGGGTTGGGTTCGGGTTTACCCAAACTGGACATGCAGGTTTTTATTATTATTTTTTTTATTTATTTAAAAAATATATACTGTTTCACCGAAAATCCGCCGGTCCGCGAAGAGGCGCGACCGAGAGAATATTTCAATTACTTTAGAATAATTTTGTGTTACAGGGTGTGTTTTGTATCAAGGAATGCGAGTTCACTCTCCTAGGCTTCCTCTGATTCGATCTCCGTGTGAATTGTCGGTTTCGCTTCCGGCGAAAACGTCGAAGTTTGAGTTCGGGAACGAGTGTGCACGATCCGGTGTGGCTTTGGTCGGTTCGGACGGAAGTATTTGTGTTCCGTGTGTTTTCGACTTGTGACGCTGTTGCGGCGAACGTGTAGAGCTGCTCCGGTTGAACTGTTGTTGGACGACGACCGCGAAGTTGCTGAACTTCTCTGGTTTGAGAGAGCTTCTGTGCGTGGAGTTTCTTCTCGGTGAAGGGATTTTCAGACCTCCGTTCGAGAGAGAAAGAACTTCTGTGTGTGAAGTATTTTCTCAGCAAGAGCTCTCGAATTTGATTTTTTTTCCAACCCCTGGAACAGGGAACTTCTGGCATTTTGTAGCCAGTCTGTGTAGTCATTGAGAATTTTTGCCTGGGAAAGGGGATCACGATCCCCTTTTTGTTGTTGTAGTTGAGATGGGAGGAGGACCAGGAGCTCCTCTATTGAGATCCCTTGAATGAGGATCGTGACCCTGATTCTAGGTTTTTATCTTCACGTTTGAGGCAGATGACTGTATGTTGACTCATGCTGATGTGGCGATGACTCACTGAGTTGTTGCTGACTAGACGATGACTCACTGAGTCGTTGCATGGCTGTAGGATGACTCGCTATGTCGATGATGCAGCGAGACGGATGAGTCCGACGATGGGTTGCGTCGGGTAAATATGAGAATCGTCGAGGCCTGTCCACGAACCTTGTTTGCTGGATCATTGGACTCTTGGACCTATTGAATTTGGGCCATGCACATTTTGGTGCATACAGATTGCCCCCTTCGAGACTTGTCCGTTCGGGAGGAACGAACCAGCTTCGAATGTGAAGATGAATGAATGCAACGCACACACACCTTTTTTTTTTTTTGTTGATCCTCTTACTCTTTTAGGATCGTTTATCTTTTGTGTACGTATGCTTTTACGTCCTCTTGTTTTTTAGGACGGTGTATATTTTCTCTGCATTACACCTTGTAATGTATTTTTTTTTTTTTTTTTTTTTTTTTTTTTGCTCTCTTCTTTGTTTTAGAGAGCTGTTTGCTTTTTTCGATTTTCTTTTTTTTTTTTGCATACTGCATACATGTGGAGTATGTACGGTATAGAGAGATGATGGATACCGAAGCGAGATGTCGCCTGTGTTTGAGCAACAACGGCGAATTGGGGTTGAGCTCGCTGGCTTCGTATGCTTTGAGTGTTGTCGCTTTGAAGCCCTCGTGAGAAGACCGACGCTGATGGATTTTAATGAAATTCTGCAAACTTTGGCGACTTTGGATGTCGCTACCGGGTGAAGAGGTGCGCTTCAGTGAGCTTTGCTTCAAATCACGGAGAAGAGAGAGACCACAAGCAGTGAACTCCACATTGCATGGCGCCGACTCACCGGGACGAACTTCGCCGCGAACTACTCTAGCGCAGAGGAAGAAGGGAGGCAGCCCGTGGCCCCGCCTGGTGGCTTAACTCAAAGAATGAGCTCAAGCTTCTAAGGCAGAACTCGCCCAAATAAGCAGAGGAAGAACCAGGCAGCCAGGCCCCCCCTCCGGTGGCCGACTCAAGAAATGAAGCCCAGCCTTCGCAGAATTGCTCCAAAGTGGGAGGAAGAAGGGAGGCAAAGGTCGGGGCCCCGCCTTTTGTGGCTACCGACTTAGCAAAGAAGTCTCCCAAGCTTCTGGGTGCTGTCTCCAAATAAGCAGAGGAAGAAGGGAGGCAGCTCCCCGGCCCCGGCCAGGTGGTGGCTCGGGACTCAAGAATGAGCCCGGCCGGGCAGAATTGCTCCAAATTTGGAGGAAGAAGGGAGGCAAAGCACGTCGGGCCCCGCCTGTGGGGCCGACTGCCCAGCCGAGTCCGACTTCTGGTGAGAATTGTTCTCCCCAAGAAGAGAAGAAGAAGGGAGGCAGCCAGGGGCCCCCACCTGGTGGCTGACTCAGCAATGAGCCCCTACTTCCAAGAAGACTTTTTTTGCCAGAGGGAAGGGTGTAGCCAGATGAGAAGGGAGGCAGGCCACTGCATGGGCCCTGTGGTGGCCGGGACTCAAAGAAGAGCTCCAGCCCTGAAAATTGATTTTTTGCGTAGGAGAGGAAGGAGGTAGTGTCGTGGGCCCCGCCCTGCGTGGTGCTGACTCATCAGTGACTCTCTGCTTCGCATACTTGATTTTGCGCAGGAGGAGAGAAGAGGCAGCGCTGTGGGCCCCGCCCTGTGTGGCACTGACTCATCGGCGACCCTCTGCCTCAGCAGAGTTGATTCTGCGTTAGGGGAGAAGGGAGGCAAAGGCCTTTGTGGGCCCCGCCTCAGGTGGCCCGACTCATTGGCGACCTCCCGCCCAAGGCAGAATCAGAACTACTCTAGCGCAGAGGAGGAGGAGGAAAATTAGTGCGGTGGGTCCCGCCCTAATTGGATAGGTGCTGACCTAGGGTTTTTATTTTTTATTTTTATTTATTTTATTTATTTATTTATTTTTTTCAAGTCGTGCCTTCTCAGTTAAGGGGTGGGTCCCGCCCTAATTCCCTTCTTTGCTAACTTCTATCAATTAATTCCCAGAACATAGGAATTAATTAACTTCCTTTGACTTCCCCTGTGAGCTTGCTCTTAAAAATTCCTCCTTTTTTCTTCCTAACTGTCTGCGATCTAGCCTTCTCTGTCAGTCCACGATTTGAGACACTGTGTTCTGGGAGACAGTCTGCGAACTAACTATTCTTGTCTGCGACTTTGGGAGGCTTCGGATTGGGAGACTGCGAGTGGGAGATATTCTGCGAACTACAAAATTTGGAACTACGACTTGCTACTGTGATTTGGCTCTGCAATCTTCCCGGCTTGTGTCAGAACTTCTCCGCGAACCAGCATTTAAAGGCACTGTAAGATTTTTCTTCTCCCGGCAGCCTCGGATTGAATTCGAGTCAGCCCGGGTCCCCACTCTCTTTTTTTTTCTTCTCTCTTCCTTTTCCTTCCTCTTTTTCTCTCTTCTCATTTTCAACTCCTCCCTCGGTCTCTCATTCTCTCTCTCTTTTTTTTTCACGAGTTGTTCTCTCTCTTTTTTTTTTTTGAATTTTTCTTTTCTCTCTGTCTTGCGCTCTAAGTGATTGTCAATTTGTCTGTGTGGCAAACTGGCAGTTTTTTGTGCAAAACGTTGTGAGTTTGTATGGCGCTTGGCTCTGTCGCCAGGTGCTGAAGTTCATTCGGGTCGCACCGGTCTCTGTCGCCAAGTGCTGCAATTCATTCGGGTCACACCGGGCTATGTCGCCAGGTGCAGAAATTTCTGTGGGCAGATCCAGATTGGTCGCCAGGAGACAGTCTGTCTACGCTAGCACACCTGTTTTGGATGCCGAGTGCAATTAGCAGTCTGGTCGCAGTAGGCCAGAGTTGATTGCTAATGCAAGGTTGCAGCCGGCAAGGGTCGCCAGGTGCAAGTTGTTGTTGAGGTCGCAGCCGGCAAAGGTCGCCGGGTGCGAGTTGTGTTGACCTTTTCTTTTTTTTTTTTTTCTTCTTGCCTCTCTTTTTTCGTAGCTCCTTTTTTTTTTTTTTTTCGACGGCTTCTTTTTGTCGCAGACTTTTTTTTGTTTAGCGGACCGCTTCTTTTGTCGCAGACTTTTTTTTTTTTTGACTTCTTTTTTTGTCGCTGCTTTTTCTTTTGTCCAGAAGTGAGTTACGTACCTGGTATGTTTTGGCTGTGTACGGCTCGGTCGCCGGGTGTTGCAGTTTTCGTTTTAAACTTGGCCGGTTCGGTCGCCGGGAGGTTAGGTGTCTGTTTTGATCACCGAGTGCCGAGGCTTTGGTTTGGCTGAGCTCGGCTAGTTGCTAGGAGACTGACAGGAGGCTGACTTCTGTTTCGGCCATCGAGTGCCGAGGCTTTGGTTCGGCTGAGCTCGGTTGGGTCGCTAGGGGGCAGAATTCCTGCGCTGGTGCACCCGGCTCGGTCGCCTCGTGTGAAGTGTTGCAAGCTGCTGAGCGGTCAGCTCTGATTTGATCATCAACCACTTCTTTTCATTTGCGACTGCTTCTTTTTGTCGCTGCATTTGTTCTTTTGCGACAACTCATTTTTGTCGCAGCTTTTTCTTCGGCGACGGCTTCTTTTTGTCGCAGCCTTTTTCTTTCTCCTTTATTTTTTTGAGAAGATGGATTGCGTACCTTGTTCTGCTGGCTGCGTCTGGCTCGGTCGCCGGCCGCAGGAGTTTGTAGTACAGCACCCGACTCAGCCGTCGGGTAGTGTCTCTGCACTCTTCTTCACGTCTGTTTTGGTGTTGGGCGTCTGTTTTGATCTGTGTTCGGCTCAGTCGCCAGGCACTTGTTTCGATCGCAGCCGGCTATGTTGCAGGTCGCGAAGCTTTGAATTGTGCTCAGCTCGATCGCCGAGCACTTGTTTTGGTCGCGGCTGGCTTTGCTGTTGGTCGCGAAGCTTTGAATTGTGCTCGGCTCGCTCGCCGGACACTTGTGTTGGTTGCGACTGGCTTTGTTGCTGGTCGCGAAGCTTTGAATTGTGCTCGGCTCGGTTGCCGGGCAGTGGTTTTGATTACGGCCAGCAGTTGGCTGGTCGCGAACTCGGGGTTCTCGGCTCGGGTCGTCGGGCACTGTTTTGATCGCGGCCAGTAGTTTGGCTGGTCGCGAAGCTTCGAAGGGTGATCGGGTTAGGGGCTTCTTTTCCGATGAGTAGAGAAACCGTGAGAACAAAGATCCAAGAAGCAGAGAAACGCTCTCCCCTTCTTCTTATCTCTTCTCTATTTTTTTTTTTTGTGAACGCGATGGTGGGCCTTAGCGAAGAAGTCGCGATTTTTGTTATCGCGCGGCTTCCGTTCGTCTTCTCCGGCGACGACGCTGACGGATCCCGCTTGCGGGTCCACTTTTTTCTATTCGAGCTCAATTTCTTTCTCTGTTTTTTTTTTTCGTCTCTCCGTTTCTTCTCTTCGTTTTGTTTTCTGTTCTTCATCTCGGTGTATCGCGACGAAAGCTGGCTGTCCCAGCGTCGTCTTTGGCTGCAGGTCGCGGCGATTGTTCGCGACTTCGGTCGCGATTTTCGTCACTTTTTCACTGGCAACACTCCCTTGCCTCTTTGAGCTCCGGTGATTCCTCTAAACGCGACGGTGCAACCGAGGGGCTTTTGTCCGCGGTGAGCTCGTCACGACAATTGGCGCAGGTAAGCTCTTCCTTTTTTTTTCTTTTCTCTCGGTTTGCTCTTTTTTTTTTTAGGGGCATAGCAGGGGCGGAAGTCGCGATTTTTTGTCATCGCGGCTTCCGGTCGTCTTCTCCGGCGACGACGCGACGGAGCCTGCGCGGGTCCCAATTTTCTCTTCGGTGGCGGTGCCCGCGCGGCGGTGTTGGGGTGATGGCGGCGCGGACGGAGAACCTTTCGCCTCTGCGCAACTTCCAGCAGCGTCGGCTGCGTTGTTCGCGGCATTTCTGCCTCTTCGGCCGCTGCCAAAAAATGGGTACGACTGCGGAATTTCGACTCCACTCAACGGATCGATTGGAGCAGATGGACGACTTCGCCCTGCTTCCGGCTTCGAACCAGCGAGACTAGGACTAGAGCTGCGAGGCCGAGGCATTTTAAGAGGAAGCCGCGACCAGGCTCGGTTGGTTTCAGTTTGCTTCGCCCCATCCTCGATGAAGCGGGGATGAGGGAACTGTCCGAGACTCGTGCTGATTCGGCTGCAGCTATGGATGGCCACCTTGAACTCCCACAACTCTGATGTAGCTTTTATTTTTTTTATTTTTTATTTTTTATTTTTTTTGACTTGTAGCCTCTCCCCTTTTTGTTGCAAGGCTCGCATTATTCCCATTTTTGTAATGAGAAATATTGGCTCCTTTTTATTCATTGTCAGCAACTTCGAGCCGTTTGATGTTACGAGTTGTACGCGCCATTGGTATAGGCTTCCTGCACTACGTACGGCTCTTCCCATTTCGGCGTGACCTTGCCCTCGATTTTGCTCATAAAGAGCATTGGTCGTCTGACTGCTAGCACCAAGTCGTCTTTCTCGCGTGTAGCCGAGGCCTCTTTCGAGACGAACAACGACCGATTATGGTTTCTTGCCCCCAGTTGTGCATCCTTCTCTCGGAACACAATGCGCGATGGGCAGGAGACGACGAGTGCCTCTTTTGACTTTACCGCCTGCGGGGAGGATTGTGCATCTTCTTCCTCCTTTCGGTAGGGTGGAGTTAACCCGACCTTCGGCAAGTCATGCTTTCTCATGAGCAGCCTCTCGACTTCGGCTTGGAGTTCCTCTAGTTTGTCGAGGACTTGAATTAAGGCTTGTCTTGACCGAATGGCCAAGTCGAAATCGTCTTCTATCTTGTTGAGTGACGAGATTTGCTTCAATGACGTCTCGAGGTCGTCGCATTCGACGACCGGTCGTTTGCCTTTGTCTTTGGCTGCTGCTGGTTCGGGAGGAGCTATCGAACAGGTTGCCACCATTGCTGGAGGCGCGAAAAACTCCTTGGGGAAGAACTCCGCCAAAGTGACGGGTTTCCTCTTCTTCTTGTTTGCCCTCGGGACGTTGGTCCTGGGAGTTTTCTTTTGGCGCTTCGCGACTTTTTTGTTTGGCCGCTTCGCCTTGGTTCTGGTATTTGCCGGTGCCTGTTCGATTTCTCGAATAGGCTTCCTTCTCCGGGTGACCAGGATCCACCCCTCTGCATCGGCTGCAGCTTCTTCGCGGGGTGCCGGTTTTGGTGCGACCTTAGCCGGTGGTCGTCTGTTGTTGTGTGGTTGGTTGGAGGGACCGGATTTTGGACGGTACTCCTTCTTTGCGACATGTTGTTTGTTTGCCCGAGCTCGCTGGTTTGACTCGGCTTGAATGGAGATGATATATGAGGAGGCCGTGTTTTTGGCTCCTTCAATTTCAATGCGGCCTTGAGCCGCGAGCTCCATGATCCGATCCTTCAAATCAAAGCACTTCTCGGTCGGATGCCCGACCAAGCGATGGTACTTGCAGAAGTGTGGATCTTTGCTCCTAGACAAGTCGTCGGGTCTTTTGACTTCTGGCAATTTGAGTAGATAGTTGTCGAGGAGTTGGTCGAGCATGATAGGAACGTCTGCGTCGGCAAAGGGATATGTCTTTGCTTGTCGTTCCTCCAAAGATAACTTTCGGTGGGTTCCGGTCAGTTGTCGTGGGAGGTAGGTCGCCTTGACCTTACTTCCGACCTTAATAGGCTCGAAAGTATTTGTCGTGAAGGAGGATTTTGTTTTCTCCTTCGTTTCTTTTGGCGCGGTCACGACTGCCTCTCCTTTCTCGCGAGGATCGGCAAACGACGTAACTTCTTCCCCTCGCTCCTCCATGAGGTTCTCCATGTTGTGAGCCTCTGTCGCGAGCTCTTGAAAGTCAGTTGGCCTCCGACTTCGAATGTAGCGCAGGAGCTCCCATTGCATCCCTCGTTAGCACATTTCGATTTCGGCTTCGAGAGACAAGTTTGAGCTTTCTTTGCAGTTGAGGCTCAGGTTCCTCCACCGGTTGATGTAGTCGACGACCTTTTCGCCTTTCTTTTGCTTAAGATTGGCGATCTCGACTAGAGTGACGGTGCGCCGAGTGCTATAGAATCGGCTGAGGAATTCTCGCTCCAGTTGTTCCCAACTGTCAATTGACTCCTGGGGCAGCTCGATGTACTAGTCGAAGGCATTTCCCTTCAACGACCGGCCGAACTGCTTGACCAGCAAGTCGCCGTCTGTGCCGGCGTTGTTGCATGTTTCAATGAAATGGGCGACATGTTGTTTGGGTTGCCCGTCGCCATTGAACTATTGGAATTTCGGAGGATGGTAGCCGAGCGGCATTGGGATGTTTTGTATCCTCTGCGTGTACGGCTTTCGATAGGCCACCGACTTGCTTTCGCCGGAGCCGTTTCGCATGGCACGATTGATGAGTTCAGTCACCGCATCTAAGGTGAGGGCACCCGGCTCTGCTTCAGTTCGACCTCTATGGATGACCGTCGGTACGATGAGCTGCATCTCGTCGTCAGAGGCAGGATCCTCTCGCTATGGTTTGGCGGAGCCGCTAGTAGTCGCCCGATTTCGGTCGACCTCTTGCAAAACGCCGGTGTTGTTCGCGGCCGCGCCCATTTCGAGCCGCTCCATCATCCTTGTGATCTGGAGATCGCGAGCTGCAAGTTGCGCGTCTTTGATGCGCAGTTGTTCGCTCTGTTCTTTAAATGCAGCTTGCATTTCGGCAAGCTGCTCTTCGATTGTTTTGACTGACGTCGTCATTGCGGCCATTTTGATAGTCGGCGTCGACGGAGCTGTTCCCGACGCAGATTGAAGTGGAGAATATTTTGTCGGTGACCGCATTGGGGAGACGGTCATCGGTGTTCTCGGGTGTGGAGAAGTTGCTGTGGGCGACCGGGCTTATGAGGCAGCCCCGGCGAGATGCGGGCAGGCGGAATGGGTGATAGCGCAGCCGGGAGGTCACCGGTGTCCGCCGACGAGGGCGAACGAATGGGTGGTGAGCCGGGCTGCTGAAGTGAGCGCTGCTACGAGATCGTGAGAGATGGTCACGATTGAGATTTGTCTTCGGCCGCCGCCGCTCAGACGGGAGGAGGCCGATGGCGAATTCATTCTGGCCGCGGAGGAGGAGTTTGTGCCCCCGTTGTTCGTCTTGCTACACCAAAGCGTAGACGACGGCTCCTTTGGCGATGGTGGTGATTGGGTTGGACTGACCACCGGACCGTCGCGCCGGTGGTGTGGTGTCGACGGGCAGGTAGGTCGGCCTATTTGCTGCCGGGATCATTCTGACCGGTGCGACGACCATTTTGGTAGAGGCCGCGGTAGCCTGTGGTAGGTAGACTACACTCGGACGGCGCACATCTAGAATTAAAGGAGCCTCTCCAGTGGACAAACTCCTGGCCAAGGCCCTTATAATTGGGCGAATGGCCAGTGGTGGAGAGGTAGGAGCGCGGATGTCGGCAGATGGTCCGCGAGCTCCTGCGGTTGAGCTTGCGGTCGCGGCGGGGCGCGGCTGAGCAGAGCTTGAGGAGGCAGTTTGCTTGCCCCCGTTGTTGTTGTTGTTGTTGTTGCCGTTGTTGGCCATGGCTGAGGTTGGGGACTTTTTTTTAGGTTGGACGGAGAAGGAGATGAGAGGTAGGAAATGTCCCATCGGGTATGCCAAATCTGTTTCACCGAAAATCCGCCGGTCCGCGAAGAGGCGCAACCGAGAGAATATTTCAATTACTTTAGAATAATTTTGTGTTACAGGGTGTGTTTTGTATCAAGGAATGCGAGTTCACTCTCCTAGGCTTCGTCTGATTCAGTCTCCGTGTGAATTGTCGAAGTTTCGGCTTCTGGCGAGAACGTCGAAGTTTGAGTTCTGGGAACGAGTGTGCACGATCTGGTGTGGCTTTGGTCGGTCGTACGGAAGTATTTGTGTTCCGTGTGTTTCGACTAGTGATGTTGCCGGCGAACGTGTAGAGCTGCTCCGGTTGAACTGTTGGACGACGCACTGCGAGTTGCTGAACTTCTCAGGTTTGAGAGAGCTTCTGTGCGTGGAGTTTCTTCTCGGTGAAGGGATTTTTAGACCCCCGTTCGAGAGAGGAAGAACTTCTGTGTGTGAAGTATTTTCTCAGCAAGAGCTCTCGAATTTGATTTTTTTTCCAACCCTTGGAACAGGGAACTTCAGGCATTTTGTAGCCAGTCTGTGTAGTCGTTGAGAATTTTTGCCTGGGAAAGGGGATCACGATCCCCTTTTTGTTGCTGTAGTTGAGATGGGAGGAGGACCAGGAGCTCTTCTGTTGAGATCGCTTGAATGAGGATCGTGACCCTGATTCTAGGTTTTTATCTTCACGTTTGAGGCAGATGACTGTATGCTGACTCATGCTGATGTGGCGATGACTCATTGAGTTGCTGCTGACTAGACGATGACTCACTGAGTCGTTGCATGGCTGTAGGATGACTCGCTGTGTCGATGATACAGCGAGACGGATGAGTCCGACGATGGGCTGCGTCGGGTAAATATGAGAATCGTCGAGGCCTGTCCACGAACCTTGTTTGCTGGATCGTTGGACTCTTGGACCTGTTGAATTTGGGCCATGCACATACATATACATATAAATTTTGGGTTTTTCAGGTTAGGTTCCGATTTTGGTTGAGTTGGGTGCGGGTTTGTAAAATCGTAGTTTGGGTCGAGTTCGGGTTAAATTTAAAAACCCATGCAAGTTGGGTTTGGGTTTCAGGTATATTAGTCGGGTCGAGTTTGGGTTTTTAGAAACACGACCTAAACCCGATCGTGTCCACTCCTAAATAGGTAAAAAAGAAAGGATAAAAAAAAAAAAAAAAAAATATTGAGGAAAAAAAAAAGAAAAAAGGAAAAAAAAAAAAGAAGAAGAAAATAGAAAAAAGAGAAGAAAAGAGGAAAAAGAGAAGAGAAAAAAAGAGAAGAAAAGAGGAAGAAGAGAGAAGAAAAGAAAAGAGAAGAAAAAAAGAGGAAGAAAAAAAAAGAAAAAATAAGAAAAAGAAAAAAAGAGGAAAAAGAAAAAGAAAAGAAATGAAGAAAAGAGGAAAAAAAAAATGAAAAAAAAAAAAAAAAGAAAAAAAGAGAAGAAAAAAAAAAAAAAAAAGAGAAGAAAAAAAAGAAAAAAAAAGAAAAAAAAAAAAAAAAAAAAAAAAAAAAAAAAAAAAAAAAAAAGAAAAAAAAAAAAAAAAAGAGAAGAAAAAGAGAAAAAAAAGAGAAAAAAAAGAAGAAAAAAGAAAAAAATGAAAGAAAAAGAGAAGAAAAAGAGAAGAAAAAGAGAAGAAAAAGAGAAGAAAAGAGAAGAAAATGAAAGAAAAAGAGAAGTGTAAGAATCAATTTTGTCCAGTCCTACACTTACGGTCCAAATCAGCACCGCACAATCCGGGTCAACAAGTCAAAGACCAACCCCAGTCAGATCAACGAAATTAAGCCGTCGATCAAGCTTTAACAAATCAACGGCCAAGATCCCAATTGCCACGTCAGCAGCTTACATGGGCGACATGTCATCCAAAGTGGCCACATCAGCAGCCAACAAGAATCATACATGGCCCTTGCCTCAGCCTAAGACAGCTCCACTCTTTAAGGAGAACGCTACACGTAAAAAGTCGATTGAGTTACAACCGCTCCAATGAACCCGATCAATGCAGTTGGAGCCCGGTAAGCTTATAAATTCAGAGGACACAAAAGGGATCGGGGAGATCACAGAAAGATCAGAGGGAGATCACAGAAAGATCAGAGGGAGACACAAAATTTTCAAGACGCCCAAAAATCCCAAATCACCACCCAAATTTGAGAGAGCAACAAGCATTCCCGCCACTGTCTCAAGAATCGACCGCCGGAGCCAATCGGAATACCAAATTTTCCGGCCAAGCTTTGGCAAAATTCAAATTGCCTCGCTCATTCGCTCGTATATGACGTTGATCATTCGTGTCTATTCGGGCGATCGTTTGTTCTTAGTCGGAGATTGAATCAAAGGAGTTCTAGAAGTCGCACCCCCACACAATCACCCGAAAATTACCAAAATACCCTTCAAATTATTTTGTACACCGTACATCGGATCTGTTTTTTTCGGTCCACATATTGTACTTTCGCTTTAAAATTTGCACGCACGGTGGGACACTTCTACCTTTCATCTCTTTTTCCCCGATCTACCAAGTTCAAAGTTCAAATGGCCGGTTCCAACAACAACAACAACAAGGTCGCCGCCAAAACCCCAAACCGCCGGAGCCAGCTCGTCGCCGCACCGAAATGGCCGATCCGTTGGTCACCTTCCCTCGTCGTCCACAAGACACCAACCGCTGTTGCCGCCAGCCAAACCAGAGGGATCCGCCCATCCCAAATTCCTGTGATCGGTCATTCAAGGCCAACCACCAGATCCGGCCACGGGATCCTCGCCAACCCAAATAAGGCCATTTCAAATCCAGGCGCAGGCAGGACAAGCTCCGCCAGCCCTATAATTTCTCCATCAAGGGTCCATCCCTCGAGGAGTTATTCGGGTGTCTCCATCATCCCCACCACCAGCCCAGTCTGGCCAGCCCGGCCGCCTCGGGTCCGCAAGCCCAAAGAAGGAACTCTCCCCAGCGACAAAGAAGCCGAGTGCCAGCATTAATCACTCACTTTGAAGGAAGGCGATCATTCCTTCCCCAGCCACCGACTACACCAATCGGGCACCTCTCGCCCGAGCCCTCCTTCCCCACATCTCCTCCGCCATCGGGTTTCGCAATGATGACCCAAACCAAAACTGTGGAGGAGCAACCGCAGAAATCCAAACCGCCATGAGGGAAAGGGACGAGCAATTGCGAGAGAGAGAACTGCAGAGGGATCTCCAGATCGCCACAATTCTGCAGAAATTTGAAGCTGATTGCAGATCGCCTGGGAGCATCCTCCCCCCTTTCCGAAATGAAGAAGGCCGGCAGGACCCAAAGACGCCCGCTAATCCCGCTCTCCTTCACCCATCATCCGCTCATCTCCAGCTCCCGAACACCCAAAGAACCGGGAACCACTACTTGAAGAACCAGGGGCACTATCTTACGGTACCCTCGCAAAGAAATGATTTCCAACGCAGTGGGAGCAAAAGGTACAGGCCAAGGGAGTCGATCTCAAGCCTACACCAGGCCCTACTCCCCGACGGATCCAGGCAATCCACATGCCTACCTCATACCACCCACCAAAATTTCAGCAATTTAGTGGAGACGGCAAACCCAAAACAAAGACGCTGCCCACTTTATTGAGACCCCAACAATGCAGAACCGACGGGCGATCTCCTCGTCAAGCAATTTGGGCAATCCCTCAAAGGGAATGCCTTCGATTGTTCATTGAGCTCCCAGCAGAGTCAATCGACAGCCGGGAACAATTAGAAAGTGAATTCCTCACCGCCTTCTACAAGACGGGGCTTAACGGTGACGCTGGTAGAACTCACCAACCCTCAAGCAGCCAGGGTGAGAAGGTGATTGAATACATCAACCGCTGGCGCAATCTCAGTCTCAATTGCAAGGAGAGCACCTCCTTATCCACACAGACATCCATCGACATGTGCATTCGAGGGATGAACTGACTCTTGTCTACTTCTTACAGAGTCGGAAGCCGAGGGATTTCCAAGAACCGGGCGACCGGGCGCGCAACAACATGGAGATCCTCATCCGTGAAAAGGGAGAAGGAAAGGCTCCACCGACCGAGGCGGACAAGAAGCCGGTTCAGAAGAAGGAGTACAAAACTCCTTCAAAAGAAGCCCTCCCCCCACAAACATCGCCAACCGCAAAAAGATTTCGGGCGACACAAAAAATAAGAGTACGGGCAAAGTGATTGGAAGCCAAATGCCAATCGACTCGCCAAAGACCGCAATCCGCCGAAGTTCACGTTAAAGGATAGGCAGGCCAAAACCTACCCTTTCCCCGACTCATGTTCCGTGCATGCTCGAGCAACTCCTGAAAAGAATCTGCTGCAGCTTCCGTAAGCCAAGAGGCCGGAAGATGTTGGGAAGAGCTCAGATCCCAACTATTGCGAAGTACCATCGACCGGTAGGCCATCCTACCGAAAATGTTTTGTCCTAAAGGACAGAATACTTTCGAAGTTAGCGGCACGCAAGGTCGCATCATCCTGAATCAGACGACAACACGGCTGCTTCCCACACCATCTTCGGCCCAACCAGATTCCAGCACCGCATCGAGAGTCAAAGGACGAAACAGAAAAAATCTTCGCCTTGGCGCACTTCGACCAAAGCCACGACCCGCCACCAAAGATAAAGAAGGTTGGGAAGTGGTGACCCACAAAAGAAACCGCTTCTAGAACTCCCCGTGAAAAATATTCATCAAGGGGTTTGGCGGCGTAAAAAGAAGAGCCAAGAAGGAAAACCCGTAAAAAAGAGGAGGAAGAAGGCACGACGTAAATCAGCCTCCGCAAAAGTCAAGAAGAGATCTATCAAAAGAAGCCAAAGCCAATCACTTTGGCTGATTTCTTCCCCGTCAGAATTCTTGACGCCAACCCCTCAGACCGGTGGCCACTTGTTCACCCCAAGTGGTCGAAAGCAAAGGCGTGAAGGGAAGGTTCCATCGAATCTGCCGACGATATTCATACATGTTTACAGAACTTGTCGATCACAAATGCGGTACATGATGACTTAGATCTGCCAATCAGATCTAGGCAAGCTCTCATCAAGTTCGCGTCACGCCAAAGACGACATTGGCATGTCGGGTCGAACAATTGAGGATGCGGAGGCACGATGAACCAAAGATGGGTTTATCTCCCAAAGACGCTGAAAGAAGAACAATCTTCGAGCCGCCACAAGTCAAGGAGGCTCATTCAATCTCCATCTCCTTCAAAGAAGCCGACATGCTGCTGGGGAAATGTTTCATAATAGACCTTTATTCGCCTCTGAGCCATCAAAGACCGGTGGATCAACCGTATACTCTGGACAGCCGGATCAGCAAGAAATATCCCGCCAATCCAGACTTTGAAAAATGTCGGGTTGGTGGCTAACGACCTCCAAGCCAGTTCACGATGATCCAAGGCTTCAACCAAGAAGGACAACGAGCATTGGGAACAATCAGACTGAACTACAAATCGGGATATGACTTCCCACGCATCGCTCCATGTAATCGATGCCCGCACCTCCTACAATATGCTGCTCGAGGCCCCGGTTACACACCAACAAGGTCGCGGCCTTCGACCCTTCATCATCAGTTTCAAATATTACCAAGATGGAGAGGAGAAAACGGTGTTCGCGGATGAATGCCCTTTCACAGGGTCGAAGCATCCTTCGCAGATGCCAAATATTACTCTAAGAAGGTGCTACTTTCGAAAAAGCCGCCCCCCTAAAGCCGCCAAGGGTGAACTGGCCAAACCCAAAAAGCAAACAGAGGAACCAATTCTCAGGTACGCCTCAATCAAGAAGAAAGAAAGGCGAATCTCCCTTTGCCACTTGCAACCGAAGAAGAGTTAGCTGAGAAAATGAAGGCTTTAAAGGGCGCCGCCACTATTCCCCTGCCTAAACTCAACAACCGGGCATCCTGGTCGAAGAAAAGAATCCACCCGAAGCTTCCAAAAACTCGGACACAAGGATTCGATCCCAACGCCACCGGATGATGGCCAAAGCAGGGGTCCGGCTCTCCCTCAACAACCGCAAGAAAAAAATCGATGGTGGCTGTTCAAAACCTGTCCACCAACCCACAAAAGCCTTCAGCGCAGGGTTATTCAATCCTCCGAACAGACATGGGCTTGGCTATCAAAACACAAGCCGCCAGATTTCTGGCAAGGCCAGTGTAAATCAAATCACAACCAAAAGGAAGGCAGCCGCCGTAAGAAACCCGACGCCGCCTTTTGACAGAATCGGCATCCCGAGCCACGAAGTCTCGCATTCGCTCGATTGGGATAAGAAGAAGATAGAAATCCAAATATTCCTCCGAACCAAGTAACGAAAGCGTAAATCCAAGGTTACGGCGGTCCGGGGAAAAAGGGCAAGCGTAAGACCCCAAACCAAATACCACCGCTTCCACGTGCCACGTAAAAACTCAGCCAGATTTCAGAGGCTGGGAAAACCGATGGAGCAAACCAAAAGAACAGTCTTCCAAAGACTTGGGGCACCCACACGGGTCCCTCACCCCAAAGATTGGGGAAAGTAGGAGGGACTTCTTCAAAAAGAATAAAACCCGAAAAGAAGCTTAAGTCACCCCAAGGTGATTTACATATCATCAAAGAAAAAGGACCCGTAAGAAGAAGAAGAGGTAGTCGCTGTCCACCACATCTCGGCCGACGAGGGTAACGACTCAACCGCTGAAGATGATCTGGGAGAAGCGCCGCAATCTTTGAGGAAGGCGGCCAAGCAACCATCGACCAGCTGAAAAAGTAAATCTGGGTACGAGGATGATCCAAGACCCACTTTCTTGAGTGCTTCACTCTCAGAATGTAAGAAAAAGATTATATGTCTTTACTCGAATATAAAGACGTTTTTGCTTGGTCGTATACTGAGATGCCTGGGCTCGACCCAACAGTTGCAATTCACAAACTCGCAATCAAATCCGGAGTCAAACCGATAAAACAGTCCCAAAGACGATTTCGTCCAGAGCTTGTCCCAGAAATTGAGAAGGAAGTCGATAAACTCCTCAAGGCCGACTTCATCCGAGAAGTCAAGTACCCAAGCTGGATCGCCAACATTGTACCGGTGAAGAAGAAGAATGGACAGATTCGAAGTCCGCTACCGACTTCGTGGACTTGAACAAAGCTTGTCCAAAAGACGACTTCCCGCCCCCTATCACTGAATTAATGGTGGATGCGACAACGGGCATGAAGCCTTATCCTTCATGGACGGATCTTCCGCTACAATCAAATTCGGATGGATCCAAAAGACGAGGAAAAGACAGCCTTCCGCACGCCAAAAGGTATTTTCTCGCTACAAGGTAATGCCATTTGGTCCGAAGAATGCAGGAGCCACTTATCAAAGGGCCATGCAAAAGATATTCGACGACTTCCTCCACAAATTTGTAGAATGCTACGCCGACGATGTGGTCGCCAAAACCAAATCAAGAGGCTTACCACCTAAGAGACTTGCGAGCTGTCTTCGAACGCTGCGACGGCACCAATTGAAGATGAACCCTCTCTGCGCGCCTTTGGGGGTTTCGTCCGAAATTCCTCGGATTCGTGGTCGAATTATTGGGGCATCGAAATCGATCGACTAAGATCGATGCCATTCAACAAATGCCCAACCAAAGACTTTGTCAGAATTAAAAAGCCTTCAGGGGCATCTGGCTTACATTCGGGGTTCATCTCAAATCTGGCCGAAGATGTCAACCCTTCAGCCATCTCATGAAGAAGGATACACCCTTCGAATGGGACGAATCTTGCCGACGGGCATTCCAAAACATCAAAACTACCTGATGAGGCCACCAGTTCTGATGGTTCGACTTGGAAAGCCGCTTCTTTATACATCGCGGCTCAAGAAAAATCTTTGGGTGCCCTCCTCGCCCAAAATGATGACCAAGGAAAGAACGCCTGTTGTACTATCTAAGCCGCATAAATGGTCGGGGCAGAACTCAACTACTCCCCGATTGAAAAAACGTGCCTTGCACTCATCTTCGCCATCCGTAAGCTGAGACATTATCTGCCGCACATTCCACAAATCTAATCTCTCGCAGATCCCCTCAAATTCATCATGTCCAGACCAATGCTTTCCCTGACGGCTGGCCAAATGGGCCCTGTTGCTCTCGAAGTTCGAGATCAATTTCATCCCTCGAAAAGCCATCAAAGGACAAGGACTTGCAAATTTCCTAGCCGATCATCCCATCCCAGCAGAGTGGGAGGTAAGCCAAAGTCTACCAGATGAAGAAGTCTTCTTCATTGAAGTGCTACCTCCATGGAGAATGTACTTTGATGGTGCAGCACGGAAAAACGGAGCAGCGCTAGAGTCCTTTTCATATCTCCCAACGAGGATTTAATGCCGCACTTTTATCCTATCCCACCGCTGCACAAACAACGAGGCCGAAAATACCAAGCCATAATCCTCGGTTTGGGGATGGCTATCGAAATGGGCTTAAGCCAACTAGAAATCTTCTACGATTCGGCTCGTGATCAAACAGATAATCGGGACTTCGAGGTCAGAAAAGACGAGCTCATGCCGATCAAAAAGAGGCTCAAAGATTGCTGCAAAAATTTCAAATGTCACCCTAGGGCATGTACCCGAGCCAGTAATTCCCAAAGCTGACGATTGGCCGATCACCGCAAGTCCGGCACACCGAGGCAAGGCCCGAACGAATCCCTATATGCGAAAAGGTGGGTGGTGCCTACCTTGGAGAAATTCTCGAGGGAAGAAGAAACCAATTTGGTTTCGGTCTATGCAATTGAGGAAGAAGATTACGCCAACAATTTCTCGACACTTAGAGCACAACAAATTTCCCCGAGGAACTGAAGGCTCGGGTGTAATGCATCAAGAGTTGCACCAAAAATTCTGCCTGCTCAACAACACGCTGTAATCGACGATCCTACGACGGATCCTACTCAAAGGCCTCTAAAGAAGAAGGACAAGCAATCTTAGCCGGCACACGGAGGGATTTGGCGGTGCCCATCAAGCTGGCCCCAAACCGCATCTCCAAGTCAAACAATTAGGATACTATTGGCCTACAATGCCAAGGGACGCGATAGAATTGGCAAGACACCGCACGGCATGTCAATTACACGCCAACTACATCCATCAGCCTCCCAGCCCTTTACATCCAACAAAGGGGCCTCCTCGCCATTCAAGCCCGGGAATGGACATCATAGGTCCAATCAACCCAAAGTCGCTTCGGCAAAATCACCAAGATATACCGGCCGCCACGCATTTTTTTTCTAAGTGGGCGTAGCAGCAGCTTATAAAGAAATCAAAGCTGCCACCGCGATCGATTTCATTCGACACAAATCGTATCGGTATGGTGTTCCAAGATACATCATGATCGATAACGCACCCCGCCCGTAACAAGACCATGGATAATTTCGTGAGAGATTCGCATCCGGACAGGGACGCCCACGGCATACAACCCCGCCGCCAATGGCTTGGCGTAAGCCTTCAACAAAACCTTGTGCAAAATCTTAAAGAAGACAAATCGCCGGAATAAGAAAGATTGGCACGAAAAGGCTCGAGAAGCACCGTGGGCATACAGGATTACGCCCCAACGCCGGCAGAATCAACCCCATATTCACTAGTCTACGGGCGTGGAAGCCGTGGCTTCCACCGAAATTCAAATTCCATCGCTACGAAGTTGCTCTTCGAGAAGGACTCACGGAAGAGGAAAATATCCGACTCACCGCAAGAGCTAGAATCCCTCGACGAAAGCGCATTAGAAGCACAAAGAAAGGCTTGAATGCTATCAAGCTCACCACACTCAAGATTCAATAAAAAGTCAAGTTTCGCTCCTTTCAAAAGGGGACCTTGTCTTAGCAAAGGCGCAGCACCAATCATGGCCACAAGCAAAGATGGGGAAAATTTGCACCTATGGGAAGGACCACTGCGTGGTCCAAGAAGTCTACACTAACGGTGCAAGGCATAAATTGGTTACTCCCCGGGAAGAAGAAGACTCCCAGCCATAAACGGTAAATTTCTCAAGAAATTTTATTCATAAATATTCAAATGGAATGCAAAAAAAAAAAGGGGCAACAAAATTCAACTACACGACAAAAAAAAAAATGTGTGGTTACAAATCAAATCAAAAGGCGGAAAACAAAGCAGCTCCTAAAGATTCCTCGCCATCTCCCCGGCCAGTAACTCCGCAAGAAAGGCAGCCCTCGACGATAGGAGAGTTGCCTCCTCAGCCGCACTAAGGGTGGGCGTGGCAATGACCTCTGCTATCAGCCGCCAGCTTCAACCACACCCGCCTTCAAACCCCGTACACTTTCCCCGGATCTGCTCGCTTGAGTTGTAAGGTATGCGACTTTTGTCCCAGCCGACCGAAGTTGTTCTCTGGCTAACTCAAAGCGCTTCACGGCATCCTCTTCCTCGGCCTTAGCCTCCGAAAGTTCCTCAACAACCTCGCCCAAAGTGGCTTTGGCCTCTTCTAACTTGGAGGATACTACGCCAAAGTGTTTCGAGCAATACCTCCGCCTCATCCCCGGAAGTCCGGACGAGCCTTCTCCCAAATTAACGCTCAATTTCCTTAAGAGTCTCAGAGGTCGCTGAGTGTAGACTCAGAGGGCGAAGTCACATCATGACCCATCTCCCCGCAACCCGCTGATGGCAAATCCTGCATCGGCCAGCAAAGATATGTCACTCACCGTGCCGAGATAACATACGAGGGACTATTCGGCCTCTCCAAGCCCGCACCATCAAGCCCTCAATATAAGACAAAACTCCCTGCGACGGGTCTCAAGCGATGGAGTCGAGAAGACGGCAGGGCGGGCGGGGGCCTGCACGAAGGAACTTCCTCAGCCGGCCGGAGCAACCTCTATAACTGCCTCTTCAGGTGCTAAAATAGTCTCCAAAGCTCCTTCAAGAGTGGTCGGGACCTCCTTCGATCACTTCGGACCGCCCTCAATAGCCGGAACTTCAACCGCCGGAGTTGGAGCTTCTTCTTCGACTGCAGGAGGCAGAGCCCTCTCCTCCACCACCGCCTCTTCTTGAACAACTGATGGAGAAGGAGCGACCTCTTGAACAGGCAAGCCCTGACGGTGTAATCTCTGCAAGCTCTCCCACTACGTAAGCCTCCTCTTTAGGTGCTACGGGCCCTGGGGAAGACAAAATCTGAACCGCCTCAATAGGGAGGGTTCTCCCACCGACAAGAAGTCGGAGGTCTGCCTCTCGAATAGGCGGAAGGAACGCCGGTGGCGAAGGGGAAAAGAGGCAGGAACTTTTTACGCTCCTTCTTCTTCTTTGACGCAGAACCGTAAGCGCCCGCCAAAATGGTAAGAGGAGCCCTCTTCTTGCTCGGCCTGAAATTCAAAAAGAAATAAAGAAATACAGCAAAATCAAAACCACAAGTATAACGACACAAGTATACTTACCAAGAAGCACCAACTGGCCTCTTGCCATTCGCCTCCGCTATGGGGGTGAGACCGATCGCTGTCATAGTCCTCGCCACTATCCTCCACCGCTGAAACAATCGGGCGCCGACTCCAAATGATTTTACCGGAAGACACAAGACAATGAGGAAAAGGAAAGCAAAGCTTAAGAAAAACATAAGGGGAGATAAACTTACCTGAAATAGTGACGACATGTGGGTCGCCCACCAAGTATAATAAGCTGGAGTGGTCCCCGGTCTCGAGATGGGTCCCGCTTCTCCGACGGAGGCAGATCAAGCCGACCACAAGGACGGCACAATGCTGGTTTTCCAAAGGGCCACCAACTCCGATAAAGAGCTAATCTCCGATGATTAGTCTGTGATCCCCATATCGCCGGGCAGATCTTGACAATAGCCGAACTGTCGCAAAAATCTGGCTGGACAATACGGCTCCACAAAGAAATGAATCGAAATGGGACCGTCAAGAAACAAATAAGCGGACGCCGAGAAGACTCTCATAATGCTGTCTAGCTATCGGCTTCTTTCGCCATTCACCAAGAAAGAAGCTTTGGCGGTGGCAAGAACATATCTATGCCACACCGCACCGAAGACGCTGAAACAAATCGCAGGCCTGATCTTCCGTGAAAAATTACGCTTGAGAGAAGGGTCCCCAAAGGAGATCAGACCTGGACGCCGACTTACTTCTAAATCCTCCCCGCGGCGTGGAAAGTAGACGGCGAGCCAAGTATACAAGTAAGGCCACTGAGCCATCGATGGCCATCTAGCAGCCGCGTGTCCCAAACCTTTGTAAAGGCAGGCCAAGGCAGGACCGGCCAAAGCAAAACGGACCCCGGTGGCCATATAACTAGCCACCTTAAAAACCATGGGTCGGATCTCATCACCAATCGCCCGAACACGAACCGCGACAACCAAACCGATAGGGAGCGCCGCCAAGTGGACCTCGCCTTCTCTACCCGTGTGACATGGAGGAAGTGAAACACATCGCGCTCTGGGGGTCGCGGAACTCTCTCGAAAGAGGGCGATCTTTCCCAAAACGGGCATGCCAAGCAGTCCAGGGTCATCAACCGAACGACATCGCCCTCGTAAGGAACCAAAATTCACCCAAGCCGCAGAAGATATCACGCTGGACCCAGAACTCCGGCTGCAGATGGTGGTACGCCGTAAAACGATAACGGCAGCTAAAGGGTAAATCCGCATCTCGCGACTTCCTTAAAATCAGCTACCATGGGCTTAAATCTCGTCGTAAACCGGCCTCGCTGCGATGGGCAAACTGAAAATCCTATCCATGTCCATCGAGTAATAGAAAGCTCACCCTGCACGCGACTAACGTGTTCGCCTTTGGGACTCCAGGCCGAGAAAAGCTCGACTACCGATACATCACAGCTGTACCGAAAGAGGGATCCCCAAATGCCATAGTAGATCCCCGCGTTGTGGGAGAAGGCTGCCGCGAACGACCCATAAGCGAAAGTGGTCCACTCGAAAATAAATGGGATCGGGCTTATCCAAAGCCGCGGTCGTGGGTGTAAAGAGTCCGCCAACTACCCCATCTTCAAACAAATGTGGCAACAGAGGCTTATTCACCAACCAAGAGGCACGCCGAGCTAAGAGTTTCCGCTTGGCAGCTTCGCTTTCCCTCTCTCGTGTGTGTCAAGGCAAGGCAGAAGAATACACGGTCACCGGTAGCCAAACGCCTACTCAAAACTCACATGAACGAGAGCTATCTACTAAGGATGTTGGTTTCTACGTGACCCCCAAAAAACCGATTCCCCGCCGGCAAGAAGTCATATGAGAAGCATCGCCTCCATGTACGTAGAGCCAAGGTCTGAATAGTCTCTCCTTCAACAACCACGGTGTGGTCAAAAGCCCTCAATCCACCAACCAAAGTAACCAAGGAGCAGCCATCTGAAATCAAAATTCAAAGGTCGATCGAGTCATGATTTTCAGCAAAAACCGCAAGTTCGCAAAATTCAACAAACACTGATACGGCGCGACCGCCCAAGTTAAAGATAATTCGCTACATCACACCAACAAAATCAAGAAAATTCAGAAGTGGCGCCGACCGCCAACAAAAAATCAAGAAAATTCAGAAGTGGCGCCGACCGCCCAACAAAATCAAGAAAATTCAATTCCAAATAAGTCGAAAAAATCGATCGGCAAAATTGAGTCCTTAGTTTTAATTAAGGCTAATCGGCCTAAATTGGCTAAGTCTTAATTTTTAATTAAGGGTTTGCCTAATCAAAGGCGGGAAATCGACCGCCTAATCAAAGTCTTGGAAATCGATCTGCCTAATCAAAGGCCTGGACGGGACGATGAATTCTTGCCTAATCAAAGGCCTGGACGGGACGATGAATTCTTGCCTAATCAAAGGCCGAGAGTTAATGTTTCGCCTAATCAAAGGCACGAAGGGGAAATCGATCTGCCTAATCAAAGGCTCAGAAATCGATCTGCCTAATCAAAGGCTCAGAAATCGATCTGCCTAATCAAAGGCTTGGACGGGACGATGAATTCTTGCCTAATCAAAGGCTCGGAAATTAAAGGCTCAGAAATCGACTTGTCAAAATCAAAGGCTTGGAAATCGATCTGCCTAATCAAAGGCCGAAATATCGATCTGCCTAATTAAAGGCTGGGAGTAGAGGATCCGCCTAATCAAAGGCACAAATATCAAAGTCGAGCCTAATCAAAGGCGAGGTAAGTTCTATTTTAAATTTCTTAATTCGAGTTAAGTTACTTAATGGAAGTTCATTTTCATTAAGATATCTTAAATTTCAATTAAACAAAAAAAAAAAAAAAAAATCCGGTCGACCCAAGTCGATTGGACCGATCTGAAGCCAGCGACCGAAGTCGCGACTCCAATGAACAAAACTCCTAAGTCCTAATGTTTGGGACTTAGGGATTTTATACCCTCGCGAAGGCATCCCTTCGCCGCGACGCCAAGCAACGGAGGCGCCGCCTCGCCGCGACACCGTCAACGGAAGCGTCGCCAGTAACAAAGCCGACGACGCCTCTTCGCATCATCGGCAACCACAGAAACAGCACCGCTGCCTCGCCGCGCCATCAACAAACCACGGAAAACAGAGGTAATCCAGCGGATAAACACTCTCAAATCGGTATCCCCGCCACAAAGCCGGCCGCACGGAAGGGAGGAAGACACAAGTTTTGAAAACCCAAAACTAGGGTTTCAACGAAGAGGACGAAGCAGCCGGGTCCCGCATTACACGGACCCTCCAAACCCGACACGCTGAAATCATATGTTCGGGTCCCGCACGCTGAACCCTAAAAATCCGCCTCTCATACCCGCCTTTATACGGGTCCCGCAATCGAACCCTAAAAATCCGCCTCGCGTGATCGGTAGCCTAACCGATCCCGTGCTTTCGGACATCGAAGATCCGGGATCGCTACCGACAAGCCGGAAGCCTCGAGGGCGGGTTCGTGAGCTCGCCTCTTTCACCCGGTTTCTGCGTAGGAAGACACCGCCGGGCCGATAAACGACGCGACGACGCCCTCCCACCGCCACGCCTCTCCCTCCGGGCCGACAGCAGCCATGAAGAAGAACGATGCGACGACGCCTCCACCGCCGCTCTCCGCCATCTCCGGCGCCGACGACAGCAATACCACCGGCAACGAGCCCAAAATTGCAACAAAAGCGAAAAAGAAAAAGAAAAGAGGGGAAGAAAACACCGTGCAAAGCCAAATCGAAGTCCGAGAAGGTGCAACCGACGTAAACAATGGACCAAAATTCCATTGAACGAGGCGCTACCAAATCGAGCCTCTCAATTGCCAAAGAAAACATCATCAAAATCAAAAGGTTATTGCCAAATCGAAGGTCAGAGAAGGCGACGCCGAAGTAAACGGTGGACCAAACTCCACCGAACCTGGCTCCGCCTACTCAAACCCCGCTCAAGGCGCACAAAATCACGAAAAAAAAAAAGAGAGAAGGTCACGATGAAATCCAGAACGAAGATGGAGTTCGAATCGAGGCCCCGAGCAGAGAAGCCACAAGAACGCCGACTGAATTTGACGAACCGGGTTCCACCGCATCAAAACCCCCCAATTCCTCCTGAGAAGCCAAAAGCAGAAAACACCAAAAAGAAAAGAAATTCATCGCCAAACCAATCAGCAAGAAGAAGAAAAAAAAAAAAAAAAAAAAAAAAAAAAAAAAGAAGAACGACAAAGAGAAGAGCCCAGCAGGCCCTCTCGGAACAATGGCCCTCACTCCATAGAACCGAGGGACAGCGTTGTCATCTCATTGCCTTCCCACAAAAAATAATGGTACAACATCAAAGTAAAGACAAAAGGCAAGGGATTACCTCGCCAAGTGAGAAAAGGAAGCGACGCCGAAAAGACAAAGCGTAACGCCAATGAAGGAAGCAAACGCCGGGGAACGTAAGCAATTATATACACTTAACGAGGCTCTTATTTATAAGACCTCTAACCCTAGAAAAATCCTCCCTCTCTCGGATTACTCTTATCACTTCATAATTTGATTGAGATAAGACATAAATCAACTCGGGTCACCAACCAGCACCGACCCATCCCAAGCAGACCTGACCCATCCGACCAAGCTTATACAAACCCCACCCACCGACTCAACTTTACAAACTCGCCTAACTCAAACCAGTCTTACCTGACTTGACTCCTGACCAACTCAACTCGGTTCGACCCAAGATGTCGGGCCCACAAAGAACCAGGCCCAAACAGCCCATCAAGCCAAAAAGTCCAGGTAAACCTAAACCGGCATCCGGCCAAGCCCACGAGCCAAGGGGCCCACAAAAAAAAAAAAAAAAAAAAAAAAAGAGAGTGGGGGCTTCAAAATGTACATATTCCTAGTGTACATTCGCGAAATCGTACAATTTGATGTGCACATTTTGAAGGGGGCATCCAGAAGAATCAATTTTGTCCAGGGCCCTACACTTACGGTCCCAAATCAAGACCGCATAACCCGGTCAACAAGTCAAAGACCGACCCCACCGATCAACGAAATTAAGCCGCCGATCAAGCTTTAACAAATCAACGGCCAAGATCCCAATTGCCACGCCAAGAAGCTTTTACATGGGCTTACATGTCATCCAAAGTGGCCACATCAGCAGCCAACAAGAATCATACATGGCCCTTGCCTCAGTCTAAGACAGCTCCACTCTTTAAGGAGAACGTTACACAGAAAAAGTCAATTGAGTTACAACCGCTCCAATGAACCCGGTCAATGCAGTTGGAGTCCGATAAGCTTATAAATTCAGAGGACACAAAAGGGATCGGGGAGATCACAGAAAGATCAGAGGGAGATCACAGAAAGATCAGAGGGAGACACAAAATTTTCAAAACGCCCAAAAATCCCAAATCACCACCTAAATCTGAGAGAGCAACAAGCATTCCCCGCCACCGTCTCAAGAAATCGACCGGCCGGGAGCCAATCGAATACCAAATTTTTCGGCTCAAGCTTTGGCAAAATTCAAATTGCCTCGCTCATTCGCTCGTATATGACGCTTGATCATTCGTGGTCTATTCAAATGATCGTTTGTTCTTAGTCGGAGATTGAATCAAAGGAGTTCTAGAAGTCGTACCCCACACAATCACCTAAAAATTACCAAAATACCCTTCAAATTATTTTGTACATTGTACATCGGATCTGTATTTTTCGGTCCACATATTGTACTCGTTTACAAGAAGAAAAAGAGAAGAAAAAGAGAAGAAAAAAAGAAGAAAAGAGAAGAAAATGAAAAAAAATGAGAAGAAAAAGAGAAAAAAAAGAGAAGAAACAGAGAAGAAAATGAAAAAAAAAAAGAAGAAAAAAAAAAAAAAAGAAAAGAAAAAAGAGAAAAAAAGAGAAAAAGAAAAAAGAGAAAAAGAGAAAAAGAAAAAAAAGAGAAGAAAAAAAAAAAGAGAAAAAAAGAGAAGAAAAAGAGAAGAAAAAGAGAAGAAAAAAAGAAGAAAAAGAAGAAAAAAAAGAAAAAAAAAAAGAAAAAGAGAAAAAAAAAAAAAGAAAAGAGAAAAAAAAAAAAAAAAAAAAAAAGAAAAGAAAGAAAAAAAAGAGAAAAAAAAAAAGAAGAAAAAGAAGAAAAAAGAAAAAAAAGAAAAAGAAAAAAAGAAAAAGAAAAAAAAAAAAAAAAAGAAAAAAAAAAAAAGAAAAAAAAAAGAAGAAAAGAGAAGAAAAAGAGAAGAAAAAGAGAAGAAAAAGAGAAGAAAAAGAAAAGAAAAAGAGAAGAAAAAAAGAAGAAAAAGAAAAAAAAAAAAGAAAAAAAAAAAAAAAAAAAAAAAAAAAAAAAAAAAAAAAAAAAAAAAAAAAAAAAAAAAAAAAAAAGGAGATAGAGTAGAACCCGAACTCAAACCCGCCAAACCAACCGTTGCCGGCCCTAATAAATATAGATAGATGTACCTAATATAATACAATTTCAATACTAAGTGATTTACTCAAGAAACATAAAAGATTACGTACGAAAGAGCGGTTGATTCGAATCAATTTCCATTGTGATTTTATGTTATGTAAAAAATACACTTAAAACTGTAACTTAGCTACTTAAAAAATTAAATTAGACCCTAATCAGATGCAGCGATCTTAAGCTGGTGGTCTGAACTCTGAAAGAAGCAGAGCCTCTTCAACATCACGATCATCGTCGTCCCGATCCCAAGAGTACAACCAGAAGAACACGGCGAAGCTGATAAAGGTCTGAAACCCCCAAACCCCCCGCAACAAGGGCCGGCCGGATCGAAATATATATACTTTATTAAAATATATTTTCTATACTGCCACTATAGACCCCCAAAAATAGTTTCCACATATTATATGGTTCTTTAATCTTCTACATTGAAACAAACTAAAAAAAATACACACAACTACAAAAGTAAAAAAATAAAATAAAAAATCCCATGAATGAAAAGAATATTATAATCTACACTCTAGTAGCTAGGTAGCTAAACCTCTTCTGCAGCGAGCAAGGGCTGATGACGATCACCGGCATCACCGGCACCGCCATTAATGTCGTCGGACGCGTACAACCAGTAAAAGAGGAAGCAACCCATGAGCCCTTCCGAACCCCAGACGGCCCAAATCACCGGCGGCGACGAAATCACCGTGGTCGCCATGTACCCGACCATGAGACTCAGGATCACGGAGAGGGACCAGACGGCCCCCTTCAGTACCTCCTGCTCCTTCCGCGACGTCTTCGGCGTCTTCCGCAGGGCCTGGACGAACATAAACAGGAACGCGAAGACGACGTAGAAGGAGACGCCCAAGGCAGCCTTGGGCAGGTCGTCGCCCGCCAGAACGATGTAGGCGATGGCCGCCGCCGTTACGAGCAGAAGCAACGCTTTCGCCAATTTCTCGTCCATTAACTTGGCCGGAGACGAAGAGGGAGAGAGAGAGAGAGAGAGAGAGAACTGCAGCGCAGCAGTACTGGGTATTATAAACTGGGTTTTATAGACGAGAAGAAAGAATGTCTCCCGGCAGAGGTCGGATTTGAAGCAGAGAAGGAGAGTTTGGAATATTCCTAGTGTAATTTAAGAATTTTAGAGGAGCCAGGATTCGTATACTGATAATTTCCGTAATATGTATTTTTACATAATTAGATTAATTTCCATGTTTAAATTCATAATTTCTTATCTTATGACGGAATATATATTTATTTTTTACATAATTCGAATAATTTATTTTTTCAAATTTTTAGATTAAATAAAATTAGTAAGTTGATGAACCGTAGAGCTATATATAGTGCTTAGAATTGAAGTACCATATAATATACTTTTGACTTTTGAGTTACAAAAATAAAAGCCGGGGCCTTTCTTTTATGTAAAAAAAGAGAAAGAGAATGAATAAAAGATTGACACCTTCAGTTTTAGACTCTAAATTAGACCTCTTCCGCGAGCACAGGCTCGGATCCACTCCAAACTTCAATTTTACATCTCGTAGCATATTTAGCATCGCCGGCGTCGTAGAGGAGCAAGGCGTAGAAGGTGGCGGCGCAGCAGGCGCCGGCGAGTCCCCAGACGAGCCACCCCAGCGTCGCCGGCAGCATCGCCGAGACCCGGTACGCGAACAAGAAGTTGAGCGTCGTGGCCAAGGCCCAGACAGGGAGCTTGAGCCTCTCCCGCCTCGGCGAGTCCTCCGGCATCTTCTCCACGGCGTGGAGGCACCAGTACAGGAGCATGAGGACCGCGTACACGGAGACGACGAAGGCCGCCGCCGGAAGGTCGTTCCGGGCCCGCACCAGGGACACGAGCGTGTTCACGGTCAGGAACGCGAGCGCGGCGATGCTGCAGCAGGAGGAGGTCAGTGGTTCGGGGTCGGGGTCGGGGTCGTGACAGATTGTGACGATCGCTGCTTTGCCTTTGAGCTTTATTTCCATGGCGGAAGAGGGGGAATATTGATCCAGAAGAGAGAAGGGGGATGAAGACTGAAGCAAAATGGTGAGTGCGAATATGGGATTGCATCCGACTAGGCTTATATATCGGGTGAAAGACGTGATTTGGGGAAGTGCGGGGAAGGTTCAAATGTTCAGTCGATTTTGGAATTCGTGAGACGTTTTCGATAAACAGGGGGGTTTCGGAGAAACTTCCGAGAAGGAAGAAGGGGATGCCGGTAATACGGCGTTGGTCCGAGGACCAGGCTAATTGGAAGTCCTGTGATCCTGTTGTCTGTTTTTTATTGGGAACTTCAAAGAGTGTGAGGACTACGTTAAGAATTAAGAAGAAATTATTATTACATTATGTCATTACCAGTGTTTGACGACACTCGAATTCTTGGAAGTTGAAATTTTTTTTTTTTAAAAAAAACTTAAAACTCTAAAATTTATAACATTTTATGTCACAAGCTCTAGAATGAAATTGGCTATTATTTTATTTTATTTTATTTTTTTTATTTGGGTAAGACAGTAGGTTTATTGTTTATTTAGCTGTTTCTTGGGAGGGGAGAAAGAAATAGAAGTGCGAAATTGGCAGATAAAAACAAGAAAGTAAAAATAACTAAGTGAGCTACAAAGTAAGATTTGGATCAAATAGGAATTTCAACCAACTGGTGTGTCTAAAAGTTTGAAATTAAGAATGAAGCAAAATTTCCTTCATCCAACTGAAGTAAAGATCAATGAAGAACAGAAGTGTAAGGTGTTCCTGCCTCAATGAAGACGTAGACCTGGTACCCAGAAGCAATAGAAATGGGCAGTTTTCTATCCAGTGTTCCTGTGAATTTGCAGGACATATGATGAGTTATCTGAGTGGAAGCAGCATGTGAATGGAGGAACTCTGACCCATTGGGAGGAAATACAAACAGCATATGAATTAGAAAAACAATTCAAAGATCTGAGTTCCCATTTTCAATCAAAATACCTCAAAAGGACAGTTTCAAGTTGAGGATAAAGGTTCTTTCTTCTTAGTTTTGTATCTAATGGCAGTTAGTTATGAGTTCTTACTCTAATGTACGCAATCAGTTCTAAAACTGATACTGTCAAGGTCTCCCGGATGCTGAAACAAAGACTAAAATGGAAGTTAACATGTTCCCAGATAAAATGAGATTAAACGAGATCCAGGGACTCTTCCTGGCCACTAAGTTGGTTTCCTCAAATGGTTGAGAGTCGCTACCCAGAGGCAGTAGAATTAGACAGTTTGTGTCCAGTATTCCTGTGAATCTGCACGGCATACAATTTTTCTGGCCGGCAGAGGAAACAATAGATACTTGATTTATCTGAGACGAGCAGCTAGCATGTGACTGGAGAACTTAATCCCTTCGGAGGAAGTGGAAATAGTATATGAATGGAAAAAGAATTCAAATAACAGAAATTGACTTTTTTTTTTTTTTAATCAAAATCCCTCAAAAGGACAGTTTCAAACTGAGCATAAAGATCATCCTTACTTCTAACTCTTATATGAGCAATCAGTTCTAAGTTCTCACACTAATGTGACCAAACAGTTCTGAGTTCTTACTCTAACGTGAGCAATCAGTTCTGAGTTCATACTCTAATGTGAGCAATCAGTTCTGAGTTCTTACTCTAATTTGAGCAATCAGCTCTGAAACTGATACCGCGGAGGTCTCCTGGTTGCTGAAACAATGACTAAAACGGAAGTTAACAATGTCCCCAGTTAAAATGAGAGACAATGTGGCCACTACTGAGTTGATCTTCTCATTTCTGCATTTAGAGAGCTTGAGAGAAATTTCCATAAAAGAAATCCTTTCCTTGATAATTGACAAAATTGTGATTGTTTCCCTACTACCTGTGAAAATCAAGTTACCTGCCCATTGCAACCTGCATTTCCCTGAAATCAGCTAGCACCAGGGTTTACTTCCACTAATCTCTCATGGCGCTATGACCAAAACTGCACATGGAGTCAGCCTGGTTCTTCATTACAGAGAGAACAATTTAACTAGCCAACTCATGCTGTCGCTGCTTGCTGTTTGCTGTAGAACTCTTGTTCAAACCAAGACTGGCCTCAACTTCCTTCCAAGCAGTCACAAACTTCCCCGGCAACTTCTTCTTTGCTACCTTGACCACGTCCTTGGCCTCCTTCAACATGGATTTCTTAGCCAATCCCTCCACCAATCGCTTCACTGTCCCAAAGTCAGGAACTTTATTCCTCTTAGAACTCGTCACAAACACCTTCAATGCCCGCTCGTAGTCCCCACTCTTGCAGAGATAAAACATGAGATTCCTGAACGTAGCTGCATTTTCCAAACACCTTTTCCCCTGTGCATCCTCATAAACCTTCATTGCGTCCTCCACCTTGTTGTTCTTACAATAACTAGTCATAAGGTAATTGTAACTGATTATATCGGGGTCCAATCCCAGAGCGATCATTTCATCGAACAGCCTCAGTACATCCTCAGGCTTCCCATCAGGGCTATTGCAGGCATACTTTATCTTAACGTTGTAAACAGCTACATCCGTGGAACATCCTTTCTTCTCCATTTCTTCCCAGATTTTCTGAGCTTCGTCAACCTTCCCCTTCTTGTAAAAAGCATCCAACAGTGTAGTGTAAGTAACTCCTGTGATTTCCACGCTCTTCTCATCCATTTCTTCCAGTATGGGCAAGGCAGACTCGGGCGAGCCCGACTCACAAAGCGATTTGATTAAAATCCCGTACGAAAATTTGTTGGGCTTGATATGGTATTTGTCTGAGAGCTCAGAGAAAAGCTTAGGTACCTGATCAAAATTCTGCGACTTGTTGCAAGACGAGAGAAGAGAATTGAAGGAGACGATGGAGCGTTGCGCACCCAAATCATCCATTTGCTCGAACGTTCGGAGAGCATGATCGAGCATCCCTGCGCTGCCGTAAGCATGAACGAGGGACGCGAGGTAGGGCTCATGGGCGACGTTGGGGCTCTGTTTCTGGGACTCCACTAGGGCTTCGATCTCCGAAAAGCGGCGAGACTTGGCGAGACGCTTCACCGTGAACTCGAGGCCCTTCTTCGAGGAGAAAGAAGGGGAGGCAAATTCTGAAGCGGGGCATTCATTGGCCAAAGCTTTGTCAGAACTGGAGTTGGCTAAGGCGGTCGCCGGAGAGGTACAAAACAATCGGTACTGTCGGAGGAGACGGCGGCCGCAAGGGGATAACGAGAAAGACGCCATTTTTGCCGGCTGCGATGGTTCAGCAGAACTGGAATGTCGAACTCTTTCGAGCAAATGTATTACTCCTTAAATCAGTAAATCATCGGGCCATTAATTAATTTTCGCCTTATTCCACAAATCGAATACTATTTCCACTATTAATTATTTTTAAAAGATATTTTAAATTTTATAATAATTAAAATTTAAAAGATAAATTTATCATTTTGGAGAATTATGACTTTTTTGTTTTCCATTTTTTGTGAGTCACAAGATAACCGAGTGCTTAAAATCTGTTTCTTCCATAATATTACCCCAAAATATTCATTGTTGACTGATGATATTAATCAATTAATCTCTAGTAACTAAAAATAAAAGAGGCATTCTTGTTGTGACATCGATATGATAACTTGCAGCCTGCTAGCCTAATGTAAAACAAAATGCCTGTCATAACTCATAAACACATAATTTATGAATAGCTCTTGTATAATTATTGGGAATACAAGGAATAAGTAAGACATCCACTCAACTTTGTAAGAACAACCTGAAACCCACAAGTACACAGTCAATATTAAGTGACATTCTCAAGACTGAGAATTTTACTGCATTTTGAGGCATGGAAGAAATATTTCTTTCTCAGTTCTCCCCAATCTCTTCTGGCTTCCTTTCAATATGCTTACAGAAGATGGAACCGATTTCAAATCCATTCAGGTTGGTGGCAAGAGGTTTTAGCCCGACAAGACAGACAGGTTAGAGATGAATCAGATGATTTTCCTGCACCCATCCATCAATACCCAGTTTCCATCAATTCCTTTCAGCTCCCCAGTTAGAAGCTCCATCATCACTAAGTGGCCGTGGCTACCGGTTCTGTATGCTCACCCTCATTCAAACCCAGTTTCGCATCTGCATCCTTGGCCTCATTCAAACCCAGTTTGGCTTCTGTGTCCTTAGCCTTCTTATTCAAACCCAGTTTGGCTTCAAGTTTCTTCCAAGCTTTCATAAAGCCTTCTGGGAATTTTTTCTTCACAACTCCAATCACCTTCTTCGCCTCTTCAGGCTCCGAATCCATTGCCAGACCTTCCACCAGTAGCTTTAATGTCCCGAAATCAGGAATCTTGTCGGCCTTAACACTAGCCTGAAACACCTCCAAGCCCTTATCGTAATCCTTATGTCTGCATAAAAAGAACAACAGAACTCTATATGTGGCAGCATTAGCAGAGCAACCATTGAGGGGAAGGGTCTCATAAACCTTCATCGCCTCTTCCATCTGATGGTTTTTACAATACGAAGTCATTAGGTAATTATAACTGATTGTATCAGGCTTTAGCCCGGCCTCAATCATCTCATCCATCAGTTTCAATACTCCCTCTGGTTTCCCACCAGATGCATTCTTTACCTTCACATTGTAGGCAGTAACATCCCGGACGCAACCCTTTTTCCCCATTTCGTCCCAGATTTTCCCGGCTTCGTGGACCTTCCCCTTCTCATAGAAAGCATCCAAAAGACTAGTATAAGTAAAGGAAGTAACCTGTACTTTCTTCTCACGCATTTCTTCGAGAACATTGACGGCAGCCTCGGGGGCGCCAGATTCACAGAGGGCTTTGATCAAAATCCCGTACGAGTACTCATTCGGTTCGATTCGGTACTTCTCGGACAGTTCCTTGAAGAGCTTGGGTACCTCCTCGAACTTCCCCGACCTGTTGCAGGCAGAGAGGACCGCGTTGAAGGAGACGACGGACCGGGGCGCCCCCAGTACGTGCATTTCCTCGAACATCTTCACCGCGTGGTCCACCATCCCGGCGCTCGCATAGGCACGGATGAGGGAAGACGCATGTGCCTCCTGGGTGATCTTGGGGCTCTTCTTCAGGGACTCGATCAGGTTCTCGATATCCGAGAAGCGTCGAGATTTTGCGAGACGCTTGACGGTGATATCTAAGGCGTATCGGTTGGAGACGGTGGGGAGATTGTCGACGGCGGAGGAGAAGATGGCGAGTAGTTTATCGGGGTCGTGCTCGGCTTTGAGCTTAGACTTCAGGGCGGTTAAGGAAGCATCCGGGGAGGTACAGAAGCGACGGAAATGGCGCAGAAGGTGGCGATGGACGGAGTAAGACGAGAAGGAACCCATGATCGGGTGAATCTCCTGAGCTTGGGCGGGGGGAATTTGGGGAAGAAAACGCGACGGAAGGGTTTAGGGTTTAACAGTCGAATCGAATCTAAATAAACGGATAAAAAGAGCGGGCTCCGAAGTCCCGACTCCGGAATCCGAAACCGAAGTTAAATAACAATACGAGGGTAATTATAAGCAAGGCCCCGTAGATGTAGTATTTCTATTTAAATCCTTCAAAGCGACAGTATTCACGACCTTTAATCCATCAAATAGTGAATATTAGAAAAATTCGGTTCAAAATTTTAAATTAAAAAAATAAAAAGATTAGGCCCCTACTAAGGCTGTGCTGCACATGAGACAGGCGTGTGATTGACTTAAAAAATAAAACCCCTAGACAGAAGAACTAAACACTTTTTAGCAACGCTTTGGAGTTTACCTTCGCTTCTTACCCTTTCTACTAAATTAAGCTTCCAAGGGATAATTAATTACAAGTGGTAGTAACCCCTCATTGAAAGAAAGGAGCTGAGGAGATAAAAAGAAGAGATCCCTTTTTTTTAAAAAAAAAAAAATCTGAATTTTTAAATAAAGATATTTTTCAATTTTAACACTAGGTGGGACGTATTTAAGAATTTGATATTCCTATGAAGGTATTTAAAATATGGGAACCAACGTGGGGGTACTTGTAAAAGAAAGGGTAGTTTAATCATTTAAGATGCTTCTGTATTTCTCCTGTGTTTTTAGTTCGTTTACCTCTGTTTGGTGTATCGTCTTCCGAAAGCAGGAAGGAGGAACAAGGATGACCGGTTTGCTCTCGCCGTGACGAATATCTTCAGGGTGAGACGGAGCGGCGTGGCTTCTGATCTGCTCTCGGGTTTTTCTCTTCCATGGAGAAACCCACGAAGCAGCAGCTCTCGATCCAAGAATGGGAAACCCTTCTCGAAGATTTCCAATTTAGCCCTTCCCGCCGGGAAAAATGGTTGTTGCAGCACCCATCTCCCTCGCTTCTCGAGCTCGCCCTCGCCTCTGTTGTCCGAAAGGAATTTTCTGTGAAAATCCAGGTTATCGTCTTCCTCGAAGAAAATTTCGACGTTCTGGTGGGAGAAGAGTCGGTCGGGGACGCTCTTGGGTCTCTTGTGGAGTCTCTGCGCGCGGTGGTTCAGTCACCCGTCGATGGAGTCTCTGTCACGTACTCCGTCAAAGAGCAGATGATAGTATCGGTGGCTTCCATTTTTGTGGCAGCCGGCGCGGTTGAGGCCGCTCCGCGCCATCTCGAGGGACTGGTGGAGTTGTTGCTGACGATTATTAACCGGCCAAACCATGGGCCTGATCGGCAAACCCGTGCTGTAGCGTGCGAGTGCCTGCGGGAGCTGGAAAGGGCGAACCCGTGTCTGCTTGTTGAGATTACCCCACATTTGTGGACGCTATGTCAGAACGAACGGACCCATGCGTCGCAGAGCTACCTTCTTCTACTAACTTCTGTAATTCTCAATCTCATTCGATCGAAAATCCATGTTCCGATTCTTGCCACTTCCCTCCCTTTGATCCCTTTCAATATTCCCGTTTCGCTTGTATCAACTGCTGCAAATAATAATAACAATAACAGTTCTGGTAGAGACTTGAATCTTAAGGAGATAAGGAGAGTAGTGGCTTTCTTGCTTGAACAACCACAGATTCTCACCCCCTGCGGGATGATGGAGTTCATGGACATGATAATGGAGGTGGGTTCCGCGCTGGAGCTGCAGGTTTCTCTTCTGAAGGTGCAGTTCTCTGGCCTGCTTTACTCGTATGACCCTATCCTATCCCATGTTGTTCTTACCCTCTATTCCCGTTTCTCAGATGCCTTTGAAGGCCAAGAAAGAGAAATTGCTCGGCGATTAGTCCTAAAATCCAAAGAAATGCAACAGCATTTGGTTTTCCGTCTCCTTGCTCTTCACTGGCTTTTGGGTTTCCCTGTAAAGAAGGAATCGGTAAAGAAGAGGTCTATTATGCAAATGGTGTCAAGTTTGTACCCAACTGTATTTGACCCCTTGGCACTGAAAGCATTGAAATTAGACTTGCTTGCCTATACAGCAAATTGTCTTGACTTTTCAAAGTCGGAAGAAGTCCCAGCTGAAATTGGTAGCTCGAGACTCTCTGCAGTGACTCTCTTTGAAGAGGGTCTTATTTGTGTTTCGTCATTCAAATGGTTGCCTTTGTGGAGCTCTGAAACCATGGTGGCTTTTCATGCTATCCATAAGTTTCTCATTGGAGCTGTTCCACATTCGAGCTCAGATGCTTCTTCAGCTGAACTCCTGTTGGATTCTACCATATTCCGCAGATTGCAGGTAAGCAGAATGATCAAATAATAAAATACAACTCCCTGCTTGTACCATTTACAGTCTGCATTTGTTCTCTTAACTATCTTTTTAGTATCATGTGCTATGCTTGCACAAAACCTACTGCCATGTGCTGCATTAAGTTTAGGTATCTGAAAGATTTATGCTTTAAGGGAAAATGAAAATCCAATATGATAAATAGAGCTTGTGTACATGGGGAAAGCTAAGTAAATCATAGCAAAAAATGTAACTCAAATGAGATTAACATTGATATCTTCCACCATCCACCTAATTTGTGCTAGCTCTGAAGAAGAAGTCAAATATTCTTATCATTTAATGAACGGAATATGAAGCCGTGATATAGTAGTAAAAAGTTTCCTTTATTTGGTGGCAAACCAGGCTGAAAGGGATCAAATTTATTCTTTACTCTTATAGGAATGTGCAGAGTGTTCTTGATTTAATTAGGATTTTTATTGAGTTTTTTTCATATATGCAGAACTTTATAGTAAATACTTCCATGGAGTTCCGCAGACTGGTTCCTGTTCTTGTGTCCTTTGTAGATCGCTTGCTGGGCTGTCATTCTCACCGCTGGTTGGGTGAGCTGCTTCTTCAAACGCTTGATGAGCGCCTTCTTCCGAAACTTGCCAACAATCACCATTTGGCATCTTACTTTCCAATCTTCAATAGAATTGCCAAGAATGAGTCTATTCCTCCTCGGAGTTTGTTAGAATTGCTGACTTCTTATATATCTACTCTTGTGGAAAACCATACCCCTGATACAGGATTAAAATCATGGTCTCATGGGAGTAAAGTCCTAGGTATTTGTAGGACCATGCTCATGCACCATCTTAGTTCCAGAGTTTTTATTTTGCTATCCCACCTTCTGGCCTTCACTTGTCAGTTCTTTCCTGATCTGGAAATTCGTGATAATGCAAGGTATAATCAACCTCGTTTTGGGCATGTAATTTTGACTGATGACATAGCGGCCTTTTTTATGTTCTTATCCTTTTGATTTTTAATTTCAGGATCTACCTGCGTATGCTTGTCTGTGTTCCTGGAAAGAAGCTGAGATACATACTGAACCTAGGGGAACAACTTCCTGGAGTTTCACCATCACCTCATCTCAGCTCTTTCTTCCAGTCCCAAACTCCTCAGACTTTTCGAGACAAGAAATCAAGAGATATCTCATCATACATCCACCTTGATAGGTTAAAACCACTTCTTATTAAACAATCGTGGTCACTTACCATACCTACCTTTGGCACTGAAAATAATGCACCCTACTATGGCGGCATCAGAGATGGGGAACCCCCAACAGGACCTGAAGCAGACAAGGAGGTTGAAAGCTGTCCTGAAGTTCAATCCATCCCTGAATCTGAGAGAATCGACGCACAAAAAGAGCCTCTGCGTGTGATGAATTCAAGGGATTCTGAGGTTTTGCAAATCCTAAGGAGGCATTTTACAGGCATCCCCGACTTCCGTCATATGACTGGACTTAAGATAAGAATACCCTGTACGCTAAGATTTGAATCTGAGCCTTTCAATCGCATTTGGGGAATTGAAAAGTCCACAAAAAGTTCACATGAAATGGATAGTTTGCCAGCTTTATATGCTATAGTAGTCTCTTTTTCTTCTTCTGCACCATATGGGTCCATTCCAAAGTTTCATGTACCTTTCCTGCTTGGCCAACCTTCACATCAAGGGGACTCTTTAGCTCAGAAGAATCAACTTGATATTGTGCCTTCACAAAATGGATCAGACCAAGTTGTTGAAGATGAAGAAAATGAAAATTTTAAAGCATCAGTTGTCATTGAATTGGAACCTCGGGAACCAATGCCTGGCCTGATTGACGTAGGATTTGAGGCCAATGGAGAGGATGGACAGATTATACAAGGATCACTTCAGAGTATTATGGTGGGCATTGAAGACATGTTTCAAAAGGCTACTCTTCCTCCTGATATCCTGAAAGATTCAGCTCCACAGTACTACTCAAGCCTGTTTTCTGCCTTGTGGGAGGCATGTGGTGATCCTGCCAACATTGGAAGGGAGATCTTTCCCTTGAAAGGAGGGAAAGGTGTTGCCACAATCAATGGAACACAATCAGTCAAGCTGCTAAATGTTTCCTCTGATTTTCTGATTCAGTCAGTTGAACTTCATTTGACTCCTTTTGTTGCTAGTGTGATTGGTCATCCCCTTGTGGACATTGTGAAGGATGGCAATATTATCTCAGATACTGTTTTCAAAGATGGTGAATTCTTCGAAAGCGAAGTTCTTCCACTGAAGTATACAAACGATACAAGTGATGGACATAGTCCCTTTGACATCAGTAGAGGGAAATTGGGTAATTTACATGTTTTAATCTTCCTTCCACCTCGGTATCACCTCCTGTTCCAGATGGAGGTCAGTGATATTTCAACATTAGTTAGAATCAGAACGGATCATTGGCCTTGCCTTGCTTATGTGGATGATTATTTGGAAGCTTTATTTTTTGACACGAAGAGCTAGTTTCTGCACCTCGGCTTTGTTCTCCTTCAGGGAAAGATTCTGGTCACGTTCTCTGCTTTTACCCAAAGGTTGCTGCCAGTCCCAGATAAGTTTGTCTCACAAATTATTTTGTTCAGGGATCATTTTTGCCTCCCAATAAACTCGCTCTGTATATACTTTTTGAGATATCCGATTCCTCCATCTTGTATCCCCGTTGAGCGCCAGAATGTAAAATTTGTTACTTTTTAGAATGAAAATTTAGTTCTTGCCACTCTTTGTGAATGATTTCAGCAGCTTGAGAACTGAAACTAGAGGCACTGTACAGGCAACTATTGTGGTGGGCATGTCTCTATTGTGCGTCAATTTGAGCAAAACTTTGATCTCCTTCACAAGTGATACACCGAACAAAGCAGTTTTAATATCTTTTTGGTTCTGGAGCTGCGAACAACTGCAAAAATCAGCTTAGGTTGGAGTGAGGCCACTCTTGGCTTCGTCAGTTCGTGATTGATGAAAGCGCACCAAAAATTTTTCCGCACCTCAATCTTTATCAAATTCCAAATATCTATAGGTACGCTGGGTAACCAAATGATTTTCATTCCTTTCGACAAAGAGAAGATGATTGACCTAAAGGTTAGTTTTGAATAACAGTGAACTTTTACCTGATATATAACTACAATGGCAATGCTAAATCTGTCCTTGATCCATAAAGACAGATCCGCAATTATAAAGATATAAGTGACAGAAAGAAGACAAAGGATGAAGAGGATACGACCATTTGTGCTTATAGGCTATTTTTGCCCATGGGTTCTTCTCACTACATGCGGGGAATTCCTCGAATCAGAAGCAGATCTGTTTCTTCCATCCATATGCTGCTGCTTCACTTCGTTTGGTTCAGATGTTGACTTCAGCTTCCGCTGCATATCCTCAGAGTATCGACGCCAGAGCGATTCTTTATCTTTACTAGGCAATTTTGGATATCTAAGGTCAGATTTCAAGAGCTGTTTGGCCATAGACCAGGAAGAAAGAATAGTTCTCCCATCTTCCGTCACTTTGGCTGCCGCTTCTGCAGTTATGACCTCTGATAGAAGGACGCGGAAATCTCTTACACAGCGCTGAGATATCAAAAACAGCACACAGAATCAGTAGAGGTTTTGGTATTAAGTAACAAATGCAAATGGCACCCACTTGAGCATAATGAAGAGTTATAACTTAGTAATAGTTTAACTACCAAAATGGCCTCCGTTTAAGAACATGAATAAAGAAAAATATTATTCATTGCATAATTATCTTGCCATTTCGCTCTTATTAAAAAGTCATTCATACACCTGTTCATCCCACCTAAAAAATAACGATTCAAATTCAGAATGAGGAGAAAATGCCACTCCATCTAACGATGGCTGATATTCATCAGAGGTGGTTGCGTTAAAAAATTACCAAACTGTTCTGGGACGAGGTTCCTACATATGATGTGTAGTTCAATATTAAACTAGAAAGTTTATACACCAATATGACAAAAAGGGTCACTGAGCATTTCATCATCATTTAATAGACAAAGCAAGCAAAATGCAAAAGGAGATATTGAGATTATGTGTAGTCAAGTCAAAATGATTTTTGGTTTGTAGTGAAGAATGAAAAAGATATTACGTACGACTGCAGAGATTAATTAACATTTTGCAGCTAAGTAAGCACAGTTTGAGGCTTCTACAGTATGCAACTCACTTCTAGTTTGACACTTGGACTGCTGTTATAATCGCCCACAAAATAATTATTAACAGTTTTTCCTTGACACGACTACTAGAAACTGAATGATTTATGAGTTATATTGCATTGAACAACATTCCAGAACAAATAAAAAATGATGCTCAGTCATAGTCAAAAAATATTCCCATGCCAGAATTTAAATGTATTATTAGGACTTGACACTTTTAATTTCTTGCAATCCTTAACAAGATAAAGGTGATAGTTCAATCTATCTTCGACTCAGGTTCCTTGCTGCAAGATCTAAATACTATGCGACATTATATTTCAAAATTCAAATTTACCTCATATAAAATCTTCACATGCTCCCGAAATAACTTCTCTATGTCACCTTTGTCCAGGTCAGGGTTGGTTGTACGCCCTTGGGGATCCTTCTCCAACTTGGGCTTAGATTCAGTCCAAGATGCCTACAAAATTACAAGACGTTTAAGACCTCTGAATGGCATAACTTCTTCCGGCGATTCAGCAAATCTCTCAACTCTTTGTTTTTTCTCGAAACAAAATCTGTCCAATTGAACTTTCAAACTAATTGTGAGGTAAATTCAGAAATTTATACAGTCAATTCCCAAAGACTCAAAAGTAGTGTTTGTTCCACAAAGAAGAAAGAAAGAATGAAAGAAAAACCCAAACTAACAGCTAACCTTAGGGTCTTTAATTGTTTCTACAAGTAAAGCCTGAAACGAAGCTACAGCTTCCTTCCTGCGAACCTTCACCCGTACTCGATCCATTTCTTGCTCTTCTCTTTCTTTGCGTTTGCGCATCTCACGCTCCCTTTCTTTCAGTTTGTCCTGGAAGAAAAATTTAAAACTCAATAACACAGTAAAACAATGGAAGTCAAAACCCAGAAGATTTTGCATTCAGTTTCTCTTCTCAAAATTGTGAGGCTTTTCATCACAACAAGAGAAGAATACGAGAGGCACACAACAGAGATGGGTCACAACCTAAAAAGCAGCTGCAGAAAATCAACATACAGCGGTAAAAACCTCCAAAGGCAAATACAATATAAAATACTATATTATCCCCTGTACAGATGAATGATACATAATACATAATACATTTTGCAGTTTTGCATAAATCCTGTGGATGAAAAACTATCAAAGACCCAGTCAATGGAAAACTGTGTTTCCACACAAATTAAGAAAGAGGTTTAGAAGCAAGGACATTCCAACTTCAAATTTTAACAAATGTGCAAGCTACATGAATGTACAATCAAATTATACTCACCTGCTCGTTTCTTTTGGCTTTTAAAGCTCTTTCAGCTTCCTCCTCGGCAGCTTTAAGTTCAGTTATATACTCATTAAATAAAACCTCCCTATCTTCATGCTTCACAAGTTTGTACCTTGGATCATTTCTCAGGCCATCCTTTAACTGAAGCACCGCCAAAATTCACAATCTCACATTTCAGGGAAAGTACATAAGAATGATATAAAAATATCTCTACAGTTCAGTCACTTTTTTCTTTTTTATAAATTAAAAAATGTAACTTTTCCAGTAAAGGTGAAGTTCAGCATTTCCAGTGTGCAATAGGAAAAACAGAAGACCTACTCTTGACCAACGACTAGTTGTAGTTATGTCTTCCTTCTCTCGGAGCATCGATTTAAAGTTGGAAGCTGCAGCTGCACGTCTCTCTTCAGCAGCTTTTTTCAAAGGAAGAACCCTGGGATTCAAATCCATGGAACATATTACAACATAAAGAGGCACAAGTGAATAAAAAACTCAATGGCGGAAAGAACACGTCTCTCACAGAAAAAAAAGAAAGTGCAATTAGATTTCATCTTACATAGGAAAGCAGCATACATGGCCAAATAACAATCATCTTAGATGTCAAAGCAGCATACATGACCAAATATTGATCAAGCACATAAATTGAAATTGATCAATTTGCAAATTCCTCAGCATACAATACGAAATCATGAACAGTTCAAGTATTAAAGACTTACTTCTCATTTAATAATATTTCTCTTTCTTTACGATCCAAAGCTTCGAAGCGTGGATCATTGCCCCACTTCCTTTTAAACATTTGGTAATCAGTTTTGTGATCAATATCCTGTACATGCAAATGGTCAGCCACAAGAAATTTCCTGAAAGAAATAAAATATACAAAAGTTCTGACTATCTAAATTCACACTTTTTATAAGGTATTTCTGTCAGCAGAACAGCTGAAAATGGTAGGGAAATCTAACACAAGGCCATAATGAAACCTCTGAAGCTTCTTCAAGTAGTTGTTTGAAACCATCTACTGCAGCCCTTTGAGCCGCTCTTTTTTCCTTGAGTTCCTCTTCAGCTCGAGTTCGAACATAATGCTCAAATATTGCTCTCCGTGCACTGTAACTTGGAATAGCCTGTACAGTAAAAAAAGACTCAAGAAAAGTTCTCAAACCAAGGCTATGGCAATCTCGGTGGCAAAAGATGTCAAGTTTGATCAGCTTTCTGTACATGAATACATACACTATGCATTCATGCAGAACACTAGCATTCCCCAAAGTTACATAAACCATGTTGACTGCATCATGGCCATCTCCCCATTTGGAGCCTTCTTAAAACCATTTTACAAGAACTAAATCTTTCAAAACAATGAAAATTTCAAAGACGACTTGTGATTTCCGCTCATCTTGTTGAACTTAATAGTTGATGAAAATCCATTCCAAAAGACAAGAAGAGGCCTCTTTAATCTAAGTCACATCTCTTTATCAATGGGGCAAATTAACAGGGAAATCATATGTAAGCATATTATAGTCACATCACATTTGAACCCATGTCCATCTAAGATTAGGCGCACCCAGTTTTCATTTAAACGTTACCCCATTTTTTAAGAAAAATATGGTGAAATCTTTTATTGATCTATCAAAAATGAGGTATGGTAATAGTGTAAGCAGTAAACATGCTTGAAAACAGACAAACTGGGCAGCTCCTAGAGTGATAAGTTATAAATTAGTTACTAAAGACTCAAAGGCATTGCTGGTGCATAGTGAGGCTTTGAAGTGCTAGTTTTTGCTAGTTTATCGGCCTCAGAATTGGCTGTCCTGGGAAATTTTTACCAGGGTATTACTTTCCCAACTGCTAAGTCTGAGATCTCATAAAAATTTGCCTTCAATTTCCATAGAACAGACCCATTCCTTTTTGCCCAACCAATCACAACTTGGGAATCCCCTCCAATAATTATTTCCTAAATGGAATGCTCATGAAGATTCCTTCAATAATTTTTTTTTTATTTAACCATTAAATTTAAACAACATAATCTCACAAATTTTAGTTATTCTCATTCCACATTTATTATTCCATGAATTCATACTGATGATCATTTTCTATTTACTCTTTCTTGTAATTCTATCAAGTTTCTTTATGATGAAACAAAAATTCTGTCATCGTTGTAAATAAAATGAAGGAACAACATTCTTCTCAATGAATTAAATTTTCTAAAGAGGAACAAGGTGGGTGCAACCCAAGTCCAGCCTTTTTTCCCTCTTTTCTAATACCCTTGCAAAAGGTGGAGAAGAGCCAAAATGATAAAGCAAGAAAAATCTAAAAAAAAAAAATGATAAAGCAAGGATCAAGTCAAGAATGAAAAACAAATCCATCCGGTCATTAATTTATCAAAACTACATGGTCCAACAAACCTGATTCATGGACTTCCAGTTGTTGGAAAAGGCCCAAAATTCCCGTACTAAGTAATTCATAACCTTTGGACTCAACAAACCTTAAAACGTGGATCAAACAATATCTTAGGCAGTTCTTTCTCCCATTTTGAGAATGGTGCAACTCCTCGTTCTTTAAGCATCTCCTACAGAATCATTAAACAAATAATGGGACAGAAGAGTATATTCAGAATCACTTAAAAACTGCCAAGACCCGAATATTTGGGATTTATTCTATAGGCAAAAGTTTGAGCTTCAAAATCAAAACTCAAGATCAAGTAAGAGATGTACCTTGAACTGCTTAATGCATTCCTCCTTAGTGGGTCCACTGTCTCCATCATCTGAATCAGATGAGGAATCTGACATATTCCCATCACCATTAGCATCTTTGACTTTATCTTTGCTATTCTCACTCTGCTGCCCCTTTATTGGAACCTCAGCAGCACGTAGACTATTTACATCTGATGTGACAGGTGCAGAAGAGACTTGATGTGGCGAGGAAACAGGAATTGTACCAGGATCCTGTAGCTTCTTCTTTACCAAATCTAATGCAGATGAAGACACAAGACCTCCTGAAGGTTTTAGGGAAGTAGCATCACGACCACCAGTAATAACTGCTGGAGCACTTAAACTAACAGGTACTGATGCTTTATCTGTGACTACAGTAGGGTTTGGGGCAGTTGTTGCATTTGTGCTTGCAGAATCAGCTTCCTGCTGCTTCCTCAATTCAGTGACCTCCTGCGGGACTTGCCAACTACTGACCTGAAATGGAGGCAAGGTGCATCAAATAAAATTTCTCCATTATGCTATTGAGAAGGGGAATTTCTCCAATATGTTCAGAGAACCAAAATAGCACGTTTTATCAGATCTAATATCGTCTTCAAATTCAATAAGACCCTTGCCTTTCTTAAAGTCTCATGCTAAGTTAACCTACTTTTGGGGGGGAGGTGAGAGAATCAATTCTAGATTTTTTATTTGGTATTACCATATTCAGCAAATACCATTTAATGTGAGTTCCTAAAAAAATAAGGGAATAAGAAAAATATAATTTGACAATGATATACCATAATCTGAATTTGAACTCAACAAACAAGACTATGCTAGAGCCAACTCAATAAAGATCCAAGGTAAGAGCCCTGAGCATAGCTCAGTTGGTCTCGCTCGGGTAGAAAACACGGGAGGTCTCGAGTTCGAGCCTCCGACAGGATATTAGGTTGGGTTATGGGGTTTAAGTATGCAAAAGGCTCAAAAAAGATCCGAGGGAAAAGTAGTAATTTAACCAGCTTTCAAAATAAATCCTCCCCTTATTCTCAAAAATCCCCTCCCTCTCTACAAAGGCTTTTAAGAATTAACCTCATAACATCTGGGAGAAAACATAACTGTATTTTTATAATATAGACGCCATCATAATTTCCATTATCATTGTTACTACTGCTAAGAACACTTTTTACAGTGAAAAACTTAAAAACAAGAGGTAAAAAATATGAGAAATAACACTGGACTCAAGAAATTGAAACTTTTTTTCACCACCAAAGAGTTAAATGAAGCCGACGAAATGGTAGTGGGGGTAGCACTTTGGATATCCATATTGACTAACTAAAATATGAGGATAGTTGCACATTATGTAAAATCCATTGTATGTTGATTTAAAAACTTCTAGAAAGTTCTCTCCACACATTGCATCAGGACACATTATATTGGAAGCTAAATGACATGCTACCTAGACTACCTCTTGCAAAACCAGGACCTCGTAAATTTATACCTTCGTCTTGCTGTTGTAGTAATACTTTTTGCCATCATTTGTGGTGACCAATGACCAGTCAGTGCCAACCAGCTTCTCACTGGAGAGGGAAAGTAAAATCAATGAGATAAGAAAATAACAAAAAAAAGATGGAAAAAGATAGTTTTCACTTGTTTCACCATGCTTTAATATAATGTTAATGGTCAGAAGGTAGTAATTACATCTCCAAACATTTTTCATCGAATACATGGCACAATACCTTGTCATACTACCAGTCAATGAATTATCTAAGTAGTTTAGGTCCAAAGGAAACATAGTCAACATTTTCTTGACTAAGATCCTGAATCCACTAAAAACTCAGCCAAATATATATATATATATATATATATATGACATTTTACAACAAAACCTAGATTCTAAAATACATAATTGCTATTGCATTCATCCTTTTACAACAGCCCCCAATAATATGCAAACACATAAATGGCTGCAATCAGCCAATGACTCTTCACTGAAGGATGTTAAAACTTACAAGGTTACCATTCATAAAGTTCTTTGTTTTTTTCTGTCTTCCTATAGTCATTATCATATGAGAAGTCACAAAATCTGTGTAGATGATATGAAGGCCTCATATATTTAACATTATAAATATATATAGATGTGTCATTCAGTGAGGAGTTAGGCAGCAGAAGCAGCATCTAAGATGTTGACATTAGGCATGGATGACAAGTAGCAAAGTGATAAAGACGGAGATGAAGAGGCTAACAGGTCTAGAGATTCACAACAGAAAATCAGAAGACATACCATGAGACTGGAGTTGGCTGAGCCGTGACTCTGTCAGGCTGCAAAATAGCACAGCATAAAATATTGCATCAGGAGAGGATTATAAAATATCCCAGTTGTACAATGTCAACTAAATTAGGAACTGTCAAAATGTCTTCCCTAGCCATGAGAATCAACAGAAGAAAACAAATACCCACCTCCCCTATGAAACTGGAAGGTCTCTCATATGTTGATTCTCCAGTCAGAGCATTGTAATAATAGACAACTCCAGACTCAGTCTTGTGTGCTGTCCACGCATCCGTATCATCCTTTTTTGAATTCCCGTCATCCTTTGCAGCGAGGTCATTAACTTGTTTATCCTGGACTGAAGTTTATACTAGCAATAAGTTAATTATTAGACAAGCTATCAGGAAAATAACCTGGTTGACTAGACAATCAAACATACCAGTCCCTGGAGGAGGGAATTGACTGCCAAAGCTGTTGGCTGGCTCAACAGGTCCAACAGGAGTAGAAGTTCCTCCAGGAGGTCCTACAGGGGGCACACCCGGTGGCTGTGAATCGGCTATAGGTAATGATGGAATTGATGTGCCACGCATTGGCATTTGAAAAGAACCAGGGATGACCCCAGGATAAGGTACAAATGGAGGTCGCTGCAAACCACTCACTTGAGGAGGATGAAACCAAGGTGCCTGAGGTGGTGGGACCATAGCAGGTACTGGTGGAGGATACGTTGGTCTTAATGATGCCGAAGAAGGATCCATTGTCATTGGTCTACCAATCGTTGTAGAGGATAATGATGGTGTCGGAAGTAGAGTTGGTGGTCCAACATTTACTGGCATCATAGGCGGAGGTCGTGGAAATGTAGGAGCAATGCCAGAATCATGAGAAATGTTCTGCATCCCAACATGAAATATAATCAATTACAAAACGCTGAAAAATTCTATTGCAGTAATGGACTCCAAGAAGGATAACTTACAGCATTTATAGGTACATTTTTCTGAGAAGCTTCTAGGGCAACAGAAGATTGGGAAGTAGCACCGAATGGAAATACTACTGGAACTGGTGGCCCTTTTGAAGCAGAGAAAGCTGGCTGCATTGAAGCAACCATGTTGGGTGACCCAATACCTGGAACATGTGGATTGGATAATCCTAACTGCCCAGGAATGGGAAGTTGAGAGGTCATTGTTGTGACCGGATTAATCTTACTCCCTTGCAAATTACCTGGAATAGCACCCTGAAATGCAAATAAATTGGAGAATAATCAGAATATACATCTATGAAAAAAGGGTGTCGATGTCCAACAATTCTTTTGTGGGTCAAACGTGAGGAGATGAGTGAACCAACAAAAAGGTGATTATTCAAACATACAGCTTAGTGGTTCATGGCATAAGTTACGGTCTACGCCCAACAGTAAAACCACCATTCCAATACCCATTCACTGATGCTGGTGAAGAGCAAAATCTCTAAACATGCTAAGAGCATGATCCAAGATTCAGACTAATTGTCTTTCAACAGAAAATAAAATAAAATAAATAAAAAACTAAGAAGACCCACAGGGTTTACCCAAAACATGTGTGTCCATATAGAGAATCTATACCAGAGAGAAAAGTTCCCCGATAAAAAGATAAAAGAACACGTCAAACTTCCTCAAAAAAGTAACATGTCAAACTTCCTCAAAGAAAGAACACGTCAAACTCTTTATTTATTTTGAGAGGCAGCCACAAAAAAAAAAAACATAATGATCTTCACTGTTCACACTCTAGAGATGCAAATGGCCAACCTAAACCAAGTTCACATGCAATAACCACATGTAGTGCAAGTGATTTTTTTTTTAAATGGCGATTTTATTGCTTTCTAAGTTTACAAGAATAGGCTAAAATACATAAATTACAAGGGCCATTGTAGTCCTATTAGCATTTCTCTTCTACTTACACCATCCTTAGCCAAATGATCAGCTAAAGAAGATTAATGTAGTGCAAGTGATTTGAGTAGCAAAAGTTACATTTTTCACCACCAAAAAGTCAAACTACTCTAGTAATTTATCTATGATTAATTTCGGGCCAATTGTTCAAGACACATGACATACATACATATCAGCCTCTTGGAGAGCTCATGAGGCTTACACTGATAGACTGAAGTTGCTGTTCACTTGGAGATGTAACATTGGCTTGTGAAACAATGTTGTAAGAAAAAGACGCTCCAGCTGCAGGAGACTGGCTGTTAGATAGACGATGGAGGGCTTCTGCAGAGGCAGGTGGAATTAAAGTTGGAACCTGGCAGAACACACTCGTAAAATTAACAGATTTCAAAACAGAATTTCTCTGTAGCTGAATATCACAGGAGTAGTTGGAAATACCGCAGTAGAGGGTTCTGCAGGATTGCTAGAACAGGCATTGTATGAGAAATAGGGGGCATGGACCACATGACCAGGGGAATCAACAAATTTCGCTCTGATGGACTCTTGAGAGTGATCACTTGAAGGAGCTTGCGAGTCCAAGAGAGGCATCGGCAAACTTGATGCTGGTGATGAGATAGGTGTTTGTGGAGTTATATTAGAAGGTGCAGTCTGTGCCTCTCCAGGTGAAGACATTCCCAACCACCTGCATCAAATTAATGTTTTTCAAAAACAAGACAGATAACAAAGAACAGAGATAAGAACCACAAAACATTTTCAGAATAACCATATAACACTTTGACAAAGTATCAAATCTTAAAAACTTACGGAAGTGTGAAACAAAGTTATAGGAGATAAAGTAATGACTTTCAGGGGATTTTTTCTAAAGAAATGGTAAAAAAATTCATTGAGAAAAGAAAGAATATAAGGCTTGCAAGAACTTTAACAACCCAGGTGCAAACCAGCCAAACAAAAGCATGAGTTCAAAAGCAACACACCAGCATGACCAGTGATCTCGAAAACAAGCATCAACGGCAAGTTGTAAGCTGATGGGGGATGTTGCTGCCCATAACTTATTTTCAGGGTCGAAGAAAAATTGCAAATAGAAGTTTCACGGAAGTACTTTTAGCTCCAATGCAGTGATGTCTTCCATCTTCCACCAAAATATCCTCCGCATACACAGATGATGATGTGAACTTCAACAAAGAATCCTGACCAAAGGTGACTAGTTTCAAAATACACTCATAGTTAAACGTTTTCTACTATAAATAAGTATGGGCCTTTGGTGGCATCCTCATTTTTACTTAAAATACATTTTACCGTGTTCTAAAACCACCCTCTGAGGTCACAAATTCAAAACTGAAAGCAAATAATATGGGAAAAAAAATAGAACTTTTATCCACCTTCTTCGTACTTTTAACTTTGTCGAAGTCTAACACAATTACTTACAATTTCGTCTCCAACAATAGCACGAAACAAACACAACCCCGGAAGGCCAAAACAGGGCAAAATCCTTACCATCACCAAGTAACAAAAAAAAAAAAAAAAAACAAGCAGAACCAGCGGAAGGCGGGAACACTTAAAATCTTTAGCTTTGTCCATCAAAAAACACCGGAAGGCTTATCTAGCAAGTTGGCCCAGCTAGAGCCCTAGCAGGCAAAAAGACTAACCTGATTGTTGCGAAGGAACAAGCCTTTTGTTTTCGGAAACGGGCACAAATTTCCGCAGCTTCCTGACGACAGCTCGGAGCCCTGCATGCGATAGCGGCGAGTCCTCGTCTTGGGCGCGGGTGCTGAACAGCGGCTACAACTAGAGTCGAGAAAGTTTTTCCCTACTTCTGTTTACTTGCCCAATCGTCAGCTCCACCCCCCGTAACGTGGTTCGGGTGCTTTGGTCGGAGCCAATCCGGCCGAGCGTTAGCCGGGATCGGCCGATTCGGCCCACCTGTTTTGTACATTATTTTGCAATATAAATATTTAATACTTTGCAAATTAATATAGATTTTAAGTTAAGTTCATAGGAGGTGGATCGAAATTAAGCATAAAATTAAAATTGAATAATTCTAAAATTTTATTTTTATTTTTTATTTACTTAATATTTCATACATTCATATTTACAACTGTTTACATAAAAAATAAACAAGGATACTATTATACTAAATGATACTATTTACAACTCTTTGCATCATTTCATTTCCTAGTTTACAACGTAACTCGATCTTCCGTGAAAGCCATTTTCTCTTGATTCCTTAGATGCTGATATGATGTTCGTCAACACTCAAAAAAAAAAAGAGTCGGAATCACTTACCTTGTATTCCCTCCTCGTCTTTTAGAAAGAAAGCATGTGTTTCGCTAGGGGTGTAAACGGGTAATAATCGAAATGGGTAAGGGACTGCTAGACTCGTAACTTTGCCCTTCTTGCTCTACATATGCTGGCACTGACCATGAAAGTTGAAAACAAATGAAAAATGAGTCCTTGAACTGGCAAGAAAATAGGATTGTTCCTGATATATCAATTTAATAGTGTTAAGAAATAGAACAGACATTGCAAAGAGAAATCGCTCCATGATAAGTGCATATGCAATGTAATCCGTGTAATGCACTGAAACTAAAAAATTTCAACTAAAGAACAGCTCGGCACACTTACATTCAAATGCTCATTGCAGCGGAAAGTACGTTTGTTAGATTTTATATGGTTTCAAATAAAAAAATTATAAAATAAAACACCATGACGTTATGGGTGTGGGGTCCACTTCTAGAAACATGTTAATGAATGTTTGGTATAGTAAATAATGGTCAGCACATCCCCCTATAGAGGTAAGGTTAAAGGGTTTATTGACTTAGAGAAGCACTCCTTTAAATAAGAGGATGTATCCTTTTAATTAGAGGATATCTAATTAGTTAGGGGATGTATCTCTCTTTTAGGGGATGTATCCCTTTAAGATAGTCATTATTGAAATACCCTTTGAGAACCTATATGTACCTCCATGGTCTTACAAGTGAGGCATGCGAAGCACACCCAGTCTGGCTGAAAGGGAGTAGGCTTATCACTTGTAGAAAATTGTTCCGAAGAGATTTGTGCTAAAGGTGTTCGTATGTTTGTGGAATTCCAGTAAGTGATCCCCGTATCGTATTCTTCCATTCTCAAATACTTCAAGATGAAAGGTACACATATTATGTTCCCTATTTATATTCAATTCAATGATGTATGTAATGGTTTTTCAGTGTAATTGAGATATATAATTATTTTCATAATATGTATTTTGATTTATTAGACATAAAGTCTAACAACGTTTTCTGCTAGCAATTCGCAGTTCCCTGTGAATTTGTGAATTGCATGTAAGAGATGTGTCCATTAGAAGCTAATTATATTACTAATTATGATTAAGTTAATTTAGTATCATTAGACAGTAAACCTTGATGAGGCGGTTTACGTGTCTATAAAACAAGACTTACCACAGTCCACCGATCATCTCCTTCTGGAAGTCACGACACATCAGGGTGAAGGAAGCGTGATCGGTGTTGTTGGCCTTGTCGTTCTCCTGTCGTTGTGCTTTATTTTCTTGCTGGTTGAAACAGGTAAGTTTTCTACGACCGTTTTTATTTAACAGTGGTATCAGAGCTGTGGTTCTGTAATCGACGTTGTTCCTTCTTCAAGATGTTCTTCATTTTTTTAATAATCTGTGTGTGTTCTCTTTTCATCTTTCTTTTATTTTGACCATGAAAAGCGTCGCTCGACGGCCAAACTCGTTTGTGCGACTTGTCGGTATGAAGGGGATGCTCTAAACGGATCTCCTTCTGTTTTGCGGTCCTCGAGGAGATTATTTATAGGGATATATTTGAATTTTTGGAATTTTGGATAAAATATGAGAGCAGAGAAAATTTGGAACGTCATGGATGTTGCAAAACGAGCACGGGACGATGGCACCAACTTCATCATACCGTCCTCTTCTCTCACTGTTGAAACTTCTCTGCCATTGCCTCAGCTTAAGCCTCGTGTTATCAGCAGCACCGTTGCAGAAGTTTCCTCCCGAAACCGTTTCAAAAATTCTTTTTCAGCGGTTCAGATGGCTGGAGGTCGGGGAAGATCTCCAGGCGTCAACACAAGTTCTGAGACGGTTTAATTAAAATCACCTCATTTGATGGGTTATTAAATCACTTTATAATAGGTTCAAGTTTTGTTTGCTGAACCCAGGTCAGAAAGTGACTAGTGATAGAATCGACCCATATTATGTGAAAGGGTATGGTTCACGACTTTAGAGATGTCAGACAATCTGAAATTTGAACACTATGTTCAAATAATTAAGCTCTATTTTATGTCAATTTTTGGGTTTTGATTTAAATTTAATAATGTCATATTTTATTGCCTTCTCATCATGAGTCAATTATGATTAATTATTTATGAGATGGATTATGATTATTTAAGATACAAACATGCTCGGATGGTTATTTTAATTGCACTTGCATGTGTTTGATGTATCTTATGATTGTTGTTATCAATTGTATATGTCTTTCTTGGTTAAATAAATATCAGTCCTAGTAGGCCTAAGAAGAACCCTAGTGGGCCTAAGAAGAACCCAAAGGTATACTTGGGTTTTTGGATTGTGGTTCATTTACATTGGACTTCAGGAGTACCCAAAGGTACAGTGGGGTGCCAGTGTGGGCACATTGAACTTTAGGAGTACCCAAAGGTACATTGGAGTGCCAGTGTGGGCACATTGAACTTTAGGAGTACCCAAAGGTACACTAGAGTGTCAGTGTGATTTGTAATTAAGTACATTGATAACACAAAGAAATTTAATTTAGTGGGCAATAATAGTAGACACTCTATGACAGGTCCAAGAGTAATCACCCAAAGGTGGGACTTGAGGAGTCTGGGGGTGTCTCTATTTGGTCATACAAGACTCTTGAGTGACCACCCAAAGGTGGAATTTAAGCAAGTCTTTAGTATGTTTTTTTTTTAAGCACTTTATTATAGATATTCTTCAGATCCATTAGCGACCACCCAAAGGTGGAGTTTTTTTTTGGAGTATGTGGTAAATATGATTGTTTTGTGTTCTCAGGTAGAGTGTGAATGGGTCAATTACCAAAGTCATCTAATTTCTTTGATATTGATCTCTTGACTGGATCAAATTATAACGAATGGCATGAAAAAGTGATGATGCTTATTGCTTCTTACGATTATGATATAGCAATTGAAGAAGAGGAACCAAATGAACCCACTCTAAAAGCTGGTCGTTCTGAGGTTAAAGGCACTGGCAATTTTTTTGGTAAACTTGGTGGACCAAGGGTTCTGGGGACTCAACCTACACCTTTCAAAAATACAAGAAAATATCATAGAACCTGTTATTATTGTAAACAGCAAGGTCACATCAAGTTAAATTGTCCCAAATTAGCTCAGAAGAAAAAGGTTTCTACTTCAGGTAAGTCATATACTTTTGTGTGCACTGAAGTAAATTATGTGAATGTTCCTTCTAGTACCTGGTGGATTGACTTTGGATGTACCACTCATATTGCAAATAACCTACAGGGGTTTCAGGAGTTAAAAAGAGTGGAGAATAAAGAGATGCATGTTTATCTAGGTGATAATCACCATGTTGCAGTCAAAGGAATCGAGACTTATTTGCTGAAGTGTGCCACTGGAAAGACTGTCATTCTAGATAATGTTTTGAATGTACCAACAATGAGACGGTTGTCTGTATCTAAACTTGATGCACTTGGATATAATTTTTTGTTTCAAAATGTCCATTTTGTTATAAAATATGAAGATCTTTTTGTTGCTAGTGGGAGGCAAATAAATGGTCTATATAAATTGTATTTGGAACAAGATCATGAATCCCATGTTCTATCTCATGAGGGCCATCATATAGGTCATACGGGGAATAAAAGAAAGGATGATAGAGATAACCTCTTACTTCTATAGTATCAACGTTTGGGGCACATAAATATTCAAAGATTACAGGTCCTCCATCAACAAGGATTATTGGATTATGAGATAGGAAAATCTCTTGATTATTGTGACAGTCGTTTAAGAGGAAAAATGGTCAAAACTCCATTTCCAAAAGGAATAAGAGCTACAAACCCTTTAGCTCTTATACATTTTGATGTTTGTGGTCCTATAGAAACACCTACCAGAAATTATAAGGAGTATTTTATATCTTTTATAGATGACTACTCTAAATATGGTTATGTTTATCTCATCTCTCAAAAAGCGAAAGCATTTTTAATGTTCAAGGATTAAAAAGCTCGAGTAGAGAATCAGTTAAGTTACACTATTAAAGTGCTCAGAACTAACAATGGAGGGGAATATACATCGAATGAGTTTGCAGAATACAGTAGTGAAAAAGGAATACGCAGACAAACTACAGTTCCTTGTACCCCTCAATAAAATGGAGTAGTTGAAAGAAGAAATAAGACCTTAATGGAAATGGTACTGTCTAATGAACAAAACAGACTTACCTAATAATTTATGGGGAGAAGCACTCAAAACAGCAGTTTATATTCTTAATAGAGTGCCTTCGAAGTTTGTACAAAAGACACCTTATGAAATGTGGACAAGAAAATAACCTAGTTTTCAACATATGCGTGTCTGGGGATGTGTAGAATATGCAATGGTTCCTGGGCATTCTCAGATAAAGTTGTAGGATAAATCAATTCGATGTCGTTTTATTGGTTATTCCGAGCACTCTAAAGCCTATAGACTATATGGAAGAACAAATATCTCTGAAGGGGAAGCAATTTTTGAAAGTCGTAATGTCAAATTCATAGAGAACTCTTTTGAGCAAGAAAGTAATAAACCTTGTCAGCTTGCTGTGAAAGGAGATTTAATTGATTCTTAACAAATATCTATTGAGAGAGTAGGTGCTTTAGAAAGACCAAAAAGAAGGAGAAAATCTACTATCAACGGTGATTATATCACTTATTTAGGTGAGAGTTCATTAGATATACAAACAATCGATCTAGTAACTTATGAAGAAGCTATTCAAAGTTTAGATGCAGATAAATGGTTGAAGCCTATGGACGAAGAAATGAAATCCTTGAGGAAAAATAAGGTATTTGAGTTGGTAGATCTTCCTTCAAATGCAACTCTAGTTGGGCATAAATGATTTTATAAGCAAAAAAAGAATTCTGAAGGTGTAATGCAGAAAAAGAATTCTGAAGGTGTAATACAGAAATTTAAGTCCCAAATGGTAGCTAAAGGTTACACACAACAAGAAGGAAGGGATTATGAAGAGACATTTTCACCAGTATATAGAAAGGAGTCTATACATATAATTATGGCTATAGTTGCGTTCTTTGACTTTGAATTACATCAAGTCGATGTAAAGACTGCATTTTTGAATGGTGATCTTTTTTAGACTATTTATATGAGACAACCTAAAGGTTTTGAGGTTAAAGGTAAAGAATCAAAAGTGTGGAAACTCAAGAAAGCATTGTATGGTCTCAAGTAGTCTCCTCGTCAGTGGCATCTTAAATTCCATGAAGCTATTATAAGCTATGGATTCAAGGAAAATACCTTTGATCACTGTGTATATCTCAAGTTCAATGGGAGTAAAATACTTATCCTAACTCTTTATGTTGATGATATCCTAATTGCTGAAAATGATCTTGATTTAGTCAATGCCACTAAACAATGGTTATCACATCAATTTGAAATGAGTGATCTGGGAGAAGCCTCCTATATTTTGGGCATCAAAATTTATGGAGATCGAAACAAGAAATGGTTAGGATTGTATCAAGAGGCTTATTTGAATACTGTACTTAAAAGGTTTGGTATGGAGCACTGCAATGCAGTTTTATATCCTGTAGTTAAGGGACATAAATTTGATAAAACAGATTGCCCACAACTTGATCTTGACAAGTTAGATTAAAAAAGATATCCTTATGCTTCACTTGTTGGGAGCTTGATGTATGCAATGACCTGCACGAGACCAGATTTATGCTATATAGTTGGCATGTTGATCAAGTATCAAGCTAATCCAGGAAAGGTACACTATGAAGCAGCAAAGCGAGTTTTGAGATATTTAAAAGGAACCAAGTCTCATATGTTGGTCTTCTGCTCTAAAGAACTTGCACTTCAAGGGTATTTTGATTCAGATTATAATGGTTGTCCGGATACACTTAAATCTACATCTGGATATCTTTTTATGTTTAGTGGTGGCTCCATTTCGTGGAGAAGCAAGAAACAAGATTGTACTGCACAATCTACTATGGAAGCTGAATACATTGCTTGTTCAGAAGCTGCAAAAAAAGCAATTTGGTTAAAGCAATTCCTTACAGAATTGAATATAGTCGAGAGTGTACAACACCCTGTTACTATCTTTTGTGACAATACAGCTGCTATTGCCTTGACTAAGGATCCAATATGTCATAGTGGGTCTAAACATATACAAGTCAAGTATCACTATGTTCGAGAAAAAGTACAAGAGAACGAGATCGTTGTGTCTCATGTTCCATCTTCACAAATGTAGATGATCCATTCACTAAAGCTCTACCTATAAAACAATTTTGTGATCATATATATGATATGGGAGTAAAACTCCCTTATGTTTAATGTTCATATGAATTGTTTGTAGAACGCTGATCAGCTATAGTTTTGTTGTACATGTACTGATGAAATTTGAATGCACCTATGTGTTTGTATGTGTTTAAGTATCAGTGGTAACATTTACTAATATATTTTTTATTTTAACCGGTTATATGTATTAGCTTATGATTTAATATTAGTGGAAGTTGCTGGTTAATATGACTAGTACTTTGGATGTCAGCTGATTTGTTGTCCTTGGAAATCCCAAGGTCTCGATGATTTATGAAATACATATAGGTGATGTATGTGGGCATATACATTGGTATCCTATGTGTGGGGTCCTTGGGAATGCTGCAGACTATTAGGTGAGTTGAACCTTACAAGCTTGGTGCTCACGTTGAGATATAGTAGTCAGTAGGGGCGATTCCTAGAAAGATTTTGCTTAGGGCTTTGAGTGTGTTATAGGGCCAACACACTTATACCCCTTCATGGGAGATGTGGAAAATCTAAACCTTACATCTACATGACATATGTGAATAACATATGAAGCAGTGATTAGTGGTATAAAATTGATTTCTAGGCCAAGTGGGAGATTGTAAGAAATGTGGCCTTTAGAAGCTAATTGTATTACTAATTATGATTAAGTTAATTAAGTATCATTAGATAGTAAACCTTGATGAGGCGGTTTACATGTCTATAAAACAAGGCTTACCACAGTCCACCGATCATCTCCTTCCTGAAGTCCCGACTCATCATGGAGAAGGAAGCGTGATCGGTGTTGTTGGCCTTGTCGTTCTCCTATTGTTGTGTTTTGTTTTCTTGTTGGTTGAAATAGGTAAGTTTTCTATGACCGTATTTATTTCATGCTAAAAGCTTACATTGCATTCTCAATTTTTTATGCATATGTGACTCGATCCGTGACTAGTCACAGACTCGCAATAAAACCTTGGCAGAGACATTCTATTCTTGAGAGTAAAACACAACATATACAGTCAATTGAATCAATTATTCTAAATCGTTGTAGTTTAGACCTACCTCTAACATTTTAATCTACCAATAATAACACAAAATACTCACATTCCGCAGAACAGTGCGTGAACTGCGATTCACAGCTACGTAATTTCAATTTCCAGACATATATCGACGCCGACAGAGACACTGAAGAATCTTTTAGCTTCCTCGATCGAAAAAACACGAACCGATGCATAAATAAAGAGCTATCTTACAAAAATTCCTTACCGAAAAGGAGTCAAACCTGATCGCTGTGAAGAAATAAGGCGCTTCCTCTTGAAATTCGATTTCGGTCCATTGTTTCCAAGCTCTGCATTCGACATCTGCTCTGGTTTTTGTAGGATTTAGGTTTAAACTTGGACTGATTTTATTGGGGGGAAGGAAATCTCAGGATTCCCCGCCTTTTTTTTAAACAAAACAAAAGTTTTGGTTACTACTTTAATTATGAGAAAGTCCTTTATTATCTTTTTTATAAGTCATTTCCAACCCGAATATTACATAATTACTTGCGAAGACTGCTAAGTGCTAATAAAGCAAAAATGCTTATAAACCTTTTACTTACCAAATACCAACGTTTTATAAACCGAATCGGCTATCCAACGGGCATTATGCCCGATTTTGGTTGAACCCGGTTACACCGGGTTGGACCGTTGAATATTTATTTAATATTTCAATAAAAAAAAGCAAAAATAATGCTATTTACAATGACTTGGGCCGAGCCAATAAAAACATAATCGGCCCCCGATTTTGGTTCAATTGGGTTGGATCGGCCAGTTCGGTTCAGTTTTTAAAACACTATAAAATACATTATTTTTCATAAATTACCTCGGGTTATATTGTAGGCGTCAAAATCCGACGCGACCCAAATTCTACAAGTCCATGCAACGACCCACCTAATAAACCATCCAAAATCCTATTTCGTGTACACTGTGGACTTTTTAATAGTCCGCCCATCAATTTCATCAAGACAGCCCACCTGCGGGTCCGACGTCCAGCCAAATCAATTTCTCAAATCAATTGACAGTCAGCCAAAATCAAAGTCATGCCAAACTTATCAAGCCACTCGAAAGTTGGCAAAAAAGGCAAGCCATGCCAGAAGAAAACTTGAGATCGACCAAGTCTGGTCGATCCCTCGATCACAGGGAAGGAAAAAAAGGAAAGTCTTCCCTCATTTCACGGATCGAGAGAGGAAAACCAGGGAGCTCCCCAATCCTCTCCCACTCCAACAGAAGCAGAAGAAATCAACCAAGATCCCCTTTCTGAAGATCGAGCTCCATCAAATAACTCAATCACTGGCTACAAATAGCCAGAGACGGAATGCCAAGGGGGTCGAAAAGCAAAAGGAGGGTTCAGATCAAAGAGTTCAAAAAATCTCAATCAGAGAAGCTTTCACGCCAGCAACTCCGCCAACTGGAAGTTCGTCGATCGCACTCAGTTCGTCGAGAAACTCTACATGACCACTGAAAACGTCAACAAGCTGATCACACGGAACACAAATAATTCCGTCCAGCCGACTAAATCCGCCAAAAGTTCGTGTCTCCTTTCCCAGAGTTCGTGAATCGTCATCGAATCTCCACGATGCCTGAATCTCGTCCACACTGATCGAGAATTTGCCCTCCGCACAACAGAAGCATTCTTGATCAAAGAAATTCATTCGCCCAAGTTGGACACACAGAGGTTCAGAGATTTTTCACTCAAAGTCACGTGACTCAGAAAATCTCTCGAGCCCGACTATCACAAATTTTCCAGTTCGTCGGAATACACAATCCACCGAAGAAGTTCTACACGTTCACCGGTGACGTCAATAGGCAGAATACATGAAACACAAACATTTCCGTCCGGCAGACTACACCCATTGTCGTTCGTGCACACTTGCTCGGAGACTTAAAATTCATCGTCGAATTGCAGAAGACAGTGACTTCACCGCCAACCATATCGAAGATCGAATCAGAGGAAAGCTCGGAGATCGAATCAGAGGAAAGCTAGGAGATCGCACCCGCAAAATTTCCCAAATTCCCAAACGCAAATTGTAATTTCTCTGTTATTTCAGTCGAATTAATCAATCGGTCGCGCCCTTTTGTGAACCAGAGGTTTTTCGCCGAAACAGATTTGGCACGTCCGGTGAGACATCTCCTACCTTTCATCTCTTTCTCAAATAAAAAAAAAACCCAAAATCCAATCCAATGGCTAGCCACAACAACAACGATAACAACAACAATAACATTGGCAAATCAATTACCAGTTCGAGCTCTGCCTACCCACGCCCTGCTACAGGTGCAAGCTCAACCTCAACAACTGGAGTTCGCAGATCGACTGCCGACTCTCGGGCCAACGTTCCCGCTCCGACCTCTCCACCACCAGCCACTCACCCAATGACAAGGGCGTTGGCTAGAAGCTTGTCCGCAGGATAGGCTCCCTTCATGAGGGACGCACGCCGCCCGAGCACAGTGTTCCAACCTCATACTGCCGCGACCTCTTCCGAACAAGTTGCAGTAGCACCGATCAAAGTCGTCCCGACGACGGCAAGCCAAGCTACTTGACTGCTACAACCACACCAACGACACACAACCCGGTAGTTAGCCTGACCAAATCACCGAGGGGAACGCTCGTCTCTACCATGATCGAGCATTTTGAGCGCCACGACTACCCAATCCCTTCCACTTCAGAGAGGAATTTGCCCAGTCGTCGCCCGTGACCTCTCCATGTCGACTAACACCGGCTCCCGCTTCTCCAGTTCGGTCGCCAATTGCAACCTCTCCTTCGGTTGCTATCTCTCCTCGCTTGTTCTAGTCGGGAGTCACATCCTCGGCTCCAACTATCAGGGTTGGCATCATGGCGACATCGGCAATAACGGTCGAGGAGCAACTTGTTGAGATGCAGGTCACGCTCAAGGAGCAAAGCGAACAAATCCACGCAGAAGATGCGCAAATAATAGCCCGCGATGCCTAGATCGCAATAATGGCAGAGAAGTTGGAGCTTCTCACTGCCAACATGGGCGACGTCTCATTGGAGGTTGATCGGAGTCGGGCAACAACCAGTACAACAGCCGAACCCCCCCTGGAGGAGCCGCAACCTGAAGCTCTGATGGCCACTCAGGAGTCGCGTTTCAAAGAACCAGCCTCCCTGACACACGACGTGGTGACTGAGATGATCAACCGCGTCATACGAAACAGCTCTGGCGAGAGCAGATCGGTCTCCTACCGGAGGCTATACACTCAGCGGATCCAAAATCTCCTTATGCCATTCGGGTACAATCCGCCTAAATTCCAGCAATTCAATGGCGACAACAACCCAAAGCAGCACGTCGCACACTTTATTGAGACGTGCAATAACGCTGGCACTGACGACGACTTGCTTGTCAAACAGTTCGGCCGGTCGCTGAAGGGCAACGCCTTCGACTGGTACATCGAGCTACCCCAAGAGTCCATTGACAGCTGGGAGCAGCTTGAGCATGAGTTCCTTATCCGGTTCTACAGTACCAAACACAATGTAAAGCTGGTGGAGCTCACCAATCTAAAATAGAAGAAGGGCGAGAAGGTCATCGACTACATCAATCGATGGCGAAACCTCAGTCTTAACTGCAAGGAGAGCACGTCTCTGTCTACCAAGATGGAGATCAACATGTGCATCCGAGGAATGAGCTGGGGACTCCTCTACTTCCTGAAGGGCCAGAAGCCGAAAGACTTCCAAGAGTTGGCGACCGAGGCCCATAATATGGAGATAATCATGGAACAAGTCGGCGATGGTTGCCCTGATCGTGGAGCCGAACATGGAAGGAAAGTTGTCCCGAAAGAACCTAAGGAGGAAGCGAAAGAGGCCTACACGACAAATGCCTTTCACCCAGTCAGAGTCAGAGGCAAACCGAAGCCAAACAACGCTCCCCGACCACCTGCCGGCTTTGTCCTGAAGGACAAAATACTGGAGCTTAGGACGCAAGGTCGCATCGTCATCGATGGAGTAGAAAAAGTCGCATCGGCCAACCCTGTATCATCCTAAATCCTGCCCACCCAACTGACCACCGGCTAAGGTCGCACCAAAATCGGCACCCCGAGATTTTCCAGAGCAGATGCAGAGGTGTGGATATTGGTCACCCGACAAAAGAAACCATTCGAGAAATTGAATCGCCGGCGACCACCAAAACAAAAGCGAAGCGACTAAACAAAAGAGCCGCGAAGCGCCGAAGCAAGACTCCTACAACAGCCGTCCAAGGAGCAAACAAAAGAAAAAGAAAACACGTCACACTGGCGGGGTTCTACCCAAAGGATTTTTCGCGCCACCGGCGATGGTAGCAACATGCTCACTGACTCCTCCCAAGCAGGCCAGTCGGGAAGAAAAAGGCAAGCTGCCAATAGTCGAGTGTGACGACCTCGAGATGTCCTTTCAACAAATCTTGCCGTTAAATGAGATTGAGGACGACCTCGTCTTGGACATTCGATCCAGGCAAGCTCTCATCCGATCTCTCAATGAGCCGAAAAAGATACAAGCCAAATTGGATCAATTCATGATGAGGAAGAACGACTAACCAAAGGTCGGCCTAACTCCTCCATACAGAAAAGAGGAAGAGGCGTCTTCATCGCAACAAGTGTCTCGACCAGAAGAGGTACTCGTCGTCTCCTGCCCACCGTACATTACGTTCCGAGAGGAAGATGCACAACTGGGGGCAAGAAGTCATAGTCGGCCATTGTTCGTAACCGGCTGCATAAAAGACCATCGCGTCAACCGCATTCTCATTGATTACGGTTCCGTGGTCAACATTTTGCCGATTCGAACGATGAAGAGTGTCGGCATCTCCGCTGGCGACTTGTCTGCGAGCTCCTTGCTCATCCAAGGATTCAACCAAGAAGGCCAGCGCACGCTCGGCATGATCCGATTGAAGCTGCACATCGGGGACAAGGTTGTCGAGACCCAGTTAAAAGTAATCGACTCCAGGACATCTTACAATCTCCTCTTGGGTCGATCGTGGCTCCACGCCAATGGGGTCGTACCATCAACACTCCACCAGTGCTTCAAGTACTGGAAGGATGGCGAAAAGAAGACGATTTATGCCGATGAAAGCCCATTCACCAAGGCAGAAGCATCGTTTGCTGACACAAAGCGTTACCTAACTACAAGGCCGACCGTGAAAGCATCGTCCTGGCCGGGTCAAGCACCTAATGACAAAATTGTCATTCCGCCGAAACAAATGTCAAAGCACAACTTGGTGCTGAAAGTCGCGTTGCCCAAACAACTAACGCACAACAACTAGACGACCTCATTGACGACACCGGTGTCGACGAAGCGCAATGTGCCTATACTTAGGTACATTCCGCAGTCGCAAAGAAAAGAGGGAGAAGCCCTTCTCGTCATTTGCCGTAACATCAAATTGACTCCGCTCAAAGAAGGAGTCACCCTGCCGCTGCCAAAGCTTGAAGACAGGAGTGTCGTGAAAGAATGTCAAAGTCTAGAACGACTACCAACGACTTGGACGACTGAAGGCTTTGATCCGAACGCCTATCAGTTGCTGGCCAAAGCTGGGGTCAACCTTACCAAGGGGCAACTGCATGCGAAACCGCCAGTAGCTATTCTGATCCTTACTCCGACGCAAGAAAAACTAAGGAGAAAGGGTCACCCCATCCCCCAAAATTGGCACGGCGTCGGCTACCAATCAGAGAAGCCGTTTCGAATCACCAGCGAGGGGAAACCGATCTGAATCACTAGCCGGGCCGCCGATGTGCATCAAGTCTAAGTCGACCAAGACTTGGTACAAAAAAGCAAAGCTCCGGTAATCATATACACGAAAGCTGTCATTGACCAGAACTCGCCAAAGAGAAACAAATCCCCGATGGTCATTTACACATCGAGGGCCACCATCGCGAAGGCCCATGCGTATGACGACAAAGTTATCGGCAACGATGGCGAATAAGACGACTTGGTACTGGCTGTTCGGTGACCCATGCTCTTCACGAGCAAGACAGGGGGCAAGTTCGCGCCGAAGTGGGAAGGTCCCTACGTTGTGCAGGAGGCATACACAAATGGTGCCTACAAAATTACAAGGGCGACGATACAAAGCTACCGATTACTAACGACAAATTTCTTAACCGATTCTACGCTTAGACATTGTGTGAATCATCCACTTGGCCGAATGTGGATGTTCGCAAGAAAAAAAAAAGAGGCAACAGAGATGTGAAAAAAAAAGTAGCATTTTTCTGAATAAATCGGACAAGTCAAATCAAGTCCTCACAAAAAATGGACAAAACCAAGTCCAAACAAAAATTGGAGCTCTACTACAACAGCTCTAAAAAAAAATATACATCCAAAGGGGTGGCATCTTGAAGTCGGCAATGCGGCTCTTCAGCTTTGCGAGCTCAACACACAAGGTCGACCACTTTTGCTCGTCTGACTCGTGCAAAATCGGCTCCGCTCGGATCCGCAACAGCTTCCGCTTAAGGCTGGCTATCTCTTCCACATCCACACCAAGCCGCTCTGTAACAGCCGGCCTGATCTCTAATCTCCCTGCTTTGGCAGCTCAAAGTCGGAGAGGTCGATAGGCTTCTCTAGAGGCTCACTCGGTCACAGAGACAAAGTCGATCCATCAAGAGATGCACTCGATGCACCTTCATGTACACTCGACTGTTGAAGAATGGCCGACTCCACCGGAGCAGCACTCAGCTGCAAAGAAGAAGATGGGAAAGGTGGCAACGGCAAAGCAGTCGCACCGGCAGAACTAATCTGAGTAGACCTGGTGAAGGGGATGAGCGCAGTACAACTCAACTACGTCCTAGAATCACTCCTCGGTCATTTTCAAGACGTGTTGCAATACAAAGTCAACCAACTCAGTCGTCGTCTTCTTGCAAAGGCCTTCGTCTCGCTATAACAAAAATAGAAGAATGAGGAACATCGACACCTGAACTTGTCAAATTGGGTTCGAGACCAACGTCGCGATAGAAGCCACTTTCGGCGCACCCTTCGTAGAAGTAGTTTTTCTTTGCCTTGTCATCGGAGTCAAAACGGGAAGCTGAACAGAGGCATCTTCAACCGAAGGAGGCTGCAATGAACTTTCAGCATTGGTCGGGCCTTTACCCCACTCGGCAAAGCAGTTAAGGAGATCAGCACGACCACCCAGTGTAGATCGGCCGCTCACGCACAAAATGGCATGTCTCAGCGAAGTCAAATCTCGAATACACAAGAATGGCTTCTCAGAGCCGTTGAATGGAGTCGACGTATCAGACGCCTCCAAACTCAAGAAAGTAAATGTCATGGGAGCCATTTGCAGCAAGCGTAGCGTAAATCTTGGACCAAAAATCAAAATCAACTACGTAAAACCTTTCAAAAAAAAATTCAAAACAAAGTGACGAAAAACAGAACAAAGTCGTACAAAAAAAAATTCAAAACAAAGTGACGAAAAACAGAACATAGTCGTACAAAAAAAAATTCAAAGCAAAAGTGGCCAAAAACATAACAGAGTCGCGAAAAAAAAAATCAAAGCAAAGCGGCAAAAAAACAGAAAAAAGCCGCACAAAAAGAGACAGCCGGCGAAGAACAACAGTCCAAGGCTCGGTGATTCAACTGAGCCGACCTCTACAGTAGCGCATCAAAATTGCGGCATCAAAGCCACATTGGCAAACCGCGAGAAGGACGTCAACACAAGTCTGGAGACCAAACTAACTAGACACGTCATTCCGGCGATCACGCCGGAGAGATGAAGACTTGGCGATCAAGCCAAAAATCTCGCGCGAGTTTGGCCATATTCCAAACTCAACCAGAAACCTGGAGCGACGTTGTCCCATCGCTTTGACGACGAGTGGCCACGAATGCAAAACGCAGAGGGCACGAACAAGATGAAGTTACCGTGCAGCTGTCGCGTCGTTGAACTGCGCAAACCAAGTCTGGCGACCAAGCCAGACTCAATGCCAAAAAAAAAATTCGGCAACCAAGCCGTACCAAGTCCATCATAGTCTGGCGGCCAAGCCAAGCTCGCCAAAGAAACACTAACCCAACAACCTAATCGGGGCTGCCACCAAGTTCGCAGCCAAAGCCAAGTTCACTTTCACTCGGCGACCAAGCTGAGTCCAACCACAAAGTCGAATTGTCGCAAACCGTCGACCATGCCAGATCCGCATGTGAGGAGTCACGTTCAATTCAGTCTGGCGATCGAGCCAGACTAAGAAGGCCGACCCAGCGACCATGCCAGACCAATTGGAGGAACACCTTGTTTGTTGCAAGTTCGACAATTAAGTCAAACACACTTCGACGAATGAACTAGGGTTGCCGTCAAAGGCAAATTCTTCGCTTCTACCAATCGGCAGTCCATCCCAAATCGCGAAGACACGCAGGTACGTATCTCAAATTCAAGAAAAAAATAAAAAAAAAAGAAGAAGAACGAAGTTGCGTACCTGTGAAAAATCAGGAGGCGAGGTGCGAATTTGAACTACTCAGAAAGCCCGACGAAGGCAATCAATCGAACAGTTCAATCGATTAAAGCTAAGCTGGGCTGCAGAGTTGCAAGCGGTCGTCGAAGTCGCAATGGAGTGCTGTCGCAACGAACTCAAACAAAAAATTGCAACAGAGTTGCACTGAAGCCACGACAGAATCGCCGAAAAAATCAAAGTCGGAGCAGGGGGACGCGAACAAAATCGCAACCGACGTTGCCAGAGTCAAAGAAGATGGTCATGTTGGAAAATAGTGATAAAACTTATAGAAAATAAATTAAAATGAATTACATCATTTTAAAACTACACAACAGGTCACGCAATAGAGGTCGTGCCGGAGGTCGCGCAACATAAGTCGAACAAAAGGTCACACAACAGAAGTCGCACTAGAGGTCGCGTAACAGAAGTCACACCAGAGGTTGTGCAACAGAGGTTGCACTGGAGGCGACGCAATAGAAGTCGCACAAAAGGTCACGTAACAGAAGTCGCACCAGAGGTCACGCAACAGAGGTTGAGCCGGAGGTCGCGCAACAGAAGTCGAACCAGAGGTCGCGCAATAGAAGTCGCGCTAGAGGTTGCAAACAGGTCACGTCGCCGCACGACGGAGGCATGCCGGAGAAGGAGAAGAAGTCGCACCGAGATTGGCAACCCAAGTCGCAACAAGGTTGCACAGAGCACCGGAGCCAGAAGAAGGACGACTGAAGTCTCAGGAGCCGGAGAAGAACATTGTGAACAAAATTGCAATGTGAGAACGTCGCGACTAACGTCGCAGCCAACGACGTAAATTAAACCACCGAAGAGCAGTCCCGCGCAACAAAAAACAAATATCGTGCACAAAGTTGAAGTCGTTCTTCACGCACACAAGAGGAGATTGAGAACAAAAAAAAAAGGAAGAAGAAGTGAAGTAAAGAGAGAGGGAAGAGAAGAAACTCACCTACGAATCAAGAAGTAGCGTCAGTTAGTACACCGGAGGCGCGATGGAATCGCACCGGACGTAGCAAATCGTCGCACGACGAAGTCACGCCGGCGTCGAAACCAGAAAGCGTAGCAATCGACACAGCACTAGAATCACTGGAGAAATACGCGAACAAGGTCGCGTAGAACATCGCGCACAAAGCTACGCCGGAGTCGCGCTGGAGTCGTGAGCAAAGTCGCAACACATCGTCACACTGAAGTCGCCCATGCCCAACGAAGAGGAATGTCAAAACCAGAGTTAATAGAGAAGTCATACACAGTCAAAGTTGTTGAACACCGAGCTGAAGTTGAAGCAGTCCAAGTCGTCAGAATGCAGCCTGCATGAAGAAGAAAAGAAAAAAAAAAAAAAAAAAAAAAGATGTTAGGGTTTTAAGAATGAACGACTCCTACAATTCTAGGAGTCTATTAATATTCCCTCTCCCCAATTGGAATATATTAAGGGCTTTGAATGCAAAGTCAACTTAAAAGAGGACTCTACATGGAAGTCCAAGAGAACAAGAGACCGCCAAATTGAATTAGGGCAGGGCCCACCATGCCCTTTCCAAGGAGCTCGGATCCGCTGGCCAAAATGCAGTGTACCCAAGCCCAATCCCAAAGTGCCCCCCGAGCGCCTCACGGGGCATTCTGTGTCTGGGCGCTCGGGGATTAGGCTTGGCTACGCTCCATTTTGGCCAACGGATCCGAGCTCCTTTCCTAGTCCCCTCTCTCCCTCCACGTGAACACCTAAGCCATGGCTCCCCTCTCAAACTTGGGTCAACGAAGTCAACCAAGCAGGGCCAGCCATATCGAGCTCAATGCTAATTCAATGCAAATTTTCAACTTGCGATGAAATTCTGATTGAGTTAACATCAACTACCCACACACGGTCCGACTCGTCAACGGCTCAAACTTGTGCAAGATGAAATTCCTCAATCAGGTACATAGTCACTCTCTGTATACGCGTACATACTTTCGTGTATGTACTCGAGCATGCAAAAAAAAAAAAATTATGAAAAATCAAACAGTCCTAAAAAAATAAGAGGGCAAAAAAAAGAAGATGAAAAGAAAAGATTTTTTTTTTTAAAATACGTGGGTGTACAGAAAAATATACACTATCCTAAAAGAGTAAGAGGACAGAGAATACGTACACAGAAAAAATCAAACGACCCTAAAAGAGTAAGAGGGTCCAACAAAAAAAAAAAGTGTGTGTTGCGTGTGTGTGTAAATTCATGTTCAAAATTTACTCGTTCTCCTAACAAGTAAATCTCCAAGGGGGCAATTTGTAGGCGTCAAAATTCGACGCGTCTCAAATTTGACAAGTCCATACAACGACCCACCGAATAAACCATCCAAAATCCTATTTCGTGTACATTGTGGACTTTTTTACAGTCTGTCCATCAATTTCATCAAGACAGCCCATCTGCGGGTCCGACGTCCAGCCAAATCAATTTCTCAAATCAACTGGCAGTCAACCAAAATCAAATCCATGCCAAGCTTCTCAAGCCACTCGGCAGCTGGCTAAAAAGGCAAGCCACGCCAGAAGAAAACTTGAGATCGACCAAGTCTGGTCGATCCCTCAATCACAGGGAAGGAAAAAAAGGAAAGTTTTCCCTCCTCTCACGGATCGAGAGAGGAAAACCAGGGAGCTCCCCAGTCCCTCCCACTCCAACAGAAGTAGAAGAAATCAACCGAGATCCCTTTTCTGAGGATCGAGCTCCATCAAACAACTCAATCACTTGCTACAAATAGCCAGAGACGGAATGCCAAGGGGTCGAAAAGAAAAAGAGGGTTCAGATCAAGGAGTTCAAAAAATCTCAATGAGAGAAGCTTTTACGCCAGCAACTCTGCCAACTGGAGGTTCGTTGATCGCACACAGTTCGTCGGGAAACTCCACACGACCATCGAAAACGTCAACAAGCTGATCATATGGAACACAAATAATTTCGTCCAGCTGTCTAAATCCTCCAAAAGTTCGTGTCTCCTTTCCCGGAGTTCGTGAATTGTCGTCAAATCTCCAGGAGGCCTGAATCTAGCCCACACAAATTGAGAATTTGCCCTCTCATATAGCAGAAGCATTCTTGATCAAAGAAATTCATTCGCCCAAGTTGGACACACAGAAGTTCAGAGATTTTTCACTCAAAGTCACTCCACTCAGAAACTCTCTCGAGCCCAAAAATCACAAATTCTCCAGTTTGTCAGAATACACATAGTCCACCGAAGAAGCTCTGCAGGTTCACCGGTGACGTCAATACGCCGAATACACAGAACACAAACATTTCCATCCGACCGACTACACCCATCATCGTTCGTGCACACTTGTTCGGAGACTCAAAATTCATCGTCGAATTGCAGAAGACAGTAACTTCACCGCCAACTGATAAGTGTCTACATGACACTATTTTTAGGCCTTAATTGGAATTGGAAATTACATTTTGGAGTCAATAATCATCATAATATCATGAAAGATGCCTCAGATTCATGTTTTCTTTCTCAGGAGTCCAACGCAACAAGAATCATTGAAACAGAGCTAAAATGAGAAAAATATGAGGATTTTAGTGCAAAAAGGTACAAGGCTGCAGGGACCGGCGCGACCGCACCAGTTGGAGGACAAAATCTGGCACTACCGCGCCACCAGAATGGCGTGACCGCGCCAAGATGGTGCCACAAGGCCTATAGAGTTTCCAAACACGACCAGGACTCTTTCCATTCGAGTACTTAGAAGAAGTTCACCCCGAGTGGCGCGACCGCGCCAATTTAAGACTCTATAATGGCACGACCGCGTGAGTGACTCATCAAAGAAAAATCGCTAAAATCTCGGGATTCTGACAAGTAATCAAGATGAAACGTGGGAGGAAGAGTCCTAAGTGTATAAGGAAGGTGTCCACGAAGTCTCTAGAGGAAATTGATGAAAATTCTAAGAGGTTTGAATCCTCAAAGAGATGAAATTCTATTCCTGATTAGGAGACTGCTATAAAAGGAAATTACTGTCCGAGATTGAAGAGGCCATATCTGGAGATTCTGACTTCCAATTGAATCCAAATTTGGACCACAGATTCCTGAGAGGATTTAGAATCTTGTCACGGAAAATCAGGTCAATCCAATTCGGGTTTTTGGAGTTTTATATTTTCAAAGTGGTGGATCCAGTTCTGAAATTGGTAGCAGAATCAACCCAACTTCTGAGCATCATATCTCAAGTTTCCTAACTCATATTGAACTCAAATTTCGAACACAAGGCAAGGACCATGGAAGGAAGGTTCGTGTGTAATTTCATCCAATTCTGAGGTCGGGAAGTCACACTTTACACCCCTGGACAGAGACCAAATTACAGGGCCTGGACAAAACTTCAACTATAAATAGGGGTCTGAGGAAGAGTGTAAGGCATTCAGTTTTTAGTTCAGATCCAGTTCTTAGTTCAATTTCCTGTTTTTTTCTTTAGTTTAGAGAGAAGAGAAGGCTCATAGGGAGTCTTACACGACCTCTGGGTGTTTTGAGGAAGAAAGGTGGAGATATCAGCCAAGGAGCAAGGGTGACCAGGAACAGTCTTCCAAAGGGAGTTTCTGTACTTAGTTATTTTTCTTCTTTAATGGCTGTTATCAAAATCTTGATTGGTGTTTATATTTCCAGTATGGAGTAGTCGTCTGTAGTTGGGAGTCCATATCTCCCTAGGCATGTAATGAGATTGATACATTATATTTTATTTTGTTTCAATTTGGTGCATGAATGAGTATTCCTAAGTTGTTTAATTCTTGATTCATAGTTGTTGTCCTGCGATGTAATGGTTATAAGGTGAAGCTAGACTTAAGGTAAGATATGTTAATAGGGTTTTACAAATCTTTTTGAGTTCATACACTAAGCAAATCAACTGATCTTAGGGTTAATCCTCGACCTTAAAGTAATACCCTGTTGGATTGGATTTATTTGACTATGACATAAGACCTAATTCCCAACCATAGGTAGGGTCAATGAGCTTCATGTTTATGCTATCAAGTAGAGTCGATCATGCTAGCAAGAGATAGAAAAGGTGATGCCGATGCGGATTGTAGCCATGGTTTTATAAGCTCGTCAGAAATTGATTTCCAAAACTTAATTTTTATTCAATCTCAGAATTGCCTAGGGAGGGAATTGGATTTCCAATGTCTTTTTCCATACTGATTTTATCAAAAGCCCTCTCTTCATCTCTGTAGGATTAGGTAAATTAGTTTAAATTCTGTTTTTGTGACTCATTTCCATTTGATTTCTCAAACTTTGGTTTTTAAACTAGAAAAATAATTATCTATTAGTTTGGTCCTTGTGGGACGATATTCAGACTTAACCTAAGTCTATATTACATTGATTAGTCCTCTTGCTAGTGATTAGCTGGGACCGCATCACCAACCATATCGGAGATCGAATCATATGAAAACTAGGAGATAACACCAGCAAAATTTTCCAAATTTCCAAACGCAAATTATAATTTCTCTGTTATTTCAGTCGAATTGATCAATCGATCACGCCTTTTCACTGACCGGAGGCTTTTCGCCGAAACATATATAAATTTTTATAAAATCAACAAGTTCTAAATTATTGGGTAAGTAGGATAATTTATGAAAAACATTGAGTAAAAATTCCTTATATAAATAAGTTTTGTTTTAGTAAATAACATTAACAACCTACTCACAATTCCTTTTTTTCTTATTATTTGCACAACCAAGCATGACAAAATGTGTATATATAGTTGGTACATTAAAATCAATATTAATATCTTATTTATTTATCTACATATATTGTTAGTGTCTTAGTGATGCTACTATATGTGCCAAAATATATATTATTAAAAAACAAACTACATCTTTTAGTTCTATGGGTGGTGAACAAATGTAGAAAGAGTTTCAAAGGCCCAATAATAACATAACATAGTGTGGTGAGTTTGGTGACAATATTTACAAGTACAATTAATTATGATATTACAAAATTAGGTATTGAATAAGTCTTGTTCATTTTAGTTCTATTTAGTGATTAGATATGCCACTAAATCTACCCAATTGTATACATAGATACTCTTTTATTTTGTATCCATTTCTTTCAATAAATTGTAGATGAACAATGGATAATCAATTAAATTTTGTCACCCTCCCTAAACTCTAAACCCTAAATCCGCTTCATACATTTATTGGGGTTCAACTTTAGGTAGAGCATACACTAACTGCGCTGCATCCTAAAATGCTGCATTTTGGGGTCAAATGTATTAGTTTGACCCTAATGCAAGGTTAAACTTATAAAATTTTAAATAATTATTTTTTTAGAATTTAACCCTAAAATACTGGGATCAAACTACTGCATTTAACCCCAAAATACAACACTTTAGATTGCTGCATAGGTAGAGCACGCTTTACCTGAGCCCAATCTCCATTATTCATTGAACCTAATAGCCAATGAGATTTTTTTTTTTTTAAAAAAAAAAGATGAAACGATTTTATTGCTTGAAGAAATAAAATCATTTCTACATGGATAGTGTCATAGACTCTAGTCAAAGTCCATGAGGAAAAAAAAAAACAAGGAGAAACATTAAACATATGCATCGATGTCATGCTCCACAATGAAACCATTTCACATTCAGCCGCCCATGTGACACAATATCCTCTTTATTGCGCTTTAAAGTGCCCTTTCCCCGTCACTCTACTATATAACATAGGTAGGCTTCCAATGTACCTCCGGACTTGTACCACGACTCCAATATGTATTGGTTTAATTGATCAAACAAAATTCAATAAAAACGGACCCGAGGCCGTTTATATCATATCTGGGCCACTGAAAAAATGGAAAGGAGTCATGCCTCCGTCATCTCCCCGGCGCGTGTATCGCGAAACGCAAGTACTAGCGATCCGGGCCGCTGGAGCCCGGCCGTCCCACGTTCGCGTGACCGCGGCCGTCCAAATATGTCTATCTGCGGCGCGTGTGTTAGAGGCCCAAAGGCCCGAGAAAGGCCTCCTTAATTTTGTATATATATATATATATATATATATATATATATATATATATATTTTTTTTTTTTTTTTTTTTTTTAAAGCCACCCGAGCGAGAGAGGCATTGGGCTGGCCCCGCGATCGGAAAAAGCGCGAATGGCATTCCACTCTTCCGCGTCCACCAAATCTTTTTCATTTCTCCCCCGCGCCCGCCTCACCTCATTCTCTCAGACTCTCACCTCTCTCCCGCCGACCTCTTCCCTTCCTCTACGTCTCTCTCCCTTCCGGACTTCCTCTCGCTCTCTTCACCGTCAAAGGGGCCTATTTAATTTTTCTTCTACCCGGTGCTATTGACTGGGTTCGGTTTCTGTGTGGAAGACGGCGGGAATTCGGTTGTAGTGGAGGATAAAGAGCGGACCGGATTGTGGCTGTTTTGCAATGACGGTGCTGCTCGTTTGGCTCGACTGGGTATGGGTTTGATCGAGATTGTGGGAATTTGGAAGGGGCGTGGGGAGTTTGACGCTGGGTTTGGAAGTTTGGATGGGTTCAGTGGTTGCCGGTGATTGTTGTTGGGATTGAACACGGTCGCCTTGATGGAGATTCGGTTTAATTTGTCGAGGATGTTGTTATAACTTTGTCCGAAGATATGGGGGATTATTTTCTGCTGTTTCGGTATTGCTGCCCTTTGAAATTGGCAGGTTCTGGAAGGGCGAGCCTCCTCATTGGTGAGTATGCTTTGTTTACGACTGTCGTGGGAATGTTTCTTTAAGGGTTGGTGATTTGCGCTGTTATTGGCGAAGCTGGGGAGGAGCTTGGTGGTAATTTGCAGGGTGGACTACACCTGCTTCTACTTGACGCTTGCCCAAACGACCAATCTGGCTCCTCTCCTATGTTTGTCGAATCGTCAGAATTAGATTTTTTTAGCTTAACTTGGAATCCGGGCTCCTGGTATTCGGCTTTTAAATGTTTTTGCAACCGACCTCTCTGAGCTGGACGGTCACACAAGCCGGCGGGGAGTTTCCTCTTTTGTCATCGTACAAGAAGGACAAAAATGGTCGTGGCCGGAATTATCTCATTAATGGTCTCTTTGGTAGGGTGTTCGTAGGGATTATCTCAACTCATAAGTATCGAAAGAGGTGGAAGTGTACTGCTTGCGTGCTCCCCGCAGACGGGGGAAATCACAATTTGAATCTCGAGTTTTCTGAGTCGGCCAGGAGAAGTTTGAGTGCCCAGAAATTGTTGGTTGCGCGTCAGATAGCTCATGAAATTGATTGCGGTGAGTCAGGCGGTTCAACTCAAGAGCCAATTCGTTTGTCATCTAACTTCACTAATTTCCAAGAGGATCCTCTCGTAGATAAGTTGAGAACGCAGCTGGGGGTGATTCACCCCCTCCCATCACCACCCATTAACCGAAGTGTCGTGGGTTTGTTTGTATTTTTTTTCTTTGTTGGGGTAGTTTTTGATAAGCTTTGGACATTGAGAAAGAAAAAGAAGTCTGGTCGCAATTCACAGCCAGGCCAATGGCCGCAGGTGCCCACAAGTTTTTCCTTGTTTCTCGAGAAAGATTTACAAAGGAAAGAATCTGTGGAATGGGTGAACATGGTTTTGGGAAAATTATGGAAGGTGTACAGGTCTGGATTAGAAAATTGGATCGTTGGGTTACTTCAGCCTGTCATCGACAATCTTAAAAAACCTGATTATGTTCAGCGAGTTGAAATAAAGCAATTTTCATTGGGAGAAGAACCTCTGTCTGTGAGGAATGTTGAGCGGAGGACTTCACGCCGTGTAAATGATTTGCAGTGAGTTTTCTGAATCATTTCATTGATAGAGCTGCAGCAGTAACTTTTCTTTCTTTTGTTTGCTTTATTGTTTGAAGCTTGTCAATGTTTTTGATGATGTCAATTATCCAGTTGCCAAACATACTGTATGATATAGTGATGTTGAAACAATTTTGCATGTGTCCAAAGTTTTTTGGTTTCTCTTTTTGTTATTTTATTTTGTAGGTAAATAAGGACTCTTATCAATATTTTGCTGAGTCATTATCTTTATCTAGGTACCAAATAGGCCTGCGATATACTGGTGGTGCTCGTATGCTGCTATCCCTTTCACTTAAATTTGGAATTGTTCCAATTACTGTACCTGTTGGTGTTCGAGATTTTGATATTGACGGGGAGCTGTGGGTGAAGTTGCGTTTAATACCATCAGAGCCTTGGGTAGGGGCTGTGCAATTGGCTTTTGTTTCCCTTCCAAAGATCAAGTTTGAGCTGTCACCTTTCCGTTTATTCAATATCATGGGTACGTATCAATTTGATTCCTTGTGAAAATACCTTTTTCTTTCTCAAATATTGGACCTTCTACCTTTACATCTCTTGTCTTAGTCTGTCCAATAGGATCACTTCATTTTGAGAAGTATGTATTTGACTAATACTAACCTGTAGAATTTTATTCGTGTATCTCTATAGTGAATATGCTGATTATAACTGGAGCCAAGTTTCCTATTCTCACTTTTATCTCTTTATTTTTTGCATGCTATGGACTTCGATTGACCAGCAATTCCTGTTCTCTCAATGTAAGTGTAACACTCCTTTTATTACTTTTAGGTTTGCCCGTTGCAATGCATATTGCCTTCTATATGCATGTAAAATGTTGTTCTTCTATATGCATGTAATGCCTGTAGTATTTGAATCTGAAGGCTTCAAGCAGAGGCAAACCATAAGATCTTAATTAGTTCATGTTTAATATTATTTGAGATGCTGGTGAAGCCTGAATGTCAATATTCAAACAGAGACAATCCTCTTAGATTAATGGCTCCAAAAATATAATGTTATCAGCAGCGTTTAACTGAGTTATGACACATTTTGTAGATCTAGACACTAAGGTCTTGAATGGAACATTCTGTCAGACGTGGGCCAAGAAAAATGTGTACTGGGAGGGAACCATTGAGATGTTTACTCTTTAGTTCTCTTACTATGATTCATTTAACTAATAAAAAGCTGTAAAATAGGGTATCTTCTATTTCTATTTTTTAAGTCCTAAAATTAAAGACACTTACAGTAAGGTGATTTTTAAAAGACCTTATCATGCAAAAGGTATTTACAGCTAGGACTGTGAGCCTCCTTAGCTGCTGTGAGTTTCAATTTTAATAACATTTAATTGCCATTCGCTCAAAAACCTTGGAATTTGTGGATGAAGTTTTGTTGTTCTTTTTCCACTCTCAAGTTCCTTCCTGAAATCAAATAAACAAGTTATAGGATTTTTGGGGAATAACCTGATTTTTCATTGGCAAAATTTTACATGAACTCTTTAATTGTTGTCAGAAGTATTGCATCTCTGTGGCTCGAATATTCATCCAATGTTATTGGAACTAGAAGTGACAAATAAACTTCTTTTAGTATTGGAGAACATTACAATCCGTCTGCAACCCTTTCCAATAATGGAACCTCTGCATCATCTGCTTTCTGCTAAGTTACATTTTTAACAGTTAAACTGATGCTCTGGTACCTATCATAGTGTTGAATTTGTGTGTTTTATTTTTTGATGCAGTATATACATCAAATTTATTTTTGATAATATGATAACTTTATTGTGTTTGTAATTCTTTTGATCTCTCATGTTTGGTCTGATTGGAAAAGTATCTTATTCGAACATTGATTTTTCTACTGGTGATGTAACTTGTCAAAAAAGAAAAAGTCATCCTCAGGTCCTGTCTTGATTGGATGATTCCTTTTGAATTTCTCAAAACATTCAGCTTCTGTATATTGTTACAGGTTCTTGACAAAACTGCTTACGGAAGATCTCCCTCGACTCTTCGTTCGTCCAAAGAAGATTTTCCTTGACTTCCAAAAAGGCAAAGCAGTTGGTCCAGTTCCAGCTGATCCTAAACCTGGTGGAACACAGGAAAAGAATAATGATTTTGTTGGTGAATTGTCCGTTACTCTTGTAGATGCTCAGAAGTTGACCTATATCTATGGTAACAGCTCTGTCATATCATTATGTTCCTATATCTGTTGCACAGTCAAGATTCCTTGTTATAGTTCCCCTGTTACGTGTCTCTTCTATGTTGTTGTTTGATACTGTAAGAATGAACAACCAACTGATATCCATTACGATGATGTCTCTAACCGATGATCTGAAAATTCTAAAGTCCTTGGGTAAAAATCAGGTCAAAGTTATGGTCTTCTGGTGTAACTTTTAGCATAAGAGTGCAGTTAGTGAATCCCCTTAGCCCTCTGTTTTTGGACTTGTATCTTGCACATATTATTTTTTTCCATCCATTGATTTATATTATTGTGATTTCTCAGGAAAAACAGATCCATATGTTGTTTTAAGCTTGGGGGAGCAAGTCATCCGGAGTAAAAGGAATAGCCAGACCACAGTTATTGGGCCTCCTGGGGAGCCTATATGGAATCAAGTAAAGATGCTAAAAAAAGTCCTTTCTAGTTTGTTATAGCATGTGAGGCAAAGTAGTTTGACAAGAAACCTCAGAACCAATATTTCTTTTAGTGCATTGAGTGACCTTAAAACTCTCCCTAGACCATGGTTTCAATTGGGTCCAAATCATTATGTATTTTTATGTTCATTTTTCTGATTGCAGGATTTTCATATGCTCGTGGCAAATCCTAGAAAACAGAAGTTAACAATCCAAGTAAAAGATTCTCTTGGTTTTGCAGATTTCACAATTGGAACAGCTGAGGTAGGTTACAAAACTATCTTGTAGGTGATCAGTGTGGACTGGGGTGCCCATTTCGTCACTAAAGTGAATTGGATATCCATATAAATCAGACAACTGTGTCCTATTGAATATCAAATGCATTTTCTTCTTTTTTTCTTCTTATTATTGAATTGATCTTAGTAAGTAGGATAGAAGACTTTTATTGGTATGCTAAGATACTTCCATATAGAGAGCTTGATAACTCTTGCATGTTAGTACTTGTTACACAATGTATAGTTTGTTCTTTACTTAGTATTAAGTGATAATTGCTTTGTAAGAATAATGAGCTCTATGTTGTCCCATTTTTAGATGTGGTGGTCGTTCTTTTATGAAGAGCGTATCATCTTGAACATTGAGGAACACCTAGAAACTCTTCTCAATTACAGCTTTTGTCTTAGTTTTCCTGTTCCTTTTACAGGTGGAGCTGGGATCTCTCCAAGATACAGTACCCACTGATAGAATCATAGCCTTGCAAGGAGGCTGGGGACTGTTTAAAAGGGGCTCTTCAGGGGAAATCTTACTCCGTCTCACATATAAAGCATATGTGGAAGACGAAGAAGATGATGTTACAGTAGCAGCTCCCTTGGATAGCGACTTGTCTGATGATGAAGGTCTGGATACAGATGAACCCGAAGGGTCATTCACAAAGAGTCAAGATGAATCTGCTGGTGAAACAGAGAAAGAATCTTTGATAAATGTATTAGCAGCTTTGCTTGTCAGCGAGGAATTTCAAGGAATAGTACAATCTGAAGCTGGAAACTCCAAGGTTTCAGTTGAAGTTACAAATAGGCCATCAACTATAACAATATCAGGTGGTCGGAGTCCTGAGTTTGTGCCTCTTGAATCGGGACGCAGTTCAGAAGGATTTGGAGGTATGGGTCTTTTGGTGCTGTTCATATTCTTAGGGGTCATTATGATTTATGAACTAGGCCCGAGTACAGCGTATTCAACCTTTTACTTATTACTGCAAAACCTTTTTCTTTTGCAGGGTCACCATTATTTTGGCTTGGCGTGGTTACAGCCATTGCTATACTGATCTCAATCAACATTGGTGGATCAAGTTTCTTCAATCCCTGAATTCCAACATTGGTGGATCAAGTTTCTTCAATCCCTGAATTCCAACATTGGTGGATCGAGTTTCTTAAATCCCTGAATTGCTGGTACAGTACCAAAGGAAGGGCCAAAGTCAGATGCTCCGGTTAAGTCAAGTATTCTAATTATTGCTTTTCACTTTGTGCCAAGACTGAGTTACATCATCGATTCTAAACTAATTCAAAGACAGTTTATCTTCACTGTTTTTGAATCTGAATCCTCCAAAACTCGATGCAAAGAAAAAGAAATGCATTCTCATGTCACCCATGCTTTCTTCAGGTGAGCAGCAGATCTGCTTCTAAGTTCTAACAGCAAGGTGACCATTTCCTACTTTCTCTGATATCTTTTCATTCTTTTTGGGGTGGGGAAGGACCAGGTAGTGTCTACAACTGTATATTCATGAAATTTGCAGAGGAATGTAATCCTTTCGGCGAAGTTTTGATCTTTGTATATTATTACTTGTTTATAGAGCCATGGTGAAGCTTTCATGGCTTGATGTGTATGTAGAACTCTCAGTAACAGTTTTCATAAGTGAATAGAGTCTTTCAGCTGAGTATGTGTCAACTGTCAAGTGAGAAGACGCAACTGCTCTTGTTTATGGTGGTTTTCCTGGTCATTTAATCCCATAAAGCTCTTCAAATCAGAGTACAGCCTACCAAAAAGGCACTTCTGGTAATATTGTATAGAGAAATGGAGTAATCAAAGCAGTCTATTGGTTATATCCAATATCTTCTTCTTAACAAAGATATTTTATTTATTACAAGGATTTAATTTTACCATATTAATTATTAATAACTGTCTTAACTATTATTTCTTCTTCACTAAACATATGGTAAAATGAGAAAATTTGCAAAGTAAATATGAACATGGAATGCACGACATTCAGAAATAAATATTAAACTCTTAAGTAATTTGATTAAATTATAACTAGGTTTACTTGTGTGAGTAATTTATACTACTTTGAAAAATACTTTTATGTGATTTTTGTTCTTTGCTTTAAGCTTCATAAGAAGATTAAAAGAGCATATTGAATGTATATTCCTTTAATTAGCTACTTATATTTTAATAGCTACATGAGATGTCTAAAAGGTTACCCACTCTTAGTCCTTAAATCACTCTCATTATTCTCTAATGGGCTATAATATATGTGACGGCATGTCATGAAGCTAGCCACGTCAGAGGTAAAACTTGTTTACTCAGTTGAAGCGTTTGCTTACATTTAATACTCGTAACTAACTTAACCGCCCTTCGTCCTCTTCAGTATTTTATAGATTACTGACCCATTGAGAAATACTACTGCACGCGGACAAAGAGATGAGCACTGCTCTGCTGAGCTACTCTCAGCTCTCGCGCCTGAACCCTTCCTCTCCTTGCTCTTTGAAGCCTCTTTCACGAACCCTTCTCGTCAAGGCCGAGACGGAGATCAGGGTTTGCGTCAACAGAACATGCAACAGGTCGGGCTCCAGGGAAATCCTCCAAGTCCTCTCCGACCTCGCGCCCGCGAATCTCACCGTCAAGTCCTGTGGTTGTTTGGGGAGATGTGGCGCCGGGCCGAATATCGCCGTTTTGCCGGATGGGTACATCGTGGGGCATTGCGGGACTGCGGTTCGTGCGGCTGAGCTGTTGGGGGATGTCTGTGGCGGTCCTGGTGGAGGTGGTTTTGATTCTTTTAAGAGTCTCGAGGCTCTCGGGTTGAGGAAGAAAGGGGAGGGGGAGAAGGAGAGGGGGAATTTCTCAGAGGCAGAGGCTTTGTTTTCGGAGGTGATAATTGATTTCTTAGATTCTTAAACTGAGCTGTTGGGCGTTCATTCGTCTATTTGTTCAAATGCATTTTGGCCCCCCAGATGTTTGTTGGATTATTGGGTTGAGCTCCGAAGTGAAAATGAATGTCAACGACTGTATTTTGCAAACGAAGCTTCTTTCTGCTGTTTGGTTTGCTGGTGAGTCTGGATTTTCTACTGATGCGCGTTTTACCACGGATGCAGGCCATTGAGCTTAAACCTTCAGGAGGTCTGCATGCTATATACAAATGCAGGTTTGTGATTTTATCCATGTATTTGAAATGGAGGAGAAGATCGTTTCTTTAAAGAGCTCTGGAATGCTTGCAATTGTTACTTACCGGTGACTAAATATAGATGATACGTATATGTCATGTTAGCTTCAGTCCTCTCATAATATGCGTATTTTATAAGACCATTCTTCTGACTTAGAACCCTATAATCCCATTACGGAGTAGCTACCTTCTGGTTCATCATTGGTGATGATAAACTGGTATTCATCCCTTATCCTAGCCCACTTAATTTCAGCTACACTAACCTTTGTTCTTGAATTGGTCTGTGGTGGATCCTTCTCCCGTCTAAGTTCAGGCTACCCCTTCAATATTAATGAAGAAGTTTTATTCCTCAGATCTGCTGCACGACTGCTGAATGGCAACTATGCTGGAGCTTTAGAAGACTCTGAAGAAGCATTAAAGAGAGTGCCTAAGTATCCAGAGGTGATTTCTACTTTTTCACTACTGAGCTATATTTGGTTTTTATGAGGAAACAATGTGTTCCTCGTTCAGTTGTCTTAATACCTCATAGGTTACACTCCAAAAATAAAAAAAGAAGAAGATCAACTTGGAAGTCATTGTTTGTGCTGCTCATTAACATTCCTCTGGGAGACTTCATTCAGGACCTTGACATCTTGAAATTTCCACAAATGAACAGGTCGATTGGTAGTTTGTTGGAAATTGAAGGGTTCTTTGCTGCATGCATATATGCATTCTAAGCTGCTAATTGTTTCATAAATTTGCTCCACTTTGTGTCTACTCTTAACTAGTGGGACTAAACCCTTCAAATTGCAGGCCTACATTTGCCAAGGTGATGCTCTATTAGCAATGGATGAGTATGATGCCGCTGAGAGGGCATATGCGTCTGCTCTACAGATTGATCCATCCATTCGCCGATCAAAATCATTCAAGGTTCTTCTGTAACTTTTGACGAGCCTTTTAATTTGTCACTGTATCTATCAAGATAAAACAGAATGGCCGGAAGCTCTTTTCCCCTCCTTCCCCTGTGCAATAGTTCCTAAGACTAAAATTTTCAAGGGCACGGGCAATTTGAAGAATAATCATAAGTCATGCCATCTCCTGATTTTGTCATCGAAATACCAGAGCTGCTTTTATTGATTCTCCAAAAAGAAAAGTCTGGAAATGTAGTTATTTCGGTGCTCTCTCTGTTGCTTCACCTGTCTTTTCTCTCCTCTGTTGAACTCTGACCTACAAATTTCTTCAGGTTGAAGAAACCCATTTTTAGAATTTGAGCTTAATTGCTTTATGTTAATATAACTGAAAAGTAAAAGCCACATTCGGGCTCTTCTATTTATACAACATTCTTATTTTCCTAAAAAAAATGTAACATAGCTGAAAGGGCAGATCTTGTGGCCTTGGAAACCTCCTCTAGTTACTCAGTACATCTCACATTCCTACCACCCCCATTTGTTTTGTGCAGCTTTTCTCCTTTCCAGCCTCTTTCCACTAGGACCGCTACTCTCCAAAGAGTAATTATGATGAGGGGCCAAGAGCAATTCAAGAAAAATAAATTATACTGTGCCCTGATTTTTCAAGCATATATCAGAGCTGCGTTTATTGCTTCACTGAAAGAAAAGTCTGGGAGTGAAGTTGTTTGATACTCTTGGACTCTTTGTTAGTTTGTTTTCTCCTCTGAAACTTGAGAGCTACATATTTCACCAGGCTGAAGTTATCAATTTTCAAAGTTGGAGCTTCATTGATCTTACTGCCTTGGAAACCTCCTAAAATTTCTCCACTATATCCTACTCACTCTATTTCTTTTTTGTAGGCTCGAGTTGCACAGCTGCAAGAGAAACTTACAACAGCAAATGTTGCTTCTTAACCCCTTGACCTCAGCAGTGGTCTGTGCTTGTAAGAGATGAATTTGGTGCAGAGGGGAGCACCTGCATCTCAGTCTCTTGTTTTTCATGTGAATAGTTTCTACGCGTTGAACCAAATGTAAAGGTAAAACACAGTTCAGATCATGGTTCTTGATCTTGGAGTGGTGAAATCTCTATTTTATCCTGTACAAACATTATATCCTCCAATTTTAAAGCAGTTAAAGATAAGGCATTTATTTTAGTTGACAATGGAAAGATTCTCTTATTTATTTATTTATTTATTTATCTATCTACTTAATTTTTGCATCCATCTAAAAAAGCTCAAAACATTAAAACCCTAGCAATCATCTACCAAAGTCTTTTCATATTTTTCATCATAAATGTCTCATTAAAGTCCAGTGGACCCTAAATTCCTCAGCACCATCCGAGTCGGCCCGGATACCGCTGTGAACATGGGCTGTTCGTGTCAATCCGTACAACCTATAGGGAGATGTGCAATGACTAGAAAAAACAAAACTCTCCATTGGAAAGCACCACTTTTTAGCAGCACCTTCGGGTTTAGCGCCGCTCCGGGCCTGCCCCACTGAACCGGGTCATCCGTTCATTCTCACATCGTGGGGTCAGTACACGTGTCACGCAGATGTTGTTTGTCACCCAAGCACCTACCTACCGCGACGGCTCTTACCTATAAGGTCAATTTTTCTGCGTCCATTATTGGACGCAGATAGAGACGCTTCCCGACCCGATTTTACCACGTGGCGGATTCTGGGTGCGGTCGAGATATTTTTTTTTTTTTTTTTTTTTTTAGCCGACCATAACGGAACCGGTCCGGGCGGTCTTTGTGGGCCATCGAAGTCAGACAGAACTGGGCCCCAGTGTCAGAGAACGTGAGGCACGTAGCGTCCAATTATGCGGTAGCGGGCCGTGGAAGAACTTGGCGAGTAGGCCGCGAGTAGGTTCCCGGGAGTACTCGCAGCGGGGCCCTCTCGTTATTATCGGATCTCGGATTGACTACCACGCGGACCTCGGCGCGCGTTTCGGACTCCTTATCGGTCATTCTCGTCCGTGCGGGAAAGGAGCGACGAGACGGAAAAAAAAAAAAAAAAAAAAAAAAAAAAATTGTTTGTCGTGTGAGAGATCGAGGTGGGTAAGGAAGGGGGAAGAGCGGGTGGTGGTGGCAATGGAGGAGTCCGACGCAGAGCGCATTTCAGACGAGGACGGTGACCGGATCACCGCCCTCCAGCACCAGCCTCCGTCGCGGAAGGTCCATTCGTACAGCCAGCAGCTCGCCGTCGTCGGGAGCACGCGGCGACGCGGGGGCATGAGGAAGCACAGCCTCGACGAGGGGCGGATCACGCGGAATCTCGACCCGTTCGGGGAATCGTCGTCGTCGGACGAGGAGGGAGGGGTCGCGGCCACGGCCGGGACGGAGTACATGAGCCAGTTCTTGCATCGGCAGCCGTCCGCCGAGCATCGCCTCGACGACCAGGCGGCGCTGCCGGAGTTCGTCGGGATGGGCGGGGGTGCCGGGATTTTTAGGGTCCCGGTGCGCGCGGCGATGCATCCCGGTCGACCTCCCGCGCTCGAGCTGCGTCCGCATCCCCTCCGCGAGACGCAGACCGGGATTTTCCTGAGGACGATCGTTTGTACGGATACGCAGCTCTGGGCTGGGCAGGAGAGCGGCGTCCGGTTCTGGAATTTCGAGGACAAGTTTGCTGCTAGCAACGGAAGGTCCAAGGGGGACGACGAGGCCGCGCCCTTCTTTGAGTCGTCGCATACGTCTCCTACCATTTGTATGATGTGGGACGCAGCTAATAGGTTGATTTGGAGCGGTCACAAGGACGGGAAGATTCGGTCGTGGAAGATGGATCAGCCGCTCGACGGCAGCACTTTCAGGGAAGGCCTCACGTGGCATGCGCACCGCGGGCCTGTTCTCTCGATGGTAATGACTGCGTATGGTGAGTTTGCGCTCTCGGTCGTCCGTTATTTATTGCTTTATCCTGTCGGATTTCATTTCCCGTGACTCTCAAGAATGCTTCTTTCCTTTTTTTCTTCTTCTTTGGCGAATTCAGGGGACATTTGGTCGGGTTCAGAAGGTGGCGTCGTGAAAATCTGGCCATGGGAATCCGTGGATAAATCTCTCTCTTTGTCTGTGGAGGAAAGGCATATGGCGGCTTTGCTTGTGGAGAGATCATTCATTGATCTCAGAAGTCAGGTGACGATCAATGGCGTTTGTTCTATATCGGCTGGTGATGTGAAGTTTTTATTAGCCGATAATCTGAGGGCAAAGGTGTGGAGTGCTAGCTACCTCTCTCTTGCATTGTGGTATGTCAACCTCTCTCGTTTCTGAACAGTATCCATGAAGAAACTTAAATTTTTTCGACTGGACATTTCTTTTGTAATGTAGGGATAGGAGCGCCTGGAACTTAATTTCGTATAATTTGTTATTGTGCTTTCTGTCAAATTGTTTAGAATCTTGAATTTGAAGGTACCTTGCAGGGATGCTCGTACGAAGGAGCTTCTGAAAGTTTTCGGAATAGACGGCCAGATAGAGAATCGTGTGGAGGTATCATCAGGAGGTGGGGAAACTTATCCAGAAGATGAAATGAAAGTAAAGTTTGTGTCAACATCAAAGAAGGAGAAATCGCAGGGTTCCATGAGTTTCTTTCAACGCTCGCGTAATGCTCTCATGGGGGCTGCGGATGCAGTCCGTAGAGTTGCTGCAAAGAGTGCATTTGGAGAGGATAATCGCAGAACGGAAGCTTTGATTATGACATTGGATGGAACAATATGGACTGGATGCGCCAATGGTTCTGTTGTCCAATGGGATGGTAATGGGAACCGAGGTCAGGAGTTCCACCATCATAATTACGCTGTGCAGTGTTTCTGCACTTATGGAACCCGGCTATGGGTTGGTTATATGAGTGGGACTATCCAGATTTTGGAGTTGGATGGTACCCTTGTCGGAGGATGGGTGGCACACAGGGGCCCTGTTATAAAGATGGCTATAGGAGCTGGTTATGTTTTCACCCTGGCTAATCATGGAGGCATTCGTGGATGGATTATGTCCTCACCAGGACCAATTGATAACATTTTGCGCGTAGAGTTGTCAAGTAGGGAGCAGCTTTACACAAAATATGAAAATATCAAGATATTGGCAGGAACGTGGAATGTGGGTCAAGAAAGGGCCTCACCTGACTCACTTATATCATGGCTGGGTTCTGCTGCATCAGAGGTAGGAATGGTTATAGCTGGGCTTCAAGAAGTAGAAATGGGTGCCGGATTTCTTGCAATGGCAGCAGCTAAAGAGACTGTAAGGTTTCCCTAAAATCTGATGATACTTCTCTTTAATATTTGATTAATATGTTAGAAGCTACTGCCTAATGTTATTTCCAACAATGGGATTCTTTTATACAACTTTAACATTGCCAGCACTCCCTATTGTCTGCTTCAAGTTTCTTGTGTGAAAGTGGTTGTGGATTTCTTATGTACTATTTGCTTTATTGCTTGGCAGAGTAACTTATTGAAAAAAATGGGAAATTATGCATCTGATGTTACTTTTTTTTTTAATTTATTTTTGTAGGTAGGACTTGAGGGAAGTGCTAATGGGCAATGGTGGCTGGATGCTATAGGGAAGACCTTAGACGAAGGAAACACTTTTGAACGTGTTGGATCAAGACAGTTGGCAGGCTTGCTTATTGCTGTCTGGTATTCATTCTTTCAACTGATTTTGTTAGAAATAATTTAGTTTCTTCTTTCATTTCTCAAAAACCTAGCAACTGTATAATCCTATTGTATGGCAAGACAAAGAGGCACCTTGATTAAATGCCAACTTATGCTCATACTGTATGGAATCCATCAAGGTGCATCTTTCTGTTTAAGCACTGTCATCTAAAAACTTTTGTTCACTTCTTGTTTATAGTGTTTTAATTCCTTGACTCTAATATATCAGCTCGAATAATTCTCTCCAGGGCCAGGAAACACCTTAGACCGAATATCGGAGATGTAGATGCTGCTGCTGTACCATGTGGGTTTGGGCGTGCTATAGGGAACAAGGTATATTATCTCTACTGTGGGAGCATTATCCTTGTCTGGACTGAATGAAGTGCTGTCCAATAATTTAACCAAAAACCTTCTAAAGGGGATGGTGCTAAAGCTATATCGACAAACATAAAATTGGGTAGTATGTGATGGCTCTGGTTAAATCTGTAGACTGTAGCTGACTATGAGGTCACGTTTCAATGGTATTTGTGCAGATAGTTATAATACCACGTCTCTTCTGGTCAGCTCTCTTTTACATCTTCCTATGAAATGACCTCAACCTGTAGGTCTCTTTCTCTTAAAACAACCTTCCTTAACACAGGCAACTCGCTTGATATTTGGAGCACAGCTATGGCGCCAAAATAAAGGCTATATGTAGCTCAAAATGACTCTTGTAAAGCTACCTTTACCGAAGGGTTCTACAAATCTTTGTGATCTGGGCTGAGTGCAATTTGGTGCAAAAAGCACCCCAGCTTGCTTATGTGTTTCAGATTGGGTCACAACTTTATTGTGCTGTGCCTTCTCGGATGAGCATCTTTTTTTTTTTTTTGAGGAAGGCGAAAACATGTTACTCCCAATTACAAGTTTTTACTCCCAATGCTGCTCTGGAGACCAGAACCCAAGACCTCCCGAAGTAAAAAGGATGAGCATCCTTTTTACTACATGCATACTTGGGCACGCAAATTTTTTGTAGGTTACATACTGAATTATCCACTATCTTACTTCAATTTTCATGGGTTACATCCTGAATTATCCAGTATGATTATCAAGCTAGTTCTGATTATTAAAAAAATTCAAATTTGATACAGTATATATAAGTCTGACATTTTTGCCTCTTCACTGTGGGTTGTAATGAAATAGAATCATGATTATTACATTTTGGCTTTCCAATCGATTCTTGTCAATATTCATTGTCATTTATTCTTTTCTGATATGATTTTGTTATCTATATGATTGATAACACTATGTCTATTCATGCAGGGAGCAGTAGGGTTGAGGATGAGAGTCTATGATCGTGTAATTTGCTTCGTGAATTGTCATTTTGCTGCACATTTGGAAGCAGTAAATCGACGTAATGCAGACTTTGATCATGTTTACCGAACAATGATTTTCAGTCGGCCATCAAATTTGCTTAACGTTGCATCTGGTATGGGTTCACTGATTGTTGCTTCTTTGCTCTTGCCCGATATGTATCATTTGTCTGTTTATTTACTCCCATGCCATGCGTTTTCTCTTGTGGCAGCTGGTGGTGTCTCTTCTGCTGTTCAATTACTTCGTGGTGCAAATGTAGGTGACTGGTCCTAGTATTTAGTATTTTATCAGGAATTTTTTTGTTTCATTTGAAAGTGAGCACGGGAAATGTGAGAAGCTTCACGATACATTTTCTAAGCGGAAGGGAGTTTTCTGGGCCATTCCAAAAAAGAGGCCACTTTTGGCTAAGAAACACCATTTGATCCATTGTGCTCATATACATAATCTTGCATTCTACTGCTGCTATTTCCAGGCTGAAGACTGCTACATGCTGTTATTGCACATTAGCAGTAATGAGGCTCCAGTTTAACCTATAATTGATGTTTCAATTATGTATCCAGTATTTTGCTTATTCTGCTCCATTTGAAGTGGAATTATTATGTCATTCCCATGTTGCAGGCAGCGGGGATGCCATCGGAAGATGGACGACCCGAGCTAGCAGAAGCAGACATGATCGTATTTCTTGGTGATTTCAACTATCGATTACATGGTATTTCTTATGATGAAGCAAGAGACTTTGTTTCTCAGAGATGTTTTGACTGGCTTAGAGAAAAGGATCAGCTGCGAGCAGAAATGAAAGCTGGCAAAGTGTTCCAGGGGTTGCGAGAAGGACTTATAACTTTCCCTCCAACATACAAGTTTGAAAGGCATCAAGCTGGGCTGGGAGGTTGTTTTCCAATATGTCTCTCTTGGCTCTTCATGTCAAGCTTCTTTGGAAATTTATGGTTATTAAATAAGAAAAGTTGTAGCATAGGTGAGGAAACAGGAAATACACAGAAAAGTAACAGTAGACTGATGTGATATTTCTAATGGCTTAGACTAAAATTATTCATGTTAATGTGTGGCCAGGAAAAAAAGTTAGGGTAGTATCACTTTGCCTGTAAATGTCTTGTCTCCTTTATCTGTTTCTTCTAGTTCTTCTCTTTCAGTTGTCAAAGTTGCTCTCTTTGATTTGATGATGGTAGAAAAAATTGATTTTGGCTTCAGAGCACTTAGCTCCGTAGGTTTTCCCCTACCATTTGAAGCCAAATGATGGTATTCTTCATTTTGTAGGCTATGATTCTAGTGAGAAGAAGAGGATACCTGCATGGTGTGATCGAATACTTTATCGTGACAGTCGTGCTAATCCTGAGGCTGAGTGCGCGTTAGATTGTCCAGTAATTACTTCAATACTACAGTAAGTATTTTTCTTACACGCAATATCACATGAGAGGAAGACAGGCATCTTGTAGAAATGAAATTTGAGTTCTTTTTTGATTTTATCAGGTATGAGGCTTGTATGGATGTGACAGACAGTGACCACAAGCCTGTTAGATGCATTTTCACTGTGGCTATAGCACATATTGATGAAGCAATAAGGAGAAAAGAGTTTGGAGAAATTATGGTATCAAATGAAAAGATCAGGTCGTTGCTGGAAGAAGTGAACACTGTTCCAGAAACTATTGTGAGTACAAACACCATAATCCTTCAAAACCAAGACACATCCATTCTCCGGATTACTAATAAGTGCACCAAGGACAAAGCCATGTTTGAAGTTGTCTGTGAAGGACAAACCGGCATCAAGGAAGATGGAGTCACTCGGTGTCAGCCACGCGGTGGCTATGGCTTCCCTCGTTGGCTTGAGGTAGGTGGCAGTTATTGTAGGCCTGCAATGAGTATAGGATTTGTTTTTCCAGTAGTTCTCATAATTTAGGTGGTATTTGGGTCCATGTTTCCTGATCTACATTGTTTCAATGTCGTGCCTGCCTATTATATTAATTGGTTCTGTTGAACTAGATTAATGTCGGCAATTCGAAAAGTGAATATGATTAGTATATAGAATAAAGTTTCTGGAATTGTGTTGGATGCTCTGGGCAGATTTAACTGGTCAATCAACTTTTGTGATTGTAACTGAATTTGAATGATTGGTTCGAGGAGGATCACAAAGGGCTATCTGTGACAGTTATTGAAGAAGAGTTACTCTTTCAAAAATCAAGCGTTCTTTTCTCAGTTATAGACATGTTTTATCTATTTTGCATTGTACAACTGGATTAATTTTCTGATTCTGTTTCTCAGGTAAACCCGGCAATGGGCATTATAAAACCTGGCCAAATTGCAGAAGTGACACTACATCATCAGGAGTATCATACGCTTGAAGAGTTCATTGATGGAATACCTCAAAATTGGTGGTGTGAAGACACACGAGATAAGGAAATCGTATTAATGGTGAGAGTCACTGGTTGTTTCTCGTCAGAGATTAAGATTCACCGTGTTTCTGTTCGCCATAGTTGTTCATCCAGGACTACACGAATGGACTCCAAACCTATTTCAAAAAGGTTGGTGTCCAACCATCTGCAGAGGTCTGATTTTCGGCAGCTGGGTAGCTCAGATGTTGATGATTTGCGTAACTTGCATACTTGAAGAAAATTGCACAGTGGAGGCACCTGTGCTTCAATCAGGGAAAAAAAAGGGGATTGTGGTAAAATCCACTTGTAAATAGTCCTTATCACAGAGCCTCAATCTCTAGTTCTTCTTTGCACAAAACAGACTTTAACTTGTTTTGTGATTCCATCGGTTATCTCTAATTCTTTTGAGTCGATTCTTTGATCAAGTTTTGAGTAACAGCAGTGTAATATTGTCGGACAGATCATTCTTCAGATGTATAAATGATACTACAGCAGAGAGGTCAATGATTTCAGCTGCCAAATTTGGGCAGGCTCAGCTTGTTGTTGTTTTTGCTTTTTTTTTTTTTTTTTTTTTGGTCTTTCTATTCCTAAAGTGAGTGGTAAATCTTTGTCTAATAAGTGGGTGGTTTCATTTGTGAATTAGTTTGCAGATTGTAATTAGGTCCTTTTGTTGTACCAACTTATGTCTTGTTTTACCTGAACGAGATTTGAATTGCAAAAGCTTCTGCTTCCTTCTTTGAGGTGGCCCCATCTTCCTTCTCTGTCTTCAATTTGCAGCTAATTTGAATCCCTGTCTTGGAGAAGATCTTCCTTTGTGCCCCCTTCTCTTCAATGCTTCATGTACATGACTACCAAATTCTGCTCTTACGCAATAACTATGCATTACTTGAAAATTTTAAATATCTGTTCATTAAACGAATAACCCACCCGGATGGAAATTTTTTATGTATAATCTGATATTAATATTACTTTTTTTACTTATTTCTTATTATTACTACAAGACAGTTCTACTCTGTAATTCGGCAAGTGATAATGTAACAGTGTAACGTTTATTATAAATTTTTATGCACAGATTAAGTATTACTATATAATTTTATATTATTTTTATTTCATTACTAAATATATTGTTATATTTATCATGTTATGTTAATAAAATGGGCCGGATCTGCTGCGGACAAGGCCCAGCCTATAGCAGGCGGGCATCAACTGATGCTAAACTCCAAACCGTTGCTAATAAGCGCCACTTTTCAACCGGGAGTTTTGTTTTTTCAAATCATTGCTGTGCCTATCCATGGGTGTAACGGCCCAAGAAAATACGAAGGGAAAACTGATACGGCCCCTACATAAATCGGCCTGGCCCAATAACATTCTCTTGGGCTTCTTCGGCTGTTATCAGTGCCCTAAACTCTCATGAATCGGGCTGCCCACATAACGCGATTGTCAATTTGGATATTGCTAGGGCTAACTTCGGCATTTAAATGCGTGCTATATAATCTCGCTTTGGGTCACTCTGCCGCGGAGGAGCTGTGGCATTTTGGCGGCCTTTGGAAGCGCTTTCCCGTTCGTCGCCGGAGGTATCTCACTACTCGTTTCAGTCGAGGTTTTCGCTTGTTTTAGGTCTGTCGTTGTTGTCGCCTCCCCGTTTTTATTCGTTTATTAGGAGACTTCTGGCTTGGATGGGTTAAGGAATTAGGGTTTTACGATCTGAGTTCTCTCTGACGGTATAGCTTTGGTTTTCTTGTTTTTGAGGCGACGGAGAAATTCTTCCTTTTCGCTGTATGTGAATGGTTTGGTCTAGTAGAATGTTTTGTGTATGTAGTATAGTCGGTTTTGCTACGGTTTGATGTTAATGAACTGAAGGGGAGGGGCGGGGGAGTTCATTTTGGAAAAAGAACATGTTTTGGGAGCGGATTTTGAAAGTCTCGAGCTGCGAGTCTTCTTTATTAACTGTTGAGATGATTACTAGATCGGTGCAACTCTTAACGAGTAGTAAGAGTAGGTTTTTCGATGCTGTTGTGGGAATGAGGGGTTGTGTAGCTGGTTCGTAACTTTGGTTGGTGAAAGTATTTCGGGGAAAGAATGAAGATCCTCTTACCTCTGTTTTTTCTGTTGTGTAGGTAAGGAATGGTGAAGCATAACAATGTTGTGCCTAATGGGCACTTTAAGAAACATTGGCAAAACTATGTGAGGACATGGTTTGACCAGCCTGCACGGAAACAAAGGAGACGCATTGGTGAGGAATCATTCAATGTTTAATGAACCGTGCCTAATTGTATGAAGCTGTTTTAGTTTTGGCTCATAAGATTATCCTTATCTTTGGTCTATGATGTTTCATAGCTCGTCAGAAGAAGGCTGTTAAAATTTTCCCAAGGCCTACTGCTGGTCCTCTTCGCCCCGTTGTGCATGGCCAAACACTGAAGTACAACATGAAAGTCAGGGCAGGCAGAGGTTTCTCCCTAGAAGAGCTCAAGGTTCCTATTTCATGCTCTGTTGTCTTATATGCATTTGTTTCTTAATCACGAAGTCAAAATTACCTATATGTGGTACTGAAAGTTCTTTCTCCTTGTAAGTTTATCTCCATGTTTTTTTCAAAAAGTTATCCTATGTTAAGAAAAAAATGCCTCTTTTCTGTTTTGGGGTCTTCTTTTTATACTTCTCTATCTTCTGGATGTGGGAGATTCATGTTTTAAACATTCCATTTGCATGTAAAGGATTAATGTGTATTTTGTTAAAGTTTTTATTGGCATTTGTTCTCTTGTTGTTGCATTATCCATCTTTTGTTACAGCTGCTTTTTACTCGAGTAGTTATTACCATCTTCTAAGCTAGTTCCGGATTGCATTCTAGTTTTTATGAAAACTTTCAGTAGCAAAGCCTTTCACCATTTTCGAAAAAGGATTTTACTGTATCTTGTTAGTATTTCCGTTACCTTGTGTTTGTTAGCAGAACTACTTTATACTGACTCTCTGTTACTTCAAAAGAACGATATTTATTTTATCTGGTAGATAGTGGTTCATGTTGGATTAAAGCTAATACATAAGTGGATTATTTGTTTTTCTGGCTTTTGATTTTGTTCTTATCCTGTAGCTAGCTTTGAAGAGTACTATGGTTCACGAAGATGTTTCATCAGAACCAACGCTCTCTTACTTTTTGTTGGAAAAAACCCATCAAGACTTTCAACTGATAAATGTGTACTGAGAAAAATTCAGGAGGATTAAAATAATGATGCTTCATGCATTAAATAAAGCAGTTCTGTTGCCTTGCGATGAGAAAAATTCAGGAGGGTTAAAATAATGATGTTTCATGCATTAAATAAAGCAGTTCTGTTGCCTTGCGAAGCAAAAAAACTGTTTTAGCGGTCATTCTTTTTTATGCTTGTAGAAGTATTTAGTATATGCATATTTTTTTATTTTCATTACAATTTCTATTTGGTTTTTGAAAACATCTCATAACTATATAAATTATTTTTTAATTTTTATTTTTAACTGGATTCTGTTTATCATCTTTTTTTTTTTTTTTTTCTTGTAAAATAACAGCAAATTTGGTTCTTCTATCATTTGCTTTTATGATATTTGTTAAGAATGTTGAACAGTTATTATGGATTGGTATAGTTACTCATATAAGAAGTGTCTTGTCTTCCAGGCTGCTGGTATTCCCAAGAAATTGGCTCCTACCATTGGCATTGCTGTTGACCACCGCCGTAAAAACCGATCTTTGGAGAGCCTTCAGGCCAATGTCCAGAGGTTGAAGACATACAAGGCCAAATTGGTCATCTTCCCAAGACGATCTGGCAAATTCAAGGTATAATGTTGGAAGGAGTCGGTGGAACAAGTTTGTTAGTGTCCGAGTACTTGCCTCATTCTATCTTGTTATCCATGCTAAACTAACCAACGTCATTTTGATTACCAGAATGGTGATTCCAGCCGGGAAGAACTTGCCTCAGCTACTCAGGTCCAAGGTGAATACTTGCCTATCACTGCTGAGAAGCCAAAGGTTGAGCTTGTCAGTATTACCAACGAGATGAAGGACTTCAATGCGTACCAGAAGCTCCGAGTTGAAAGGACGAACAAGCGGCACCAGGGAGCCAGATTGAAGAAGGCTGCCGAAGCCGAGAAAGAAGATAAGAAGTAGGGATAGGTAAACAGTTCCCATCAAGTTCGAAGTTGTAGACCGAATGTTTATCAAATGCTCTCTTTTGTTCCTCATGAGAGACTAGAAAACATGGTTTTGGAGCCTCTTATTATATCACTAGTTTTCCTTCCGGAGTTGTCTTTTAATTTTTAACTATGTTGTTTGTGTTTTATACTTTATTAGCTTAATGCTTTGTGGCTACCGTTTTTAAAGATTTAAACAACAGTTTGAGGTAGTCATTCATTGAGTCGAGACTATAACAGAAGATGTTTACAGTAAAACAAATGTGTACTGCATAACTGGTACACAGATTTCTGTACCGGATTTTTCACTGTTTTCGGTGAACAGTAATGAAGCGTTTACGTGATCTAACAGATATCTGTTGGTACAAGACGGAGATGAGCGATCAGTTGGATAACCATAAAGGCTCTGATAATCTATAAATACTTGCTCCTGTTTCTCATAGTTTCAAATGGGGACTTGTTCTTTTCCTATATTCAGTCATAATGGAGAAGATGAATCAGCACGGCGTTTTGCTTCAAGTCCTCTCTCGCCTTCCGAAGAAATCACAGGTGAGATTTGAAGTTGTTTGAAAGAAATGGAGAAATCTGATAAAAGAAGCCGGTACATTATCCTCCCCCAAAACACCGCATTTGGGTCATGGGTTCCTGCAATGGCGTCCTCTTCTACTATAGCGAAAACTACGCAGATCATCGTAAACGCAGCTACCATCTCTACAATCCCATCACCAAACAGAAACTCACCCTTCCTCCTCTTCTTCCATCAGAATCAAACGACAAAGACCGATAGCCAACTGGTATAGGCTTCGCACTCATCCAAACAACAACAACAACAATCACTACAACAAGTTTGTGCTCATCTATTGGCGCCATTACAACCCCCAAACCTTCCCCTTGGGTCTCAACGTCGCAATCTTCAGTTCCCAAGCGGGTTCATGGGAGGCAAAACCGGCCAGCTGATTCGACGACGATTCGTACGTGTTCATGAAGTTTCTATTAAGAAACCAAACCGACTCCAGAATTTTCTGGAGTCGGCGTGAGGCTTCATGAAGAAGCTGCAGTCCAGAAATTTCTGGACTGCTGGAGAGACACCGATGGTGTCTAAAATCCTCTCCCCCCAAGGGGTTGAGAGGACTATAAATAGGGGAGTAACCCCCTTGTTTGAGCCAAGAAGCAAACTTGGTAGAAACCATAGTCTCCCCTTCCCATACGTGTTGAAACATGATGTTTTGTTGAGAGTGAAAGAGTTGAAATCTTTGTGAGTTTCTCTTCTTGTGAGTTTGTGAGAGTTTTGCATATTTCCTCTTGTGTTGTGAGAGTCAATTGCCTTGTAAAAAATTCCTTTGTCAATAGAGTGAAATTTTATCACTTGAGTGTCTCCATTACACACCCTAGGTCCACACACACTTCCAACAAGTGGTATCAGAGTAGGCGGGTCCCACATTTTGATGCGATCAAATATGGAGGTCATGCCGATTCCAAAGCTGACAAAGGAGAATTACGACAATTGGAGTATCCAGATGAAGACTTTCCTCGCCAAGCAAGATCTTTGGGAGATCGTGAGAGATGGATCTGAACAACCCGAAGTCCGGACGAAGAAGCTGCTGCCTTGATAGCTGCTTTGAAAAGAGGTAATGCTGAGGAACCTCCGTAAAAAAGACACAAAAACATTATATTTTCTATTTCAAGGGGTAGATGAAAGTAAATTTGAGAAAATATCGGGCACAAAAACCTCTAAACAGGCCTGGGAGATTTTACAAAGATCTTGCCAAGGTGTTGATAGAGTGAAGAAGGTGCGCCTATAAACTCTTAGAACAGAGTTTGAGTTATTGAAGATGCGTGACACTAAAAGTGTCGGTGATTATGTCACAAGAGTAGAAACTTTTGTAAATGAAATGAAGAGAAATGGAGAAAAATTAGAGGAGGTTCGAGTGATAGAGAAAATCTTACGATCTCTCACTCCGAAGTTCGTCTTTATTGTAGCAACACTAGAAGAATTTAAAGATCTATCGAGTATGACGATAGATGAGCTGGTGGCCTCACTCCGGGCCCACGAACAAAGAATGAATGGCTTGTTGGATGGAGGAAAATTAGAGCATGCCTTGCAAAATAAGTTGTCTCTCAATGAAGTGGCATCGTACAGTCGAGAGACAACTCAAGGCAAAGGTGGATATCATAAGCGAGGAAAAGGACGAGGATCTCATCGTGGTGGAAGAGATCAAAGTAAGCAGTCAGAAACTGCTAATCAAGGTCAAAATTCAAGAGGACATGGGCGAAGATGGAATTCGAGGAGAGGTGATAAGTCTCAAGTTTAGTGTTATAACTGTAAGAAATATGGGCATTATAGCTATGAATGCCGTCAAAAGCCGAAGGCAATAAAGAAGAAAGAAGTCACCTCTCACCCAAGAAAGAATGTGGTGGTTCTTCCGTTCTCTTGACTTACAATGGAGATGAAGAAAAGAAGAAGAGCATTTGGTATATTGATACAGAGAGCAAGTCACCACATGAGTGGATATAAGGAATTATTTACAGAGCTAGATGAGAGTGTTCAAGGTGAAGTACGACTTGGAAATTCATCGACGCTATAGGTGAAAGGAAAAGGAAGAATTATGATTCAAACGAAGAAAAGAGATCACAGGTACATCTCTGATGTTCTCTATATTCCCGAAATGTATACCAATTTAATTAGCGTCGGTCAACTCTTGGAGAAGGGCTATGACATCCATCTAAAGGATGGTAGGCTCTCTATAAGAAATAAAAATGGAGAGCTAATTGCAAAAGTCGACATGGCGAAGAATCGACTTTTCACCTTGAACATAGAAGCAGCTTCAATGAAGTGTTTAAAATCTGTCCTGAAGGATAGTTCATGGTTGTGGCACTTATGATTTGGGCAACTTGGTTTCACGGGCCTGAAATTATTATCGAAGGAAAAGAAGGTGAAAGGTTTGCCAGAAATTGATCACCCTGATCAATTATGTGAAGGGTGCATGAAGGGAAAAGAACACAGGTTGTCGTTTGAAGCCGGTCACTCCCAAAGGGCAAGGAGACCATTGGAGTTGGTGCACACTGATATAGCTGGGCCTTTTGAAGTCACTTCACTTGGAGGCAACAAGTACTATCTTACCTTTATTGATGATTTCAGTAGATATACTTGGGTTTATTTTCTTAAAGAAAAATCAGAAGCTTTAAATAAACTCAAGGAGTTTAAGGCCCTTGCTGAAAATCAAAGTAGAAAGTACATAAAAATATTAAGATCTGATAGAGGAGGAGAGTATACCTCAAAAGCATTTGAGGAATTTTGTAAGGAGAATGGTATTCTACACCAACTCACTGCCTCCTACACGTCACAACAAAATGGTGTTGCTGAAAGGAAAAATCGCACAATTATGAATATGGCAAGGAGTATGATGAAGGGAAAGACCTTGCCTAAAATCTATTGGGCTGAAGCCGTTGATTGTGCAGTTTATCTGCTTAACCGGTGTCCAACTAAAAGTGTAAAGTTTAGGACACCCATTGAAGCTTGGAGTGGAAGCAAACCGGCTGTAGGCCACTTAAAGATATTTGGGTGCATTGCATATGCACACATACCCGAGCAAAGAAGAAAGAAGTTAGATGATCGAGGAGAGAAGTGTATCTTTGTCGGGTATGATTCTAAGACTAAGGCCTACAAACTTTACAATCCTGTTACCAAAAGGTTAATCATCTCTAGAGTCGTTGAATTTGATGAGGAAGACTGCTGGAGATGGAGTGAAGAAGAGAAAAATAATAAAGAGTTGTTTTACAATGATGATGACAACTCTGGAGAAGAAGAGGAGAGTAGTGGAGATCAAACTCCTCCAAATAGTCCTACAACAACAACAGGTGAAGGATCACCTAGGGGGAGCAGCTCGGCAGGGGGAGTCCCTATGAGGACACGCAGCTTGAGTGACATTTATAATGTCACTGAGCCGATTGAGCTAGCAGAAGATTATACTCTCTATTGCCTACTTGCAGAGAGTGACCCTATCACATTTGAAGAAGCTGCTCAGGATAAGAAGTGGAGAAATACCATGGATGAAGAAATTGAGGCAATAAAGAAGAATGATACCTGGGAGTTGACTACCCTCCCTGCAGGACATAAAGCAATAGGAGTGAAGTGGGTCTATAAGACGAAAACCAATCAAGAAGGCAAAGTTGAGAAGCATAAGACAAGATTGGTTGTGAAAGGATATAAACAGAAATTTGGAGTTGACTATGAAGAAGTATTTGCACCTGTCGCAAGAATTGATACTATTAGACTTCTCATTGCGCTGGCAGCGCAGAACAGATGGAAGATATATCAAATGGATGTGAAGTCGGCCTTCTTGAATGGTTATCTTGAAGAAGAAGTATATGTTGAACAACCACCGGGCTATGAGAAGAAAGGAGAGGAAGAAAAGGTTTATCGCTTGAAAAAGGCACTATATGGATTGAAGCAGGCCCCACGAGCTTGGAATATGAGGATTGACTCATATTTTCAAGAGCATGGCTTCAAGAAAAGTCCTTATGAGCATGCCCTATATACGAAGAAGAACGAGGATGGGGATATCGTGATTGTTTGCCTGTACGTGGATGATATGATCTTCACCCGCAACAATCCAGGTATGTTCGAGGACTTTAAAAGCTCAATGACAAAAGAATTTGATATGACAGATCTGGGACAAATGGCATACTTCTTTGGAGTCGAGATAGTACAGGGAGATGAAGGAACTTTCATCTCACAAAAGAAGTATGCAAGTAGTACACTATCAAGATTTAAGATGGATAATTGCAAACCAGTAGCCACGCCAGCTGAAGCAGGCATGAGGCTAAAGCAAGATTCAGAAGAAGAAGCAGTCAATCCTACACTATTCAAGAGCCTAGTGGGAAGCTTGAGGTACTTAACCTTTACAAGGCTGGATATAATGTTCGTTGTTGGGTTGGTCAGCAGATTTATGGAGCAGCCGAGACGAGACCACTTTGCAGCAGCAAAGAGAATTTTGCGTTACATCAAAGGCACACTTGGGTTCGGACTATTCTACTCTGCTTCTAAAGCGTCGAGACTTATTGGCTACACCAATAGCGATTATGGAGGAGACATTGATAGCAGAAAGAGCACGTCCGGGTACGTGTTCAATATCGGATCAGGTGCGTTTTCATGGTCCTCAAAGAAGCAAGCGGTAGTTGCACTCTCGGCATGTGAAGCCGAGTATGTTGCAGCAGCATCATGTACTTGTCAGGCCGTCTGGATAAGAAACATCATGAAAGAGCTCCACCACAACCAAGAAGGCCCGACACCGATATATGTCGATAATAAGTCGGCTATATCATTGGAAAAGAATCCAATTTCACATAGCAGGAGCAAACACATTGATACAAGGTATCACTTCATCAGGGAACAGGTAAAGGCCAAAGCAGTGGAGCTAGTTTACTGCAGGTCTGAAGACCAAGTGGTGGATATCTTTACAAAACCTTTGAAGACCGATGCATTTAAGAAGTTTAGAGATTGACTTGGTATGAGGAGTCGGTTTGAGGGGGAGTATTAAGAAACCAAACCGACTCCAGAATTTTCTGGAGTCGGCGTGAGGCTTCATGAAGAAGCTGCAGTCCAGAAATTTCTGGACTGCTGGAGAGACACCGATGGTGTCTAGAATCCTCTCCCCCCAAGGGGTTGAGAGGACTATAAAGAGGGGAGTAACCCCAAACTTGGTAGAAACCATAGTCTCCCCTTCCCATACGTGTTGAAACATGGTGTTTTGTTGAGAGTGAAAGAGTTGAAATCTTTGTGAGTTTCTCTTCTTGTGAGTTTGTGAGAGTTTTGCATATTTCCTCTTGTATTGTGAGAGTCAATTGCCTTGTAAAAAATTCCTTTGTCAATAGAGTGAAATTTTATCACTTGAGTGTCTCCATTACACACCCTAGGTCCACACACGCTTCCAACAGTTTCTTCGTGGTTGGCCTGCTTCGTCCGTTTATCACGACGGGCGTTTATACTGGCTCAAAGCTTCATACCTGGTCGTGTTCTTCACGGACAGGGGACAGGGAGATCTTCCGTGTCCTTGAATTGCCACAGCATGATATCGCCCACAACGAGGTTGAGGGAGTGTTGTGGGAATCAGAGGGACGCATCAACTACTGCCAGCTTTGTACGAGCCATGGACTCTGAATCTGGGTTATCTAGCACGAACGATTATGGCCGAAAATCTTCAACGTCTCCAATATAGAGAGAATATTATATATATAGAGAAAAGAAAAGAGAGAAATAGAGGGAGAAAGGGAAAGAGAGAGAGAGAGAGAAAAATCAGGAGAGAGAGAGATAGAGAGATAGAGAGATAGAGAGAGAGAGTATTTTATTTTTTTATTTATTTAGAGCGGAGAGTTTATTTATTATTTAGAGAGAGATTTTATTTATTTTATATTTATTATTTTATTTATTTATTATATATATTTTTATTTATTTATTATATTTTATATTTATTATTTGTTTTTTATATATTTATATTTATTTATTTATTTTATTATTATTTATTATTTTTATTTTATTTATTATTTTATTTTATTTATTTATTTTTTTACATATTTATTATTTTTTATATATTATTTATTATTATTATTTACATATTATTTATATAAATGTTAAAATGACCTATTTTATATATTATTTATTATTATCGCATAAATGACCGATTTTTATATATATTATTAACCCATATATTATTAAAATTTTGTTTATATTATTTATTATTTTTTATTTATATTATTTTATTTATTTATTTATTTTTTTTATATTTATTTATTATTTTACATATTTTATTATTATTTATTACATTATCATTTAAATTTTTTATTAATACCTATTTTTCATTTAACCTATATTACATATTATTAACCCATATTATTATTATTTATTTTATTTATATTATTTATTTATTTATTTTTATTATTTATTTATTTATTTATTATTATTTATTATTTATTTATTATTATTTTGGTTTACATACATTATTTAATATTTATTATTATTATTATCATCATTAATTATTATAATCAAACCAAGTTAATATTATTATTTACATTATTATTAATATCGCATTATTGCTTATTAATACATCAATTAAATATTATCGATTATTATTATTTTACAATAATCGCCACGCAAAATTGCCTTTTATATTAACTACGCTATTTTATTATTTATTTTTTATTATATAAAATATATTATTATATTTTATTATTTATTTATTTTTTTTTTATTTTTTTTATTATTCATATATTATTATATAAAACCATATTTATTTATTTATATTTATTATTTATTATATTTATTTATTTATTATTTATTATTTATTTATATTTATATATATTATTATTATTATTTTTGTCATATTATTATTCTGTTCCGCTATTATTATTATTATTATTATTATTATTATATATATTATATTATTATTATTATTATTATTATTATTATTATTATTATTATTATTATTATAATGTTTTTATTTATTTATTTATCAAGCATATTATTTGCCTTATCCCACCCAAATATTATTTATTTTAATATTATTATTATTATTACTGCTCTAACCCAAATATTGCCTTAACCCAAATATTATTTATTTATTTTATTATTATTATATATATTATATTATTATTATTACATATTATATTATTATTATTATTATTATACATATTATTATTATTTCTTATTTATTTTACATATTATTTACTATATTTTATTATTTACTTAGTTATTATTACATATTTATTTTATTATTATTATTATTGGCTATTATTATTTACATAATACATCGCTATTATTTATTTATTATTAATAATATCGCTATTATTATTATTTATTTATAATACAGTTATTATTATTATTTTTTATTATTACGTTCATATTATTATTTATTATTATTATTTTGGTTATATTATTATTATTATTATTACATCAAGCATTATTATTATTTATTTATTAATATTATTATTGTTATTTATATTACATCGGCATTATTATTATTTTACATATTATTACATACATATTTACACATTTTACATTGGTTTCCATTTATTTTATTATTATTAATATTATCATATTATTATTTTTATTATATACATCGTATTAATATTATTATTTATATTATTAATAATATATTATTATTATTTATTTAATAATATTATTTTATTTACATTATTATTATATTATTATTACATTAATATATATATTATTATTTTATTTTATTATCATTATTTCATATTTACTTATTATATTATTTTATTACACATTATTTATTTTTTTTTTTTTTTACATACATAAAACCATATTACATATTATTTCAGAGAATTAAACCATATTATTATTTTTACATATTAGATTTATTAATTATTTTTACAGATTATTTTTAGATTATATTTTTATATTATTATTTTTTTTTATTATTATTTATTATATTTTATATTTTACTATTGGATATTTTTATTAATAGGATATTATAGAGGATTTGAAAAAACATTAGATATAGGATAGATTATTATATAGAGAGGGAGATTATTATTACTGGTTATATTTAATATTTATATATTATTTATATTATATTATATTATATATATATATAGATAGAGATTTTTAGAGAGAGAGAGAGAGGAGAGATAGAGAGGAGAGAGAGGAGAGAGAGGAGAGAGAGAGAGAGAGAGAGAGAGAGGAGAGAGAGGAGAGAGAGGAGAGAAGGGAGAGAGAATATATATATATATATATATATATATATATATATATATATATATATATATATATATATTTTAAAATTTATTTACCTGAAGCCCAACTAGAAATTTTTCCTTAGCTTCGCCATTGCACCCTTTCTTTATATATATATTATAGGAATGGGGGTCGAGAAAAAATTGGGACAAAAATGCTGACGTGACTTCTCCTATGACCATTAATAAAAATAAATTCCATGGAATACCCAGTGTAAGGGAAAAAATTAAGAGATAAAAGATGAAAGAGAAAAAATAGGGAGAATGAAAAATAGTTGACTTTTAGAGGGTTAAGTGGGGAGTTAAGAGGGGAGTTAACTGAGGAGTTAAGTGGGGAGTTAAATGGGGAGATAAGTGGAAAGATAAGGAGGAGAAAGGCTTAACTCCAAAATGTCACTGAACAAACATTTTTTAAAGGGAGAAATTTTTTCTTAAAAGGTTTTTACTCTCCTTTTTAGTAGAAGAGTTTTTTTTTAAACGATTGTACATGTTGTCCTCATATACAAGGATCCAGATCCTTTGATTTTATTTATACATTTTATTGTTTATTTTAGTCATTCAATAGTTTTAATTATTTGATAAAATTCTAATAGCATAAGTAATTTGTTTATTCTAGGTTATATTTTTATATTTTTACCCTTCAAATATTCATTTAAAACTAAGAATTTAATTTTAATTTCTATATAATCTGTATAACTTAGTTTTCAATTGCATAATTTTCAATGGTGTTGTTATTAATGTACATTAATGTATAATGTATTTTTAATAAATAGTTTCAAGTAAATTAAGGTTAAGAGGGCGTGACGGATATATACATAAGTAAAAGCAAATGAGTTTCAAGTAAACTAAGGTTAGGAGGACGCGAGGGATATATACATAAGTAAAAGCAAATTAGGAAAGAACAAACTTGTTGATTCCTTTAATTAAAAACCAAAAATTTTAAAACCCAAATTTTTTATCTTTAGATTTTATACATATAAATATAATAAAATACTTATAATATAAGTTTAATTTTGAATGAAGTTAAAAATAAAATGTCTTAAATAATATCAAATTATTTTGTGAAGTTGTTATTACTTTATAATTTTAAATTCAGAAATCATTAAAAACAAAAATAGATATAAAATTTTGCAAATCTGAATTTATTATGTGAAATTAAGCTAAATATGGAGACTTTTAAAAAGTCTTGCCTACAAAAATTAGAATAAATATTTTAATTTTATATTTAAAATGAAAAATATTTTAATACATGAAATTTAAAGTTGAACTTCAAAAAAATTAATTCCCTAATATTTTAAGTTTACATATACATGTAATAAAATATTTTTATTATTAGTTCAAAGGTAAAGGTTTTTAAAGTGGGTTTGGATTGTTTAGTTTTCATTGTATGACTAATTTGTAGGAAGCATGCGTTTAAAGGTTAGGGTAATGCGGAGGTGTCGTTAAGGTCATGAGCCAAAATCACGTTGGGCAGGAAGTTGGGTAGGAAGTCGGGCATGAACGTCAGGGTGGGACATTGAGCTGGTTCATCATGTAGGGTCATGGGGTTGTGCAATGGGATCATGGGGTGGGACGTTGAGTTGGTTCATCGTGTAGGGTCATGGGGTTGTGCAATGGGATCATGGGGTGGGACGTTGAGTTGGTTCATCGTGTAGGGTCATGGGGTTGTGGGATGGGATCATGGGGTGGGATCGTAGGGTAGGAACATGGTGTAAGGGCATGGGGAGGAGTGTTACGCAGACTCGAGGGGTAGGGGCATGTGTTAAAGCCATAGGGGTGGAGTTGTATGTAGGGATTGTATTAATGGTGTTAGGGTGGGTCAAGGTGTGGTTGAGGTAGGGGTGGAGTTGGGGGATAGTTGGGTAATGACTCAATCAAGGTAGAGTCATGCACTGGGGTTGCAGTGGGACCCGAGTTGTGGTGCTGAGATGAGATCGGAGTTGAGGTTATAGTGTGGGATCCATGTTGGGTTCAGTGGGGTGGGATCCATGTTGGGATCATTAGGTGGGATCCGAGTTGGGGTCATTAGAGAGAGAGAGGGGGGGTGTTTGTTGAAAACAACTCTATATATATGCATTATTTAAACACTATATTTAATATTAAATTTTAAAAAAATATTTTTTTTCTTGTGCTCGACTTAAGTTACTAATTTATTATACATTAACATTTACAAATATAATTCCCCTATCAAATATTCTACACAACCAAGTAATTCTAAACATTTTTCCTTTGAAAAATATTTATAAAATAATAATTATTAAAAATAAAATTTAAATTCAGATATTAGTAAATAAATTTAATTGTATAATTCTTTTACAAAAAATATCTTTTAGGTGTTTATAAATAATTTTATTAAAAAAATTTTGCATAATTTTTTGTCCTGTGCGTGCTTAATTAATTAGCACGGGCTTTTCAGCTAGTATATATATAATGCCAAAAGTCCTACTCAAACTCACTTTGGTTGCCTATATAGACATTGAATAGTACTTTTAAGTACTTCAATTTTTCTTTCTTCTATACTACTAGTAAATATGCATGTTTTGATCGAAGGAGGTACGTTTCAGACCCAGATGAATATCAGCATATATATTTCTCTATTTGAAGCCATGCATTCTGATACAGCAGCAAGCTGGTCACGTCCATATATATGGAGAAAGAATAGTGGCTAGCTTTGTAAGCTTGTTAATATATTATTAGGTGGAGGTTCGCTGTTTAAAGTTTAATAGCGCGCCTTACAATATATGAAATGAAGAAGAAGAACTTCAGTGACATAAGTAAGAATCCAGTAATGAATTATAATAGGAACTTTTCATTTTAATTAATTTTTAGCAGTGCTCCTATAACATTGTACAATTAATGAATTATAGTAGGAACTTTTCATTTTAATTTTAATCTTCAAATTTTTCTGATCAGGTCTTTTTATCAGAATGAGGTCTTTTTAATATATATTGGTTAATTAGCAACACTAGTCAAATTTAGCCTAGAAGCTAAGTCTTCCCAACCAATTGCTCTCCTTCATTAGTTGTATTAAGTTGCTAACAACATGAAAGCCAATCAAATTAAGGAGATTGTTTTGGTGTATGAGGAAGCTCTTCTTAATTTGATTCTTTTACTTCTCACAACATATATATATATATATGTAGGAATCAATTTTGTGAAGTCCGACAATCACGGTCCAAATCAGCACCGTATGGCCCGGGTCAACAAGTCAAAGATTGACTTCAGTCAAACCGATGAAATTAAGCCGTCGATCAAGCCTCAACAGATCAACGTCCGAGATTGCAATCGCCACATCAGCAGCTTACATGGGCGACAAGTCGGACAAAGTGGCCACGTCAGCAGCCGACAAGGATTACACATGGCATTTGCCTTGGTCCAAGACAGTTCCACTCTTCAAGGGAGAATGTTACACAGAAAAAGTCGATTGAGTTACAACTGCTCCGATAAACCTGGTCTATGCAGTTAGAGCCCTATAAGCCTATAAAAAAATAGGCTCAAGAAGTTTTAGAGGATCGAACACAGATCAAATCGATCATAGAAATCAGAAGAAAGATCCTGAGACACGCAAAAAGTTCAAGAGCGTACGTCAAATTCCAAAAATCCCAAATCACCACCCAAATCTGAGAGAGCAACAAGCATTCTTGCCGCTGTCTCGCAAATCAAATTGTCGTGAGCCTATCGGAATACCAAATTTTCCGTCAAGCTTAGGCGAAAGTCAAACTCGTCTCGTTCGTTCGTTAAGGAGGCGTACGCTATTGTTCGTGTCTACTCGGCTATCGTTTGTTCTTGATTGGAGATTGAATCAAAGGAGTTCTAGAAGTCGCAGCCCACACAATCACCTAAAAATTACCAAAATACCCCTCAAATTATTTTGTACACTGTACATCGGATCCGTATTTTTCGGTCCACATATTGTACTCGTTTACAAATTTGGCACGCCCGGTGGGACTCTTCTACCTTTCATCTCTTCCTCCATTCTATCAGTTCAAATGGCCGGTTCTAACAGCAACAACAACAACAAGAAGGCTGCTGCCAAAACCTCAACTGCCAGAGTCAGCTCGTCACCGGCATCGAGAGTGATCGATCCATTGGTCACCTTCCTACGCCGCCCGCGTACACCAACCGCTGCTGCCGCCAGCCAAGCTAGAGGGATTCGTCCATCCCAGATCCCTGTAATCGGTCGTTCAAGGCCAACCACCAAATCCGTCACGGGATCTCTGCCAACCCAGCGCGCAGTTCAAATCCAGCCGCAGGCAGGACAAGCTCCGGCCAGCCCTATAATTTCTCCATCAAGGGTCCATCCCTCGAGGAGTTATTCGGCTGTTCTGACATCTCCGCCACCAACCAGTCCAGTGGCCAGTCCGGCCGCAAGCCCAGCAAGAAACTCTCCCTCAACGGCAAGCCGGGTCCCTGCGCTGATCACTCACTTTGAAGGAAGACGCATCATTCCTTCTCCGCGACCGGCTACACCAACTGGGGCACCTCTCGCTCCAAGTCCCCCTTCCCCCACATCTCCAGTCATCAGGGTCTCCGCAATGATGACACAAGCCAAAACTGTGGAGGAGCAACTGGCAGAAATCCAAGCTGTCATGAGGGAAAGGGACGAGCAATTGAGAGAGAGAGAGCTGCAGAGGGATCTTCAGATCGCCACAATTCTGCAGAAGTTCGAGCAAATTGCAGATCGCCTGGGAGCATCCTCCCAGCCCAGGAATGATGAACAGGCAGGACCCAGTACGTCCGCCAATCCTGTCCCTCCATCACCAATCATTCGTTCATCTCCAGCTCCCGAACACCCAGTGAACCGGGAACCACTGCTTGAAGAACCAGGGGCGCTATCCTACGACACCCCTCAAAAAAATGATCTCCAACGCAGTGGAGCAGAAGGTACAATCCGAAGGAGTTAGATCTCAAGCCTACACTAGGCCCTACTCCCGACGGATCCAGGCAATCCACATGCCTACCTCTTACCACCCACCTAAATTTCAACAATTCAGTGGAGACGGCAACCCAAAACAGCACGTCGCCCGCTTTATTGAGACCTGCAACAATGCAGGAACCGACGACGATCTCCTCGTCAAACAATTTGGGCGATCCCTCAAAGGGAATGCCTTTGATTGGTTCATTGAGCTCCCAGCAGAGTCTATCGACAGCTGGGAATAGTTAGAAAGTGAATTCCTCAGTCGCTTCTACAGCACGAAGCGGACGGTGACGCTGGTGGAACTCACCAACTTGAAGCAGCGCCAGGGAGAGAAGGTGATCGAATACATCAATCGCTGGCGCAATCTCAGTCTCAATTGCAAGGAGAGCACCTCCTTATCCACGCAGACATCCATCGACATGTGCATTCGAGGGATGAATTGGACTCGGTCTATTTCTTATAGATTCGAAGCCGAGGGACTTCCAAGAACTGGCGACCGGCGCGCACAACATGGAGATCCTTATCCAAGAAAAAGGAGAAGGAAAGGCTCCAATCGACCGAGGCTGACAAAAAGCCGGGTTCAGAAGAAGGAGTACAAAGCTCCAACAAAAGAAGCGCCACCACAAACATCGCCGAACCGCAAAAGATCACGGGCGACCCAAAATAAAAATAATACGGGCAAAGGATCGGAAGCCAAATGTCAATCGACTCGCCAGCACCGCAATCCGTCAAAAGTTCACATTAAAGGATAGGCAGGCCAAAACCTATCCTTTCCCCGACTCATGTTCCGGTATGCTGGAACAACTCCCGAGAAAAACTTGTTGCAGCTTCCGTGCCAAAAGGCGGAAGATGTTGGGAAAAGCTCGATCCCAACTATTGCAAGTATCACCGACCGGTAGGCCATCCTACCGAAAAATGTTTTGTCCTGAAGGACAGAATACTCGAAGTTAGCGAGGCAAGGTCGCATCATCTTGGAATCGACGACAACACGGCTGCTTCCCACACCATCTTCGCCCAATCAAATTCCGCACCAGAACGGAGAATCAAAGGATCGAACGTAAAAATCTTCGCCTTTACGACTGACCAAGATCTGCGACCACCGCAAAAAAGACAAAGAAGGGTGGGAAGTGGTAACCCGCAAAAGAAACCACTTCCAGAAGTCCCCGTGAAAATATTCATTAAGGGGTTCGTGGCAGAAAAAGAGGAGCCGAAAAGAAAGTCCGTAAGAAAAGAGGAGGAAAAAGGCACAAACGCGAAATCAACCTCCGCCAAAGTCGAAGAGATCTATCAAAGAAGTCGGCCAATTACTTTGGCTGATTTCTTCCCCGTCAGAATTCCTGACGCCAACCCCTGCACTGGTGGCCACTTGTTCACCCCAAGTGGTCGAGCAAAGGCGTGAAGGGAAGGCTTCGATCGAGTCTGCCGACGATATTCACACATGCTTACAGGACTTGTCCATCACAAATGCGGTACATGATGACTTAGATCTGCCAATCAGATCTAGGCAAGCTCTCATAAAGTTCATTGCCGCCAAAGACGACTGGCATGCCGAAGTCGAGCAATTAAAGATGCGGAGGCACGACGAACCAAAAATTGGTTTATCTTCCAGCACGTTGAAGGAAGAGCAAGCAGCAGAGCCACCACAAATTAAGGAGGTTCACTCAACTTCCATTTCCTTCAAGGAATCTGACATGCTGCTGGAGGAAAGGTTTCATAATAGACCTTTATTCGCCTCCCGAGCCATCAAAGATCGGGTGGATCAACCGTGATACTTCTGGACAGCGGATCATCGCGAATATCCTACCAATCCGCACCACGAAAAATGTCGGGTTAGTGGCAAACGATCTCCAAGCCAGTTCACTGATGATTCAAGGCTTCAACCAAGAAGGACAGCGAGCATTGGGAACAATCAGACTGGAACTACAAATTGGGGATATGACTTCCCACGTACTATTCCATGTAATCGATGCCCATACATCTTACAATATACTGCTCGGGAGACCTTGGCTACACAACAACAAGGTCATACCTTCGACCCTTCATCAATGTTTCAAATACTATCAAGATGGAGAGGAAAAGACGGTGTTCGCTGATGAATGCCCCTTCACAGAGGCAGAGGCTTCCTTCGCAGATGCCAAATATTACTCGGAAGAAAAAGGTGCTACTTCGAGTAAAGCCGCTCCCCCTAAAGCTGTCAAGGGCGAACTGGCCAAACTCAAAAAGCAATTGGAGGAACCAATTCTCAGGTACGTTCCTCAATCAAGAAGGAAGAAAGGCGAATCTCCTTTCGCCACTTGCGACCGGGAAGAGCCAGCAGAGAAACTGAAGGCCCTAAAAGGCATTGCCACTATTCCTTTGCCCAAACTCAACAACTGGGGCATCCTCGAAGAGAAACGCAACCCACCCGAGCTTCCTAAAATTCGGACAGAAGGATTTGATCCCAATGCCTATCGGATGATGGCAAAAGCAGGGTCTGGGTTCTCCCTCAAGCAACTGCAAATGAAACCGGTGACGGCCGTACAGAACCTGTCACCAACTCAGAAAAACCTCCAGGCGCAAGGTTATTCAATTCCTTCCAACCGACATGGGCTTGGTTATCAGGAATACGAGCCGGTTGTGATTTCCGGCAAGGCCAGTGTCAATCAAATCACAACCAAAAGGAAGGCAGCCGCCTCAGAAGAAACCCGGACGTCAGCTTTTGACAGAATCGGCATCCCAGAGCCACGAGTCTCGGCATTCGTTCGATTGGGACAAGAAGAAGATAGAAATCCAAATATTCCTCCAGAGCCAAGTAACGAGCATAAGTCCAAAGTTACGAAGGTCTGGCGGAGAAAGGGGCAAGCGTAAGACCTAAACCAAATACCACCGCTCCAATCGCCACGGAAAAAAACTCAGCAGATTCCGTGGGGCTGGAAAACCGAAGGAGCAACCCAAAAGGACCGTCTTCCAAAGACTTGGGGCATCTACACGGGTCCTTGTGACCCAAAGATTGGGGAAAATAGAGGAAAACTCTTCAAAAAGGATAAAGGCAGACACCAGCAAAATCACCCCGGTGGTGATTTACATGTCGTCAAAGAAAAAAGACCCGGAAGAAGAAGAAGCAGCTGCTGTCCATCATATCTCAGTTGACGAAGGTGATGATCCAACCCTTGAGGATGATCTGGGAGAAGCGCCTGCAATCTTTGAGGAAGGCGGCCAAGCAACCATTGACCAGCTGAAGAAAGTTAATTTGGGTACAGAAGACGATCCAAGGCCCACCTTTTTGAGTGCTTCATTGTTTGTAACAGAAGAAACAGATTATATGTCTTTACTCAAAGAATATAAAGACATTTTCGCTTGGCCGTACACTGAGATGCCTGGGTTTGACCCAACAGTTGCAATTCACAAACTCGCCATCAAATCCGGAGTCAAACCGATAAAACAGTCCCAAAGACGATTCCGTCTGGAGCTTGTCCCAGAAATCGAGAAAGAAGTCGACAAACTCCTCAAGGCCGACTTCATCCGAGAGGTCAAGTACCCAAACTGGATCGCCAACATCATACCAGTGAAGAAGAAAAATGGACAGATTCGAGTCTGCGTCGACTTTAGAGACTTGAACAAAGCCTGCCCAAAAGATGACTTCCCCCTCCCATCACCGAATTAATGGTGGATGCGACAACGGGGCACGAGGCCTTGTCATTCATGGACGGATCTTCCGGCTACAATCAAATTCGAATGGATCCAAAAGACGAGGAAAAGACAGCCTTCCGTACGCCAAAAGGTATTTTCTGCTACAAGGTAATGCCATTTGGTCTGAAGAATGGAGGGGCCACTTATCAAAGGGCCATGCAAACGATATTCGATGACTTCCTCCACAAATTTGTGGAATGCTACGTCGACGATGTAGTTGTCAAAACCAAATCAAGAGGCGACCACCTAAGAGACTTGCGAGCTGTCTTCGAACGTCTGCGACGACATCGGTTGAAGATGAACCCTCTCAAGTGCGCCTTCGGGGTTTCATCCGGGAAATTCCTCGGATTCGTAGTCAGACACAGGGGCATCGAAATCGGCCAGACCAAGATCGATGCCATCCAACAAATGCCTAAACCAAAGACTTTGTCAGAATTAAAAAGCCTCCAGGGGCATCTGGCTTACATTCGACGGTTCATCTCAAACTTAGCCGGAAGATGTCAACCGATGAATCTTGCCGACGGGCATTTCAAAACATCAAAGACTATCTGATGAAGCCACCAGTCTTGATGGCTCCGACGTCGGGAAAGCCTCTTCTCTTATACATCGCGGCTCAAGAAAAATCTCTGGGTGCCCTCCTCTCCCAAAACGATGACCAAGGGAAAGAACGTCCGTTGTACTACTTAAGTCGTACGATGGTCGGGGCTGAACTCAATTACTCCCCGATCGAAAAGACGTGCCTTGCACTCATCTTCGCCATCCAGAAGCTGAGACACTATCTGCTCGCACATTCCAAAAATTTGATTTCACGAGCAGATCCCCTCAAATTCATCATGTCCAGACCTATGCTCTCCGGACGACTGGCCAAATGGGCCTTGTTGCTCTCCGAGTTCGAGATCAATTTTATCCCACAGAAGGCCATAAAAGGACAAGGACTTGCAAATTTCCTGACCAATCACCCCATCCCAGCGGAGTGGGAGGTAAGCGAAAGTCTGCCTGATGAAGAAGTTTTTTACATTGAAGTGTTGCCCCCATGGAGGATGTACTTCGATGGCGCTGCACGAAAAAATGGAGCAGGCGCTGGCATCCTTTTCATATCTCTAAACGATGACTTAATGCCGTACTCCTTCATCTTGTCTCACTGCTGCACAAACAACGAGGCAGAATACCAAGCCATAATCCTTGGTCTGGGGATGGCTGTCGAAATGAGCTTAAGCCAGCTAGAAATCTTCGGCGACTCGGCTCTGGTGATCAAACAGCTAATCGGATAATTCGAAGTCCGGAAAGAGGAACTAATCCCTTATCAAAAAGAAGCGCAAAGGTTACTAGAGAAAATCCCAAATGTGACCTTGGGGCATGTACCCCGAGCCAGAAATAGCCAAGCTGATGCCTTGGCAAGAATTGCCGCAAGTTTGGTACAGTTCGACGCAAGGCCCGAGCGCATCCCAATATGTGAAAGATGGGTGGTGCCGACCTTAGAAAAATTCTCAAGGGAAGAAGAAGTCAATCTGGTGTCGGTCTATGCAATCGAGGAAGAAGATTAGCGTCAACAATTTCTTGATTATTTAGAACACAAGAAGCTTCCCCAGGAATTGAAAGCTCGGGCGTACGTACGAAGAGTTACGCCCAAATTTTGCTTGTTCAACAACACGCTGTATCGTCGATCCTACGACGGTATCCTACTCAGATGTGTCTCCAAAGAAGAAGGACAAGCTCTCCTATCCGAAGCACATGGAGGAATCTGCGGTGCCCATCAAGCGGGCCCCAAACTGCATCTTCAAGTTAAGCAGTTAGGCTACTATTGGCCTACTATGCTGCGGGACGCGATAGAATTGGCAAGACACTGCACGGCATGTCAATTACACGCCAATTATATCCACCAACCTCCTAGTCCCTTACATCCGACAATGGCCTCCTGGCCATTCGAAGCCTGGGGAATGGACATCATAGGTCCAATCAACCCAAAGTCATCTGCAAATCACCAGTACATACTGGCAGCCACCGACTATTTCTCTAAGTGGGCAGAAGCGGCAGCTTACAAAGAAGTCAAAGCTGCCACCGTGGTAGACTTCATCCGGACGCAAATTGTATATTGGTATGGTGTTCCCAGATACATCATGACCGACAACGGCACCCCGTTCCGAAACAAGACCATGGATAATTTCTGTGAGAAATTCGGCATTCAACAGAGGATGTCTACGGCGTACAACCCTGCTGCCAACGGACTGGCCGAAGCCTTCAACAAGACTGTGCAAAATCTTAAAGAAGACAGTCACAGGGAATAAGAAAGATTGGCACGAAAGGCTTGGAGAGGCATTGTGGGCATACAGGATCACATACCGAACTCCAACAGAGTCAACCCCGTACTCGCTAGTTTACGGCGTGGAAGCCGTGCTCCCACTGGAAATTCAAATTCCATCGCTGCGAGTTGCTCTTCGAGAAGGACTCACGGAAGAGGAAAATATCCGACTCGGGTTAGAATCTCTCGATGAAAAGCGCCTGGAAGCCCAGCAAAGGCTAAAATGCTATCAAGCTCGTCTCACTCGCGCTTTCAATAAAAGAAGTTAAGTTGCGTTCCTTTAAAAAAGGAGATCTCGTCTTAGCTGTGCGCAGACCAATCATGGCCACAAGCAGAGACGGGGGAAATTTCGCACCTAAATGGGAAGGACCGTTCGTCGTTCAGGAAGTCTATACTAACGGCGCTTACAAATTGGTCACTCCTGAAGGAAGAAGACTCCCAGCCACAAATGGTAAGTTTCTCAAAAAATTCTATCCATGATTGTATTCCAAAATACAAAAGTCTACAAGTCGGTGAGCCAAAAGTCAATTACATGAAAAAAAAAAGGGGTCTACAAATCAAAAGGAAAAAGAAAAGACGAAAAGAAAAAGCAGCGACTAAAGGTCCTTTGCTATCTCCTGCTGTGACTCCGCAAAATCAGTCTTCAACGACAGAAGAGTTGCCTCCTCAACGGAGAGTAGGTCTGGCAAGGACCTCCGCTACCTTCTGCTCAGCTTCAATGATGGCCTTCTTCAAATCTCAGCGGTCTCCAGGTTGCAAGATAGTGCATCCAAGGCTTCCTGAGCTTCATCTTCCGCTGTGCAATACATCTGGTGAAAGCATGCGAGGGGCTATTTTGTCTTTCCAGAATTGCCGCACCATTACGCGCAGACAACGTATCTTCGCAGAACAAGTCTCTCGAAGAAACGACTAGCAAGCTCGACCGAAAGAAAAGTTACAGCACTCGGCGACCGAGCCGAGCGCTGCACCAAAGCTGCGCCCAGCAACCGAGCCGATCGCAAAACTTCGCACCCGGTGACCAAGCTAGACACAAGAAAATCTGCGCCCAATGACCGAGTCGAGCCCAGTTCAAAAAAAATCTCGCGACCAGACGCGACCAAACATCACACGATGACCAAGCCGGACGCAACCAAAACAAATTCTTGTGCCCGGCAGCTGAGCTGGATACAACTAAATCAAGGAATTCAAAACCAGGTGACCAAGCCGGATGCAACAAAAACAAAAATCTGCGCCCGGTGACCAAGCCGAACGCGAAGAGGAACCATCAAATGCAACACTCAACGACCAAGTCGGGTGCCGCACTACAAACTCCTGCGCCCCAGCGATCGAGCCGGACACAGCCAAACAAGATCATTCAAAAATTTGTTCATTCAGAAATTTGTCCGTTCAGAAATTGGTTCGTTCAGAAATTTGTTAGTTCATGTTAAGGGTTCAAAGTTCGACCCGACCCAAATGGGTCAAGATGAAGTCAATACCATCAACAGTGTGGTCAAACGCCCGCAATCCACCGATCAAAGCTATTGAAGGAGTGGCCATCTGAAATCACAACAAGTTCAGAAGTCTTGATTCCGTCGGCAGAGTCAGAAAAATTCAGAAGTGGCAAAAATCGAAAAATTCTATAAATTCAAGCATCCAGAAGTGGCGCGACCGTGCCAATTCGGTGCTTTTGCGGGGAAAATCCAAAAAGCTAAGTCTTAATTTCTAATTAAGGCTAAGTTGGCTCAGGTCTTTAGTCTTGATTAAGGCTAAGTTCTCAATTGATTGATTATGGCTAAGTTGGCTCTTAATTGGTTGATTAAGGCTAAGTTAGTTCTTAATTGATTGATTATGGCTAAGTTGGTTCTTAATTGGTTGATTAAGGTGGCTGATTGGCTGACTAAGGCTAAGTCAAATCCTTAGTATTTTTTAAGGAAAGTTGGCCTAACTTGGGCTAAGTTGATGTCTCTGCCATTGAGGCCAGTGGATAGGTGACGAGGTCCATGCCATTGAGACCCAGGGATGAAGAAGTTTCTGCCATTGAGGCCCGTGGATGGGTGACGAGGTCCATTCCATTAAGGCCCGGGGATGAAGAAGTTTCTGCCATTGAGGCCCGTGGATAGGTGACGAGGTCCATGCCATTGAGGCCCAGGGATGAAGAAGTTTCTGCCATTGAGGCCCGTGGATGGGTGACGAGGTCCATTCCATTAAGGCCCGTGGGTGAAGAGGTTTATGCCATTGAGGCCCGTGGATGGGTGACGAGGTCCATGCCATTAAGGCCCAGGGATGAAGAAGTTTCTACCATTGAGGCCCGTGGATGGGTGACGAAGTCCATGCCATTAAGGCCCGCGAATGACGAGGTCTATGCCATTAAGGCCTGTGGATGGGTGACGAGGTCCATGCCATTGAGGCCCGTGGGTGAAGAGGTTTCTGCCATTAAGGCCCGCAGGTGATGGGTGCATGTCTAAAGAAACGCGTCTAAGGTCAAATTTCAACTCAGTCGAATTCATCAATTGAGGTAATTTTTATTTTTTTAAGTTACTTCAAATTTCAATTGAAAAAAAAAAAAAAAAACCGAAGTCGACCGAAGTCACGACCCGAGTCAGCGACCGAAGTCACGAAAAGGAAATTATCAAAATTTCCCCAAGTCCCCAACCTTGAGACCTCGGGGACGGAGGCACCGCCCGGCCACAGCCACCGGCAACGGAGGCACCGCCTTCCGCCAGCCACCCGCATCGCGGGAGAGCCCCCAAAGCTATCCTATGACGACGGCACCTGCCGCCGACACAGAAGCCATGAGAATGCCGTCGTCTCGCCGTCGGCCGAGGGAATCAAAACGAAAATGACCGGAAGGAGAAAGATGTTCTACTCTCCGTCAAATACTCCGCAAGAAAATACATCAAGATTGGCGTTCAAGCCGCCCGCCACCACCGCCGCGGAGGCACCCCCAAACGACCTCAGGACGGCACCTGCCGCACTACCAGGCCACAATGGAGTCACCTTCGTCCCACCGACCCAAGGGGACCAAACTGAAAAAAAAAAAAAAAAAAAAAAAAAAATGCCTCGTTGCACCACCGCATCGTGGGGGAACCCCCAAAGCTATCCCGCGGGCGACACCTGCCGCCGCAAACCGGAAGCCATGAGAATGCCGCCGTCTCGCCCGCCGTCCGGGGAATCAAAACGAAAATGACCGGCGGAGAAAGATGTTCTACTCTCCGTCAAATACTCCGCAAGAAAATACATCAAGATCGGCGTTCAAGCTCAAGCCGCCCGCCACCACCGCCGCGAGGCGCCCCCTAAAGCCATCTTGCGACGGCACCTGCCGCACTACCAGAATGCCCGGGAGACGCCGCCATCTTGCTGCGACGAAGAAGTCAAAGACGAAATTGGCAAAGAAAATCCTATTCTCCGGCGTTCGTTCCGGCGAGAAACGCCATCCAAATCGGTGTTCTCACAACACCATGAAGCCACCGCGCAGAAGAAGAAGAAAAAAATTTTTTTTTTTTGAAATCCCGAAACTAGGGTTTCAACGAAGAAGAAGAAAGAGACGGGTCCCGTGCGCGGACCCTCCAAATCCGACACGCGGAACCGCGGTGTTCGGGTCCCGTACGTGGAACCCTAAAAAACCGGCAACTGGAACCGCGTTGTTCGGGTCCCGTACGCGGAACCCTAAAATCCGGCTCTCTAAATCGGAAGTCTAATCAGGTCCATCAACCGGAACCCGAAAACCCGGATCTTCGACCCGACGAGCCGGAGCCTCACGAGGGCGAGGCTCCGTGACTCGTTCCCTTCGGATCAACTCAACGAAGAAAATGAGCAGTGGCGACGCTCCGCGCAGCCGCCCCCAACGACGCCCTTTGCGGCCGCTCTTCCCCCACATCCGGCGCCGGCGACAACCATGAAGGAGATTGTCGTCGACGACCACAAAGAACGGAGTTCAAAAATCGCAAAAAAAAAAAAAAAAAAAATCAAAGGGGAACTACTGTTCAAGGCGAAATCAAAGCTTGAGGAGGCGAAGCTAAATCGGTGGACCTCCACCAAATCAAGCTCCACCAAACCAACCCGCTCAATCACCGAGAACGAAGTCACGAAAAAAAAAAAAAAAAAACCCAAATCCTAAGCTCGAAGATGCAACAGTGTCCAAAGCTGAGGGTTCGACTGAAGAAGCCTCACGGTGGACCTCCACCAAACCGGGCTCCATCAAGTCAAGCCGCCTCAATAGTCGGAGACACCGTCGCGAAAAACAAAAAAAAAAAAAAAAAAAAAAAAGCGGCATTCTCGGGGCGAATCGTGAGCCCGAATAGTGGAGCCTACGATGGACCTCCACCGATAGTCCCAGGCGAGCCCCTCAACCTCACCGGTGCCGTCGCTAAGAAGAAAGAAAAGAAGTATGCAACAACAAGAGATACATTATTAGAAAAGCTGACGATAAAACAGAAAAGAAACAAAGAAAAAGACAAAAGAGAGAAGCTTTTACCTCGGATGATGAAGTGATGAGGTCAGCAACTAAAGTCTCCAACGCAGAAGTCAAGACGGAAAAAAAAAAATCAGAAGTAGAAGTGCTAAGTGCTAAACACGGAATCGAGAACTGTTTAGTGCCTTTATTTATAGGCACTAAACCCTAAATCTCTCCCCTGATCCTTAGCCTTAATCCGATTTGAACGAGGATAAGGGGAGGTCTGTTATCCACGGGTAAAGACCGAAAAGCCAACTCGATGAACAAAATAGGCGCCCCACCAACTCGCCAAGTACACCGAGTCAACTTTCCCCGGGTCCAGCCCACCAAAAAGGTGAGGCCCATCAAAAGCAAAGATGTCCGTGAACGGGCCCAAACCTGAGGTAAGCTCAAGCCTGTAACGAGCCCAATCCCACTTACCAGCGGGCCCCAAAAAAAAAAATGCTTCAAAATGTACACATCCTTAGTGTATATTCTCAAATCGTACACTTGAGGTGCACATTTTGAAGGGGGCATCTGTAGGAATCGATTTTGTGAAGTCCGACAATCACGGTCCAAATCAGCACCGTATGGCCCGGGTCAACAAGTCAAAGATTGACTTCAGTCAAACCGATGAAATTAAGTCGTCGATCAAGCCTCAACAGATCAACGTCCGAGATTGCAATCGCCACATCAGCAGCTTACATGGGCGACAAGTCGGACAAAGTGGCCACGTCAGCAGCCGACAAGGATTACACATGGCATTTGCCTTGGTCCAAGACAGTTCCACTCTTCAAGGGAGAATGTTACACAGAAAATGTCGATTGAGTTACAACTGCTTCGATAAACCTGGTCTATGCAGTTAGAGCCCGATAAGCCTATAAAACAATAGGCTCAAGAAGTTTTAGAGGATCGAACATAGATCAAATCGATCATAGAAATCAGAAGAAAGATCCTGAGACACGCAAAAAGTTCCTGAGACACGCAAAAAGTTCAAGAGCGTACGTCAAATTCCAAAAATCCCAAATCACCACCCAAATCTGAGAGAGCAACAAGCATTCCTGCCGCTGTCTCGCAAATCAAATTGCCGTGAGCCTATCGGAATACCAAATTTTCCGTCAAGCTTAGGCGAAAGTCAAACTCGTCTCGTTCGTTCGTTAAGGAGGCGTATGCTATTGTTCGTGTCTACTCGGCTATCGTTTGTTCTTGATTGGAGATTGAATCTAAGGAGTTCAAGAAGTTGCACCCCACACAATCACCTAAAAATTACCAAAATACCCCTCAAATTATTTTGTACACTGTACATCGGATCCGTATTTTTCGGTCCACATATTGTACTCGTTTACAATATATATATGAGGACCATCTCCAGTCCAAATACAAACTACCAACATAATATTTGACTTCACCAGCCCCACCGAGCAAGATTCCTGACTTAATACGGAGAACATAATATATATTCGTAAATTAATAAAAACGTTAGATATATATACCATTGACGATGAGTTCTCCATATATCCATGCGAGAAACGGAGATGTAACATCCTTTTAACACCATATATAGTTGGCTTAACTCAAACATGCACTCTCTTCTCAGTCATGATGATCAGAATTCTTTCGAAGAGGGGTATATGCACTCTCTTCAAAGCCATATATCAGCCTCTTGGGCTGCTACATGCATATATGAGAATAGACACGACTGTTTGAAGACACTTCTCGCGCTTGGAACCCACATCTTCGAAGAAGGCTAGCTAGCTTTCGAAGCCATATGATTATGAACCGGCTATGGGGGCGCTACTAGATATATAAGAGAATAGATAAGGGCACTATGACCTTTTGAGTATGCGTTTCTAGCTAGCTTCTTTAGTTTTCTATCATTAATCTCTTATTTGATTCAGAAGCTCCATCCTCCTCTTTTAATTGTACCTTAATTTGTTGGCATCTGGGCTTCACGAATCTCTTCTTCATTCTATATTACTTCAAGTGCATGCGTCTCTCGAAGAAATGGCAGAAATGTACTACTGTTTCCTTTCACTAGCTAATTAGGTTATTTTTCATACGAATTAATATTAATTTTTATTATATATCATATCGGAGAAAATAAAAAACGAAGGGGCACTTCTGTTGATAACAGATACCTTAAGTGACAATTTGGGTCAAAACCATTTCTTAATTTTTTTCTTAACGGGAAAGACACAGAGTAGGAAATTTCTAAATGGGTACGTACCCCTTCACCTCCATTAAAGCACTCATTCTAAGCAAATTTTTACCCTATATAAGGAGGTCTCATCTGCTCAGTTCTTGGCACCCCCACAAAAAATCTCTTTGGAGAGGTAATCTTCTGATCCATCTTCTCTTTTGCTTTCGCTTTGATATCTTTATCTCTTCTGCTTTCTCGCCCTCAGGTAATATACCTAGTACTCTTCATCTCTTTTTGCTTTATATATAATATATAAGTACGTAGTTTCTTTTTCATTGAAAAAATCATCCATATGATCATTAAGTTCCAATATTTTTTACTGGATAGTGAGTCAAGATACGTTGATAAAATCATCCATATGATGAAGTTTTGATTTTGATAGGACAGTGATTCATGCTTAGATCAAGTCATCCATATGATTAAGATCTGATTTTTTTAGGACACTGATTCATGCTTAGATCAAGTCATCCATATGATTAAGTTCTGATTTTTATAGGACACTCATTCATGCTTAGATCAAGTCATCCATATGATTAAGTTCTGATTTTTATAGGACACTCATTCATGCTTAGATCAAGTCATCCATATAATTAAGTTCTGATTTTTATAGGACACTGATTCATGCTTAGATCAAGTCATCCATATGATTAAGTTTTGATTTTTATAGGACACTGATTCATGCTTAGATCAAGTCATCCATATGATTAAGTTCTGATTTTTATCCATACAGTGATTCAAGATCTGATTTTCTCTCTCTCTCTCTCTTCATCTCACTCTCATTTGCTCTATCTTTCTCTCTCTCACACTTTGCTCTCTCTCTCTCTCTCACTCATTCATCTCTCTCTCTCTCTCTCTCCCTCTCACTCACTCATTTGCTCTCTCTCTCTCTCTCACTCATTCATTTGCTCTATCTCTCTCTCTCTCACTCATTCATTTGCTCTTCTCATTCATTTGCTCTCTTTCTCTCTCGATCATATATATTAAATCTTTCTTTTTTATTTTGCTCTATCTCTCTCTCTCTCACTCATTTTTTATCTCTCTCTCTCTCATTCTCTCTCTCTCTTTCTCTCTCTCTCTCTCTCTCTCTCTCTTCTCTCTCTCTCTCTCTCTCTCTCTCTCTCTCTCTCTTTCTCTCTCTCTCTCTTTCTCCCCTCTTTTTAAAGTTCGATTTATATGATCTATAAGCATTACTACCTTAGATTGCATATATACATTTGATCCTATAATTTAACTGTTCTCATGACCATTGGCTGATCCAGTACTACTCCTGATCAGTACTCACGAAGAGTTTCTTCGCACAGTCATGTCTGTCAATAATAGGAGGAAAAATATAACAGTCTGTTGAGAATCCATAAATAGTTTCTGAAGGAAAAAAAATGGTTTCATCCTGTTTAATCTCCTACAGATCATTCAAGGATCGCTTCTTTCTTCAACACATACACATATTTACAATGTCGTTGGAGAAGATAAGCCACCACGAAGACATCCTCTTCGAAGTCCTCGCCCGTCTCCCCAAAAAAACTCAAACCCGGTTCAGAGCCACTTCGAAGAAATGGGAGAGTCTGATAAAAGCAGCCGTTTCCTCCAAAACCGCTGCAAAATCTCTCTACTCGGGCTTCGTCTGGTCACGTTATTACGGAGAAGAGAATCAGAAGCAACAAGAATTCTATCGATTAACCGACACAAAAGGAGGCTTCGCCTTACAACACTCACGTTCCTTCTTATTCTCTTCCATGAGTACTGCAACCGACGTGGGTTCATGCAATGGGGTTCTCTTCTACGGCCACGGGGTGTATGGCCGAAAAAACTACACTTACAGTCTCTACAATCCTTTCACGAAACAGATCTCCATTCTCCCACCTCATTACGATTTCAAGATGTCGCACTACGAGTACCCAACCGGTCTAGGGTTAGTGTTCGATCCAAACTGCACCCATAACCACTACAAGTTCGTCGTGGTCTACTGGTGCAATTACGACCACTTGCACAAGAGCCCATCTCACGGTCTCACTGTCTCGATCTTCAGTTCCAAGACGGGGAGATGGGAGACGAAGCAGGCCAAGCTTGATACCGCCACGTACCAGTACTTGGAGACTTCTGTTCACGACTGGGGCGCTTCTGCACTCCATTTTAAGGGGAACTTGTACTGGGCTCTTCCGTTGCCCGCTTGCATGGTAGTTTTTTGCATGGAGACGGGGACGTTCGAAGCGTTCGAGTTGCCTCATCCTTCCGAAGACGAGATGATGATGGGAGTGTTGTGGGAATCGGAGGGGAAGATCTTCTACTGCCAGATATGTTTCGGGGATGGATTCTGCATCTGGGTTTTTGACGAAGATCGTGGTAATGAGGATGATGATTTGCCGTGGAGGAGGACGTACTACATCGACAGCGATACCATGTTCTCAATGCTTGAGGGCGTCTGCGAGGAGGAGTCTCGTAAGAAGGGGGCGTTTTTCTACAGGGTGACTTCTTTTAACGAGCACTTGCAGATTGCACATTTGGAGACGACGGAAGGGCTCGTGCGCTTCGATGTCGCGGAGAAGAGGATGACCCTGATTGGGAGTAGTACTTGTTTGAAGGAGGTGGGGATTACGTACGGTGGGGTGGTGTTGCCGGAGTATCCCGCGCCGGTGATGCCTTCTTCGAGCTCCAGCAAGAAAAGGAAGTTCAGGTATCACTACTGGTGAAAAATTAAAGTTTGTTTTCTGTGAGAAGAGGAGTGAATAAAAGTTTGTTTTGTGGCCTAGATTTTGAGTGTCTTCGTGTTCTTAATTAATTTCTTCAGGATATATTACTCCTATATTCATGTTCTTAATTATATGTATGTAACTCAAGGATCAAGTACTCGGGTTTAATCGGAGTGAATATTTGGTACTCATGAGTACTATCTTTGTTTTTTTCTCATTCACTCTTCATCCATGGCTTCAGTCCTAGGGCCAGATGATACAGATGTGCATTTCATTCCAAAGCCCATGAAAGTAGAAGCATGGAATGGATGACAGTTTCATGGGCTGGTATTGCCGTACCAAAGTGGTTTCTGTTCTTTTATTTTTTTTTGGGAGCTAATATCTTAGAGAAACATTCCAGAGATACAAAACACATAGTAACTAGAACTTTCTAATTAGTTAGTAAAAAGCAAACTTCAGCATCAAAATATTATTACTATTACTCTTATCTGAAAAAAAAAAATACATTCTTTACACTATTGGAATCTATAAGATATACACACAAATTATATATTCTACGCCACATCCTTTCTCTGCCGTCTTTTCCATATGTTTTTTATCTACCGTCGGAAATTCTGCAGAAACGCGTTTCTCGTGAACAAGACCTTGCGGAAAAATCCGTTGACGCCGTTTAACAGCTGGTCCAATCTGTCGGTGAACTCCCGCGTCGCCGTTTCCAACGCGTTAACGGCGTCGACCGATTTCCGTGAGTCAACGTCGTCTGTCTCCGTTTCGATCACTTCGCAGACGGACCTTACGCCTTCCTCGAGCGCCTCGGCCTCGTCGGCACCCCGCAGAGTCTCGCCGGCGAACCGGTCGCGCAGCTTTCCGGCAACCGCAGCGCTCAGTCCGTTCAACGTGTCGGCCCAGGGGAAGTCGCCGTGGACCTCCGGGGCGGGAACCGGTCCCGGAGACGCGTCCAGGACGGCCACGGCGGCTCCGAGGACGAAGACGGTCACGGCGCCGACGGCGTACACGGTACGGCGGAGGAGCTTCTCCTCGGTGGAGATCTTCCCCTTGGGAGGAGATCCGAGCCCCTGCGCCAGATCTCCGATCACCGACACCGATTTGTCGAACCTCCGTCCGAGTCCGCACCGAGTCCGGTACTCGGCGATCGAATCCCGCGCCCGAGCGCGATTCACAAGCTTGTCTCCCTCCTCCTCGTCGCCTGATCTCCTCAGGAGATGAACTACGAAATCGATCAAAAGCCGTCCCTGACGAAGCCTCTCCAACTCCGCCGAGACCGAGTTACAGACGTCCAACACCTTCACGCTGTCGTCCAAATAAGCCGCGAGCGACTTCTCCGATCCGGCCACCTTCAGATCCGAAATCACTCCATCCGCATCCGCCACCGTCGAAACGAGCACGTCCACGGCTCGAGCGAGCCAGGCGAAAGACACCTCCGCCGGATCGAGCGTCTTCAGCCGGCGGAGCAGATTCTCGTCGAACGACCGTGTAAGGACCGCGAGGGCCTTGGAAGACGCCGGGGAACGCTTACCGGCCGGTAGGAACACCGACGGCGATACGAGGAACGGCGACTCCGTACGAAACATAGCTGTAACTTGTCTGAAAGATTTAGCAGCAGCAGAAGAAGAAGAAGAAGAAGAAGAAGAAGAAGAAGAAGAAGAGAAGGGGAAAATGTACGACGGAGAGTACACGGCTGGGGAGAGGGCGTATATGAATGGAGGAGGAAAACGCGAGGAAAGAGCCGAACAGGGAAAATGACGTAGTTTCTGGAAACGCCCCTCGCTTTTGTCACATATTGCGGATGTGCCACACTGGAATTTGAGCCAATCAAAGTTGACTTCCACAAGCGTGGATTTTACTCGGTTTAGTGCTGACATGGCAGATTCGTGTTCGTGATAACTGAAAAAAGGGCAAAAGACCTCGTTCTAGAATACTCCGTGTGCCCATTGGACTCCCTCAAAAGCCAATTTATTTATTTATTTTTATCTAAAATATTTAACCAGAATAATATTACAAATTTACAAAATATTTAACCCAATCATCCAAATGAATAAAATTAATAAAAACATTAATTTGAAACATAATCTGTATAATTAATAGTTAAAACCTTTAGAAAGGCCTCATTTTTCTCTACTAATATTATTATGCCGAAACCCCCTTTTCTTTAACAAATATGATTCACGAATCAAGATATTTATAGGATAAGAAAGAACATGAAAGAAATAGTCCTTGCCAGTTGTGACGACAAGTCAACACACTATGTAACGTGTATATTTAATAAATCTATAGAAAAATGGATGCGAATGGAAACTTCAGCCAGCCGCCCATTGATTCACAAATTGCACAATACAGAGTAATTAAAAGAACCAATTTGGTTTGTAATTCAGAAATTTTCAGCAACTAATCCTGAGAAAAAATTTGGGCTATAGAACAGCATCGCACTTAAAATAAAGGGATTAAGGAAGACAGTTTGAATTATGAAGGTGTTAAAGAGTGTAGATGAGCCAAACTGCCAACCTCATGACATAACCAGAAAATCTTTTTGCTTGTATCCATTGTCACTGCCATGAGATCTTCTCCCCTTTAATGGCCGGTCTGTTGCTTGTACTACCATCAAAACAGGAAGAGGAGAGAAGGTTCCTTAGGGTGGAAAGTTGGAAAAATATTAAATGTCTTGACAAAGCGGTTGGTATTGTTGCTGTTGAGTAGAAGGGATGATAGGAAGGAGAAAAGGATGCTCTGACGCCTCTGTACTTCGTCGTGCTTATAAAATACTCTGTTGTTCGTCCTGTTGGACGACTTTGGAACCCAGTAAAAAACATATGTAACCGAACTACTGCATATTATGCTCTATACTTTACATATGTAATATTTTTATAGGATACAAACAAGTAATACTGATTGTAGTGAAGTGGGCCGAGTCAATAAGAACCGGTTTGGCAACCATAGTCGGATTGGCCGGTTTGGTTCGGTTTTTGAAACACGGGTTAGAAGTAAAAAGACTGTTTTTATAGAAGAAATAGCCCTTACATATTTACGACTGGGTTTACTAAATCAGTAAACTACATTTAATTTCGTTTGAGAAAGGAGGGGGCGTGCAAAGATATCAAAACGACCCGAGTTTGGCCCCACATGCCTCCTCTCCTTTCCTCTCAGTACCTACCGCGTACAACTACTAGTACTACTACTTGTGTGGGACAGGAAAAGGGGCACTCACACTTGCTTCCACTCTTGCTTGGGTCCACAAGGGACAAGGAAATCGGCCCGTCGGATGCGGACCCACCACCTCGACATCCGCCACCCGCTCTCCTTCGCCTTCGTTGCGGCCTCCTTCAGCTGGGCGTTCTCCGACTTGAGCTTCTCCACCTCGTAGAAGAACTCCCTGGCGGCCTCCTTCTTCTCCTCCTCCCGCCTCGCCACCTGCTCGCAGCAGTCCCTGTTCCTCTTCTCCAGCCCGTGGATCTGCCCCTGCAGGTCCTCGATCCTCCTGCTCAGCAGGCACACCCTGTGGTCGTCCCGCATCTTGACCACGCACCGCGCCAGCTCCGTCGCCTTCCGCTTCATGAACGCCGCCTCCGACGCCAGATCCTTGTTCTCCTCCGCCATCGCGGCCGCCCGGAACCCCAGCCGCGCGTTCTCGCTCAGCAGCACCATGCGTTCCGATTCCAGGACCTCGAGGAGGCTCTTCTGCAGGTCCGTCTTCCTGCAGGACTCCCCCACTTGCCGCTCCAGGATCTCGATCTCGTGCAAAAGGAGGTCGTTCTCGACGGTGCGGGAGACGAGCTCGGCGATTACGGAGTCAGGGGCAGCGTGGGGGGAAGGCTTGGAGGGGAGGAGGAGGTTGGGGAGCTGCTGGTAGGAGAGGGAGCTCTCAGCGTCGGAGTCTTGGTCCCGGCTCTCGTCGTCGGCGTCGGAGAGGAGAACGGGGACGTGAGAGAGAGAGGTTTGTTTGTGGAGGGTTTGGCAGTAGCGGTCGGATAAGGAGAGGTAGCTGTTGTAGAGGTCCTGCAGGAGGGCGAGCAGGTGGGGGCGCTTCTGGTAGTAGTTCTCGGCTCGCTCGGCGAAGGAGTCAGAGTTGTCTTCGTCCGGACCGCCGACGGAGAGCGTTTGAATCCTCTGCTCGAGATCTGCATCGTGGGGATGGAGACAAACCATTTTCTATTAGTGTCACAAGCTCGTTGTTTGACATGTTTCGTACAGAACACCTGAATTTAAGCAGGGAATTCTTGAACGGATTAACAGAGTCATTTAGTTTTCCAACACACCCATTTTGGATCACGTATTATGACTTAAACAACACCAAGCACTCTGCACTAAACACTCAGAAGTCAGCACTCAGAATTATGAAAAAACAAGAAGGATTTTAATGCCGTCCACATTCTTAGCTTTGCGCTAGTATTGCAAAGGAATTAAAAGTTTGAAACAACTATGGAAACCCTCACATAGCTTTAAGCAACAGGTAAAGGAAAAGCACCGGACGAATAAAGGCTATTACAATTTACATTCAAGAAGAGACGATAAAGACATAAATAAACATGTACAATTTACCGACGATCAATCAATTATCGTGGGCTACATCCGTAACATTTAGTTGGGAAGGTACCCATCAGTGCAGGCTATTGCAATTTGCGGGCAATAGCCCGTGGAAGTGTTGAAAAACTTTATCAGGGTACCGAGAGAGGCGACGACAGTTGCTAACACAATCAAAGCACTATTTTCAATGGCTCTGTACAGCTACCGAAGCACTCTTACTTACTTACAATGTAACACTGCTAGAGATCCACATGTGAACAGGTCTGTGGCAGTAAGGAATACGGTGGCTCAGTTACAGACAAAGGCAAGGATAGTCCAACAGGCCAGCCCTGTTTCCGGGACAAGGCCATTGAGGTACAATAATGGTTCTTCCCGTCCGGGCGATGTCACCAAAAGGACTGATTTTCAACATTGACATATAAAGAGAAAAAAACAGATACGTGGATAATCGTGACCAAAAAGTCTGAGAGACTGGGACATCCCTATGAATGAAGATAGGACCAGACGAAGAAACTTTTCTTCAACGTAGCATCCTTCTTCCTGTATTTGGTAACTGGAGTGGGCTTGCTTCATTGATTCAATTTCAGAGACAGGCGTTCCATCTCTGTCTCAAACCAAACCCCTTTTTGAGGTTTGAATCAAAAACAGAATAGGATTGAGGTCCCCGATAAAAGAACTGCTGCCTACACGCCCCTTTGCTCTTTTAGCTATACATGTATTTTGAATTTCAAAATTCAAAATAGCAGAAAAAATAGGACCAGGAATGCGACTGACAGGATCCCAAGTAGCTTTCCGTCGTCTTTCCAAAAGCATAAAATTACAGATTGTACAAAGACAAAACGGATGCGGAATCGGATAGAGTTCCTTCTGAAGACTGAATCACTGTCACGCTTCTTTTTACAAAACTTCACTGCAACCAAACAGGGCTACGCAACAAGAAACCGCGAAGAAATGCGAAACAGTGACTCCAGATTTACGCAACCGGCCATGGTTGAATGCGCATTATTGAAGATGGCAGGAGGGATATAAAAGGGGTAGAACGGGAAGATAAAGTCTAACATTATAAATGAAGGGATTTAATTCACCTGCAATCGTAGCTTGGAGCCAGGAAGGCCTGCTGCTTGAAGGTCGACATGACTGAAAACAACTTCCCGTCATCCTGAGCGGCTCTGAAACGCGCAGAGGTTAAATCAGAAGAAGCGAATACCATATACATACAGTCAAAACTTTACATTCATTCCCTAAAGCGCTTGGCAAAACCCGAAATTTTACACTGGAAATGAGAGCTCCGATCTCGAGGAATGTGTCAGACAAGCGTTAAGAACACGAAATTACAGGCAACGAGTCGACAGAGAGGACGGAGGGTCATCAACTCTCTAGAGTCTCTATGATTTACAACTCTTGCATAACCATCACACGCGAAGACTACGGAGGCAGTTTCGGACCCGACGGAATGGACAATCAGATTTACACTGCGGATCTCCTTTTGAAAACTTAAAACAACAGTTTCAAATCTCCCCGAGAAATTTTCAGAGGTAGAAAGACAGATTTGCGATTCGGTAGCCGAAAAATATGGAACTGTATTCATCGATTCCTCTTATCTTGAGATGGAGAAAGAGCCTAAGAGACTTCACTATAGTGCCAGTGCAACGCATGTAAACCGGTAGGTAGAACAGACGATCATAAGGTTTTTCCTACCTAAACGAACTTCTCACACATCTTGTCCACTAAAATCTTCTTACCACAACGCTCTTGCAAGTTGCAACCACCAGTACTAGCATTCACCTAGAAATCTGCCACATTACGGACTCACAATTTTGAGGTCCAGAACTACATAACATACAGAATGGCCTCAAATATTCTCAGCAAAGAGTAGCAAGAACGGTAACCGAATCCAGATTCTCCGCTCAACCAAAGCAGCGAAAAAACAGAAGTAAACAGAAGTGTCCTAGTTCGTATAACCGGAAGCAGGAAAGAAACCATGTTTACTCAGCCAACCTCACAGAAATCCGAACAAAAATCAACAACTTTTTCAAATTCACGAAAGCCAAAACAAAAGCACCTCACATATTTGAACAACACAGAAAAAAAAAAAAAGAAGCTGAAAATCCGCCTGAACAGCAGCAAACAGCATTACTCACAAATCAGAAAAAAAAAACACTGACCTTGTCGCAGAATCTCAGAGGTAAAGAGACGATCAATCCTTCTCCTGTTTCACAAACCTGCCTCGCCGGAATCTCTAACCGATTCCCGCCGGGTACCAAACCTGCGACTGAACTGGTGGAAGGAGCGAAGGGGAGCGAAACAGAGACGCAGAGTAATTTAATACGGAAGGCCCTTATATAGACCCCCCCGTGTTAAATTCGTTGTACGAATCACTGAGCCCAATGCCGATATGACACGTCATTTTCTCGTTTCAAAACGTCCTCAGAGTTTAGTACGAGTCTTCCGCGGATTTACGGGCCTGCCATCACGATCCGACGTGGACCAGAAAACGGATTCCGAAAAATGAGACCACCACCCATTTGGCCTGATCTTACGGTCGGGATTTAAAGTCGACCGTTTCCCTGATGCGATCGGCCTAATTGGACCATTGGATTTATAGAGATCACTTATAGTAGAGTCAATAGAGTTACGGGAGATTCGCGGGTGTTGTGGGCCTCCATGAGTACATAGGGCCCAAGCCGATAACTACATGTTTTTATACCATGTAAAATGAGGTCATAATGTCATATAGAGAGAGCATATAAGGAAAATGTGAATGAGAAAAAGGTGTAAGACTGATCAGATTCTGTAATAAATGGTCAGTGTCAAAGAAAATTCAGGTGTAATTAATTTTGGTTTAAGATCACTGTTTTAAAAAACGGACCGAACCGTTGATCTAACCCCGTTGAACTAGAACCAGAGGTCAATCCGGTTTTTATGGACCTGGTCCGGTTCAATATATATGAATATTTCATTTGACTTGTTATTTATAGAAATTGTTCCACCGAAAATCTGCCATCCGTGAAGGGGCGCGACCGAGAGATTATTTCAGTTACTTTAAAATAATTTGTGTTAGTGTGTTTTGTATCGGAATGCGAGTACAATCTCCTAATAACCCTCTGATTTGATCTCCGTGTGAATCTGGTGAAGTTTAAGTTTCCACGAGAACGTCGAACTTGAGTTACAGGAACGGATGTGCACGAACTGTTTTGGCTTCGGTCGGTCAGACGGAGGTATTTGTGCTCCGCGTGTATCGACTTGTGACGCTGCCGATGGTCGTGTAGAGCTCCTCCGAGTGAACTGGTGGAACGACGAGCGGTGAACTGCTTAACTTCGGTGATTTGAAAGAGCTTCTCTGGTAGAAAAAATTTTCGCCTCTGTGACAGGGACTTATCGCCTTTTTGTAGTCGATTCTCTGAAGTTGTTGAGGAATCGCCTAGGAATGAGGATCGAGATCTTCTTTTGTTGAGGAAGTTGAGGAAGAAGAGGAAACGATGAGAAGGACCGAGGTTGCAGCCTCTTTCCCTCCTTCCCGTTAACGACTGAGTTTGGTTGTTGAGGCTGATGTGTACTCCGGTTGCTGACTAGTGCTGGATCTTCGGTCTGCTGCTGACGAGGATGTTGATTGTATCACTGACGCGGCGCTGTGAGTGGACTTCACCATGGACCGAGGTGGGTGGTCTTGAGATTTGTTGAAGCCTGCCCATGAGTTTTGGTTGATGGGCTAATGGACTCTTGGGCTCGCTAAATTTGGGTCATGCACATTTTGGTGTATACAGAAATATTAAAAATATACAAATTATTGTACGCACCAAAATGCGGCAAGCCCAATTTCAACGAGTCCAGCAACCCACCGATCCATCAAACAACGATCGTTGGTAGGCTCTATCGATCTTCGAAGTTCGTCGCTATAGCCCATCGTTAAGTCCAGCCGCGTCGTCGCGTCATCGGCAGAATCGGCAACACAATCAGCAAAAATTCATCGAGTCAACACCCGTCAGCATGCCTCGTCAATTCGTCACTCAACTCAACAGTTAACGACCAATTCTGGTCGTTAATCGAAGGATGAAAAGGAGGAGCCACGATCCTGGTCTCCCTCCTCTATCGACTCCCTCAGCAATCACGCAGACATGCTACAAATAGCCAGAAGTTCCTTGTTCCCAGGGGTTGGAAAAATTCGAATTCGAGAGTCTTCACCAAGAAATTACTTCACGCACAAAGCTTATCTCTCAAAAGCGAATGTCTGAAAACTCCTTCACCGAGAAGAAACTCAACGCGCAAAAGCTTTCAAACCAGAGAAGTTAAGCCATTCGCCGTTCGTCGTTCAACAATTCGACCAGGAGCAGTTCTACACGATTGCCGGCAACGTCACAAGTCGACACACGCGGAGCACAAATACCTCCGTCCGACCGACCAAAGCCACACAAGTTCGTGAACGCTCGTTCCTGCAACTCAAGTCTCGACGACGACTCACCAGAAGCTCAAACTTCATCAAAATTGTAACGGAGATCGAATCAGAGGAAGCATAAGAGATTGTACTCACTTTTTCCTGACTCACACACCCAAATTGTAACAAAATTATTCTGAATTAATCGAATTATTCTCTCGGTCGCGCCTCTTCGTGGACCGGCGGATTTTCGGTGAAATAGATTTGGCACGCCCGGTGGGACATTTCCTACCTCTCATCTCCTTCTCCGTAAAAAAAAAAAATAGAAAAAAAAAAAAATCTCCTACCTCAGCCATGGCCAGCAACGCCAACAATGGCAAGAACAAGAACAACAACAACATCAGAGGCAAGCAAACTGCCTCCTCAAGCTCTGCTTAACCGCGCCCTGCCACGACCGCAAGCTCAACCGCTGGAGCTCGCGGACCAACTGTCGCGGTTCCAGCCGACCTCCGCGCTCCTACCTCTCCACCACCGGCCACTCACCCAGTTACAAGGGCTCTGGCGAGAAGTTTGTCCACCGGACAGGCTCCTTTCATGTGCGACGCGCGCCGTCCAAGCGTTGTCATCGTGCCACAGGCTGCCGCGGCCTCTGCAAAAACCACCGCGGCCTCTGCCAAATTGACGACAATGATGGCCAAGCCAACATATTTGGCCGTCGCTACATCTCCTCCTCCTCGTAGCCCGACTGTCAGCCCAGCTCAGTCGCCGCCATCACGAAGAAGCTCTATCGTCCCTTCTTTGGTGCAGCGATATGAGCAACACGGAGGTATCTCCTCCTCCTCCGCGGCAAGAACGTACTCATCGCCGGCCTCCTCCGTACAGAGAGCGACGGCCACAGACAACTCACCAGTTGTGTTGGTCTCACACGACCTCTTGGCTGCACTCAATGCAACAGCGGGCCCACCACCCATTCGCTCACCTCGCCGACAGACACCGACGACCTCCCCTGTCGCAATATCACCTCTTCCTTCCTGCCAAATTTCATCGGCGACCGCCACCACAAGCCGGTCGCCCACTGCGACTACTCCACAATTGAGAACGCCGACGACCGTCTCCCCAATACGGTCGCCGATTAAAATCTCACCACTCCGACCTGCTTCGGGAACAACTTCGCCGACACAGACCGTCAAGATGGCCACATTGACAACTTCAGCCAAAACCGTCGAAGAGCAGCTGGCTGAATTACAGGCCGTGCTAAAGGAACAAAGTGAACTGCTGCGCATCAAAGACGCACAACTTGCAGCTCGTGACCTCCAGATCACGAGAATGTTAGAGCGGCTCGAAATGGACATGACCACCAACAACTCTGGCGGCGTTTCTCAAGAAGTCGACCGAAACCGGTCGACTACCAGTGGCCATCCGCAGCGGCCGAGCCGAAACAGATCCATCGCCTCTCTCGCTTGACACCGTCACCGAGCTCATCAATCGCTCGGTATGGAACAACGCCGGCGACAACAAATCTATTGCTTACAGAGGCCATACACGCAGAGGATTCAAAATATCCCAATGCCAATCGGCTACCATACCCCGAAGTTTCAACAATTCAACGGCGACGGGCACCCCAAACAGCACGTCGCTCACTTCATTGAAACTTGCAACAATGCCGGCACCGACGGCGATCTGATGGTCAAGCAATTCGGCCGGTCACTGAAAGGCAACGCTTTCGACTGGTACATCGAGCTACCCCAGAAGTCTATCGACAGCTGGGAACAGTTGGAGCGCGAGTTCCTCAATCGATTTTACAGCACTCGGCGCACTATTACACTGGTGGAGATCGCCAATCTCAAGAAAAGAAAGGAGAGAAGGTGGTCGATTACATAAACCGGTGGAGGAACCTGAGTTTAAACTGCAAAGAAAGCTCGAACCTCTCCCTCAAAGCCGAAATTGAGATGTGTTCGCGAGGGATGCAGTGGGAGCTCCTGCGCTACATTCGAAGCCGGGGACCAAACGATTTCCAAGAGCTCGCAACAGAAGCTCATAATCTGGAGAATCTGATGGAGGAACGGGGAGAAGAAGGATCCTCTTCTGCCGACCCTCGCAAAAAGGGGAAGGCACCAGCCACGACTACTCCTAAAGAGATGAAGGAGAAAACAAAATCCTCTTTTGCGACAAACGCTTTCGAGCCTATCAAGGTCGGAAGCAAAGTCAAGGCAACCTACCTCCCACGGCAACTAACTGGGGGCACCTATCGACGGCCTTCGCTGGAGGACCAACAGGCGAAAACATATCTGTTCGTCGACGCAGACGTTTCCATCATGCTGGACCAGCTCCTTGACAATTAGCTGCTCAGGCTGCTAGAAGTCAAAAGACCTGGCGACCTATCCAAGAGCAAGGACCCGAACTTCTACAAGTACCATCGTTTAGTCGGGCACCCAACTGAAAAGTGCTTTGTTTTAAAGGATCGCATCATGGAGCTGGCGGCCCAAGGCCGCATCGAAATTGAAGGAGCTGAAAATACAGTCTCCTCACACGTCATCTCCATTCATGCCGAGTCAAACTAGAGAATTCGGCCACACAAGCAGCAGGTCACAAAGAAGGAGTACCGCCCAAAATCCGGTCCCTCTAACCGATCGCACCGCAACAACAGACGACCACCAGCTAAGGTCGCACCAAAACCGGCACCCCATGAACTAGCTGCTGCCGACGCAGAGGGGTGGATCCTGGTTACCCGGAGAAAGAAGCCTGTCCGAGAACTCGAACCGGCACAGGCGAACACCAGAACGAAGGCGAAGCAGCCAAATAAAAAAGTCGCGAAGCACCAAAGGCAAGCTCCTAGGACTGATGTCCAGGGGGCAAGCAAAAAGAAAAGAAGACCCGTCACACTGGCGGAGTTCTTCCCGAAGGAGTTTCTCGCGCCGCCAGCAATGGTGGCGACTTGCTCAACAGCCCCTCCCGAGTCGACAACATCACACGACAAAGGCAAAAGACCGGTTGTCGAATGCGACGACCTCGAGACGTCTCTCAAACAGATCTCGCCGCTCAACGAGATAGAAGATGATCTCAACTTGGACATTCGGTCAAGACAAGCTCTAATTCGGGTCCTCGACAAACCAGAGGAACTCAAAGCTGAAATCGAGATGCTGCTAATAAGGAAGCATGACTTGCCTAAAGTCGGGCTGACTCCACCCTATCGAAAGGAGGAAGAAGATGCGTTATCCTCTCCGCCACTAACAAAGTCAGAGGAAGTGCTTGTCGTCGCATGCCCGCCGTGCATCACATTTCGAGAGGAGGACGCGCAGTTGGGGACGAAGAATCACAACAGACCGTTGTTCATCTCCGGATACATCAGAGACCATAAAATCAACCGTATCCTCGTCGACTGTGGATCCGCAGTCAACATTCAGCTGATTCGCACGATGAAGAATGTTGGTCTCTCTGTTGGCGACCTCTCCCCAAGTTTTCTTCTCATCCAAGGTTTCAACCAGGAGGGCCAGAGAACACTCAGCATGACAAATCTCACTCTGCACATTGGCGACATGGTGGCTGAAACTCCCTTTCAAGTCATCGACTCGAGGACTTCTACAACCTGCTCTTGGGTCGACCACGGCGAGCAAAAGACGGTGTACGCCGATGAAAGTCCATTCACGGAGGCCAAAGCATCCTTTGCAGATGCCAAGTTCTACCTGACGACCAGACCGACAGTCAAATTGTCACCATGGTCGAACCAGGCATCGAACGCCAAGAGGACTCCGACGTAGGCTGCATCGTCAAAACAACCGACGCAGGTCGTAGCGCCCAAACAGCCATCGCATACTACATCTCCAAAACAAACTCCGACGCAAGTTGCATCTCCCAAACAGACCACGAACGCAGGTCGTGTCTCCAAAGCAGTCAACGCACAACAGCCAACCGACACACGACCACAAATCGGCCGCAGCCACTCCAACACCATAGCAACGCAGTGTACCCATCTGGCGATACATCCCACAGTCGCAAAGGAAGAAAGGAGAAACTCCCCTGGTAGTCAGCCATTAAATTCAGCCGACCCCTTTGCCAGAAAAAGTCACGCTTCCTCAAGCAAAATTGGGGGAACGAAGTATCATAAAGCAACTCCCAAGCCAACAGCAGTTGTCGTCGACACGCTCAAATGAAGGTTTCGACCTGAACGCCTACCGATTGATGGCCAGAGTCGGGGGCAACCTTACAAAGATGAGATCCATGCAAAACCACCCGTCACTCTACCGATTCTCTCTCCAAAACAGGAGAAATTGAGAAACGAATGTCATCGGATCAACCAGGGTCGCCTAGGCTTGGGCTATGAGAAACAGAAGCCGATCAAAATTTATACGGCCCAGGCGAAACCTGTCAAAGTAACCAGAAAGGCATCGGCAGATGTACATCAAGTTTCGGTCGGCCAAACTTCGACTAAAAGGAAGAATGTTCCGACCCCGGTGGTTATTTACACTTTGAAAGCTGCAATCGCACGAGCTCGCGCTTATGATTCTATTATGGTGAACCACATCTCCATCACCGACGACGATCAAGAAGATGAGGAATTCGTCTTGAAGGAGGCTCCGGCTGAATTCGAAGACGGAGGTCAGGCGACTATCGACGAATTAAAGAAAGTCTAGTTGGGCACAGCGGAGGACCCGAGGCCGACATTCCTCAGTGCTTCACTGATGGCCGAAGAAGAGGTCGAGTACATGTCACTACTTCGCGAATATCGCGACATCTTCGCCTGGAATTATACAGAGATGCCCGGTCACGACCCGCGAGTGGCAGTCCATAAATTGGCGGTTCATCCCTCTGTTCGGCCAGTCAAGCAGTCGTAACGACGGTTCCAACTAGAACTGGTGCCAGAAATCGAAAAGGAGGTCGACAAATTGATCGCAGCAAATTTCATCAGAGAGGTGAAGTACCCGTCCTGGATCGCAAATATCGTGCCTGTCAAGAAGAAGACTGGCCAAATTCGGGTCTGCGTCGACTTTTACGACCTGAATAAGGCGTGCCCGAAGGACGACTTCCCTCTGCCAATAACCGAGCTCATGGTCGACGCGACGACGGGTCACGAGGCTCTATCCTTCATGGATGGTTCATCTCGTTACAATCAAATTCAGATGGACCTAAAAGATGAGGAGCTCACTGCATTTCACACTCCTAAAGGCATCTTCTGCTACAAAGTGATGCCATTTGGACTCAAGAATGCTAGTGCGACCTACCAGAGAGCAATGCAGAACATTTTCGATGACTTCTTTCATAAGCGCGTCGAATGCTATGTCAACGACCTGGTAGTGAACACAAAACAAAGGTCAGACCATCTTCTTGACCTCAGGGCAATGTTCGAAAGGCTGCGACGGTTTTAGCTCAAAATGAATCCGTTAAAGTGTGCTTTCGGCGTCACCTCGGGCAAATTCCTGGGATTCATTGTCCATCACAGAGGGATCAAAATCGACTAGTCAAAAATCGACGCCATCCAGAAAATGCCGAAGCCTAAAAACGTCTCCGAACTCAAAAGTTTCCAAGGTCACTTGGCGTATATTCGGCGCTCCATTTCGAACCTGGCCGGAAGGCGCCAGCCATTCAGCCGCCTCCTCAAGAAGGATACACCTTTCGAGTGGGACGACTCCTGCCGGAACGCCTTTAACAACATAAAGGCGTATCTCACCAAGCCGCCATTGCTCGTAGCTCCAATCGTCGACAAATCGTTGTTGTTGTACATCGCAGCACAGGAGAAATCGGTGGGAGCTCTCTTGGCTCAATGCGACGAGAACAACAAAGAACGTTCTCTCTACTATCTAAGCTGAACACTGGTGGGCGCCGAACTCAACTATTCTTCGATCGAGAAGACCTGTCTGGCTCTCATCTTCGCAATTCAAAAGCTTCGGAACTACCTCCTGGCGCATTCGACAAACCTCATCTCGAGAGCCGACCCGCTGAAATACATCATGTCGCGACCTATTCTCTCTAGTCGACTGGCTAAGTGGGCACTGCTTCTATCAAAGTTCGAAATCAACTTCGTGCCGCAATGCGCAATCAAAGACCAACCTCTGGCAAACTTCCTGGCCGACCACCCGGTTCTGGCCGAATGGGAATTAACAGAGGAGTTCCCAGACGAAGAGATCTTCCTGGTCGAGGTGCTCCCTCCTTGGGAGATGTATTTCGACGGCGCCGCGAGAAGAAACGGAGCCAGCGCGGGAGTCCTGTTCGTTTCACCGAGAAGGGACCTGCTCCCGTATTCGTTCGTGCTCACCCAAAATTGCTCGAACAATGAAGCAAAGTATCAAGCTATCCTCCTCGAACTCGGCATAGCAATCGAGATGAAGTTGCCGCAGTTAAACATCTATGGCGACTCGGCTCTGGTCATCAAGCAGCTCACAGGAGAGTTCGAAGTAAAGAAACTCGAACTCGAACCAGTCTGGAGACATGCCGGTGAACTTCTGGCCCAAATCCCTGAAGCTTCACTCCATTACGTCACTTGATCCAAGAATGCGCCAGCCGACGCATGAGCCGGAATTGCAGCAAGTTTGGCACAATTCGATGAACGGCCAAGCCAGGTTCCCATTTGCGAACGCGACCAGCCACGCACTGGCCGCGATCAAAACAGTTGCCCGACGACCGAGCCGAGCACCCTTCGAAGCTTTGCGACCAGCCACACACTGGCCGCGGTCAAAACACGTGCCCGACGACCGAGCCGAACACCCTTCGAAGCTCCGTGACCAGCCACACACTGGCCGCAATCAAAATAGGTGCCCAACGACCGAGCCGAGCACCCTTCGAAGCTCCGTGACCAGCCAGTCACACTGGCCACAATCAAAACAGGTGCCCGGCGACCGAGCCGAGCACCCTTCGAAGCTCCACGACCAGCCACACACTGGCCACGATCAAAACAGGTGCCCGACGACCGAGCCAAGCACCCTTTGAAGCTCCACGACCACCCACACACTGGCCGCAATCAAAACAGGTGCCCAGCGACTGAGCCGAGCACCCTTCGAAGCTCCGCGACCAGCCACACACTGGCCGCGATCAAAACAGGTGCCTGGCGACCGAGCTGAGCACTGCTCAAAACTTTGCGACCGAAAACAAAGATGGACGCGACCAAACAACACCCGACGACCGAGCCGGGTGCCGTGCTGCAAATTCTGGTGCCCGGCGACCAAGCCGGACGCAGCCAACAGAACCAGTTACGTAACCTCCCTTTATTAAAAAAAATTACAAAGGGCTGCGACAAAAAGAAGTCGTCGCAGAAGAAAAGCAGTCGACAAAAAAAAAGAAGTCGCAGACAAAAAAAAAACAGATCGCGAACAAAAAAAAAGCGGTCAGCGAAAAAAAAGGAGGTTGCAACAAAAAGAAGACGTCGCAAACAAAAAAAGGGGTTGTGACAAAAAGAAGCCGTTACCAAAAAAGCTGCAACAAAAAGAAGCAGTCACAAGAGAAAATAGAAGGAGGACAACACAACTCACACCCCGTGACCCTTGCCGGCTGCGAACTCAACACATCTCGCCCCCGGCGACCCTTGCCGGTTGCGACCTCAACACATCTCGCCCCCAGCCACCCTTGCCGGCTGCGGCATCAAGACAAATCGCACCCGGCGACTAACACGGCTGCGACCACAAGGAACTCGCATTCGACAACTTTGGCCGGCCGCGACCACGCAAAAATCAGGACTCGGCGACCAAGCCAGGTGCGTTGGTACAAAAATCCAGCCTCTCGGCGACCAGTCGGGTTCAGTCGAACCAAATTCTCAGCATTCAGCGACCAAAATAGAAGTTTATCTCCCAGCGATCGAGCCGACCAAAGCCAAAACAAAAATCAGCACCCGACAACCGAGCCGGATGCGACGACAACACCCCGGCGACCAAGCCGGGCTAAATCAAAACAGAGTCACAGCGTCCCGACGACCGGGCCGAAGGTAAAACAAAAAAAAAAAAGAAAGAAGGAGAAGCTCCTGCGTCCCGACAGCCAAGCCAGACGCAGCCCAAACACAACTGCAGCACCCAGCGACCGAGCCGGGTACAACCAAAGCAGAACCCAGCATTCGGCGATGAAGCCAGATGCGACTCAAGTCAAAATTCTGCACATGGCGACAGAGTTAGGTGTGCTGTTGGGCCAAACGTCATACAAAAAAGTGTCAATCTGTCACATCAACAAACTGACAGACACCTAGAACGCGAGAATGAGAGAAAAAAAAATAAAAATAAAAAGATAGAAAACGTGAAGAGAGAGAGAGAGAGAGAGAGAGAGAGAGAGAGAGAGACTGAAGGAGGAGTTGAAAATGAGAGGAGAGAAAAAGAAGAAGAAAGAGGGAGGACAGAGAAGAAGAAAGAAAAGAGAGTGGAGTCAACCCGGGCTGACTCGAATTCAATTTGAGGCTGCCTCAAATTGAAACATTCCCTTTGAATTATGGTTCACGGAGAACTTCTGACATGAGCCGGGGAGATCACAGAGTCAAATTGCGGGGGGCAGTAGGTTGCAATCCCAAATTTCGCAGACAAAGACAGTCTCCCGGGGTGTAGCCGCAGACAGTCTCCCAAAACCAATTCGCCGTCTCCCAGAACGAATTTGCAGCCTCCCAGTCAAATTCGCAGCCTCCCAGTCAAATTCGTAGACTGACAGATTCTTCAAACTCGCAGTCTGATAGAGAGGCCAGAATCACAGACAGTCTCAGAAGCCAAAATCGCAGCCTGTCTCAGAAGCCAATATCGCAGCCTGTCTTAGAAGCCAAATTCGCACTGTCTCAGAAGCCAATTTCGCAGTCTGTCTCAGAAGCCCAATGCGCAGACAGTCCCTCAAGCCAGAATCACAGAAGACACCTAGAGGGAGGATAGAGACCCTAAACCTGATTATCCCAAATTCGCAGGGAGAGGATCATGAATTTCCCACTTAAGAAGGAGCCCTCCACGCAGGAAGGTGGGACCCACGCAAATGCCTCAAATCTTCTGTGACCTGCGCAGAAGCCAAAGCAACGAAAAAAAAAATTTTTTTTTGGCTGCACAATCAGTTCAGCCAGATTGGAATCCACCACACCCTCCCCTGCGTGAGTCCTCTTCTCAACACTCCAATTCAGTTCGCAGAAGAAGCTTTAGTTAGTAAAAAAGAAAGGGGATGGTTCAACTCAAATTCGACTTCTCAAGCCTCATTCAGAAGTCACTCAAGTTCATCGCAATTGTTTCCTTCGAAGAACCGAAGCACCACGACCAACTTTTCCGAAGCAACATTCGGTTGCGGCACTCAAGTTACCGTCTCGACGTAGTCGACGTCAATTCTGTGTCGACCCTCAACCTGAGTAACATCATCTACTCAGGAACATTCTCTCTATATCATACATCTGTACGCGTATACAAAAAAAAAATCGAAAAAAAGGAAATAGCTCTAAAACAGCAAGAGAGCCAAGAAAAAAAAAAGAAAAAAAAGAATGAAAAAAAAAAATTTATATATACATACAAGTGTACAGAAAATATACATTGTCCTAAAAAAGCAAGAGGACAGAAGAACAATACACAAAAGATAAAACAATCCTAAAAAAGTAAGATGATCGAGAAAAAAAAAAGTGTAACGTGTGTGCGTTCTTCTTCAATTTCGAAACTTGTTCGTTCCTCCAAAACGGTCAAGTTTCGAAGGGGGCAATCTGTACGCACCAAAATGTGGCTAGCCCAATTTCGACGAGTCCAGCAACCCACCAATCCATCAAACAACGATCGTGGGTAGGCTCTGTCGATCTTCGAAGTTCGTCGCTACAGCCCATCATGAAGTCCAAATTACGTCGTCGCGTCATCGGCACAGTCGACAACACAATCAGCAATCGTCGAGTCAGCACCCGTTAGCATGCCTCGTCACTTCGTCACTCAACTCAACAGTTAACCGAAGGATGAAAAGGAGGGGCCACGATCCTGGTCTCCCTCCTCTATCAACTCCCTCAGTAGAAAGGGGATCGTGATCTCCTTTCCCAGGCAACGTCCCTCAACAATCACGCAGACAGGCTACAAATAGCCAGAAGTTCTCTATCCTAGGGGTTGGAAAAATTCGAATTCGAGAGTCTTCACCAAGAAATTACTCCACGCACAAAGCTTCTCTCTAAAAAACGAAGGTCTGAAAACTCCTTCACCGAGAAGAAACTCGACGCGCAGAAGCTTTCAAACCAGTGAAGTTAAACCATTCGCCGTTCGTCGTTCAACAATTCGACCAGGAGCAGTTCTACATGATCGCCGGCAACGTCACAAGTCGACACACGCGGAGCATAAATTCCTCCGTCCAATTGACCAAAGCTACACAAGTTCGTGAACGCTCGTTTCTACAACTCGAGTCTCGACGACGACTCGCCATAAGCTCAAACTTCATCAAAATTGTAACGGAGATCGAATCAGAGGAAACATAGGAGATTGTAATCGCTTTTTCCTGACTCACACACCCAAATTGTAATAAAATTATTCTGAATTAATCGAATTATTCTCTCAATCGCGCCTCTTCGCGGACTGGCGGATTTTCGGTGAAACAATTATAAGGTATAATATTATTCAGTAGTTGAACCGTTGGCCCAACCCGGTCTAACTAGGTTCGGCCAAAACCGATAGTATGATCGGTCCGGTTTTTAAAATATTGTTTGAGATATTCTAGTAATTTTAGGTTAAGGGCAAATTTAAAAATAGGATAATTAATATCACATTTTCATCTTTTTTTAAATACTTTTTTAGTTTTTTTTATTTTTAAAAAGTGTTTAATTTTCTGGTTTCAGGTGAAACGGAAACACTCTCGGGCCTCTGCAACAACGTCAGCTTCTCCTCCCATTTGCCGCACTATAAATTCCGTCATCTCCAAAACCTTTAAACCCTAAAACTCGTATTCCCCTGAATTTCGCGGGTTGGCTTCAATTTTCCCAATTAAAGTGCGAATCTCTACCTATTTTTGACGCGCAGAATCCTAGGGAATTTCTGAGTGCTCCTTACCTTCAATGGTCGTTGTTTTTAATTCGTTTTTAGTAGTTACCCGCGTCAGAGCTCTCTGAGCTCGTTCGTTCTTGAAGCTCCAAATCCCTCTCAAAATCCAGATGTGAGCGAGACACACACTGCTGAGCATGATCGGTAACCGGTGGTTTTGATGGAAATTTTCCCCAGGACTCGTAAATTTCTGCATTTGGAAGCTCGTAGCCCTGTTCAAGCCTTGGAAGGGGAAGAATCAGAGTTTGAGAATGATTGATGATTGGGTTCGCGATGCAGATGTCTGCTATGGCTCCCACTCCCTTGACGGCGCCTCAGTCGAACCCACCTCCGTCTTCGTCGTCCATGCGTTCCCCGCCTACTCCGTTGCAGTCGCTTTCACTCGCCCTGCTCTCTCTCCCTCCATCCTCTTCAGGGCCTGCTCACCGTGCTTCTCATCCGGCCGATCATCATGGGGCGGGGACTGAGCAAAATGCTTCCACGCCGCCGATTATGGATCCCGTGGTGGCTAGAGTGAGACTCTCGGACATTGCGCCTTATGATGGGGCACCCTGTGGGGCCTATGTAAGGGCTGTGGAGGCACTTTCGGGATCCTTGACGAGGCATAATGCGGCGGTCATTGAGCTCGGAAGTGACGACTCTGCGCTTATAAGGTGTGCATTCGAGGCTACCAAGATGTATTTTAAGACGAGGGCGCAGGGACATGGCGGGAGCTTGGGAAAATCGGGCAGGGGAATTTATATTTATCGGGCTGGAAGGTAGGGGCTTTTGAACTATATCTTTGCCGTCAGTGTAAAGGACTTCATCGTTTGCTTGGTTTAGCTGCCAGAGTCCACTACATCATGTACTGGATCCAATTTGATCGGAAACTTTTCAGATTCATGGGAATGTTCCTATTAATTGCTACTACCTCCAGAATTTAGTCTGGAAACCGTTAAAGCGCACAAGTCAGTTCACTAGTCAAAACGGATAATAGGGGCGTTACTGTTGGCTGTTGTTTTACTCTACTCAGCTGGTTACTTAAATTCGTTAAAAAGAACACCGAAACTGAAGATTCGTAGGTTTTGAACTTGGTGGCGTCATGCAAATGGTGATGTGTGAATGATAGTTTATTGCAAGGGACATTCAATTTAAATGTGATACTGGAGTATGAGTTAAACCTATAGAGTGGTCATTTTCTCTTCCTCTTTAATAAATATGCATATTATCTTGAACTTATGGCTAGATGGGTGTGATTTTTGGCTCTTTAGAAACTGCAGCTTTTGGCAGCAAGCTATGACAAGCCATTGGCTTCTATTTAGCAAGTTAGTGGCAATAACATGCTACTTTTGCTCCCTTGGGCTCTTAATTGTCCGTATCTGTATACTTGTCTGAATGGTTTCCTTTTGCCAAGAGGTATTGGTGTTTTTTCCTATTTTGGGATGAAACCCGTCAGTAACTTATCGGAAGACACCTCCAATTTTTTTTGCATAGGAAATTCCATGAATCTAATCATAATAATTCACTTGTAGGCCTTTGGATGATGATTCTTCTCCTCCATGCATGAGTGATGCTTTTAGATGTTTGGGGAAGGCTGCCCGTGCTGCATTGTGTGCAATAGCAAGGCATCTTCGTCTTCACTGCGAGTAACACTTCAATATGACTGATTAATTTGACCCTCATTTCTGTTGAATAAATGTATCTAAGCCTGTTACCTTCCTTATTTATTTGTTCTTATTAAATGTTCATTGGCAGTGTTTTCAATCATTTACTCGATGATCATCCACTACCTGCGAGTGAAGTATCTTCTTCAGTGCTTGTTGCTTCTTATTCTGTTGCATCTATACAAAATGGAAAATCTTCCATTCATGGGGGCAAAGCAGTCATGAACAGTGAAATTGAAAAGGGGTTGTTAACACTAATTGCATCTGATTATCCTGGGATACAGGTGTTCTTTTTTTTTCCTACGAACAATCTCTCCTTCTTGTTCTGTTTTTTTTTTTTTTTTTAAATAGCAGTACTATATTCTTCTTATTTATCGTCTTTGTAAGAGGATGAAGAAGTTTGATTTGTGTGATTCTCAAAATTATTTGTTTCACTTGTTTCTTGGATAGGTTTGTGACCCTAATGGTCGATGGTACCTAGCAGACATTGGATCTGGCCCTGGAGATCTTTTGCTGCTTACAGGCAAGGCACTCAGCCATGCAACTGCTGGCCTTCGTCCTGCTCCATCATATAGACTCACTTCTGACTATTCTTCTGGCGCTATTTCTGGTGGAAGGTCGATAATTTTTTCCAATCTTTTTCTTCCTTCATAATTGTGTAAATTGTGGAACTTGAGTTCTGGCATGTCAATGACATTGCTGGAGTTTCAATTCAATTAAAATAAAATTGACTTGGAGGTCTCTTTGTCATTGTAGGACATCTTTTGCATTTAGGCTCATTCCACAGGGCAATGCCATATTAGACTGCTCTCCCATAGCAGCAGCTGGTCATGTCATTCCCCAGAGTTATGTACCTATATCTGTGAGTCAATTTATGGATGACCTTTCTACGGAGGAGGACGTGGTATGCAACCGTGTTGATAATGCTTACGTGAGTCTTTCTCCTTTTGTTTTATTGTTTTCATTTGTTCCATTGCAGTATGTGAGTTATAATCATTTGCAAGTGGGCCTTTGTTGAAATAGGAAAAATAAAGCATTGTTTGCATGCATTGATGAATGCTACTTTGCTTGTCATTCTATAATCAAAAATGTGTGCGCTTTAAGCTGGGTCTGCAATATTCTTTATGCTGAAAAGCTTGAATGAGGATCCAAATCTTCCTCCTCTTTCTCTTTTCTTTTTTTTTTTTTTTTTGTCTTTTTTTCTTTTTTCTTTTTTTTTTTTTTTTTTTTTTTTTTCTTTTCTTTTCTTTCTTTGAACGTTAAGGATTATAGTGATACTAAGCTTGTCAAGATAGTAGAGGCTTTTATAAGTCAAACATTGAGTAACTATGAAAGGAAGAAAATTCCTGTAGCACAAGAAGTTAACAGCAAGCAGAATCCTATCCAAAATAGTCTGCTGGAAAGTTGGCTGGTTGAGGTGATCCAAATTATAGCTGGAAGGACCACTTATGGAGTCTGTCATCAACAAGTTGTCTTTTTATATGTAAAGTCTACTCATTGGTGTCCTGTTTGGCCTTCCAGTCCTCTGCAGCAGATGAGCAGTAAAGTTTCTTCCTTTTGAAGCCACATCCAAGAAATTAAATAATGAAGATGCCAGATGGAGTCAATATTGAGTAGTTGAGGACTGTAAAGCAGATAGCAAAAGCAGATGCACTTAACTGACTGTAAATAGATCATTTCTGAATCCAATGACCTGTACTGCCTCCAGCATTTAGAGTAAATAGACGTTTCATCCAAACTTCATGGAAATTGAGGTCCAAATTTTTAGTGTTTCAAGAGATATTTTGTCTGAGTGAGAAATGAAATGGAGTTGCATGTCTATGAGTTTTTCCAAACTAAATATGAGACTCCTGATCTGTTTCTAAGGCAGACTGACTCTGTAATGATTTCCTAGCCAAAGACTGCTGCCTGTTGTATTGGTTTACTAAAGGGGAGAAATGTTTGATGGTCATGTATACTGCTGATCTGATGTAGTCAAAGAAGGAGATAGTTATTGTTTGTTTACTAAAAAGACTCAGGAGATAGTTTGATATATTATTTTCAAAAATAAAGACAAAGCACAAGATCTTTCTTTTGAAAAGATATTTTGTGGTTTTATTGCTATGTTCATATCTTGCAAATTGACTTTTGAGCTTCTTGCTCTAGTATTCCACAAGCTCATAATTGGTTACTGTCGTTATGCACAGCCTTGTTTATGAATGGACTTTCCCCTTTCTTATTTGGGTCGATTTTCTTTTTTCTTTTTTGAAAGATTAATAGGATATTATTTAATGAATCTTTTAGCAAATACATGGATGTGGAATCTTGATTGTATCTAAGGCTACATTCACATCGATAAATCAATTAGAGTGGTTCAGAACAGCTTCTATGTAATGATAAGCATATAGAACTGATTGCTGTTGGAATTAATTTAGGAAGCAGTTCTCAGTTGTTGCCCCTTAAATTTTTCTTCCTCAGCATCAGTTATTAATTTTTCCTTTTCTCTATCCAGGAACCGCGAAACGGTTTTAACAAAGAACCATCACTAAGAAGTGTCCTGTCGGATCCCATATCGTGAGTTTTTAGTCGACTTGATTTCAAAGTGCAGTTTTTTATTTTGCCCTTCACTTCTTGTTAGTTAATGTGTTTATCCATGATTTGGTGGAGGAAATCTGTGATCTGAATGAGGTAAACCATAAACGAGGTGTAACTTATTTGTTTTACTGATCCACAGAGGAGCATTCCTTGAAGATGCTGTGGTTGTGTCATGTGGACATTCTTTTGGTGGTCTTATGCTACGAAAAGTGCTTGAAATGGTACAGGAGATTACCTCAATAACATTTGCAGTTTGTGATGAATGTGAAGCTTGTTTTGGATTTTCACGTATGTTATATAACCGTCAGGCGAGGTGGTCTAGTCCAGTTCAACTTTTGCTGATATCATATTGACGTTGCTTAAATTTTTTTAAAAAATTTGAAAATACACAGCTAAATTGGAGAAAGTTTCCTCCTGTCATCGCTTACTGCTGCTGATGGTGGTGGTAGTTGTTGGATTGGGGGGTGGACTTTGCCCTTCTTTGGCTGGTTAGTGAAGCGGACCTCCTCATTATGCAAAATTCCTTGTACATTTCGGTGACATGGAATGGATTCCTTACCCTGCACAATGGGGACATGCATATCAGATTCTTCCCCTTCCATCTATAGCATGGCAGCTGCCCGCTTCCCCACTCTTTGTTCTGTGTTCATATAGGATACAGGGTTTGGTATAAGGGGAGGCAGTGCTGCCTTCTGTTCCCGTTGTTTTTACAGTTGCGGGGAGGAGACTTTACCGTTTAATTCTTCCTCCACAGGGTTTTAAATGGAGGAGAGGCACAAGTTCTAAGATAATGTATTAAAATAATTTTACCTATCTGTTGGATGAGACGTACATGATGTTCAAATGTATATTTTATTTTAAAATCTGACTAGTACTAGGCGTGCTAAGATTGTTTTCCTTTGCCTGATGTCTGCTGCTTCTCAACTCTATAGGGCAGCTTGCGAAGGGCCCATGTGATTTAGTATCCTGTGTTATAAACCTATTCCAAATGAGAACTGTTGATTTTAGGAACAATCCAATTGAAAAATAACTGCCAATAAGGAACTGCCTATTTCATCACAATTTCCTCAAAAAAAAAAAAGGAACTGCCTATTTCATGGTCCACTAGCCAACCATATCATCTTATGTATGCAGAAAGGAATTTGAGTGGTGGGATATTATTCTTTGAGTTAATATTGTTCGCCGCATCCATACCTGGCTTGTTATTTGCTGTTCTGTGCAAACAATCCTAGCGGTTATATAAAATAAAATAGAAACAAGCTAAACTGGATGTTTTCATATTGCTACAGTCAAGATGTACCCTATGCAATGCCGAGATTCAGTCAGGGAATTTGATTCCTAATCATGGTATATGCTGTTACTTGCCATTATGACGCTGTTACTTGGGCGTGGTTGCCAGGCTTCTAATGATTTTTCATTGTTATTCTCCTCACAGCTTTGAGGGCTGCAGCTGCAGCAGTAAAACATGAAGATGATCGAAGATTGTTCCACAATGCAGCTCTAAGAAAGAGAAGGAAAGAAGTAGGCGAACATATAGATGCAGTTAAGAGGTTAAACAAGGTAAACGATTGTAAATATAAATAACCAAGTTTATTATTGATTGTAAAGCTTAATGTCTCTGCTGCTCAACCGATAATGTGCATTTTGCGTTGCGTTTCCATTTTTTGTATTTTAGCTTAGTAGCAGTAAAAAGTGTCATTTCTATTGAAATTGTTGGATTCTCTGGCTGTCTACAACTTTTGAGCCTGTTGAAGAGCATGATGTTAACCTTATAGCAGTTCTCTTGACATCAAGACTGGCTGCAAACTCTTGCTTTAGACATTTTGTTAAATTTTCAGGAAAATGGAGATGTGGCTGCTGATGGTGACAGTCCAAGACAACAAAAGGGGGTTCAGTATCCATTTGCAGTAGATGAGAAAGTTGTAATTAAAGTGAGTCAATTAGTGAAGAATGCTTCTTACTGACTACTTCCTAGTGAGGTGTGATAAAATGAACCAAATCTCAAGAGGAAAAATGATTTGTGCAGGGAAATAGGAGGACTCCTGACAAATTTGTTGGAAGGGAGGCTGTCATTACTTCTCAATGCCTCAATGGCTGGTAACTTTCTACACATAGTTTGCAGACAAGTGTGTGAAAAATGGAATAGGGAACTCTGTTTCTCTTTTAGTGGCTCATGCAATCTTTCCTTGTTGAAAAACTGTTGAGTTTCTTCAGTTTGTACGGGTCCTTCCCCACCAAAAGGCTCCAGTAAATAGAAAAACTTGTCTCAGCACATACATGTTTCTCCAATTTAATCTTCTACACTTTGCAGGTATCTTCTCAAAATTCTTGACACCGGCGAGAGCGTCCGACTGCAATATCGATCGCTACAGAAGATTTCAAATTCGCAGTCGGATGATAGGCTTCAAGTGCAGGTGATGATCCAGAACAGCAGCTAATACAAACCGGGTAGACTGTAGAAACAGAACATGTAACTTAAGCAACATACACTCCATCACTACCATGCAGCCAGAAGCAGCAGAGGGCCGTTGCTTTCCATACTGGGGTTTCATTCTTGCACTCAACCAAGAAGTGTTTCTGACCCCCAATTCTTGTATGTAAATTATTTTGACTGACCAAATAGGAGAGTTGTTGCGGGCCCAAATACTGTAATCTAGGAGTTTGTAAAGAAGATAAAAAGGATGAGAGTTAGGTAATAGAGAGCCTTCAAGTTTGTGGTGCTGCTCCTCCCTATCGGGTCAGTTGCGCCCTTGTAATTTGTATTTTTATTCATAGGTGGCCTCGGACTACCATGACACGTTCACCTTATTCCAAACCATTGAGACCCTAATTCCTGATTGAACTCACCTTGTTGATTCTGATTTGCATTTGTCAATTAATGAGTCAAGGGTCAGGAACTACTCTAAATTTACCTTCTGATTTCTAATTCTTAGTTTATTTTTATAATACTTACAAATTCTTGTTTTTTAATATTCTTTACAAGAGAAAAAAAAGGAAGAGAAACCAAATAAATAAATCTTTTACACACACTATATATAGAGAAAAAAATGAATGGTATTTTATTTTGTAAATATGAAATTTATTTATTTAAAAAATTAGCCTTTATAATTTCAAAAATTTATTTATTTTTGGTTAAATTTTGCATGGAGGATGCTTTTCCTAAATACATCTTTTAAAAAACGAAGCCGTCTGCTCAATTGATCGATTGAGATTCTTGTCATTGTTGAGGCGACCAAAGGCTCCATGATAAGACAGGAGATAAAGGTTTCTTCTATAAATCCAAACATCTCATGCTGATCCGCAGACCCACTTCAAGGAAGGCGACAATATCTTTAATGGCGACTGGCGGTGCTACAGACACCACGCCTTGTTCCTCGTCGAGCCTTTCCTTTACTCGATCTTGTTTTGCATGGAGGCGGTGAAATTTCTTCTAATGCAGAACACACTCTATTGGAAGGACACAGAGTACTCCAGTCTCGGATCATGCAGAGCAGTGCGGTGGGACGCTACGGGTTCACCCCTTTTGCGGGAAGTAATGGAGGGCGAAACTCGGTTCCGGTGAAGGCGAGCGGGGTTTCTGTTCATCATCATCCTCGGCGACGGCGACCGGAGAATGTAGACGGGGAGTTCTTCGTGGGTACGATTAGATTTTTTTACCCCTGTTTCATTTCACGATTCAAAGAATTCGTGATTCATCGAGTTCGACGTTTCTGATTAAGCTAACCGGTGGGTTTTTTTGGTTGATTGCGCTTCGCTTGCAGACCATACATGCATCGATTGTGATGCCTGCCGTTGGATGGCTCCGGTAATTACTCACTCTAAACCTCTAATCGGAAAAAAGAGTTCCTGGGTCTCGGAGATTCCAAGGATTCCAAGGATTTCATTTGAAACAAAAAATAGATCTTCCGTCGCTTCTTCTCTGGTTTTTGTTTCTTTTATTTATTCCGTAACAAGAGAAGAGTATGCTATAATGGAGATACGAGCTCTTTATTCATACTCAGACGACGTTTTTTGCAGCAATCCTTTACAAGGGTCGGCGAGCAGTCTGCGGTTTTCAATCAGCCGAGTTGTGGGGAAGAAAGGCTGAAGGCTCTTCAGGTAATAATCTCCCTCGTTTTTTACTCAGTTATCTTTTAGTCTAGTGGTTCTTCACGATAGAGAAAAAGTGGGTCTTGAATTCTGGATTTGTGGCTGCAGGCCTTACTTAGCTGCCCAACAGCTTCAATCCATACGGAGAAGCCTCCCCATGACATCTTGGAAGTCCAGAAAACCTTTCCACTTCCCATTGATGAGCAGAGAATTCCGGTACCTGATCTCTGGACTGTTTTTTGGGCAATCTGAAGATTAAAACATCGGTCAATCTGAAGATAAAATTGATGGATATGATTAAGTTAAAACATTGAGTTTATCTTATGTGGATAAGCTTCATGGAAGACAAGTTTTGTTGGCTACTTTTGTTCTTAAGCGATTCTTTGCTTATGATCTCCAGGGCGTCTATCACTGTGGATACCATTCCAAGAAATCATTTGGAGCTGCTTCTTACTTGATTGTTCATCCGGATGGAAACATACTTGTTGACAGGTAATAAAGTTTCTTGGATGACCAAACAGTGTAGCTTGCCCAAAGCTCTGTTCTTAACCAGTGCTTGATATGTCCTGTCCAGTCCAAGTTATAAAGAAACTTTGGCCAAGAGAATTGAGATGCTTGGAGGAGCCCGCTATATGTTTTTGACCCACAAGTATGAGAAATCCAACTTGAAGATTCCTACTCTGCTCTTCTGTAAAGGTTATGTTATGATTAAGATTACAGTCATGGAAGTGGATTGAATATGAGTTTTCATTCTCAGAGATGATGTAGCAGATCATGATAGATGGGCTAAGAGGTTAAACTGTGAAAGAATTCTTCACTCAGAGGAAGTAAGGACTCTCTCCAGAATCAAATAAGAAGCATCATACTCGAGGTTTAGCCTGGCTCATGCATTTGCTGTATTTCTTTTCTGGATTTTATCAGGTGCAGAGTGGAACTTCTGCTGTGGAGATGCAGCTCCAGGGCGAGGGGCCATGGAGTCTTGGTTCAGACTTTGAGCTCATATTCACTCCAGGCCACACCGAGGTGAGAGATAGAAAGATTATTCATCAACAAGAGAGAGCTGCAGAAATACTTCATTTCATCAAGGATTAAGCCTCAGTTCCCTTCTGAATATGCAGGGATGCATGTGCTTATTGTACAAGCCATTAAAGGTTCTCTTTTCTGGTGATCATTTTGCAAACTCACGGGACAATGAACTGACAATTTTTGAGAACTACAACTGGTATTCAGGTAGAGCCAATCTTCCAAATTACCACATCTGCTCATCTAGTGTTTCTTTATCTCATAGAAACAGATATTGAATTTGTGGGTAAAATCATGGCAGTTCCCAAACAGATTGAGAGCGTGAGGAAGCTGCTGGATTATGAATTTGAGTGGATTTTACCTGGTCTGAATACTCTTTTCTCAACATTAACTTCTCTCACTCTTTTTATGCTGGGTTTTGTAGCTTCCAGTCATTGATGCATGGTTGTTTTACAGGTCATGGGAGGAGAGCCAAATTTAGAGACACCCAGGAGAAGGATTCAGCCGTGAAGGCCCTCTTGACTATTAAAGAAAAGGGTCTTCTGCAATTGGCGTAATTACAAAATGTACATGAGGATCTACATGAGTGTTCTGTATGTGTAACTACAAAATGTAAATGAGGATCTATCTGTGTTCAGTGTAATACTATGTGACCGTGGTGGTAAAGAAGAACATAGATATAGAAATGAAGAGAATGAAATATTTTGTTCATTGATAATATAATCATCATCCTTTTATTCTCATATTCCTTTAGTGCCCTGTTTTCCCCTCCCAGTTCATTGATAATAAAAGAACAGAAAGAAACATTCTGAAGTTGACAACTTCATTTTCCTCTCCGGTGCATGTTCATTGAAATGTACAAATGTTGACTGCAAAATATGCAGCAAAGTTGTGGGTGTGTAATATAATGAAATACAAGCACTCAGGCTTCTTTGCTATAGCTGCCAATCCCTCCATAAATGCTCAAAAGAGGATCCTTGCATATGAGTGTACTACATGTGATCTCATGAAAATCCATACTTTCCAGATGCACACGAATGGATGCTTCAATCCTTCTCCATAAACCAAAACATCTAAAACATTTCACCACTTGCACTACTTATAAATCCATTCATCAGATCGTCCTCCAGTTTCATCCATGTCTATGAAGATACTAACAGCCTGTGACAAACAGAAAACATACTTTTCTTGTCAAGCATCTGGATTACAGAGCACTCCAAGAATTGTCTGTAACAACTGGATTGAACCAAAAACATGATGGCAGAATGGGCTTGCTTCAGATTGACAGGTTTGACGAAACTTTACCTTCCCTATTCGGGGTCTCTCCTTCAATTTGGCAAAGCTATTTCTTATATGTGAGACAGCTCCCCAACATTTCAGATTATTTGCTACATCATCAAGCCTCAACAGGTACTCCTCTTCAGTCAGTGGAAAAGATCTCTGAGGAAAATAAGAAGCTCAAAACTGAGCAGATATGAGCAATAGCTGATGATAACAAGTTTCAAGTTGTCTAAAAACAAAAGATTACCTGCTCTCTGTACTTCCACATTACATTCATTGCCAAGAGGCTTCTTCCCATGAACTCCTACAGAACACTAAGCGCAGTTAATAATAGTTATTCTGATTTTAATGGTTTCCCATTAAAGAAATACTTGTAATGATTTACTTCTACAAATGTGACAGCCACAAAATCTGCAGGAGCGAAAATACCTTCTTTATAAGCTGCACATCATAAGATCTTCCATACTTGTTCCTAATGAGAGCTGCAAGGTCCACTCCAGTGAATGATGAATCATCTTTCCCGACTATCTTTTCCAGATTTTGCCTGAACATTTCACTACTTCCCTGCAATGACTCAGACACCATATACCATCTAAGTGTTTTTTCTAACTTCTACCCAGAAAAGATATGTGAACGTTCAGTGAATTTTCATAAATGGCTCTGCTCTTCTTCCCTGAGCAACAGCGATTCAGTCTTGATGAATAACAGAAAGCAGAGCCACCGGAAAAGAGATGAAAGAAACAACTTTAGAAGACAGTTGCACGAGAAAAGTTTTCTACCTCATCAGAACTGCGAGGGGATTGCTCCTCTTCGTTACCCTTGTCTTCCTCAGCCGGACCCAGATCATCAGCCAAAGCTCTGGACAACCATGAAGCAGACTTCTTTCTCCTTCCATGGAAGCTGACAAGATACTTCCTTCGACCAGACGATATCCCTCGGCCAAATAAATTTACTTCTGAAGATCCCAAACAGTGAAACTTATCAAATCTGTTCGTGCACGAATCGTCTTGGATTCGAAACAAACAACAGCTCGCACGGCTCGACAGAACACTCGTCATCTCCTGCAACTAATCTCTCCCCCTAGAACGTGCCTGAGCTTGAAAAACTGATTAAACCTTGTTGATCACAAGAAACCCAGATAGAAACAGAAACAGATTTTCATTTCTAACACAAAATTTTCACCGATCAAAACTCCCAATAACGGAAGAACAGGAGAATGAAGAAGGGGGATAAAGGGTCTTAGATTTTGTGCGACAGAACAGAAAACGGCAAAGGGAGAGAAAACACGCCAAGCAATTCTCACCATACGCTTGAGGCATTCGTGTCGACATCTTAGCGGCTCGCGGAGCTGAAAATCATCAATTTCCTATTTACCAAAAAACTAGAAATATGAATAGCGCCGCGGCTGTCGCCTTCGTTTTTCAAGTTTTCGTGAAACTCACAAGTTATAAAATATGGATTATGTTCTTACATTATATCTTTTATTTTCTAAATTCAATCTGTATCGTCGTTTTGAAAATATGGATTTTCAAGTTCTCTATGGACTGTTTCTCCAAATGAGAAGCAAAAGATTTCGAGTAATTTATTTATTTTATTTTATTTTTTGGCAACAGAGAAAACAGTAATGTTAGAGTCAATGCAAGAGATTCCCCATGAGACGTGTTCATATTTTTTGCAATTGTCCGAGTGCACTTTGGGAGGTTCAAAGATGAGCACCGGAAAACCCAGATCAGTTTAGATAAGTCTTCCATGGAGTTGTCTTTATCTGAAAAGAAAAAGCTCCCCAACCCAAAGTTGCTTGTAAGAGAACTGTGGCGTATACTTCAGTCTTCCAAACAGAACACCATATTGGACCCATACAACGTTTGTCCGATTGAGAAAACCATCTAAGTCTCAACAATACCTCTTCCCAATGGATTCATTTCATAAGCAAAAGCCATACAGCACTTGTGTGTGAAGGGAACTGCTCAAAAGAATGCTCTACCATGAAGACAAACACACAAGCAAAAAGAGGATCCCCAAACACCAAATATTTTGCTCTACTGTTTGATGGATTAGTCTGCTTACATGACTTATGAAAAGGAAAAAAGGGCAGTGAGCCTAAACATAATAGTAACATAAATAATACGATTTCAGAGGTCAAATGGCAACAGTAATTTTGCACCACCAGTGACAATGTTAGCAGCACGAATGTTGGTTACCCGCCACTTCTTTGAACCGAAGAACTTTTGCTTGCTTTTCAAGCTCTCAGGCAGCTGGAGGTCGCAGCTTGTGATCTTGGGATGTGTCTACCACAGCAGGAGGTATCCACTGCCACATTGCCATGCCTGGGAATCCAGGGTACCCTACTGATTTGTTGGCAGTTGGTTGGCCTTGTGCAGCAAAAGCGGCGGCCGCATGAAGTGCAGGTATGTGAGGCATGAAGCCTGCCGGAGGAACGCTCATGGCTTTCAATTGCTGCTCCAGCCTTTCCTTGTCGGCCTTCAGCTTTGTCTTCTCATCCCGGAGCTCATTCTTCTCTGCCTGTGAAGGTAAAATTAAATGTTACGAAGCACCAGAAGGCCAAGAACTTTTCTTCTCCTAAATAGGCTTGCCTGCATGTTTCAATGCTCTAGAAAGATGGTTCTAAGCAAACTAAGCATTTCGTTCCCCCTACATAGGGAGTCAACGCTAGCAAGCTATCAGGTAATTTAAGCCTTAAGCACAATGTTCAAGATAAGAATACAGCATTTTTTTGTTCTTAAGAAGAAAAAAATAAAGAAACGATTGTAAAGTGACTGAAAGTAAACCTTCAGATCTTTAATGGAGTCCTGAAGTTTTTCATTTGTTTCCTTAAGCTGCTGTGCCTCATTTCTCAACTGAACCAGCGCACGAGCAGCATCACTTAAAATCATAGCTTTATCAGACTTAGGAGCTCTTCCTGGTTCAAGAACTGAACTTAATTCCAAGAACCTGAAATGAATAAAAACTTTAGACAAAGCAAGAGTGAAGGAGAGGGAGAGGGGAAGAGAGAGAGTGAGAGTAAGAAAGAGAAAGAGAGAGTGAGAGAGAGAGAGAGTGAGGGTAAGAAAGAGAAAGTGTGTGTGTGAGAGAGAGAGAGTGCCTGTCATTCAATTTTTCCCTCCGCATTTTCTCGCGACAAGCTTTTGACTTAGGCCCTGCACCTGAATCATCTCTTCCCCTACAATACACATGCACTAAAGATTATCACGACTAGCATCAAACATCATATACACTCAATTGTCATACATCAAACAAAAAACTATTGCTCCAAATTCTTCGAAGGTGAGCATGGTTTCAAGATTCTGTGTTCATCACAGCAATCACATCTCCAACGGTGACATCCAAAAGAAAGAAAATGCCATTTTGACTCATATAGCAATACAAGAAATTTTTTTTTCTTGTTTCAATATCAAAATTTACGAACACATTGTAGGGGACTGATATCAAGCTCATAGAAATTATTCTGAGGTTGAAATGAAACTGACTGAAAGCTCACGTATATGCTGCAGAACAGAAAATTGAAGAAAATGCTGAATTACTTTTGGCTTCCCGCATTTTCAGTGGAAGTCCTCCAGTACCCATCTTTCTCCTTCCTTAGATGCCATTAAAGTGGAAAATAGGTCATGTCCAAGACATGTGGCACAATCCATGCAGTCAGGAGCATGAATCTGCTCTGAAGACATCTAACTAAAACTTTAAGCTCCAGAACCAAGTTTTCAAGACAAGAAGATATCAGAATGATTTTCTGCTTAGAAATGAACTAAACATTAAGTCGACGAGTCACAGAACAGACAAGCAGGGAGCTTCGCCACAGAACTCTCCACTAAATTCTTTTGCTAAAGTGCATCAAGCTGAGTCACTAAAGTCATCAGACAATTGCGTATGGATCAGCAAGAGCCTCTGAACTATCAACTCAAGCTTCCAGTAATAACCCACCAACATATTGTATTAGTTCTCGAAAAATTTTCATTTTTTAGATATTAAGCTTAACTTTAATATCTAAGAAAATGAAAAAACTTTTACCAGCAAAAGCTAGCATTATCTTCAAACAGACAACACAGAGAGCAAAAATAAAGAACATAGAATAAAATTTACCAGATGTTACCAAAGAATCAAAAAGAACAAACTGAGATTGCAACATAAAGTCTCTACCTTTTACGGCAGCTGCTTTGCTCTAGCCCGGCACAACCAATATCCGCGTAAGAATTATCAATCTCCACACTGTAATTTCCCAAACCACCAAACACCCATCAACCCCCACCACGAGAAAAAACTCAATTCAAGACAAAAAAGTCACAAACACCAAATAACTAACCAAGCATTTGGCAAGTCATTGAAACCATCTAGCGTCCACCGGAAATCATCCGGACCTCCAACATCATTAATCCAACCGTAATCCGACACCATATTCGAATCCATCGAGCCGCGGACCACTGGCCCCCTTCCCTCCCCAACCTAAAACCAAAAAAATACACACGCACACACACACAAAAATTCACAAGAAAACGGAACTTTCACCGCCGGCGGGAACCAATCCGCTTCCCCCCCTCCGACGATTCCCGGAGTCGAAACCGAAAAAGTCGGCGAATTGAAGAAGGAACAGGCGCATCCGGGTGAGAAAACCTAGGGTTTGGGAGATCGGAGAGAGGAAGCATCCATGGATGAAGAAACGAGCGGTTCGCAACGAGGTCGGAGAAGCGAGCGCCAGAAATACGGGGCTGTACGTTCGGGGCTTTTATACGGGCCCACATCTTTCCCTCGGGAATCCAACTGTGAAGGGAGCCGTATCTCTGTTCCTCAGCCTTGGGCTACTTTCAGCGCCGTGCGTAGTGCGCACTCAAGCCCACTTCACTCGTGCTACGATGCCTCGAGGCCCTTTTATTTCTTACATTGGCCTTGTATGCCTCCAAAGGGCGATTTACCATAGGGATAAAAATATAGAAAATAAAAGTAATAAAAAAAATTTATATTCTCATTTTCATTCTTTTATTTTTATTTTTTTGTATAATTACATAGTATTGGCTACCTTATCTAACCTCTATTGGAACTTAATTACAAGAAATTGAGTGAATCCTCTCTATTTGCAAAATTGCAATTATTATGCCTATAGAGTAAGTGCCCTCATCATATATATTACCATTTTTTATTATTTTTATTTTTATTATTATTTATTTTTTCATGATTTAAGATAATGTTAGATTTGATACATATGAATTACTAATCAATTATTCTGTAAATTAAGTTTGTTGATTACTCTTTAACTAACTATATCATTAAGAAAATTTTCATATAATTACATGGACCAAGTAACTTATGAGAAAGAACAAGAGACCTCTTTTCCTTTAGTAATTCATTGAGGTACCCCAACCCCCATTTGTGCTCAAGTGTTTAATTGTATATGAGAGGATATGGTCCTCTCTTTTCCCACTAACTGGAAAAACTTCCAAATATCCCTTTCTAAATGTAGGATGTGACTTCATAAAGCCAAGGAAAAAGGCACTTTGGAGATACCCCTTTCCTTGATTTTTTTGATAAATAGGTATTTATTAAAATATTTAATATTTATTGTTAAAATCAATATTTAAAAAAACCAGACCGGCTGGTTTAACCCAATTGAACCGGATTCGGTTTCCAATTGGGTCAAAATGGAGAACCAGGCTTCTCTAAGAACCAAGCGAACCGGCAGATTGGTCTAGTAGATTGGTTCAGCACAACAATAAATTCCCCGGTCCAACCAGTCTTAAGCTACAATTGCTCTATCCAATCAACCATATGAGTGCTTTGTTGTAAACTTGTACATTTGGTTTAACCATTGATCTAACCCGGTTAAATTAGGTCGGATCGAAAGTGGTCTTGCTATCGATTTGACGATCGGTTCAGTTTTTAAAACATCGATTAAAATTCAGTGACTAAAACAAGTTTTAATTTATGATTAATAACAAGGTTAGGGTAATGTTTTAAAAACCAAACCGACAATCCAACCGGCACTATGTCCTATTTTGGTTGAACCTGGTTAATTAGATCGGGTTGGACCGTTGAATATTAAACAACATAATGTACATATATGTGTATGCACCAAAATGTGAATGACCCAATTTCGATGAGTCCAGAAATCCACCGATCCATCAAACAATGATTGTAGGTAGGCTTTGTCGATTCTCAAAAGCCTTTCAGTGCAGCCCATTCATGCCGCCATGTCATCGGCACAGTCGACGCCTCCGTCAGCGGAAATCCGTTGTGTCATCGCCAGTCAGCAAGCCAAACTACATGTCAGCCGCCTCCATAGTCAAACGACCAATTCTGGTCGTTAACTAAAGTAGCCAAGAAGAGACAAGGGATCCTCATTCGGTGGTTCAGAGAGAGAAAAATCTCCAACCTTTTTCCTCTCTAAAAAGAAGCAGTAAAAGAGGGTCGTGATCCCCTTTTGAAGCACCAACCTCAACCACTGGACAAATTCGACTACAAATAGCGAAAAATTTCCTATTGCAGGGGTTGGAAAAAATCGAATTCGAGAGCATTCTATCCGAGAAATCACTCCACGCACAGAGTTTCTCTCTAAAAAACGAAGGTCTAAAAACTCCTTCACCGAGAAGAAACTCCACGCGCAGAAGCTTTCGAGCCATAGAAGTCAAGCAACTTGCAGTCCGTCACAACTCAACAGTTCAACCGAAGCAGCTCTATACGATCGCCGGCAACGTCATAAGTCGATACACGCGGAACACAAATCCCTCCGTCTGACCGACCAAAGTCACAACAGTTCGTGCACACTCGTTCCAGAACTCGTTTCGACGTTTCTTCGCCAGAAGCTTCAACTTCGCCAAAATTGTAACAGAGATCGAATCAGCGGAATACTAGGAAATTATACTCGCAATTTTCTGACACTCACACCCAAATTGTAACAAAATTATTCTGAATTAATCGAATCACTCTCTCGGTCACGCCTCTTCGTGGACTGGCGGATTTTCGGTGAAACAATATGTAATATTTCTATAAGGAAAAAAGCAAAAATAATGCTGCTAACAATGAACCGGGCCGAGTCAATAAAAACCGGACTGGCTTCCAATTTTGGTTCAACCAGATCAGCCCGGCTGGTTCGGTTCGGTTTTTAAAACACTGGGTTAGGGGTTATAATAATTAATTTATATCACTGTTATTCCCACACCCGGCTAAAACCTATAATTGGTTCCGTCCTCCATTTCGAATATGTGGCCTCTGCGTACTTTTCAACTCCCCCCATCCAACGTGGTCACCTCAGACCACATAAAAAATCATCGACCAATAGAATCCATCTATCTTCCGCCCAATGCTAACCACCCTTACCCTGCGCACCCCAGATCTTTTCCCGCCATGGCCGTCTGTTACCAAACACGAAGAATCGAAGAAAAAAAAAAGGAGAGAGAGAGAGAGAGAGAGAGAGAGAGAGAGAGAGAGAGAGAGAGAGAGAGAGAGAGAGAGAGAGAGAGAGAGAGAGAGAGAGAGAGAGAGAGAGAGAGAGAGAGAGAGAGAGAGAGAGAGAGAGAGAGAGAGAGAGAGAGAGAGAGAGAGAGAGAGAGAGATAAACCGGGTAAAGAAGTAAGCGGCGATGGGACCCAGAAAAAGGTAAGAGATTGGAGCGAGAGAGAAACGAGTGATGCTGAGACGGCCATGGAAGGAATCTGATCCAGACGAGTGGAAGAGGCGATTACTGTTACCTTTTCTTTCAAGCGTATGCGGAGAACATGCTAAGAGAGAGAGAGAGAGAGAATTTTCTTTCTTCTGTCAGCGTCTTCAATGGTGGAGAGTAGGATTTTGTGAAGGTGATGGGTGGTCAACTTTGGTTGGCTCTCATAAACTTAGGGTGATAGCGAATATATGATTTTATTATAACTATGTTGATGATGATAATGTTGAAGATGAGGATGAGTTATTTACATTATTTGGTTAGGGGAGTGTGCATTAAGTACCTATTCCTTATGCTTTTGGTACTAATGTAGGATAAAAAAGAATAAGAGTATAGCATAGCTAAATAAAATTACTATAGTGTCAATATTTATAAATTAAAGTGACAAAGCTGATTTTTTTAGTGAACTTAGGTCAAATTTGCCTGACCATCTTAGCTAAATAAGCATGTTAATTAGTTTGTTTGAGAATCAGGCTGATATTATAGTATTAGAGTGCTTTCCCATTCCCGTTCTTAAAAACATTACATAAAAGTACTAGAATTAATATTATTAAGGTATTATATATTACCCTAAGAAAGTTAATTCATTTGAGATTATTTACTTTCTTCACTATCGTCCTCAAGAGGAGAGCAATGGATTGGGAGCTGCATGTAGAAATCCCCACAAAAACCTATCTAGCTCTTAACTTAAAAATCAAATGAATTTTTCTAAATTACCAAAATTTAAATTCAGATAAAGAGAATTAAATAATATTTCTGAATTTATTTATCTAGGAAGGAATTAAAAAGTACAAACTAGCTACATGAAGTACCCCCTGTAGTCCCAATAAATCGCAATATAATAAAAAATTAAATTTTTGCATACCTGTTTGTCAAATTCTCCTCCGTTCTTGTCGAATCGCTGTCGGTCCACCAACTCTGTTTGTTTGATTTCCCTTGGAAGGCTCCTCTTACGAAGAATGAAATCTGGTTCCAGAGTTGGTGTGACCTACTCAGCATGTGAATATATAGAATCCGTGGCCCATCAACCGAATGAACCCTAATTGCCCATTAGCCAAATAAGCCCAAAAGCCCATCAGCTAAATAGCCTGATCCATTACCTAATGGACCCATACAAAGATTCCTCCTTCCATCATCGCTTCCTACTCAACCTCAGACTTAGGTCAATTGAGGCGTCCCCCAAAAGTCCAAGTCCAACAAAACAGAACCCAACAAGTGGGCTATAAGAGGTCCAATTCCCATAACGTTTTAAATCAAAATAATTTGAAAATAATTTTGAGAAAACAATTTAGAAATAGTTCTTTTATAAAGCCAATTATGGGAATTGAAATATCCATAAATTGAGTAAATTGATAATTTCCCGGGTTTATCGATTTATGTCAAAATTATGATTTTACCTCTGGTTGAGATTCTCTTGGAATAATAACCTCCCGACAATGTTAATAATACTAATTCTCCAGAGTGGTTTGATGCACCAAAAAGCATCATCAATGCTATCAATTCCACTCCAAAAGAATTATACACCCTAACAGTAGTCGGGCCAATTCTCAAGATCAAAGGAAGCTAGACTCGGAGGTGATCGGTCTCATAGGCTCAAGGCCCATTTACCAGGATCTCTGGTCACCCGTCCCATGTGTGACACACACAATATTGTATGGTGATGGGACATCTAGGTCGGTGTATGGTCCCACGCCCAACACCGCTTATAAGGCCATCTAAACATACAAAGGTCTAAGTGAGCTGCCCCAACTCTCACCTCAATGACCCTGGACGAATTCTCGAGCACAAGGCTCCGGGACACGGTGTCATAAAGACACCCACCTCCCAAAGATCCAATGCCAAAGGGATGAAATCCATGGACAACTAATTAATGCATGCAACAAATAAAATTTATTAATCATGTAAAATTAAACATACAAGATAGTTCTGAACAGAGCCACATACAAAATGCTAACAATCTCCCACTTGGCTCAATCGGAACCAAGGGAAATTAATTACAATGCCCATGCTCCTTACATGATCAATAAAAACTTGTACATTTAATCCCTTAGTCATGGGATCAGCCAACATCTCTGCAGAGCTTTTTTTTTTCTTTCAACTACCAAATGGTTTTTCAAGACTCTATCTCTTATAAAGTGATACTTCCCATCAATATGCTTGGCTCTTGAATGATATCGAGAGTCTTTGGTTAAGCTTCGAGCAGCCTCATTATCACAATACATTGTGATCGGATCCTTAATAGAATCTACAATACATAACTCCCGCAAGAAGTTCTTAGTCCAAATTGCTTCTTGAGTAGCCAAGCTACAAGCAATATACTCTGCTTCCATAGTGGATATGGCAATCCAATATTGTTTCTTGCTTTTCCAAGAAATTGCTCCTCCACCAAACATAAACACATAACCAGAAGTAGATTTGCGATCATCTTGATCACCCTGGTAATCTGAATCAGAGTATCCCTCAGCCATGAGGGTAGAAGATGAGAAGACAAGTCACGCTGCCCTAGTCCCTTTGATATAGCGCAAAACCCGTTTCACTCCTTCCCAATGGCGTGGCCCCTGTGGTCCACTAATAGCGGCTAAGTAAACTCACAGCAAAACATATATCCGGTCTAGTACAAGTCATAAGATACATAAGACTACCAATAGCAGAACAATATGTTGATCTCATATTATCCATTTTTTGCCTTTCAATTTCTTTTTGTGGACATTGAGTTTTGCTAAAGATATCTCCTTTAGAAATTGGTGTTGTAGTGGGTTTACAAGCACTCATACAATATTTCTCAAGAATATTATCCACATAAGCAGTCTGAGACAAAGCAAGCATCTTAGCACTCCTATTTCTTTCAATCTTTATCCCGAGTATATAAGAAGCCATTCCAAGATCTTTCATCTCGAAATTCTCTTGCAGCCAATTCTTTGTCTCTTGAATCAACTGTCTATTACTCCCTGTAATCAAAATATCATCCACATACAATACAAGAAAGACTATTTGACCATTAAACCTTTTAATATAAACACAAGGGTCTTCAGAGTTGCTTTCAAACTCAAATGCTTTTATCGATTGGTCAAATTTTATGTACCACTGCCTAGAAGCTTGTTTCAAGCCATAGATTGCCCTTGTTAACTTGTAAACTTTTGTACCATCTGTAACAAAACCATCAGGTTGTTCCATATAAAGTTCTTCTTCAAGATCTCCATTCAAAAATACAATTTTCACATCCATTTGAAATAAGTCATAATCAAAATATGCAACAATTGACAATATTATTCGAATTGATGTGATTTTTTCTACAGGAGAAAAGATATCATCATAATCAAAACCTTTTCTTTGAGTTTAACCCTTAGCAACTAGTCTTGCTTTATATTTTTCAACTTGACCCTCTGAATTTTTTTTCCTCTTAAATATCCACTTGCAACCTATCGGCTTGCAATTTTTGGAAGGTTCTACTAGGGTCCACACCTTATTCTTCTGCATTGAATTCATCTCTTCTTTCATGGCAATATCTCATTTCTTAACATCAATATCTAATATGGCACTATCATAATCATGTGGGTCAAGAATGTCTTTATCCTCCAATCTAAGATATGAATCACCTACTAGGGTATTTCAGTTAGGCGCTCTGATCTGTCTTTCGCTTCTTCCGACATTATCTTGAACCGGAGGATGTTGAGGAACCTCATAAGTACTTGGCAAAGAAGAAGATATAGGTTTCACATTTTCTTGAATCTCTAAAACATTAACTGGATCATTTTCTGTCTTTTCAATCAATATACTTTCAAGGAAAGTCACATTTTGAGATTCAAAAATGACACCATTGGATTTATCATATAATCTGAACCCTTTGGAATATAGAGGATAACCGACAAAGAAACATTCCAATGTCTTAAGTTCTATCTTTGATCTGTCATCTCCTGTATATAGTGCCCTTGCAGGGCATCCCTATGTAACTAAGTGACCTAATCTTGGAGGTCGACCAACCCATAATTCAAATAGTATTTTCTGCACAAATTTACTTGGGTCAAGAAGATAAGTAGCAATTTTCAAAACTTCACTCCATAAACTTAGGGGCAGATTTGTTCCACTCATCATAGATCTAACCATCTCAAGCAAAGTCCTATTTCTCCTCTCAGAAACACCATTTTGTTGAGGTGTCCAAGGAATAGACAAGTGATGCACAATTCTATTTTCAATGCAATAAGAGTTGAACAAATCAGAACAATACTCTCCTCCCCTATCGGACATCAATCCTTTAATCACCTTTCCTGTGCTCTTTTCCACCTCAGCCTTGAATTCCTTAAATGACTCTAATGCATCAGATTTCTTATTTAAAAGATATTCATAGCCATATTTGGAATAGTCATCTATAAAAGTTATGAAATACTTATGACCATGGCGAGAAGGTACATTAATCGGGCCACATATATCTGAATGAATTAGATCCAACAATTCTTCTGATCTCTTCCTCTTTTTCTTGACATCAAAGGGTTTTTGTGTCATTTTACCATCTAAACAACTCACACATATTCCAAATTCATCAAAAGACAGTTCATGAATAATTCATTCTTTAACCAATATGAGAACTCTTTCTTTCCCTATATGCCCTAAACGATGATGCCAAAGAATTGAAGAGTCTAAATCACGGGATCGTTTCACACTCATACACAAAGTGGGAGAAATTGCATTCAATTTATAAAGACCATCATAAAGTGAACCTTTGATAACCAAATTGTCTTTCTTAATAATAACCATACTATTCTTGAAAATTACAGAATACCCAATTTTGTCCAATAAAGCAACAAAAATCAAATTTCTCCTAATTTTAGGTGCATACAAAACTTCAGGCAAAATCTAAGATGACCCATCTTCTAGTTGAATTTCATATGACCCGATTTTTTACAGTAGTGACAAGTGATGTCCTTTTGGCCATTCTTTTCATTGCTAAAATTTTTATTCTTCTTCCCACCTTTCTTAAATCTCTTCTTCTTGAATACCTTAGGTTTTAAAGTCAAATGTACACTTTCAACCTTTGTTGTGCCTCTCCGAATTTCTTTTGCTCTAAGCTTGGCAACAAGAGTTTCTATATCCCATTCTAAACCATTCATATGATAATTCATCACAAAATTCTCATAGGACTTAGGCAAAGATTTCATGATGTAATGCACACGACTCTTAACCTCTAAATTCTTTCCTACAGTCTGTAGGCGATCAGTTAATCCACATACATAATTGGTATGGTCCACTACTGAAGTCCCTTCAATCAATTTAGCTTGACTTAATTTTTCCAGTAGCACTGTCACCTCTGACTCACAAATACTATTGAACTTAGCCTCTAAGCTTCGCAGGATTTGTGATGCACTTTTATACCGCTCATAAGTCTGTTGTAATGACTCACTTATAGATCCCAAAATTATGACCCTGGCCATCTTATTCGCCTTAATCCATTTGTTGAATTTAGAAGTTACTTTCTCATCGTCATTGGGCTACGGTTTTTCGAATTTTGGCTTTCTCATACAAATATCATAATTGTATGCAATTAGGACATAGGGCAGGTTCCTTTTCCAAGTTGGAAAATTGAGCCCGGTCAACTTGTCGTTATTCAATATCTCTAAGAGTGCAGAAGATGTTTTTGTCATATCTAAAGTACACACACATGCACATATTCAATAAACAATTCATTCCATGCATATACATAAACATGAATTAAAATAAAATAATAACATCAATTTCGGGAGCTGGAACCCTTCCGTTAACAGATCCTGGCTTTCTTTGGTCCACCATTCACTGCCACTTCCAGGTGGAGTTTACAACCTCATCACACTACACATCCCCTGAATTAGACAGCCATTGCCTTTGAGATAACTGTCAATTCCCTGACTGTAGTAATGATTCCACACACAAACAATTCATTCACAAAATAAATGCTTATCCTTTGGGCATCACACTTATTCTGGAATAACAAGTCACACACATAAAATATTTATAATTTTATTAGCACAGTCAAAGGCACAATCCTTTGGGCATTTACCAGAGACCACGACAATAAAACTATATACAAAATATAATAAACATATATGCGACTTAATTTAAAGATAACATACTCCCACTGTTTTATGCAATCAAACCCATCATTGTGCAGCAAGATTTATCATACAATTATAAATCTACCAAATATACATCCATGACATGTATAACATAATATAATTCACAATTATGGGTAATTAATAATGCATAAAACACACCATAAATAATACAACAAATAAAACCATACTAAATTAATGTAAAATTTTATCAATAATTTCTAAATCATAAATATTATTTATGGTGAAAAGTTTGAGTCAAAAATCAACTTACATATTTATTTTTAATTGAACCAAAAAACTCAAATACCATTTTTCTCCTAAAACAAATATTTTTCATTATTAAAAAATTATGAAAAATATATAATAAAATCAGAAATAGTTTATTGAGTTGTCGGTTAAAATTTCATCAAAATCTCATGAATCTAAAGCCATGAACCGGCGGAAAAATCAAATAGGTGGTTCGGTTCATTTTACGGGCGCGCCGGTAGACCCGACCCAAGACCCATGGACTCGGTCCGCTGAATCGGGCTGACTCGATTCCGCCGAGTCGAACTGAGCTGACCCAGCTGGAACGACTTAACTTCGACTTCGGCGAAGTCAGCTTCGGTTCGAAAATGAACCCGAAGCCGCCAATCCAACCCGAACCATCGGGTCGGAACGCCAGTCGGCCCGGCCGGCTGGAGTTCATCTGCTCGGCGCCGTCCCGACTGAAACCCTACGGTTTCCCAGTCCGATAATCGGCGTCGCGACGACGCCGGCGGCCACGGAAGGTTTGCCGTCCCTCGACGACCTTTCCGCTCCCCTTTCTCCGGCCGGACGGCCGGATGGGGAGGATCCCGAGACGACGAAAGGCCGCGCAAAATCTATTCTGCGAGGCCATTCCGGCGACGCGACACCGGTCGACGGCCACCCAGAGGGGTCGCCTCTGTTGGTTGGCCGACAACCACTCCGTGGTCCTTCACGGCGTCAGTATCATTCTTGGAGATTGGAAATCTTGATAAAGTTAGGTTTCTTGAAATAAAACCCTAATTTTTTTTTTTTTTTTCCAACCAAAATTCCGGTTATCTCTATAGAATTATAGCATAATACCTATGCCAAATTGATCGACGACCCTTCGTCTACAAAAGCCCTAACATTTGGTCGCCTGATTGTCGCCGGACTATCGCCGGAGACAAAATTTCCCAAATCGGAAAAACCCCAAAAAATATATTTTCTTAAATTGAAAATTAATGAAAAAATTATCAACGAAAATCCCATAAATTTGACAGACAGAGACGGGCTCTGATACCAATTGTAGTCCCAATAAATCACAATATAATAAAAAATTAAATTTTTGCGTACCTGTTTATCAAATTCTCCTCCGTTCTTGTCGAATCGCTGTCGGTCCACCAACTCTGTTTGTTTGATTTCCCTTGATGGAAGGCTCCTATTACGAAGAATGAAATCTGGTTCCAGAGTTGGTGTGACCTCCTCAGCATGTGAATATATAGAATCCGTGGCCCATCAACCGAACGAACCCTAATTGCCCATTAGCCAAATAAGCCTAAAAGCCCATCAGCTAAATAGCCTGATCCATTACCTAATGGACCCATACAAGGATTCCTCCTTCCATCATCGCTTCCTACTCAACCTCAGACTTAGATCAATTGAGGCGTCCCCCAAAAGTCCAAGTCCAACAAAATAGAACCCAACAAGTGGGCTATAAGAGGCCCAATTCCCATAACGTTTTAAATCAAAATAATTTGAAAATAATTTTGAGAAAACAATTTAGAAATAGTTCTTTTATAAAACCAATTATGGGAATCGAAATATCCATAAATTGAGTAAATTGATAATTTCCCGGGTTTATCGATTTATGTCAAAATTATGATTTTGCCTCTGGTTGAGATTCTCTTGGAATAATAACCTCTCGACAATGTTAATAATACTAATTCTCCAGAGTGGTTTGATGCACCAAAAAGCATCATCAATGCTATCAATTCCACTCCAAAAGAATTATACACCCTAACAGTAGTCGGGCCAATTCTCAAGATCAAAGGAAGCTAGACTCGGAGGTGATCGGTCTCATAGGCTCAAGGCCCATTTACCAGATCTCTGGTCACCCGTCCTATGTGTGACACACACAATATTGTATGGTGATGGGACATCTAGGTCGGGTGTATGGTCCCCACGCCCAACACCCCTTATAAGGCCATCTAAACATACAAAGGTCTAAGTGAGCTGCCCCAATTCTCACCTCAATGACCCGGACGAATTCTGAGCACAAGGCTCTAGGACACAATGTCATAAAGACACCAACCTCCCTGTGATCTAATGCCAAAGGGATGAAATCCATGGACAACTAATTAATGCATACAACAAATAAAATTTATCAATAATATAAAATTAAACATACAATATAGTTCTGAGCATAGCCACATACAAAATGCTAACACCCCCTTCCCTCACTACCCCCATAAAATCTCATAATCCATCTAAGTATCTGCTAATTAATTTCTCCTACACATGCAAGACGACGTAGGTGTACGTACGTCCACATATCTATTATTATAGCAGAAATATATGTACGAAAGAGTACTGCTAGTTTCCAATCATGGAGAACATAAACAGGGATAGAAGGGATAGGCAATGACATCGCGGAACGGGATGTTCTTCCTTCTCAGGTAGTCGAGGGGATACACCCCTTCCACCTCCGACGTTCTGAGATTATAGCAGGCGACGCCGTCCGGCACCTCCAGAACGACGACGATCTCTTCTTCTCCCCTCACACGGCCGCGAAACATCATCGTTACGGGAAGAAGAGGCTTCTCCTTCTTCTTTACCACGGAAGCCATGGGCATCATCGCAGTAAGCCTCTCCACGCTCACCGCCCGCTTCATCTCCCACTTCGTCTTCGCCGGAAAATCCTCCAACACCCACATCTCGATCCTCGTCTTGTTATAGTCGACGCAGCAGAGGGACTCCACCGGCCACTTCGCCAGGCATCGGTGAACCGGCGGGTCGTTCTTCTGGAACGGGAGGTCTATCACATGCGCCGACGGGATCCGGTCCCCGGAGACGTCGACGGCGATGACCGCGTTCGGGTCAGCCAGCCGGAACACGAACCCTTTGAGGAAGGTCGAGGAGGGAGTGGTTCTCGTCGGGCAGGTGATGTTCTTCTTCCGACGCTGGAGTGGGACCCGCCTCCGCGACCAGGTCCCACTGCTTGAACAGTACACGTCCGCTTCCACGTACTGCTGTTGACCCTGCCGCGTGGCTTCTGACCCGTACCATCGTAGAACCTATAATAAATAAATGTCAAACTCGGATGAAAATACAATTTAACAAGTACCTAATTAAGGAATTCAGATTAATGAGTATCAAGTAGTGCGCGCTCTTGTCAATAACAATGTCTGAGAGGATTAACCCACTTAATTTAAATAATTTGTCAATCATTCTTCTTAGCGCGCACTATTAGATCCCAACCCTCTGATTAATACCTTGTAATGTGAAACGGTGGGGTCGAAAGCGAGGACGTCGACCAGGTCACGACTCGAAGCCGGGGGTGACTCGGGCAGCACTGCCCATTGCCTAGTCACCGGGTTACACACGTAGAAGTTGGCGACCGGATCGCCGTTCTCGTCGACGGCAGTCGTACTGATGCCGACGCAGAGGAGGAGGCCGTTGCAGACGTCGCGGACGGTGAAGTGCTTCACTGGCACGTACTCCATCAGGTCCAACATGCCCTCCACGTCGCTGCCGGCGCCGCCGCCGGAGTTTTGCGACACGTAAGCGTACCGGGGGATGTACATCCCGGGGAAGTCGATGGAGACGAAGTTGACGAGAACGAGTCCCTTCATCTTCTCTTTCCTCTCCTCCACGATCTCCCTCGCCGCGTCTTTCCATCGATCCGAGACGCTCATGAATCTCACCAACGTTTTCAGGGGCAGTTTTGAGAGGATGTTCCTCCCCATGTCGTCGCTGAGACGATCGAAGGCGGCCGACTCCATTAATAATATGGTAGTACCGTATTTGATCTGCATGCAGGGGCGTGAAGCAAATTAGCTAAGTATATATATATATATATATATATATATATTGAAAAACTCCATGAAAGCAACAGTACCAAAAATTGGAAAAGAAAATGAACCTGGGGAAAAGAAATCGAAATTTTACGAGCAGGGTAATTAATGAATCGATCTGAACGTTAAGGATAAAGAAGTACTATTTATAGATTCTCAACAGGTAACGATCGTGATCGATCTTCACCCACAAACAGACATGACTGTTCGAGGAAGCTCTTCGCCTTGCACAAATGGTCATATGCAACTGTCCCTGAAACTCTCTCCTTATACAGAGAGAGAATTATTTATTGTAATTAAGGAATTTTGCTGGAGATTCATTGGCATGTACTAATTAAGAACCGGAGGAGGAAGGAGTTGTAGAAAATAAAAAGGGAGCGCTTTAATGGAGACGAAGGGTAGCTCATTTAAAATTCTCAAATTCAAGCTTAATGGTGACGATTATATCTAAATATGACTCCTTTGAAAAGGGAATGATCTGTACATATTAAAGTATACAGTATTTTTTTTTTTATATTTAAATTAGAGTTTTAATTAGTTGTACAAATATGAAGGGGTCTAAAAGGTTAAAAAAATAAAGTGGATTATTGGGAGAAAAAACTTCCTCTACCACTTATCATATATTTTTGTCTTTTGTTTTTGTTTTAGTTTTAGTGTTTTTTTTTTTTATTATTATTATTATTATTATTATTTTTTCTGTGTGTGTGTGTGTATGTTTACAAATCTGTACCTTATGGGGGATCCCTTTTTTACAAGTTGTTAAGCTGAGACACCCCAACGAGCAAGTTAGTCCAACGAAGCATTAGTAGAGCATGGAACATGAGATAGTCATCTTCAATGATAACGGGAGAATAATTCTTACCCTTCGCGAGTAGCATCCCATAAACCTTGGTTGTAGTAGAATCAACAAAATTAATTGGGCCAAAATATTCCATCAAAGTTCTCCCTCCATCTTTGAAAACTAACCCAAGGCTTGCAGGCTTCTATTACACACCTAGCCGATATTTCAAAAGCTCAGTAACTGATGGAACAAGGAAGGCTAGGCATATAAATCAGGATCGTAACAGATTCCTATGGAGGAACAATCAAAGTTTAGTTAATGACGCATTGACAAGGATCGATGATCCCTAGCATATTCCAACGATTTTGCACATGAAAAATGTTGGTAGTTGCGGTCCAAGAAAGATCTTCTCTACCATTTTCGAGTTCATATAAAAAAAGTCCTCACTCCCTGTTAGAAAGATTAATCAAATTAAAGAAAGTAATATAGCTATGAATTATTTTTCTCAAAGAATAAAAAATGGGAGAGAATGATCACCTTGAATGCAAGCCTTTGCAGGCGAGGGCAAGAAGCGACGTCTCGTTGCGAAAAAAAAATAGAAGAGAGGAGCGATAGCACCGTAAGTTTCTTCGAATGAATGTGAGTACACTTATATTGAGCTGTGATAGCCTGGAAAATAAACCATAAATTAAGAGATTCTCTCTCATAGGTACTATAGGAAACTCATTTAGATGTTTGCTAATTTCGACCAAAGGTTGACGATATGTATTTGGTGTTCTTAGCAAATGCCAATCTGTCCCTAAAAATCGCCCTTATTATGATGACGCTGGTAAATCAACACTAGCAAGATCGGTAAGTCATTGTGGCTAATAATCCGGTGGTAAGTGAAAAAGTGTTCTGATGATATCGGTTAGTAAATTAACGAGTGTTAAAACTTCACTTGGAACTCTGCGTTAAACACCTTGTGAAATAAAGAACAATGCAGACACAAGCAAGTTGTTATCGCACTTCGGAACAACTGTTCCTAATCTGCAGGGCATTCTTGCCCGAGATAGTAACAATCCACTAGTGATAACTGATTACAAGTCTTTCACAAAGACAATACAGTTTTGATTCACCTTCTCAACAGAATCGTGGATTACCTTCAACACCGACCCACTTTCGGTGTAAGTGGTCACGTTACTATCCCACGAGGCTCCCCTCGGTTTGAGCTCCCTGTGGAAGACTTCGGTCAGAATCGTGGATTACCTTCAACACCTGACCCACTTTCGGTGTAAGTGGTCACGTTACTATCCCACCACCGGGCTCCCCTCGGTTTGAGCTCCCTACGCGGAAGACTCGGTTTGTCTCCAAAGCACAGACTTCAACAAGGGTGTTCCAACTGCGGGTGGAACTCCGTCTTCATCTCCTCGACCGCTTCTCAAAAAGCAAATTGATGAAGAACAAATACGCTCTAGAACACACGAACTTCTCTTGAATACTCGGAATCGCAATCTCAGAAGTTGTGTTTTGTGTATAGGCCTTCATGCCTATATATACTCGTACGTGTCCCCTTTTATGGCATGTCCTTTAATTATGGTTTAATTAACAATCCATGATTTTATCAATCTTCCGTCCTCATGTGATCATCTTCCTCATATATCTCCAGACCCTCCTTATTTAAATCGATTGCAATCCCCTCATGTTCCATCGAAATCCTATATGGTAACTCTTTGATTGATTATCAATCACTTTAGTCCAGCTGGTTACTCTCTTAAATTCGGTCCAATCATCAGTCAATATCAATCTCTCATTGATCTCGATCAATCTAAAATTATTCTTTCTTCTTTCATCCACGAATATCTCTGATAACCTTTGTAATGTTGTCATATCTCAAACTTTCCATATATATATATATATATGTCTAGAGCTAACACTGGCATTTTATGTTGCAAACATCATGTCACATGATCAAATGTTTTAGTACTTTTTATTCCTGATGATGCATAATTCATATAAGATTAGAAATTTGGTTATGAACCCATTAATGAAGTATGCACCAATTATAAGTATATATAGAATGTGGAAGGATCATTTACATTCAAGTGTGTGGAAGAGCTTCCCTACATCCAAAATTTGAAGAAGAAAGAAGGAATTTTAATTAAGTGTGAATTTGAAACCTAACCTCTCCAAAGTTAAAGGCCCAATGTTTGGCATTGGTTTTTCCCTACGGACTTAATTTTTCAAACATCCTTTTTTTCTTTTGGGTCTCTTATTTTCTAAAAACTATAAGGGAATGAAGATAATAATCCACACCCTAGCAACTCATGACATATCTCCTTGGAAATATTGGAGAAATATATATCCCTAGCAAACTAATATCCTAATTCCTTCGTAACTTAAACCCATATACGTTGTCAAAACCAGACCTAATTAGCAGGTTTCAATCTATTCTAAATCAAAATATAACCATTCATAGTCATAAACATCGCCTATTATAAAGGGGCCGAACAATAATAAAGTCATAAGTAAACATTCATAGTCATAAGCATTTTCAAAACAGATTATAAAACTTTTATGTATCTTCATCTTCTTCAACCCATGCGTTTTTATGTCGGACCTGTCATATATAAGTAACAACTAACAAGAATACAAGGCCATGTATTGTAAATCGCAATTAACACTAGCTAGACAGATATAAACAATTAATGTTCACGCTGCTTGATCATCGGCAGCCTTCAATTTAGATATAATCCTATTCGATCTTCTGACAGGCGCCACCACCTGTTCTTCATCTTGAATTTTTCTCTTTCTCCTCCGATTCTTACCGGACCCAAAGTCCGGCAACTCAAACGACCTGTACGTGAATGGCACCTCCCGTACAACAGAGCTCATCAGGTCGTAGTAATCTGGGAAGAAGCTCACTGTGTCCTCCGGGATGTCATAAATAACAAAACCTTTTCTTGTCTTGATATGAACAATATGAAGCTTCTCATCGAACGCTGATACCCCAAACACGCCAAGAAACCAGTCTATCCTTAATGCACCAAGCTTTGAAATCAATGTTTCAGGGGAGACTCTGAAGATCAATTTCCAACCATTACTCATCTGATCAATACTACATCCCTGATCATTATCATCACTGTGCTGATCATCATCATCATCATCACCTGTAAGACCCAATTCTTGAGGATGATGAAGAACCCAGATAGAGAGACCATCTCTTTTACAGATTGGGCCGTACTTGAGGCCTTCCTCCGACTCCCACAACAGGCCCCCCGATCCGAGACAATCACTTCGATCAATCCTCTCGGGCAGAGTAAAATATCGAAAAACTTCATCTTCCAGGAAGAATGCAAGCAACCCTCGTCCTTGCTCAATCCAATATATAACCCCGTTAACATAAACCCCACAAGAACGTACTCCGAGCAAATTGACCCGGCTACGGTAAGGCCGAAACTTAGCCGGTTTTGATTTCCATTCCCCCTTCTCCGAATCAAAGATCGAGACCCAGGGAGGCTTACGGCTGTTCTTGGGGCGCTTGAAGAGGGCGAGGAATTTGTAGTGCCCTGTTTCCGAATCCAGTGCCAAGCCTAGGAGAAGATATGACCTACGTCCGAAACCCGAATCGGGGAGCGTGGAGATTTGATCTGTGAGGGGATTGTAGACGTGGAAACTTCGACTGGATCCCCCGAATTCGACCGTGGAGTAGAAGAGGACGCCGTTGCAGGAACCCATCAAGTGAATAGTATGATTCTGCTTTAATGTTGGAACGTGAGTACTGGAGTCTTGGCGCGTGAGAGTACCCCCATTAATGTTGTTGTTCAGGCGATACATGGCTATGTGGTAAGAAAACACTACGTAGACGAGGAAGCCTGAGTCTGGGTACCTGATAGTACCATTACTCGAAGAAGCGGCTTCGTTCTTGAATATCAGATCCCGCCATGTCTTGGAAACGGCTGTTAATCTCCGTTCTGATAGCTTGGTAAGACGACGGAGGACTTGGTGTAAGATATCTACCGGCAGATCAGTGAAGTACTCCATCAGAGAGAGAGAGAGAGAGAGAGAGAGAGAGAGAGAGAGAGTGAGATTGTACTGATCTCGTTTCCTCTCTGCATAATAAAGAGAGTTCGATCGTATTTTAAAATAGAGAGATAAAATAAATTAACCTAAGGATTAATCAGAGTTCGACTTGGAAACGAACGCCGTTGAGTCTCTCGCGGTGAATGGAATCCCAACTACGTACGTATGTATCTCACGTAAATATTTAAAAAATCTGATCAATTAACAAGTAGATAATTTCAAAGAGTGGAAATTAATTACGAGTTTTAACTTCTTTTTAGACGACGCGCGTCTAATTAATCAAAGAGAAGACCATGCACGGCGTTAACAGACAGATTCTCCATACCATACACTGGTTATAAGTTAAAATAACTCAATAAGACGTGGAAAAAAAAAGTGTTTCAAAACCATCGGAAATAGTCCTTAATTTCTAGTCAGGGTTTCCATTGAAACCGTCTTTGAAACGAAGGACCTTTATATATTTTTGTCGGTGTATATCAATATGTACTATATAATTTAGAGAAGGACCTTTTACTTGAAAGAAACTATTTTTCATGAATTACTTAGCCTATATAAAATGATTTATATACCCTTCTTTACCATCTCACTTGAATTCAATAACTCCTGACTCAACCCAAATTCAATAAGAATATGTTATCATGTGCAAGTTACTATGTAACGGTTAGGAAGGCTATAATAAGGGAATTTGAAGAAAAATCATGAATAAATTAAAGGCTATAGTATGGGTTTTTTAAGTAAAATTATGATAGAAAAAAAAATTGTGGTATTTTAAGAAAAATAATTTTTAAAGGCTACAATTAAGGAATTTTAAAATATTCATACCTGATGGAATTTTAAAAATATTCTTTCCTGAAGGCAATAGTAAGGGATTTAGAGGACAAATTATGATAGTAAGGGAATTTGAAGAAAAATCATGAATGAAGCCTATATTAATGGTTTTGTAAGAAAAATTATGATAGCAAACAAAATTTTTGGAATTTGAAGATAAATAGTTTTTGAAGGCTTTAGAAAGAAAATTTTAATAAAATTCATTCCTGAAAGCTATAGTAAGGGATTCAGAGGAAAATTAATGACTGAACCCTATATTAAGAGAATTAAAAAAATCACAAATAAAGGTTATAGATAGGGTTTTTTAAGAAAAATTATGATTGAAATTTAAAGAAAAATCAATAATGAAGTCAATAGTAAGAGAACTAAGTTATTTTAAGAAAAAAATTTATTCCGAAAGGTTGTAGTAACAAATTTGGAAGAAAAATCATGACTGAATGCTATAGTAAAGGAATTTGAAAAAAGATCATGAATGAAGGCTATAGTAAGAGATTTTTTTTTAAAAATTATGATAGAAAACAAAAACTGAGGAATTAAAATTTTTTTTTTAAAGGCAATAGTAAGTGAGATTTAAAAAAATTCATTTTTGTTGGCTATAGAGTAAAGGATTTGAAGGAAAAATAATTACTAAAGGCTATAGGAAGGGAATTTGGAAAAAAATCATGAATAAAGGCTAAAGTAAGGGTTTTTTAGGAAAAATTATGATAGAAAATAAAAATAGTGGTATTTTAAGAAAAATAATTTTTGAAAGCTATAATAAAGGATTTTTGAAAATATTCATTCCTGAGGGCAATAGTAAAGGATTTGGAGGACAAATTATGACTTAAGCTATAGAAAAGGAATTTGAAGAAAAATCATATATGAAGGCTAAAGTAATGGTTATGTAAAAAACAAATTAAATTTGAAGAAAAATAGTTTTTGAAGGCTATAGTAAGGAAATTTTTAAAAAAATCATTCCTAAAATCTGTATGGGATTCGGAGGAAAAATAATGATCAAACGCTATGTAAATGGAATTTAAAAAAGACAAATAAAGGCTATAGGAAGAGTTTTTTGAAAGAAATTATGAAAGAAAACTAAAATCATGGAATTTAAAAAATCATTAATGATGGCTATAGTATGAAAATTTGAAAAAGTCCATTTTTGAATGCTTTAGTGAGGGATTTGTATGTAAAATTATGACTGAAGGCTACATGTAATTTGAAGAAAAATCACGAATAATGGATATAGTAAGGGTTTTTAAGGAAGATTAAGATAGAAGACAAAAATTGGGGAATTTAAAGAAAAATAGCTTTTTAAGGCCATAATAAGAGAATTTTGTAAAAATTCATTCCTGAATGCTATAGTAAACGATTTTGAGGTCAAATTATGACTGAAGGCTACAGTATGGTTTTTTGAAGAAAAATCGTGAATAAAGATTATAGTAAGGAGTTTTTAAGAAAAATTAAGATTGAAAACAAAAATAGTCAAAATTTAAGAATTTTTTTTTTAAGGATATAGTAAAGGAATTTTAAAAAAATTCATTCATGAAGGCTATAGTAAGTGATTTAGAGGATAAATAATGACTGAAGACTTTAGTATGGGAATTTGAAGAAAAATCATGAATGAAGGCTATAGTAAGGGTTTTTTAAAAAAAAATTGATAGTAAACTAAAATTTTGTAATTTGAAAAAAATTAATTTTTGAAGGTTATTGTAAAGGAATTTTATCCAAATTCATTTATGAAGGCTATTATAATATATTTGGTAAAAAAATTTGACTGAAGGCTATATAGTAACGGAATTTAAAGAAAAATCATGAATGAAGGTTGTAGTATGGGTTTTTTAGGAAAACTTATGATAGAAAATAAAAATTGATGAATTTAAATAAAAATAATTTTTGAAGGCCATCGTGAAGGAATTTTATGGGAATTCAGGCTATAGTAATTGATTTGGTGGAAAAATTATGACTGAAGGCTATAGTTAGGGAGTTTGAAGAACAATCACGAATAAAGGCTAGTATGGGTTTAAAAAGAAAAATTACAACAGAAAACAAAAATTGTGGAATTTGAAAAAAAATAATTTTTGAAGGCTATGGTAAGGAGTTTTAAAGAAATTCATTTATGAAGGATATAGTAATGGATTTGGTGGAAAAATTGTGATTGAATGCTATAATTAGGGAATTTGATGAAAAATCACCAATGAAGGATGTAGTATGCGTTTTTAAAAAAAAATAATGATAGATATAAAAAATTGTTTAATTTGAAGAAAATAATTTTTGAAGGCTCTAGTGAGAGAATTTTAAAAAATTCATTCCAAAAGGCTGGAGTAATAGATGTGGACAAAAAATTATTACTGAAGCCTAGAGTGAAGGAATTTGAAGAAACATCATGAATGAAGGCTATAAATAAGGGAGTTTTAAAAAAATAATTTTGAAGGCAATAGTAATGGAGTTTTAAAGGAAAAATAATTACTGAAGGCTATAAGTAAGGGAATTTGAAGAAAAATCATGACTAAAGGCTATAGAAAGGGTTTTTTAAAAAAAATTATGAAAAATATAAAAATTGTGGTATTTGAAGAAAAATAATTTTTGAAGGCTATAGTAATGGAATTTTAAAAATATTCATTATTGAAGGCTATTGTAAGGGATTTGGAGGACAAAATATGACTTATGCTAAAGTAAGGGAATTTGAAGAAAAATCATGAATGAGGGCTATAATAATGGGTTTGTAAGAAAAATTATAATAAAAGCAAAAATATTTGAATTTGAAGAAAAATAAAATTTTGAGGCTATAATTAGAAATTTTTAAAACATTCATTCCTGAAATCTATAGGAAGGGATTCAGAGGAAAACTAATGACTGAACACTATAGTAAGGGAATTGAAAAAAAATCACTAGTAAAGGCTATAGTAAGGATATTTTGATAAAAATTATGATAGAAAACTAAAATTGTGGAATTTGAAACATAATTTATGACTGAATGCAATAGTAAGGAAATTTGAAGAAATATCACGAATGAAGGCTACAGTACAGGTTTTTTAAGAAGAATTCTGAAATAAATAAAAAAATTGTGTAATTTTAAGAAAAATAGTTGAAGGATATTGGATGGGAATTTTTAAAAATTTATTCCTGAAGGCTATAGTAATAGATTTTAAAGAAAAAATATGGCTGAAGGCTATAGTAAAGGAATTTGAAGAAAGATCATGAATGAAGGATATAGTAAAGGATTTTGAAGAAAAATTATGATAAAAAATAAAAATTGTGGAATTTGAAGAAACATAATTTTTTAAGGCTATTGTAATGGAATTTGGCAAATATTCATTCCTAAAGGCTATAGTAAGGGATTTGGAGAACAAATTATGATTTAAGTTATAGTAAGGAAATTTGAAGAAAAATCATGAATGAAGGATATATTAATGATTCTGTAAAAACAAAAATTGGAATTTGAAGAAAAATAGTTTTTGAAGGCAATAGTATAAAAATTTTAAAAAAATACATTCTTGAAAACTATAGAAAGGGATTCAGAGGAAAAATAATGAGTGAACGCTATAGAAGAAATAAAAAAACACAAATAAAAGTAATAGGAAAGAGTTTTTGAAAGAAATTATGAAAGAAAGCTAAAATCGTGGAATTTGAAGAAAAATCATGAATGAAAACTATTGTATGAAAATTTTTAAAAGTCCACTCCTGAATGTTTAGTAAGGAATTTGAAGGTAAAATTATGATTAAAGGCTATAGTACGGTAATTTGAAGAAAAATAACGAATAAATGCTATAGTAAGGATTTTTTAAGAAAAATTAAGAAAATAAAATTGTGGAATTTGATAAAAAATAGTTTTTGAAGGAAATTGTAAGAGAATTTTTTAAAAATTCATTTCTGAATGCTATAGTATGGGATTTTGATGTCAAATTATGATTGAAGACTGGAATTTGAAGAAAAAACATGAATAAAAGCTTTAGTATGAGTTGTTTAAGAAAAATTCCCATTGAAAAAATTGAGTAATTTAAAGAAGAATAATTTTTAAAGCTATAGTAAGGGAATTTTACGGAAATTCATTCCTAAAGGCTTTACTAAGGGACTTGGAGATAAAATTATTGCCGAAGGCAATAGTAAGATAATTTGAAGAAAAATCACGATAGAAGGATAAGTAAGAGGTTTTTAAAAAAACTTATGATTGAATACAAAAATAGTGAAATTTTAAGTAGTTTTTTACGGAAATTATAAACGAATTTAAAAAAAAATCATTTGTGAAGGTCACACTATGGGATTTAAAGGATAAATAATGACTAAGGTTTTAGTATAGGAATTTGAAGAAAAATCATGAATGAATGCTAGTATGGGTTTTTAAAGAATTTTTTGATAGAAAGCTAAAATTTTGTAATTTGAAAAAAAAATATTTTTGAAGGCTATAGTAAGGGAATTTTATTGAAATTTATTTCTAAAGACTATTTTATTGGATTTGGTAGAAAAAATAAGACTGAAGACTATAATAAGGGAATTTGAAGAAAAATCACGAACGAAGGTTGTAGTATGGGTTTTTAATGAAAAATTATGATAGAAAACAAAAATAGTGGAATTTGAAGAAAAATAATTTTTGAAGGCCGTAGTAAATGAATTTTATGGAAATTCATTCCTAAAGGCTATGGTAATGGATTTGGTGGAAAAATTATAATTGAAGGCTATAGTTAGGGAATTTGAAGAAAAATCATGAATGAATTATTTAATATGAGTTTTCTACGAAAAATAATAATAGAAATAAAAAATATTTTAATTTGAAAAAAAATAATTTTTGAAGGCTATAGTGAGAGTATTTTAAAAAATTCATTCCTGAAGGATATAGTAAAGGATTTGGAGAATAAATTATGACTGAAAGCTAGAAAGAGGGAATTTGAAGAAAAATCACGAATAAAGGCTAGTATGGGTTTTTGAAGAAAAATTATGATAGAAAATAAAAATTGAGGAATTTGAAGAAAAATAATTTTTGAAGGCTATAGTAATGATATAATAAAAATATTCAATCCTCAAGGCTATAGTAACGGATTTGGAGGAAAAATAATGGCTGAACGCTATAGTAAGGCAATTTGAAGAAATATCATGAATGAAGGCCACAATATGGGTTTTTCATGAAAAATTGGGAAAGAAAACGAAAAAAGTGTAATTTTGAAGAAAATAGGTTTTGAAGGCTATAGTTAGGAAATTTTTTAAAAAATCATTCTGGAAGGTTGTAGTAATAGACTTGGAAGAAAAATTATGTCAAAGCTAGAGTAAATTGCAAAATTTGAAGAAAAATCATTTACGAAGGTTATAAGGGAATATTAAAAAATTTCATTCCTGAAGGATATAATAAGGGATTTGGAAGAATAATTATGATAAACGGCTATAGTAAGAGAATTTGAAGAAAAATTACGAATGAATAGTAAGAGTTTTGTTAGAAAACTTATTATTGAAAACAAAAATTTGCAAAATTTGAAGAAAAATATTTGATGAAGGCTATAGTAAAGTATTTTTTTTAAAAATCATTTTGGAAGGATATAGTAAGGAATTTTCAGAAAAATTATAACTATATGTTTCACCGAAAATCCGCCGGTCTGCGAAGAGGCGCGATCAAGAAAGTAATTCGATTTGTGACAAAAAATTTGTGTTACAATTTGTATTTGAATATCAAGGACTGCGAGTACAATCTCTTATTCTTCCTCTGATTCGATCTTCGTGTGAATTGATGAAGTTTCGACTTCTGGCGAGTTGACGACGAGATCTGAGTTCTGGAACGAGTGTGCACGAACAATGATGGCTTTGGTCGGTCGGACGGAAGTATTTGTGTTCTGCGTGTATTGACTTGTTGACGTTGCCGGTGATCGTGTAGAGCTGTTCCGGTTAACTTCTTTGGCTCGAGAGAGTTTCTGTGCGTAAGATCTCTTCTCGACAAAAGGTTTTCCAACCAAGGTTTTCCAACCCCTGCGGCAGAATATTTCTGGCTATTAGTAGCCGAGTCTGTCTAGCTGTTGGAGTTCTTTCCTTGGAATGGGGATCACGATCCCCTTTTCGCTGTTGTTGTTGAGATGGGAGGAAGACTGGGGAGTTCCTCTGTTGGATCCCTCGAATGAGGATCTCAGTGTCTTTTCTTGGCTTCTTCGGTAGGCGACCAGGCTTGGTCGTTTAACTATTGAAGTGGCTGACTCATGGCTATCTGCTGACGGGTGCTGACACGACGGTTTATTGCTGACTGGGGCGTCGACTGTATCGATGACGCGACAAGATGAATGGGTCAGACGATGGGCTGCGATAGATGACTTCTAAAATCGACGGAGGCTACCCACGACGATCGATTGTTGGAATGATGGGCGTTTGGGCTCGTCGCATTTGGGCAGTCCACATTTTGGTGTATACACTATAATAAGGGAATTTGAAAAAAAATTATCACAAAAAACTAAAATAAGAGAATTTTCAAAAATATCATGATTAAAGGCAATAGTAAATGAATTTTAAGAAAGTTTAGCGTGAGTTCACTGATCTAGATTTATGTTAAAGTATAAAAAACTAAAACAAAGAGTGAAGGGTACCTATTTTGGTCTGTTTATACATGTGTCAGGTAATATATAAAAGTTTTCATTGTTAAATAGGCAGCATAATTTATGAATAACTTCATTTTTTTAATGTAAAAAATCCAAGCTTTATTATGGAAACGAAGGGTAAACAAATCATTTACCCAATTGAAGGTTAATTAATATAATTAACCGATCGTGGTCGTGATCTCTTCATTAATTTCTTTGTGTTCTGTTATATTGGAGAATATTTTTCGGCCTTGATATCTTCCTCTTTGATTAGATGCTGGCTAAAAATAGTTAGACTTCAGACTTAGAATTTCGTCTTTCATTAAATCCGAGATATATGTGTTTATATCTTTTCTAAATAGGTAGGGATTCCATTAAATTCGGCGAGGACTTGGTGACGTATATCCACAAATACATCCTGGAATGAATCCTCCCTGTTCATGGCTACAGCCTTGATATTCAAATTAGTTTTAATCTCTCTATTTATTCTCTTTCTTCCTCTCCCTCCTCTCTCTCAATGCACATATATACATATATATATATATATTAATGGAGGTCACGGATCTGGCGGAGGATATCTTTCTCCAAGTCTTCCGTCGTCTTAACAAGCTATCAGAACAGAGATTAAGAGCCGTTTCCAAGACATGGCGAGATCTGATTATCAAAGTCGAAGGCCCTTCTACTTTCAGATATTTAGACTAGGGTTTCGTGATCCTCACCGATCATAAGGACATGGAGCTGTATCGCCTGGACAACAAAGGCGGTCACTGCAGGATCCTGAAAGATCAGAAAGGGGACGATTTCTTTCCATTACAGCTGCGGCCGAAAGGGTGGATTTTCACGGTGGGTACCTGCAACGGCGTCATCTTCTACGATACCATAAGATCTGGGAAACTCGCTGATCGTTACCACGTCTACAATGTTGGAAGCGTGTGTGGGCCTGGGGTGTGTAATGCAGACACTCAAGTGATAAAATTTCACTCTATTGACAAAGGAATTTTTTTACAAGGCTTAAGTGACTCTCACAATAAAAGAGGAATTATGCAAAACTCTCACAAACTCACAAGGAGATAGACTCACAAAATAATTCAACTCATTCAATCACAAAAAACACCGTGTTTCAACACGTATAGAGGAAGGAAAGGCTCTAGCTCACTTGGTTTCTACCAGGTTTGCTTGGTTGCCTCAAACAAGGGGTTACTCCCTTATTTATAGCCCTCTCAACCCCTTGGGGGGAGAGGGTTATAGACACCGACCTTTTAGGTCGGTGTCTCCCCTACAGTCCAGAAAATTTTGGACTGCAACTCCTTCTTTATGCGTCACACCGACTCCAGAAATTTCTGGAGTCGGTTTGGATTCTCAATACTCCCCCTCAAACCGACTCCTCATGCCAAGTCTATCTCTGAACTTCTTGAATGCATCGGTATTCAAAGGTTTTGTAAAGATATTCGCCACTTGGTCTTAAACCAGCTCCACTGCTTTGGCCTTTACCTGCTCCCTGATGAAGTGATACCTTGTATCAATGTGTTTGCTCCTGCTGTACGGAACTGGATTCTTTGCCAATGACATAGCCGACTTATTATCGATATATATTGGTGTTGGGCCTTCTTGGTCGTGGTGGAGCTCCTTCATGATGTTTCTTATCCAGACGGCTTGGCAAGTACATGATGCTGCTGCAACATACTCGGCTTCACATGTCGAGAGTGCAACTACCGCTTGCTTCTTTGAGGACCATGAAAACGCACCTGATCCGATATTGAACACGTATCCGAAAGTGCTCTTTCTGCTATCAATATCTCCTCCATAATCGCTATCGGTGTAGCCAATAAGTCTCGGCGCCTCGGAAGCGGAGTAGAATAGTCCGAACCTAAGTGTGCCTTTGATGTATCGCAGGATTCTCTTTGCTGCTGCTAAGTGGTCTCGTCTAGGCTGCTCCATAAATCTGCTGACCAGCCCAACAACGAACATAATATCTTGCCTTGTAAAGGTTAAGTACCTCAAGCTTCCCACCAGGCTCTTGAATAGTGTAGGATTGACTGCTTCTTCTTCTGAGTCTTACTTTAGCTTCCTGCCTGCTTTAGCTGGCGTGGCTACTGGTTTACAATTATTCATCTTAAATCTTGACAGTATGCTACTTGCATACTTCTTTTGTGAGATGAAAGTTCCTTCATCTCCTTGTACTATCGCAACTCCAAGGAAGTATGCCATTTGTCCCAGATCTGTCATGTCAAATTCTTTTGTCATTGAGTTTTTAAAGTCCTCGAACATACCTGGATTGTTTTCGGTGAAGATCATATCATCCATGTATAGGCAAACGATCATGATATCTCCATCCTTGTTCTTCTTCGTATATAGGGCATGCTCGTAGGGACTCTTCTTAAAGCCGTGCTCTTGAAAATATGAGTCAATCCTCATATTCCAAGCTCGTGGGGCCTGCTTCAATCCATATAGCGCCTTCTTCAAGCGATAGACCTTTTCTTCTTCACCTTTCTTCTCATAGCCTGGTGGTTGTTCAACATATACTTCTTCTTCAAGATAACCATTCAAGAAGGCCGACTTCACATCCATTTGGTACATCTTCCATCTGTTCTGCGCTGCCAGCGCAATGAGAAGTTTAATAGTATCAATTCTTGCAACGGGTGCAAATATTTCTTCATAGTCAACTCCAAATTTCTGTTTATACCCTTTCGCCACCAATCTTGCCTTATGCTTCTCAACTTTGCCTTCTTGATTGGTTTTCGTCTTATAGACCCACTTCACTCCTATTGCTTTATGTCCTGCAGGGAGAGTAGTCAACTCCCAAGTATCATTCTTCTTTATTGCCTCAATTTCTTCATCCATGGCATTTTTCCACTTCTTATCCTAAGCAACTTCTTCAAATGTGACAGGGTCACTCTCTGCAAGTAGGCAATAGAGAGTATAATCTTCTGGTAGCTCAATCGGCTCAGTGACATTATAAATGTCACTCAAGCTGCGTGTCCTTATAGGGGCTCCCCCTGCCGAGCTGCTCCCCATAGGTGATCCTTCACCTGTTGTTGCTGCAGGACTATTTGAAGGAGTTTGCTCTCCACTACTCTCTTCTTCTTCTCCAGAGTTGTCATCATCATTGTAAAACAACTTTTTATTATTTTTCTCTTCTTCACTCCATCTCCAGTAGTCTTCCTCATCAAATTCAACGTCTCTGGAGATGATTAACTTTTTGGTAATAGGATTGTAAAGTTTGTAGGCCTTAGTCTTAGAATCATACCCGACAAAGATACACTTCTCCCCTCGATCATCTAACTTCTTTCTGCTTTGCTCGGGTATGTGTGCATATGCAATGCACCCAAATATCTTTAAGTGGCCTATAGCCAGTTTTCTTCCACTCCAAGCTTCAATGGGTGTCCTAAATTTTACACTTTTAGTTGGACACCGATTAAGCAGATAAACTGCACAATCAACGGCTTCAGCCCAATAGCCTTTAGGCAAGGTCTTTTCCTTCATCATACTCCTTGCCATATTCATAATTGTGCAATTTTTCCTTTCAGCAACACCATTTTGTTGTGGCGTGTAGGAGGTTGTGAGCTGGTGTATAATATCATTCTCCTTACAAAATTCCTCAAATGCTTTTGAGGTATACTCTCCTCCTCTATCAGATCTTAATACTTTAAGGTACTTTCTACTTTGATTTTCAGCAAGGGCCTTAAACTCTAGTTTATTTAAAGCTTCTGATTTTTCTTTAAGAAAATAAACCCAAGTATATCTACTGAAATCATCAATAAAGGTAAGATAGTACCTGCTGCCTCCAAGTAAAGTGACTTCAAAAGGCCCAGCTATATCAGTTTGCACCAGCTCCAATGGTCTCCTTGCCCTTGGGAGTGACCGGCTTCAAACGACAACCTGTGTTGTTTGCCCTTCATGCACCCTTCACATAATTGATCAAGGTGATCAATTTCTGGCAAGCCTTTCACCATCTTCTCCTTCCATAATAATTTGAAGCCCGTAAATCCAAGATGCCCAAATCGTAAGTGCCACAACCATGAACTATCCTTCAAGACTGACTTTAAACACTTCATTAAAACTGCTTCCATGTTCAAGGTGAAAAGTCGATTCTTCGCCATGTCGACTTTCGCAATTAGCACTCCATTTTTATTTTTTATAGAGAGCCTACCATCCTTGAGATGGATGTCATAGCCCTTCTCCAAGAGTTGACCAACGCTAATTAAATTGGTATGCATTTTAGGAATATAGAGAACATCAGAGATGTACCTGTGATCTCCTTTCTTCGTTTGAATCATAATTATTCCTTTTCCTTTCACCTGCAGCATCGATAAATTTCCAAGTCGTACTTCACCTTGAACACTCTCATCTAGCTCTGTAAATAACTCATATCCACTCATGTGGTGACTTGCTCCTGTATCAATATACCAAATACTCTTCTTCTTTTCTTCGTCTCCATTGTAAGTCAGGAGAACAGAAGAACCACCACATTCTTCTAGGACTGAGAGGTGACTTCTTTCTTCTTTATAGCCTTATGGCTTTTGACGGCATTCATAGCTACAATGGTCATACTTCTTACAGTTATAACACTGAACTTGAGACTTATCACCTCTCCTCGAATTCCATCTTCTCCCATGTCCTCTTGAATTTTGACCTTGATTAGCAGTTTCTGACTGCTTACTTTGATATCTTCCACCACCATGAGATCCCCGTCCTTTTCCTCGCTTATTATACCCACTTTTGCCTTGAATTGTCTCTCGACTGTACGATGCCACTTCATTGAGACACAACTTATTCTGCAAGGCATGCTCTAATTTTCCTCCATCCAGCAAACCATTCATTATTTGTTCGTGGGCCCGGAGTGAGCCCACCAACTCATCTATCGTCATACTTGATAGATCTTTAAATTCTTCTAGTGTTGCTACAATAATGGCGAACTTCGGTGTGAGAGATCGTAAGATTTTCTCTATCACCCGAACCTCCTCTAATTTTTCTCCATTTCTCTTCATTTCATTTACAAGAGTTTCTACTCTTGTGACATAATCACCGACACTTTCAGTGTCACGCATCTTCAATAACTCAAACTCTGTTCTAAGAGTTTGTAGGCGTCCCTTCTTCACTCTATCAACACCTTGGCAAGATCTTTGTAAAATCTCCTAGGCTGGTTTAGAGGTTTTTGCTCTCGATATTTTCTCAAATTTACTTTCATCTACCCCTAAAAATAGAAAATATAATGCTTTTGTGTCTTTTTTACGGAGGCTCCTCAACGTACCTCTTTCAGCGGCAGTTAAGGCAGCTTCTTCGTCAGACTCCGGTTGTTCGTATCCTCTCTCACGATCTCCCAAAGATCTTGCGCAGCGAGGAAAGTCTTCATCTGGATACTCCAATTGTCGTAATTCTCCTTTGTCAGCTTCAGAAATGGCATGACCTCCATATTTGATTGCATCAAAATATGGGACCCGTCTGCACTGATACCACTTGTTGGAAGCGCGTGTGGGCCTGGGGTGTGTAATGCAGACACTCAAGTGATAAAATTTCACTCTATTGACAAAGGAATTTTTTACAAGGCTTAAGTGACTCTCACAATAAAAGAGGAATTATGCAAAACTCTCACAAACTCACAAGGAGATAGACTCACAAAAGAATTCAACTCATTCACTCACAAAAAACACCGTGTTTCTACACGTATAGAGGAAGGGAAGGCTCTAGCTCACTTGATTTCTACCAGGTTTGCTTGGTTGCCTCAAACAAGGGGTTACTCCCCTATTTATAGCCCTCTCAACCCCTTGGGGGGAGAGGGTTCTAGACACCGACCTTTTAGGTCGGTGTCTCCCTTGCAGTCCAGCTCCTTCTTTATGCCTCACGCCGACTCCAAAAGTTTTTGGAGTCAGTTTGGATCTCTTCATTAATTTATGTGTTCTGTTATATTGGAGAATATTTTTTGGCCTTGATATCTTCCTCTTTGATTAGATGCTGGCTAAAAATAGTTAAGACTTCAGACTCCGAATTTCGTCTTTCATTAAATCCGAGATATATGTGTTTATATCTTTTCTAAATAGGTAGGGATTCCATTAAATCCGGCAAGGACTTGGTGACGTATATCCACAAATACATCCTGGAATGAATCCTCCCTGCTCACGGCTACAGACTTGATATTCGAATTCGTTTTAATCTTTCTATTTATTCTCTTTCTTCCTCTCCTAGTGGAGGATATCTTTCTCCAAGTCTTTCGTCGTCTTAACAAGCTATCAGAACAGAGATTAAGAGCCGTTTCCAAGACATGGCGGGATCTGATTATCAAAGTCGAAGGCCCTTCTACTTTCATATATTTAGACTCGGGTTTCGTGATCCTCACCGATCATAAGGACATGGAGCTGTATCACCTGGACAACAGAGGCGATCACTACAGGATCTGGAAAGATCAGAAAGGGGACGATTTCTTTCCATTAAAGCCGCGGCCGAAAGGGTGGATTTTCATGGTGGATACCTACAACGGCGTCATCTTCTACGATACCATAAAATCCGGGAAACTCGCAGATCGTTACCACGTCTACAATCCTCTCACAGGTAAAATCTCAACACCTCTCCATTCGTATTTCTCTCCCCTCGGTGCAATTACTCTTGGCTTGGCATTAGGTTCGAATAGCACTCACTACAAACTCGTTGCCCTTTATATCAGGAACTCGATTCGGAGATGGGTTTCCATCTTTGATTCGAAAAAGGGTGAATGGAAGTCAAGCCCGGCAAAGTTTCGTCCTAAGTACAGTAACCGGATCTTGTTCATGGGACTAGATTTGGGTGGGGTTTACGTTAATGGGATTATATATTGGCTTAATGATGAAAAACAATGGAATTGGTTGCCTTTATCGTGGAGGAGGAGGTTTTAAGGGTTTTTACGTTGCCCAAGACGTCTTCGAGGAGGGGAGCCGCCATGTTGGAGTCGGAGGGATCAGACCTTAAGTACAGCAAAATCTGTAAAAGAGAAGGACTCTGTGGGGATGGGCGGCACAGTCCCCACAGGCACCACTATGGGGATGGGTGACCCAGTCCCCACATAGTAGCTTTGGGGACGGGCAGCCCGTCCCCACAGAATCGCTATGGGGACGGGCAGCCCGTCCCCACAGGAATTGCTATGGGGACGGGCAGCCCATCCCCATAGGCACCGCTGTGGGGATGGGTGACCCAGTCCCCACAGGCATCGCTGTGGGGACGGGTGAACCAGTCCCCACAGGCACCACTGTGGGGACGGGTGACCCAGTCCCCACATGCTAGCTATGCGGACGGGCAGCCCGTCCCCACAGGTATCACTGTGGGACGGGCGGCCATATGCCCATCCCCAGGCCTATGGGGACCCAACCTGTGGGGGCCCCCCTGTGGGGATGGGCAGCCCCATCCCCAGGCCTATGGGGACTGGCTTTTTGATCTATGGGGACGGGCTTAACCCGTCCCCATAGCCTTGGTTTTTACTAGTGTCATCATCCTCACAAATTAGGTGATCATCATGATCGATATGATCACTGTGATAATATTGCAGGCTCTAGTACTGATCGGAATAATAATGGTTGGAAATTGATCTTCTAAGTCTCCCCAGAAACATTCATCAAGTAGAAAGGGTATCGGCGTTCAATGAGGAGCTTTATATCGTTCATATCAAAACATTACAAGGTTATGTTAGCTATAACATCCCGAAGAACACAGTAAGCGTCCTCCACTACAAAAAACAACATCTATTAGAGCTGCCATTAACGTTCAGGCGGTTTGAATTACAGGACTTTTGGGTCCAGTAAAGAGTACTAGCTGCTGGAAGGAGATCAAAAGAGAAAAATGGTTGCATAAGTAGATTCTGTTAGGATATTTGGTATATACGTAACTGCGATTTCCTTCTTGATTGATATTGCTTTTGAGATTAATCTGAGTAACCTGCGGAATTTTTGGGATTGCTTACCGTGCATGTATGTCTAATACATAGTCTTGTTAGACACCAACACCAATTATTGGACAATGTTTCTCCCCTCTAAAGAAAATAAAAGAAAACGAACCTAGGAAAACCCTAAAAATCACCTCCTCCACGAAGAATGAAACCAACTCTCGTCCTTCTTTATTAAGCCAATATGGAACCCCATTAAGATCAATTTCCAATAGGGGTGGGCATTGGGTCTAGTTTTTCGAGTAACCCGACCCGACCCAACTCAAAAAACCTGGGTTTGGATTCCCAAATCCAACCCGCGGGTCGGGTTCGGGTTTGGGAATCCAAACCTGACCTCGGGTCAGGTCGGGTTCGGGTTTACCTAAACCCAACCCGTGGGTTTTTATTTTAAATTTTTATATTTTTTTATTTATATAAAATATATATATTGTTTCACGAAAAATCCGTCGGTCCATGAATTTAACTCTCCGAGAGAGCTTTTGTGCATGAGAGTGCTTCTAGACAAAAGAATTTTTGAACCCCTTTGACAGAGCATTTCTGGCTATTTGTAGCCGGTTCTGTCCAGTTGTTGGGGGTTGATCCTTAGAATGGGGATCATGATCCCCTTTCTACTGCTTTTGTTGAGATGGGAGGAGGACTTAGTCACTCCTCCTTTTCCTCTGTTGATCCCATCGAATGAGGATCATCGGCGGTTTTCTAGTTTTCTTCAGTTGGCGACCAGATTTGGTCGGTTGAATGTATGCAGCATGACTGGCAGCTAGGTGGTGTTGACGCGACAACTTATTGCTGACTGGAATGACGACAGTACTGATGGCGCAGAGAAACGAATGGATTCGGTGATGGGTTGTGGGAGATGACTTTGAAAATCGGTGGAGCAGATCCATGACTATTGACCGATGGACTGGTGGGCATTTGGGCTTGCCGTATTTAGGCCAATCGCATTTTGGTGTATTCAGATTGCCGCCTTCGAGAATTACTCGTTCGGAGAGAACGAGCAAGTCTCGAATGTGAAAACACACAACACACACATGCGACGTCATTTTTTTTTTGGACCTTCTTTCTCTTTAAGGGTCATTTATCTTTTCGTGGACGTATCTTTTTCTGTCATTTTACTCTTTTAGGGCAACATGTATTTCTTTTTGTACACTTGTGTCTTGTATATATTTTTTCTTCATTTTCTTTCTTTTCATTTTTTTTGGAGCTCTTGCTGTTTTAGGGCTGTTTGATTTTTTTTTTTTTTTTTTATACGCATACATACATATAATATATGTATGGTATACAAAAGAGATGAGTACCTGATTAGAGGTGTTGTTCAGGTTTGAGTAGCAACGTACTTGCTGGTTGAAGTTCGCCGAGGTGATGACTAGAAGTTGGCTGAGCGAGGTTACAACCTGCTTGAGTGCTGTAGCCGGATGCTGCTTTGGTAGAATGGCTTCGACATAATTGACCACACACCAGAGGAGAGTGTAAACTCGGTGATATGAACATCGCGCCAGGGGAAAGGCACGGACTAGAGTGGAGCACAGTAGGCCTCACTCTAGTTCGGTGGATCTCTCGGCGGGATGTGAGAATTCCTTTGACGAATTGCACTTCGGAGAAAACCGGTCAATTGGCATATCCTTCTAGCAATTGAGACAAATTTTGACAACTTCCGCTTGAGCGGCATCCCTCCGTAACGCATCGAAGAGTTGGCACAGACTAGGTGAAGCTCAATGAGCCCCGACTCAATCTGGTCGACTCCTCCGTTTTGGTTTGGTCGTCGCTCCAGCAAGCAGCACAAATTCGGCGACTTGGTCATCGCGCCGAGGCAAAGAGCACGCACCAGAGTGGAGCGCAGTAGGCCTCACTCTGGTTTGGTTGATTTCTCGGCGAGACGGGAGAATTTCTTTGGAGAGTTGTACCTTTTCAATGAGTCGGCGAATTGATAGATCATCCCAGCAACTTTGACGAATTTCAATCAATTTGGTTTTGGCGACGTCCCTTCGTGTTGTGTCGAAGAATTGGCGCAAACTGGGCGAAGCTCAACGAGTTCCAACTCAGTCTACGTCTCCTTTTTCATACCGAGTTGCAAGATCTTCGGTAAAGTGGCTGTCGATTCTGGTCGTCGTGCCAAAAAAATGAGTGTGAACCGAAGTGAAGCGCAGTGACTCCACCAGAGTACGAGAGTGAAGGTTGCGCTCTGGTTAGCCCAACCTCTCGGTGAGTTGGAGCAGCTTCGACGACTTTGGCCGAGATCGAGCTACATTGGCGCTTGACAGGAGAGGGTCGCCTGCGAAGCTGAAGGATGGTGGGTTGTCTCGGCTTAATGGTTACCCCTTAGAGAGGGATTACTATTCTCCTAAAATCAAGGAGTCTCCCTTCTTAAACCCAACTGCTTCCCTTTCTTCTCTTCTCTTATTTTTTCTTTGCGATTTTGTGTCTCTTGAAGTGTCTGCGACTTTCTGACTTCGCCGGCTTGCCTCGAATTTTATTCGGAAGAGTTTGTTTCATCTTCTTCAAGTCTTCTTCTTCTTGATCGTACTGTGAGTGAAGATTGCTGGTTTGCTCTACAATCGCACCGTCTTCTCCGCATATCTGCCAGCAGAATTACATTGAGTGTCCATGAGTGCATTTCTCGTGACTTACGACCCTCCTGGATTCTGACTTGAATTCCTCCTTCTACACTCTCCAAGAATCACGAATCAAGGTACGTCCATTTTCTTCTCTCCTGACAGTCTCTGATCGAGTTCGAGTCAGCCAGGTACCCACTCTTTTTTTTTTCTTCTTTGCTTCCCTTCTTTCTTCTTCTTTTTCTCTCTTCTCATTTTCGACTCCTCCCTCACTCTCTTTCACGAATTTTCTTTCTCTCCTTTTCTCTCTCTCAAGCCACTCCATTTTTCCTCTCTTGGGTTCTCTCTATTTCTCTTTTTTTTATTTTCGAATTTTGCCTCTTTTTTTTTGTACTCCATGTGTTCGTCAATTTGTCAATACTACAGACTGATGGCTCTTAGTGCGTTGTCCAGCCCAACAGCCGAGTGCAGTAATGTTGTGTCGCATCTGGCAAGGTCGCCAGGTGTTGAAATTCTATTTTGGCCGCGTCTGGCTCGGTCGCCTGTCGCAGAGCTTTTGTTTTGCCCCCGGCTCGATCGCTGGGCGCTGCTAATTTGAGTTGGCTGCGTTCGGCTCGGTCGCCGAGCACTGAAATTATGTTTTGGCAGCGTTCGGATTGGTCGTCGGATGCTAAAGTTCTATTTTGGTTGCGTTCGGCTCGGTCGTCGAGTACTGTAATTTTTCTTTGGTCGAGTCCGGCTCGATCGTCGGGCGCTGAAGTTTGTTTTGGTCGCATCTGGCTGGGTCGCCGGGCGCTGAATTTTTGTTTTGGTCGCGTCCGGCTCAGTCGCTGGGCGCGAAGCTTTTTGTGCAGTGCTCGGCTCGGTCGCCCAGTGCTGTAATTTTTATTTGGTCGAGTCTAGCTCGGTCGCTGGGCTCGGTCGTCGGGCATGGAGTTTTGAGCAGCGCTCGGCTCGGTCGCCGAGTGCTGTAATTTTGTTTAGGTCGTGTCCGGCTCGGTCACCGAGCGCGAAGCTTTTGAGCAGCGCTCGGTTCGGTTGCCGAGTGCTGTAATTTTGTTTTGGTCACGTCCGGCTCGGTTGTCGAGTGCTGTAATTTTGTTTTGGTTGCGACCGGATCGATCGCCGGGCGCGAAGCTTTTGAGCAGCGCAAAGCTTTTGAGCAGCACTCAACTCGGTTGCCGAGTGCTGTAATTTTGTTTTGGTCCCGTCAGGCTTGGTTGCTGGGCGCTGAAGTTTAATTTTGGTCGCGTCCGGCTCAGTCGCCGGGTGCGAAGCTTTTGAGCAGCGGTCGGCTCGGTCGCCGAGTGCTGTAATTTTGTTTTGGTCGTGTCCGGCTCGGTCTCCTGTCACAAAGCTTTTGTGCATGTCGCGTTCGGCTTGGTCGTCGGTCGCGAAGCTTTTGAGCAGCGCTCGGCTCAGTCGCCGAGTGCTGTAATTTTGTTTTGGTCGCATCCGGTTTGGTCGCCGGTCGCAAAGCTTTTGAACTGCGCTCGACTCGGTCGTTGGACGATGAATTTTGCTTTGGTCGCGTTTGTGACCGTCACCGGTCGCAAAGCTTTTGAACTGCGCTTGGCTCGGTCGCTGCGCGCTGAATTTTTGTTTTGGTTGCGTTCGACTCGGTCGTCGGGCGATAAAGTTTTGTGTTGATCGCGTCCGGCTTGGTCTCCCGGACGCAAAGCTTTTGAACTGTGCTCGGCTCGATCGTCGGGCGCTCAACTTTTTGTTTTGAACTGAGGTTGCTGGTCGTTTATGCGGGAGCCTTGTTTTGCGACGAATTGGCACACATTCTGCAACTCACCGAGGGGCGATGGTGCGGCAGATGTAGGTGGCCAAACTTACAAGAGTTGTGCCAATTTGATTCTAGAAGTCTCATGGTCGGACTCAGCTTGCTGGCCGAGTTTTCGAAGAGTCGTAGCTCGCCGGTGTAGCGATGCTGCGACGGAGTTGGATCAGTTGATCGAACTCCCCTTATGTCGAACTCGAATTCTGTCTGGTTTTGTGCACTTTGCGTCGATCCGGCTTGGACTCTAGGTTGCGACTTGTCGGTCGCTCTGTGGTTTGCCATTGCAGGCGGTGTTGCGACGAAGTCGACCTCCTTTGTCAAGTTGCTGGTCGCCCCGCAAAGAGCCTTGTTTCGCAACCAATTGGCGCATAATCTGCCGCTCGTCAATGGGCAGTGGTGCGGAAGAATTATGAGGCCGAGAGTTGCTTCTTCTTCCCTTTTTTTTTTTTTTGGGTTCGGTTTGCTGGTCGAACTATCAAGAGAGCTGGTGTACTCTTCGACGATTGCCCGCTCTCTTTTTTTTTGTTTCTCCATTCATTTTTTATCGGCGACTAATCTTTTTTGTCGCTTGCTTTTTTTTTTTTTTTGATTTGCACTTTCCTCCTTTTTTATGTGCGACCTCGGTTTCTCCTATCTCTAGCCACTGGAGACCATTTTTTTTTTTTTTTTTAATTGAGAAAGAAGAGAGTTGCATACCTGATTTCGGTTCGACTGACGGTTTCGACGCTTTGCTGCCAAGAAGAAGAAGACAACAGCTGTGGAGGGTCCTACCATGGCGACTCCTCTTAAGGTTTTGACCCGTGATCGTTTATGTGGCAGGGGCCTTTTGAGAGACTTCGCTTGGTGTCTCCGGCTCTCTTTCGGAGGTTTCTTCTTTTGCACCTCCTTCGTTGGGTTGATACTAGACGCGTCGATCAATCTCTCCGATTTGAAGCTCCCCGGCAACTTGGGTCCTTCTGACTACCTGGTCATTTTGGAGGAGCTTGCATAGATGAGCTTTAATGGCGACCATCTGGTCTCGACTGCAGAAGTTCGACCGGACAGCCCGCGCGCAGCGACCTTAGTGGCGGGCCATCTCAAATTGTTATCGAGACTCTTGTGGTTGCCCCCCCGGGAGCGGGCAGTCTCTCCTGGCGTTGACTCCTATGGTAAGTCATAGCTTCTCTTTCTCTTTCTCTATCTTTGTCACAGACGTTTCCGTCCCCTTTAGTGACTCACTTTGACTTCACAGGATCTTTCCTCTCAATTATCGGCGAAGTCGAAGTTAAGGCTGAGGAAGTTCGCCTCAGCACAGTGGGCTGATTTTGCCGAAGCAGAGTTTCTGTCCGCTGTGGATCCCGGTGCGCCAAAAGTGGTGGACGACATGCGCCTTTACCTCGACAAGTTGAGAGAGGTAGGCTTGGTAGATGATATTTCGACAGGGGTCAAGTGTCTGCAGAGGTCGGGCGATTCCCTTAAAGGAAGCATCCGCCTGGAGGAGAAACTTGTCGAAGGAGCTGAAGTTGAGAAGTTGGTTCGGCTCACGACGACCCGGCTCGACCATCTGATGGCTAGTTTTGACTCGCATTATTGATCTGGCCACTAAGATCTGGCATCGTGACCACTAAGGTGACTCGCATAAGGCTTATCTTGCGTCCCTTGAACTCAAGATTGCGACCACTAAGAAGGACCTCAATGCCGAGGATGTGGAGATCCTTGCGATCGTACGAAAGCTATCAGAAATTCATGTATGACCCACCGTTAGCTAGGCAGAGGAGAGGAAGTTGACAGCTTTCCGTACCGACATCTCCAGATTGAAGCAGATGGTTGTCGGCTTCGAACTTCCTTCACCTTGATTTCTTGTATTTTCTTTTTTTCTTTTTTTTTTCTCTCCAGGCAGATGGAGACTTCTTGAATTTTTTTTTCATGTGTATTCTCGGGCTTTGGTTTGCCCCTTATTGAATACGACAACTTTATTTTTATTTTTTTTTCAGTTTTCTTCTCTCTTTTTTTTTCACGATTCAAGAGAAATTTTTTGAGGAATTTACCATTTATGATAGGCAATTCCGAGCCGTCTGCCGTCACGACCTTTAGCGATGGTCGTTCTCAATGTATAAATGATCACCGGGGTTCTGCTTTTCTTTTGCGAGCTCTGGTTAATGGCTGCTTTTGTGTAAATGGTCAACGGAGCTCTACTTTTTTGCAACCAGCCTTTGCTGACTGAGACTTGGTGGACATCGGCGGATCGACCAGTGATTCGAATCGGCTTCTTTGTCTGATAGCCGAGGTCGTGTCAATTTTGTGGAATCCAACACCCTTCTTTCCTTAGTTTTTCCTGCACTGGAGTTAGAACCGGAAGAGCAGCTGGCACCTTCACGTGCAATTGCTCTTTACAGAGGTTGCCCCCTACTTTGGCCATCAGTCAGTAAGCATTCGGGTCGAAGCCTTCCGTCGTCCGGGTCATTGGCAGCTGTTCGAGGCTCGGGCACTTTTTGATGACACCCTGGTCCTCGAGCTTTGGCAGAGGCAGAGTGACTCCTTCTTTAAGCGGAGTCGGTTGGGGGAAATGACGAGAGGGGCTTCTCCCTCTTTTCTCTGCGATTGCAGAATGTACCTAAATATAGACACATTGCACTTCATCAGCACCGGTGCCGCCGATGAGGTAGCCTGGTTGTTGTGCGCCAATTTTTTGGGCGACGCGACTTTCAGCACTAAGTTGTTCTTTGGCATTTGTTTCGGCGGAATGACAATTTTGGACCCAGCCAGGACGACACTTTGATGGTCGGCCTTGTCGTTAGGTAGAACTTGGCGTTGGCAAATGAAGCTTCGCCTCGGTGAACAGACTCTCGTCGGCGTACACCGTCTTCTGTTTGCCATCCTTCCAGTACTTGAAGCATTGGTGGAGCGTCGAAGGTACGACCTCATTGGCGTGGAGCCATGGTCGATCCAGAGTAAGTTGTATGAAGTCCTGGAGTCGATTACTTGGATTGGAGTCTCGGCCATTATGTCTCCGATGAGCAACTTCAACCATATCATGCCAAGTCTGCTCTGGCTTTTTTGGTTGAATCCATGGATGAGAAAGGAGCTTGCAAGAAAGGTCTCCGGCAGAAATGCCGACGTTCTTCAACGTTCAAATCGGCAAGATGTTGACCGCGGAGCTGCAATCGACGAGAATGCGGTTGACGAGATGGTCCTTTATGTAGTCGGTTACAAACAACGGCTGATTGTGGCTTCTTGCCCCTAGTTGCGCATCCTTTTCTAGGAACGTAATGCACGGTGGGCAGGGGACGACGAGTGCCTCTTCAGGTCGAGAAAAATGCTGCAATGAAGATGCCTATTCCTCTTTTCTATATGGAGGAGTTAGGCCGACCTTTGGTTGGTCGTTCTTCCTCATCATGAATTGCTCCAATTCAGCTTGGATATTTTTCGGCTCGTCAAGAGCTCGAATGAGAGTCTGCCTGGATCAGATGTCCAAGTTGAGGTCGTCCTCAATCTCATTTAACGGCGAGACTTGTTGCAAGGACGTCTCAAGGTCGTCACACTCGACTATTGGCAACTTGCCTTTTTCTTCCCGACTGGCCTGCTTGGGAGGAGTCGTCGAGCATGTCGCTATCATCGACGATGGTGCGAAGAATTCCTTCGGGAAGAACTCCGTCAGTGTGACAGGTCTTCTTTTTTTTTGTCTGCTTCTTGAACTTGGGTCTTAGGAGCCTTCTTTTGGCGCTTCGCAACTCTTTTGTTTGGTCGCTTCAACTTTGTTTTGGTGGTCGTTGGCGGTTCGATTTCTCGAACGGGTTTCTTTCACTGGGTGACCAATATCCACCCCTCTACATCTGCTTCAGCAACTTCTTGGGGTGCCTGTTTTTGTACGACCTTAGTTGGTGGTCGGTGGTTGTGTTGTTTATTTGGTGGGCCATACTTGGGACAATATTCCCTCCTCACGGCCGGAGGTTTGCTGGGTCAAGCTTGCCTGCTGGACCCGGCTTGAATCGAAACGACATTGGCCCATGCCGCTTCTTCGATCTCGATGCGGCCTTGTGAAGCCAGATTCATGATTCGATCTTTTAGAATGAAACATTTCTCGGTTGAGTGGCCGAGTAGGCGGTGATATTTGTAGAAGTTTCGGTCCTTTGATCTCACAAGGTCGTCGGGTCTTTTGATGTCCGACAACTTGATCAAGTCGTTCTCGAGCATGATGGGAACGTCACCGTCGGCGAAGGGGTAGGTCTTTGCTTGCCTCTCCTCTAGCGATGGTTTCCAATAGGTGCCCCCAACGGGCGGCCGTCCATGGAGGGAAGTTTATTTTTACATTAGTTCCGACTTTGATTGGTTCAAAAGCATTTGTGGCGAAGGAGTTCTTTGTCTTCTCCTTCGTGTCTTGGGTGGTAGCCTTCCCTTTTTTGTGCGGGTCGGCTATTGGTATGGCGTCTTGCCCCCGTTCTTCGATGAGAGTTTCCATGTTGTGAGCTTTTGTCGCAAGCTCCTGGAAATCTTTTGGCTTCTTGCTCTTGATGTAAAACAGAAGCTCCCATTGCATACCTCAAGAACACATCTCGATTTCAGCATCAAGCGATAAATTGGAACTCTCCTTATAGTTGAGGCTGAGATTCCTCCACCGATTGATATAGTCGATCACTTTTTCGCCTTCCTTTTGTTTGAGGTTGGCCATCTCGACTAAAGTCACAGTTGTAGAATCGGCTGAGGAACTCCCGCTCGAGTTGTTCCTACCTATCTATTGATTCCTGCGACAATTCGATATACCAATCGAAGTCGTTGCCTTTCAAGGATCGGTCGAATTTCTTGAGCAACAGGTCGCCGTCTGTGCCGGCGTTGTTGCAGGTCTCGATGAAATGAGCGATATGCTACTTTGGGTGGCCATCGCCTTTGAATTGCTCAAACTTCGGTGGATGATAGCCGAACGACATGGGGGATGTTCTGTATCCTCTATGTGTATGGCTTCCGATAGGGCACCGACTTCCTTTCGTCGGAGTCATTTCACATGGGGCGGTTGATGAGTTTAGTCACCGCATCGAGGGTAAGGGAGTTTGACTCCTCTTCGTTTCGTGACTTCCGAATGGTCACATGAGTTGTTGGCAGCTGTTGGTCGGTAGCAGGTTCCTCCTGATGAGGTTCGGCCATGGCGCTCGTGGTCGCCTGATTCTGGACGACTTCTTGAGAGACGCTGCAGGAGTTGGTGTTGGGCGTGCCCATCTCCAATTGCTCTAGTATCCTAGCGATTTGAAGGTCACGGTCTGAGAGTTGCACGTCTTTGATGCGCAATTGCTCGCTTTGTTCTTTTAACGCAGCCTGCATTTTTGCAAGCTGCTCCTCAATTGTTTTGGCCGAGGTGGACGTTGCGGCTACTCTGTCGGTTGGAACCGAGGGAGAAGTTGTCGTCTCGAAACAAAGTGGAGATGACTTAATTGGCGACCATGCAGGCGAGCTGGCTGTCGGAGTTCTTTGTAGCGACGAGGCCACTATGGGCAACTGGGCAGAAGAGTCAATCGTTGATGGGTACCTAAGAGGAAATGTTTGGATGGTCGACTGACTCGATGGAGTAGTTGCCGGTGTGAATCAACTCGAGGAGGTTGGTAATTGGGCCACAGGAGAGATCGTCGGCGTCTGTCGGCATGGAGAAGACACGGGTAACCTGTTGGCTGTGGCGGTCAATACTGCCAGGAGATCGTGAGAAACCGTCATGATCTACGACTTGCCCCTTGCCGTTGTTCTAGGAAAGGCCGAAGTCGATGTTGGGTTCCTTCCTGCTGCGGAGGAAGAGGTTGCATCTCTGTGTTGCTCATATCGCCGGACCATGGTTGATACGATCGAGTCCCTGCGTGAGGGTGGCGATTGACTTGGACTGACCACCAAACTATGCGCCAGTGGTGTGATATCGACGGCCACATGGGTCAGTTATTAGCTGTCGGGATCATCCTGATCGATGCGGCGACCAATTTGGTGGAGGTTGTGGTAGCTTGTGGTTGGTAGACGGCACTCGGACGGTGTGCGTCCCTCACGAAAGGAGCATGTCCGGTGGACGAGCTTCTAGCCAACGCCCTTGTCACTGGGCGACTGGCCAGTGGAGGAGATGGAGCGCAGATGTTGGCCGGAGAAGTGGCTGCTGGTCCGCGAGCTCCTGTTGCTGCGGTCGAGCTTGCGCCCGCGGTAGGGTGCGGACAAGCAGATCTCGAACTAGCAATTTGCTTGACTTTGTTGTTGTTGTTGTCGTTGTTGCCGTTGCTGGCCATGACTGAAGTTTGATTTTTTTTTTTTCCTGGCGGAGAAGGAGATGAGAAGTAGGAGATGTCCCACCGGACGTGCCAAATCTGTTTCATCGAAAATCTGTCGGTCCGCGAAGAGGTACGACCAAGAGGGTAAATCGATTTACGATAAAAAATTTGTGTTACAAGATGTATTTGAAAGTCAGAGAATGCGAGTACAATCTCCTAGCCTTCCTCTGATTCGATCTCCATGTAAATTGATGATGTTTCCGTTTCTGGCGAGTTGACGTCGAAATCTGATTTTCAGAGCGAGTGTGCACGAACGATGATGGTTTCCTCGATCGGACGGAAGTATTTGTGTTTCGTGTGTATCGACTTGTTGACATTACCAATGAACGTGTAGAGCTACTCTGGTTGAATTGGTGAATTTTGACGAACTGCGAGTTGCTTGAACTCCTTCGGCTCGGAGAGCTTCTGTGCGTGACAGTACTTCTCGACAAAAGAATTTCCAAACCCCTTCGATAGAGCATTTCTGGCTATTTGTAGTCGGTTATGTCCAGTTGTTGGGGTTGATCCTTAGAATGAGGATTGTGATCCCCTTTCTACTTCTTTTGTTGAGATGGGAGGAGTTGGGCGCTCCTCCTTTTCCTCTGTGAATCCCATCGAATGAGGATCATCGGCGGTTTTCTATTTTTCTTCAGCTGGCGACAAGACTTGGTCGGTTGAATGTATGCAGCGTGACTTGAAGCTAGGTGGTGCTGACGCGGCAACTTGTTGCTGACTGGAATGACAATTGTACTGATGATGCGGCAAAACGAATGGATGCGGTGATGGGTTGTGGGAGATGACTTTGAAAATCGATGGAGCAGATCCATGACAATTGACCGATGGACTGGTGGGCGTTTGGGCTTGTCGTATTTGGGCCAATCGCATTTTAGTATCTATATATATATATATATATATAATTCGGTGTTTTTAGCGATCATCATCTTCCATAAAGAAGTTGTGAGGATGATCAAGAACACAGACACCAAGTCCTTCTCTTTCACATATTTGGGCCAACTTAAGGCCTTCCTCCGACTCCCACATGGCTGCTCCTCTTCCCAGAAAAGTACCAATTACTTCAATCGTCTTGGGCAGGCTAAGAACCCTAAAAACCTCCTCCTCCACAATGAACGCAATTACAAACTCTTGTCTTTGTTTATCAAGACAATATATAATCCCATTAACATAAATGCCACCCAAAGTTGAAGTTGGTCCCTTGAACTTGACCAGGTTTTGGTAACAAGGACGAAGCTTTGGTGGGGTTGTCTTCCATTCACCCGTCTTGAAATCAAAGATTGAAACCCTAATAGAGTTATGACTGTCAATGTTGTAGTCCCTGTGAATTAGGGCAACGAGTTTGTAGTGATTGCTTTTCTTATCCACTGCTCAGCCTAAAATACCTAGGTAGGGTTGCTTGAGTGTGAAATCCGAATGGGGAAGTGTGGAGATTAAATCCAAATGGAGAAGTGTGGAGATTAAATCCAAATGGGGAAGTATAGAGATTTGATCGATGTGCAATGACACTTGTTATCCAGGGTAGTGCAATGACACTTGTTATCCAGGGTAGGCAATGACACTTGTTATCTAGGGTAGTGCAATGACACTTGTTATCCAGGGTAGTGCAATGACACTTGTTATCCAGGGTAGTGCAATGACACTTGTTCTAAGGTTGGACAACAGAGGCGATCTCACTACCCTGGATACTCTCGATTCTCAAACGCTAATGCACATTGACATTTAGGTTGTCAAACGCCAATATGCATTAGCATTTGGGTAATCAAACGCCAATGTACATTGGCATTTGTGTTGTTAAATGCCAATGTACATTGACATTTGGATTTTTAAACGCCAATGTACATTATATTTGAGTTGTCAAATGCCAATTTATATTGGCATTTAGATACTTAAACGCCAATCTACATTGGCGTTTAGGTTGTCAAACGCCAATGTTCATTGGCATTTGGGTTGTCAAACGCCAATGTACATTAGCATTTGGGTTGTCAAACACAAATATACATTAACATTTGGGTTGCTAAACGTAAATATACATTGACATTTGGGTTGTCAAACGCAAATATTCATTGGCATTTGGGTTGTTAAACGCCAATGTACATTGACATTTGGATTTTCAAATGCCAATGTATATTACATTTGGGTTGCCAAACGTCAATGTACATTGACATTTGGATACTTATATGCCAATGTGCATTGGCGTTTGGGTTGCCAAATGCTAATGTATATTGGCATTTGGATACCCAAACACAAATGGACATTAGCGTTTGGGTTGCCAAACGCCAATGTACATTCGCATTTGGATTGTCAAACGTCAATGTACATTCGTATTTGGATTGCCAAACGCCAATATACATTGGTGTTTTGGTTGCCAAACGCCAATGTACATTGGCCTTTGAATACACAAAGGCCAATGTATATTGACATATGGGTGTCCAAATGCCAATATAATTTTAAAATGTCAATGTACATTGGCATATGAGTTTTCAAACGCCAATGTGCTTTGATATATAGGTTGTCAAACGACAATGTACACTGACGTATAGGTTGTTAAACGACAATGTACATTCACATTTGAGTTGCAAATGATAATGTACTTTGGTATATGGGTTGCCAAATGCTAATGTATATTAGCATATGGGTTGTCAAATGCCAATATATTTTTCAAATGCCAATGTACATTGGCATATGTGTTTGCAAACACCAATGTTCATTGACATATGGGTTTCCAAATGCCAATGTACATTGGCTTATGTGTTGTCAAACACCAATGTACATAGGCATATAGGTTATCAAATGTCAATGTACTTTGACATATGAGTTGTCAAATGCTTATGTGCATGGCTTATAAATGCACATTGACGTTGGGGATAGGGGTGGCAATGGGTTCCTATTAACGAGAAACCCGCCCCGACCCGACCTGCTTTAAGCGGGTTTGGGTTTGCATTTTTTCCCCGCAGGGCGGGTTTGGTATTTTGGAGCGGAACCCGTCACGGGTTCGGAGCGGAACCCGTCACGGGTTCGGGCCGGGGACGGGTTTCGCCCCAAAAACCCCACCCAACCCGCTTAATATGTAAAAAAGAAAAATATAAGAGGGCAAATATGTAATACAAAAATAAAACCCTACTTCTCGTCTTCTCCCCCAACTTGACCACTCTACCCAAATTTTTTGTTTCAACCGACCGACGCAGCCTCCAACTCTCTTCATTCTTCATTTCTCCCTCTCTAAACTTAGATTTCGCTGTAATTGAAGGCTTTCTTAGCAAGGAAGAAGTGGTTTCACCAAAGACACCAAATCGACTCCAAATCGGTGCCAAATCGACTCCAAATCGGCGCCAAATCAAGTATTCTCTTGCATGAGTAAGTTCATGGAACACTCAAGAGACAAGGCAATTAAGCAGAACTATGAAGACCCATTTTCCTCTTCTTCTTCTTCTCTCTGCATTTCTGCTCGGCCTTAGCTGTGTTGTTTTATCGTCTGCTCGGGACGTCCATTTCTTCTACCTTGTTCTTCGAGTGGGTTTTGTAGGAAAAAAAATATAAAATTATATAGTTTTTTTTCTCTTGCTTGAGAAGTCACTGTCTGAAAAGGAAAACCCATGAAGCACAAAATTCCCACAGAATTTTAGTAGTGAATTTGTCTCCACAGTGGGAAGTGACACGGCAAGAGTCCTCTTTCTGCATGTTGCAATCCAATCCTAACAGCATTTTCCTATACTTAATTACTATATCAAATGTCATGACTGATATAATTTCCTAATCTCTTGCTCCTCTTTTTGTAATACTTATCCACAATCAATTATAAGCTGAAACCAGAGGATTAACCTCATTTTGTATTTTATAATGGGTATTCTACTTTCTTTAGGTTCCCCCTTGAGGCATCTTCAATTATCTCAGCTGCCACGCAGGGGGAACAAAGTTGATGTTCTTCACATGCTTAGGTACTAGGAGAGAACAGAAGAACTCTCTCAACATTATTTCACTAATGCCTAGAATCATTCCTCTAAATGGAACCGAAAAGAATCAAATCAGCCTCTTTTCTGTCTTTCATCTTAACTCTTTTTCTTGTTGGACATACTTTTCATATTTTGGCTCCTAAACAATGAATTCCATGTTGTTAATTATGGCCCCTTCTCAAGTATAAGTATATATCACTAATACATGTTATGTTGTCGGAATAGAATAAATTTTTAGGGTCTAGCTTTTTGCTTAAATATTTGATATGGTAAGCACATGCTTGTTTTTTTTTTGTTTTTTCTGGTTTTTTATGTGTTTTTTCTGATTATTAGTTATAGAGTTTTTCTTGATGTCGGCAAGAATGTTTCGATTATTTTTTTATCAGAAATTGAACAAAGCAACTGATACTCTAGTTCATTGCAGATAAAAAATAGTTTCATGACTTCAGAAAATAATCCAAATAACTGTTATATAACAATGAGTTAGCAAAGAGTCAGGTATGTAACTTATTTCTTTTTGTTGGTTTAGGAAGTATATTATATTCTAGAATTAATTATTTGCCAAATAATATTTCTTTATAAATTATAATAATTGTTAACAAACATCTTTTGTTGCTAATGTAGCTCTGTGGCTGAAACTCAAGCCGACCAGTCAAATAATGATCCATTGTTGGATGCAAATGATGTAGTCCAACCACAAAGGGGAGGGGTTGAGAGTCAACCACAAACGGTGCAATCTGAAACTCAATCAGAGAGGACAGAGGGTGACACTCAATCTTAGCCTAGTGGGAATGAAACCTCTAGTCAAGTAACTGCAGGTGGTAAAAGGTCATTGACATCTGTTGTGTGGAAGGATTTTGAAAAGTTCGTAAAATATGGAGAGGAAACAGCAAGATGCAATCATTGTAAAGTTGAGTTGAAGGCTCCTAGCAGAAATGGCACATCATCATTGTTTCAACATTTAAAGAGATGCTCTAGGAAGAAAAGCAAAGATGTCAAGCAACAATTGCTGAATTTTAAGGAGAAAGCTGATGGAAAAATTAGTGTTACCAATTTCAGCTTTGATGTAATTGCTGTGAGAGAGAGTTTGGTGAAGTTAATAATTTTGGAAGAACTTCTATTAGCCTTTGTTGAGAGCTGCTACTCTAGGAGCTTCATTAGTGAAATACAACCATTGTGTAAAACTATTTCTTGGAACACTGCAAAGAAGGATTTAATCAAGTTATTCCAGAAAGAGAAGTTCAAGTTGCCGAAAACTTTGGATAAAATTCCTAGTAGGTTTGCTCTCACCACTGATATGTGGACCTCAATACAAAATAGAGGCTATATGGCAATCACAGCTCATTACATTGATGAGTCATGGTTACTTCAGAAACGCATTTTGAGGTATGTTATGTTTCTTGGGTTATTTCTATTTCATTTTTTCTATAGAATCTGAATGTATTTGTCATTTCTGAATTAGGTTTCAATACATTCCTACCCCTCATACTAAAGAAGTTTTGCGTGATGCTTTGATGGATTTTATTTTGGATTGGAACCTAGAACAAAGGCTATCAGCCATAAATATGGATAATTGTTCTACAAATGATGTTTGCATAAATTTAGAGAAAGATGAACTTTGTGTTCTTACCCTAGCCCTTTGTTGTTGGATGGAGATATATTTTATGTACGTTGTTGTGCACATGTGTTAAATATTATTGTTCAAGAAGGTTTGGGGTATATCAAGTCAGCAATTGAGAAGTTGAGGGCTTGTGTGTTTTATTAGACTGCTTCTTCTAGAGTTGATAAGTTTGAAGAAGTAGTTCGTCAAATTCGAGTTCCTTGTTCCAAGAAGCTTATTTTAGATTGTAAAACTCGATGGAATTCTACACATGACATGTTGGAAATTGCTCTAGAATATAAAGATGTCTTTGTACGTTTGAAACAACGTGAGAGGGTAAATGTGAATTTGTCTACTGAAGAAGAGTGGATCATGGCAAAAGATATTTGTGGAAAGCTGGAACTCTTTAAAGAAGCCACAATTTTTTTCAGGTATGACGTATCCAACTGCAAATATTTTTTTCCCCAAAATGTGTGATCTTAAATTAGCATTGGATAAGTGGAAAAAGTCTAACAATGTGACAATTCGTAATATGGCGTTGGCTATGCTTGTGAAGTTTGATAAGTATTGAAAAGTTTGTTCTACTTTTTTAGCTATTGCTGTTATTTTTTATTCAAGGTATAAGATGAAGATTGTTGAGTGGTATTATCCTTTGATGTACCATAACTATGTTACGGAGATTGATAAATATTGGGCGTCTAGCAAGTGCACTAGGTCAGCAAGTAGACTTCAAGAGTCCAGATATCGATCCCACAGAGACCTCGATGAGAACTCAGTTTAAGCAAAGATTTTTCTACTAATTGAGGAAAAGAATTTTTGGTTTTGAGAACTGGAAAAACAAAGCAAAATTAAAATACTGGAAAAACTAATAGAGATGAGATGTTGGGGAAGAATGTCAATCCCTCCTAGTTGCTAACATCCAAAGTTCTGATTTTATAGCTCAAATACCCTTACCTTGACTTAGCTTTTGAAAACCTGGTTACCCATATACAGGAAATAACTTTCACCTAATCTCTGAACTCCATCACAATCCGAAAACATTCAAATCCTAGGTGCATAAATATAAAAGCTTGAAAATCAACTCTTATTCAGAACAAAAGTGTTTAACGAGTCAAATTACTTTTCACTAGTCTCCATCATAATCCGGAAACAACTAGTGAGAAAAATAAGTTGACTTTCACTCATTCTTTGAACTCCATCACAATCCGAAAACATTCAAATCCTAAGTGCATAAATATCAACTCTCTCATTCAGAACAAGGGTTACAAAAAGTTACATCACCTTTCCACTAGTCTCCATCACAATCCGGAAACAACTAGTTAGAAAAGCGAGTTGTTTTAGAAAACAAAGAATCATATGACTAACTCAAATCTCTACTGAACCTTAACTTCTCTATTCGAACCTCGTTAAACTTCAAATATCGATTCAGATTAGAAACAAGCAGTAAGCACAATTTCTAAACAAAAGCAAGATACTTTATTGTTGTAGAATTTAGAATTCAAACATATAACAAACTAGGAGTTCATGACTTCCCCAACAAAGAGAGACTACTCCATGCTAATAAAATAAACACTGAAAGAAGAATAAATTACAGCCATGAAAACAAGAAGAAAACAAAGTACAGAAAACCCCCTTTTGAGGACTGCCCTTCGCTTCAACTCCTCCTTGACTAAAATCTCTTCCTTCTTTCTCTCTCTCTCTCTCCACTCCTAACTAACTAAAAAACATGAATTTAACTAAAACTCGACCTAGAACTATATTTACAACCTAAGACTGGATCTACACTACAAAAATAGGATGCTTTGATCTCTGCCTCGGACCTCTATTTATAGTTGGGCTTCTGTCCAGAACTTGTAAATTGGTCTCTGCCTAGGGGTATGAATTATGCTTTCCCGACTTCAGAATTGGCTGAAATTACATACGAACCTTCCTTCTGTGGTCCTTGCCTTGTTCACGAAATTTGAGTTAATTCTGAGTTGGGAAACTTGAGATATTATCTTGAAAATTTGAACTACTTCTGCTACCAATTCCAGCATTGGGTCCACCACTTTGAAAATATAAAACTCCACAAACCCGACTTGGATTGGCCTGATTTTCTGTGTCATGATTCTCAATCCTCTCAGGAAGCTGTGGTCCAAATTTGGATCCAATTGGAAGTCAGAATCTTAAGATATGGCCTCTTCAATCTCGGACTTGTACTTTCCTTTTATGGCAGCAGTTTCCTTCTTTGTCTTGGACTTCTCTTCTTGACCTTTCAATGCACCTAGACTCTGGAAAATTTCCTTAAAACCTTCGTGGATACCTTCCTTAGTCATTTAGGACTCCTTCTCCCAAGTTTGGTCTTGATTGGTTGTCAGGATCCCGAGATTTTTGTAATTTACGTTTGTTGAGTCATCGACGCTATCGCGCCGAATTATTCTTTGTTTTGGCGCGGTCGCGCCACTCCTTAGACTTGTTGCCGACTTCTCGAAATAGCACTTTGGACTCCTTGTATGGAAACAGTGCGGCGCGGCAGCGTCAATGGTAGCGCCATCTTCATGGCGTGGTAGCGCCCTCGTGGGGCGCGGTCGTGCCATTTCACTTTCCCGAATTGTCTTCTTTGAGTCTTTGCTAGCCGTTGGGAATTTCTTGGATTTATTTGAATTTTTGCACATTTTCCCATGCACGGTCGCGTCGTTTCCTTTTTTGCCTCTTTTTGCTCATTTTTCCTTCATTTTCCCTCGGATTCCAGATTTTCTTCTTTTATCGGGTACCTGAGACACAAAACATGTATTTGAGTTATATTTGTCCCTTTCATGCTCATAATCAACTTAAATTAGGAATTTATGATCTATAATTCATGCATAAATAAGTGTCTTTTGGACACTTATCACAACCCCAAACCTAAACCTTTACTCGTCCTCGAGCAAAACTCTGAAATAAATACCAAATAGATCTGTAAAGACTAAGAAAAATTCAGTGATCCTCCCTTTTAAAGTTTTCAAGATAGATGATTCACTTCTTTCTTAATGATGGTTCTTCTTGCTTAGTGAATTTTCTTCAAAATTTTTCAAAGTTGTACATTCTCATACAAGTGATAAGTCTCAATTCAACTCCATAGGCCAAACCTTAGTCCACTCTCCACTAACCTGAAGGAATTCTCAATTCTGATCAATAGGTCTTTATGGGTTGTAATGAGGCAGGGGTAATGGGTATGATGAAAATTTTTTTGGTTATTTCTTTTGGGTTTTATTCTCCTCCTCATATCCATATTCCATTTTTCTGAGCATGAATCGGATTTGTGACTTTTCCTCCAAGCTCTTCCACCCCAAACTTATTCTTTTGCATTGATCCCTCATTTTTTCCTTTTCTCTTTTTTTTTCTTTCCCATTTATCTTTTTCTTTGGGTTTTGTCCAGAGTCTAGCTTACCTTGCCGGTTGACTCAGAGTCCCTAAGCTTGCTGAGGCCCGAGACCCGGTGCACACACGAGGTGGCCTTTCCCTTAACTAACCCACAACCTTTTCTTTCTTTTTCTTTGCCTTTATTTGGAGTCCAGCTTTCCTTGTCGGTTGACTCAGAGACTCTAAGCTTGTTGAGGCCCGAGTCCCGGTGCACACACAAGGTGGCCTTTCTCCTACTCAGCCCAAAATTCTCTTTTTTCTCTCTCTTGCTCCTTCTTCCCCTTTACAAAGAAATGTTTCTATACCCTTCATCCATCCCTCCTTATAACTTCAAAATCTTTATCCATGCTCATTCAAACAGAAAACTTCCATAATTTGGAGAATCATGGGTAAGGAAGAAACAAGTTTATTTATCACTAAGGCCGGTTCATGTAGCATGGGACATTGAAACAAAACAGGGATCTTTTCGGCTCAAAAAGTTTGACAAAAGGTGATGCAACTTGTGCATTGAAATGGGTGGCTTTGAAAAAGGCTCAAACGATTTTTAAACAGGTGCCTAAATCACCTCAGAATTTTGAAAACCTTTCTCTGTTTTACCTCATGTTTTCCTCAGGTTGGTTCTAGTGATTGAAATCAACTTGCTCACTTGTACTTTGTTTTCAAAAACTGTTTTTAAAGAAAAATTCTCATCCATTCAAGACTAAGCATCTGAACTAAAATATTTTTCAGAAAGTGAATCATGCTATTCATATGCTCAGGGATTTGCACTGGTATTTTTCAAAGTCTCTATTGGATTTTCTGGTGAAGTTTTGAAAAAAATAGTGCTTTCATATCCATGCATGAAAAGTATCCCACCCCAAACTTAAATTTTTTTCAAATCCCCTTAAAATTGCATGAAGAGTATCCCACCCCAAACTTAAAAACATGCTTTGTCCTCAAAGCAGCAGTAAACATAGGGGTGATAGAGATACTTCCCTGACTTTCTGGTTGGATTGAGGTTGGATGGATCTCCCTTGGTGGCTCTTGCATTCATTCTCATGGGTTACTGATAAAAATTTGCATGATTTTCAGCAATTAAAAATGAAAATTGACTAGAAGTGTCTCTCAGGCATAAAATGTATGTTAAGAAGAATACCTGCAGTGGAGGTTGTGTTGCCTCACCTTTGTAGTGACTGTTTTTTTCTCAAGGCAGTGGCGCGGCCGCGCCAGAATTTGGCGCGGGCACGCCGACTAATTTCAACAATTCTGCAGATCTTGAATGATATTTTCAATTTTTCCACTTTGGACAGGTTAGTATCAGTGACAGGCAGATTTAGAGTCATTTTTCACATATTTTCATTGGAAGAATTATTAAAAGCATGCTTTGAGGCAAATCAATGAGAGGAAAAATCATAATTTCATTAATATGAATGGAGATTGAGTGCATATTAATAAAATTGCATTAAATCACACTCTCAAACATAAGCACACACAAAAGCAAGCTCAAACATGAGTTTCAACAAGGAAAAGTTTAAAAGAAGTTTCTACTCGTCTTTTTCCTTTTCATCTTCTTCTTCCATTTTCCAGTTTTGAGTTTTTAATTTTTTTGTGTTTTTCTGTGTTATGAAAGCTGTAAGTTTTTAATCTAACCCTATTCCAATCCTAGGTCTATGCAAAGAAATCAAAATTTTATTCGAATTTAGAGAAGTCCTGAAAATTTTGAAAAGAACTATCCTAACCTACTCAAAAAAAATTCCAGAAAATTCAAAAATTCCTACTCCTATTTTTACACTACCTACTGATCCATGTGACCTGATCCACCAGGATCGAATGGAAACTGGAACCATCCATGCTTGAGGGTGTTTTTGTCTTTGGAATGTGTTGCATGGTGATTCAATCTTTTGAGTAAAGAGCTGGTCAGTCTTTCTATTTTCTGATTGGCTTTTAACTTGTTTTGCTTGTTCACTTTTAGCCAACTTTTCTTCACACTACCCAGACCTAACAAAATTTTTATTTCAACTTTTGTGGGTGGTTTATAGGGCTGGATGACGAAGAAATCTATATCTAATGAGAGGAAAGAATGTTCATTAACCTTGGTGTCCTCTATCCTAACTTCTTTATGCTCTTCATGGGGTTTTTCTTCTTGTTCTACCCCATACCCTTCTTTCTCTTTTTCATCTTCTTCTTTTTCCTCCATGATCTTTTCACCCTCATCCTCTTGAAATTCCTGGAACTCACAACAACTCTCAGTTCTCTCCGTTGTATCTTCCTCTATGTGTTCTGCAGTGACACATAAATTAAGACACGAAGTGCTAGCTGGATTCATCCATTCAGGTTCATCATCATCAGATAGCTCATGAAAACATGTTTCAACCTTCATACTTTTGATCAATTCATGCTTTGGCTGATTTTCTAGATTAAAACAAGAAGAGCTAGCTGTATATATCCATTCAGAATTGCTAGATAACGTACCTTGGTTCCTACCTGATATAGCATTGGCAAGCTGTCCCATTTGTATTTCTAGATTTCTGATTGATGCCTCTTGAGTTTTTAGGGATGCCTCTTGAATCTTCAGTGATGCTTCTTGAGCTTGAAACCTGGAATTAGTCAGAGCATCTCTTTTTTCTTGATTTTCCAGGAACTTTAAAAACATATCCTCAAGTCTGGCTCTTTGTGAGTCATCAATGGTTTCTAAACTAAGTTGTTCATCAGGTGGATCTAACATAGTATCTATTTGGGCAGAATAGTTATCCATAAGAGTGGTCAACCTAGGCCAGTCTTCTTGAGGCTGAGGGGGATATGTATGTTGAGAAAAAGAATCACTAAACATAGGAGGGTGATCATACATGAACCTAGACAACTGCCCGTGTGGCAAATTGTCCTGTCAATCATTCTCAAAATATGGATTTACATTTTTCTTAGAGAAATAATTATCATGCTCTGCTTCATAGAAACTTTTAGGTTCATTATCAATAAAAGAACATGATATATTAGAATCATACCTCCATGAATCATGATTGGAAGATGCATATGGTTGGGGAAATTCTGAATACGAGTTAGGATATGGACTTATCTCATTCTGCACGTCTTTCCATCTCTCATCTGTGTGTTTGAAGTTATACCATTCCATTAAAGCTCACAAGCCACAGATCATGGTTACCTGAGTGCTCTTTTCGGTTCCGGATCAATTTCAGCAAGTGGCTCTCCACTGATTCTGGTTTCATGCACTGATCTGAAATAACCTGAAAAGATAGAATAAAAATTTTAATCTCAATCAACAAATCAAAATTTACTTAAACTTACTCTCAATTCAATGGTCCCCGGCAACGGCGCCAAAAACTTGTTGGGTGTCTAGCAAGTGCACTAGGTCAGCAAGTAATATAGACTTCAAGAGTCCAGATATCGATCCCACAGAGACCTTGATGAGAACTCAGTTTAAGCAAAGATTTTTCTACTCATTGAGGAAAGGAATTCTTAGTTTTGAGAACTGGAAAAACAAAGCAGAATTAAACTACTGGAAAAACTAATAGAGATGAGATGTTGGGGAAGAATGTCAATCCCTCCTAGTTGCTAACATCCAAAGTTCTGATTTTATAGCTCAAATACCCTTACCTTGACTTAGCTTTTGAAAACCTGGTTACCCATATACAGGAAATAACTTTCACCTAATCTCTGAACACCATCACAATCCGGAAACATTCAAATCCTAGGTGCATAAATATAAAAGCTTGAAGATCAACTCTTATTCAGAACAAAAGTGTTTAACGAGTCAAATTACTTTCCACTAGTCTCCATCACAATCCAGAAACAACTAGTGAGAAAAATAAGTTGACTTTCACTCATTCTTTGAACTCCATCACAATCCAGAAACATTCAAATTCTAAGTGCATAAATATCAACTCTTTCATTCAGAACAAGGGTTATAAAAAGTCACATCACCTTTCCACTAGTCTCCATCACAATCCGGAAACAACTAGTTAGAAAAACGAATTGTTTTAGAAAACAAAGAATCATATGACTAACCCAAATCTCTACTGAACCTTAACTTCTCTATTAGAACCTCTTTAAACTTCAAATATCGATTCGGATTAGAAACAAGCAGTAAGCACAATTTCTAAACAAAAGCAAGATACTTTATTGCTGTAGAATTCAGAATTCAAACATATAACAAACTAGGAGTTCATGACTTCCCCAACAGAGAGAGACTACTCCATGCTAATAAAACAAACACTGAAAGAAGAATAAATTACAGCCATGAAAACAAGAAGAAAACAAAGTACAGAAAACCCCCTTTTGAGGACTGCCCTTCGCTTCAACTCCTCCTTGACTGAAATCTCTTCCTTCTTTCTCTCTCTCTCTCTCCACTCCTAACTAACTAAAAAATATGAATTTAACTAAAACTCGACCTAGAACTATATTTACAACCTAAGACTGGATCTACACTACAAAAACAGGATGCTTTGCTCTCTGCCTCGGAGCTCTATTTATAGCTGGGCTTCTGTCCAGAACTTGTAAATTGGTCTATGTCCAGGGCATTGAATTATGCTTTCTCGACCTCAGAATTGGCTTAAATTACATACGAACCTTCTTTCTGTGGTCCTTGCCTTGCTCACGAAATTTGAGTTCATTCTGAGTTGGGAAACTTGAGATATTATCTTGAGAAGTTGAACTGTTTCTGCTACCAATTCCAGCACTGGGTCCACCACTTTGAAAATATAAAACTCCACAAACCCGACTTGGATTGGCCTGATTTTCTGTGTCATGATTCTCAATCCTTTCAGGAAGCTGTGGTCCAAATTTGGATCCAATTGGAAGTCGGAATCTCCAGATATGGCCTCTTCAATCTCGGACTTGTACTTTCCTTTTATGGCAGCAGTTTCCTTCTTTGTCTTGGACTTCTCTTCTTGACCTTTCAATGCACCTAGACTCTGGAAAATTTCCTTAAAACCTTTGTGGATACCTTCCTTAGTCATTTAAGACTCCTTCTCCCAAGTTTGGGCTTGATTGGTTGTTAGGATCCCGAGATTTCCGTAATTTACGTTTGCTAAGTCATCGGCGCGATCGCACCGAATTGTTCTTTGTTTTGGCGCGGTCGCGCCGCTCCTTAGATTTGTTGCCGACTTCTCGAAATAGCGCTTTAGACTCCTTGTATGGAAACAGTGCGGCGCGGCAGTGCCAATGGTAGCGTCATCTTCATGGCACGGTAGCGCCATCTTCATGGCACGGTAGCGCCCTCGCGGGGCGCGGTCGCGCCATTTCACTTTCCCGAATTGTCTTCTTTGAGTCTTTGCTAGCCGTTGGGAATTTCTTGGATTTATTTGAATTTTTGCACATTTTCCCAGCGCGGTCGCGCCGTTCCCTGTTTTGGCTCTTTTTGCTCCTTTTTCCTTCATTTTCCGTCAGAATCCAGATTTTCTTCTTTTATCGGGTATCTGGGACACAAAACATGTATTTGAGTTATATTTGTCCCTTTCTTGCTCATAATCAACTCAAATTAGGAATTTATGATCAATAATTCATGCATAAATAAGTGTCTTTTGGACACTTATCAATAAAGTTAAAGAAGCAATTTATGGGCTTCTAAAGGATTACCAACAAAACGTGAAAATAATTTTTGGATTAGGATCAGCCTCAAAACGTGAAAATAATTTTTCAGCATTTGATTCTTTTGTGATGACTAGCCAAGGAGCCACATCATTGAAGACTGAGCTAGATTATTATTTGAAAGAATTTCTGACTCCAAGGCATGTTAATCTTGATGTTTTGGAATTTTAGAAGAATATTGGAGTTGTTACCCCACTTTACCCAAAGTTGCTAGGGATATATTAGTTGTTCCTATATCAACTATAGCATCTGAGTCGGCTTTTAGTACTGGAGGGAGGACTATTAGTGATTATTGTAGCCGACTTAAACCAGAAACAGTGGAAGCATTGATATGCACACGAGATTGGATATCGGCAGAGCTAGAAGGTAAATATTTCAAATTTAAATTGATGCACTTTTATTAACTCTTTTACAAGTAAATTGACTTATGATATTTCTATATAGCTAGTTCTAGTACAACAACAAAGGAAATAGAAAAATGTATTACTGATGAATCTGAAGAAGATGAGGATAATTAGTTTGAAAGTTGCTCTTTTTATATGTTATTTCTATTTGCTTCTCTTGTATTATTGGTTTATATATATATATTTTTTTTTGTAGGTTTTGTGAGATGTTTCTTTCCTAAGGAGCCATATGTGATGAAGTTGAAAGAGGATAATGCATTTGGTTTGCTGTATGATTTGGATTAAGTTTGAAATGTAGTTTATTTAATTTAATTATGTAAGACTTAGCTTGTTGGTTGTATTAGTTTGAAGTGGGAACTTGTTTGAAAATGTAATTTGTTTAATCTATGGATTTGGATGTACTTAGTGATTGGTTTGATATTTTATTATGTTAATGAATTTTATGTTTGACACTATGTTTAGGTATTTATATGTTTACAAGTTTATTACATTTATTTTTAAATTTTTTTATATTTTTAATTTTTTAATATTAAACATGTCATAGTGGGGAGGGGCGGAGCGGGTTTTCGCGGGTTTGGGGCGGGGACGGGTTCACAATGCAAACCCGTGGGGCAGGTTTTTGTGGGGATGGGTTTCCCCGAATTTTCACGAAGCGGGGGACTGGTTTCCAAAACCCGCCCTACCCTCGCCCTGCCACCCCTAGTTGGGGATAAGTATCAGTCATTTAACGAAAATCAAAGGGTAAAAGAAAATTCAAATAATTAAGAAAAAAAAATATTTTTTTTATTTTATTTAATTCAGATAAATATTTTTTATAAAAAAACTTAATTATAAGCTAAAATCACAATATACATGTCTACATGTATGCTGAATATAAAATATTTTATTATTAAAATTTAAAATTTTTCAACAAAATTATGTAAAAGTAAAAGTGGTGAAACTTACTCAATTTCATACTTCAAAATTTTCAGATATTTTAAGCTAATTGAATCGTCTGAGTTGATACATAATCTTTGAAGGATAAATTCTCCCTTATTTGGTAATAAAAATAGGTAAAAAGTATAGGCGAAACATGCGAAATTGACTCAATTTTATACGCCTAAAATTTTACCTTAAAGTTTCTTGTAAGTTAAGAGTAATTAATATTTTAAGCTAATTATCCCATATCGGGCTTTAAAGTTTTCTCCAAAACTAAAACAAAGAGTGCAGGTTGTTTTGGCCTGTTTATATATATTTCTCAGGTAATTAATGACATTGTTATACAGGCTGTCATAGGAAACAAGTCTCACACAAATTAAGAAGGCTTTCACAAGAGTTTCCACACTCTCTCTCAAGTCTCAAGAGCTTCAGCTCTTTTTCACTTGACCTATCTTCCCCCCTATGAGAAACCGACCTGAAAAGTCGGTTCATATCTTCTCTGGATTCCTGATGATTGCTCTACTCCAGAAAATTCTGGAGTCGGTTTGGCTTTTAAAACTCTCTCCTTCTCTCCATCAATCTCAATTAATGCACATCAATGGAGGTTAAGGATCTGCCGGCCGGAGGATATCTTGTTCCGAGTCCTTTATTGCCTTCCTAATCTATCTGAGCGGAGGTTAAGAGTCGTTTCCAAGACATTGCGGGATCTGGTTATCAAAGCTGCTTCTTCGAGTACAGCTCCTTTCAGGTATTTAGATTCTGGTTTCGCCGTCTAAGAATATCGTTACGATCACATGCATGATCACGCTGTATCGCTTGGATAACAAAGGCGTTCTCACCTGCCGAGAGTACTTCGGTGTCTCTCAATTAAAGCAAAGTAGATCGTGTATAATGTTGATGGGTTCCTGCAATGGCGTCCTCTTCTTCTGTAATGTTGTTTATCCATCACAGGGTTGCCTTCTTCTTTGGAGTGGCTTCTTTGGAGTGGCTTCTTTGGAGTGGCTTCTTTGGAGTGGCTTCTTTGGAGTGGCTTCTTTGGAGTGGCTTCTTTGGAGTGGCTTATTTGGAGTGGCTTCTTTGGAGTGGCTTCTTTGGAGTGGCTTCTTTGGAGTGGCTTCTTTGGAGTGGCTTCTTTGGAGTGGCTTCTTTGGAGTGGCTTCTTTGGAGTGACTTTTTGTTCCGTTTATGTTGAGAAGTTTTTTTAATAATATATAAAAAAAATATATTTACACTAATGACACTATTTAAAACTTATTTTTAAAAATGTCATATTCAACCTTTGACCAAGGTTGACCACCTTAGTCAAAGGTACGTTCAATGCCGCCTACATAAAAAAATAAGTAAAGGCGGCTTCGAAAAACCGCCACTTAAGGAGAGAGTGAGGCGGCTTTTAGATGCCGCTTCACCCAACACTTAGAAATTTTTGGGTTAAGGTACTTCGATTCTCGGAAAGAGGCAAAGGCGGCATCGAAATGCCGCCTACTCTTAAGATAGACGGCATCGTGATGTCGCCACAACGGCAATTTTTCTTCGGAGGCGGCATTTTTATGCCGCCTTTACCCTTTAATGTATTTTTTTCCAAATTTTTTTTAGTTTTCTCTTTAACCTATTTTTCAACCTGTAAGTAAACCTGTTAACAACATATTCATATTCCAAATATGGTTGATGACTAAATAAATGTAAGTTGTTATCATACACATCTGTAATGAAAAACTATATAAAATATATGTAAAATATATAATATATAAACATGAATACATAAAGAACAATGATAAGCAACAAACATAATGTAAAAATACAATCATAAGGCAGAACTAGGCTCTGGTGCACCAATCGCCTTTTTCTGCCTTCTAATATAAATCCTCCAGATGGGAGGGTGACGGCTGGGCTCATGCTCTGGGGGCTGCTCTGGGGGCTGCTCAGGGGGCTAGTCGGGCTCTGGCTCTAGTGTCTGGTCATGTGGAATATCGGTCACCGTAGGCTCCAGTGCTTGCACGAGGCCCCCGTGGTGCTCTATCTCCGGTTGGCTCGACCACGTGAGAAGGGGGACGAGTTCAGATGTTTGTGTTCTTCGTGGAGGATGAGATTTTTGGAGTTCTTAGGTTGCCCCGAGTGAAGAATACTATTGAAGTACCGAAAGCCGTCGTATGGGAGTCGGAGGAAGGCCTTAAGTAGGGCAAAATCTGTAAAATTAAGAGGAGGATTATGCGTCTGGGTTCTTCATCATCCTCACGATCAGTTGTTCGGTGTTAAAGATGATCAATATGATCAATGTGATAATATTGTCGGTCTCTAGTACTGATCGGAATAAATGAATAATAATGGTTGGAGATTGACCTTCAGAATCTCCCCTGAAACATTGATTGAGAAGGTAATTAGTCCAGTAATAATTACAAAATCTTGTTTCTATGATCATGAGATCAGACCGGAGCTGCCATTGACGTACAGGTCGTTTAAATGAGTTACCGGACCCAAATCAAAGGAGAAGAGAAAAAATCAGAATGAAGAACAACACCTTGCGGGGCCTCCGAGAAATCGAATAGAATTATATCTAAATTAAGAGCTACCGATGATGATCAAGCACCATGAACAAATACTTAAAAATATAAAAAAAAATATTATTCCATTCTATTTTTGCATTAAACCTTAATTAATAAATACTTTAAAATATTAAAAAAAAATAAAGTTACACCTATAAATTTTTCTGAAAAAGTCAGCGAATTTAATTTGGTTGTTGACTCTAAATTCCACCTTCGGTGGGACATGGGACGTGGGAACAGGACTAAACTAGAAATTCAGTTACTTGCAGAAAGCAATTTCTTCCGAAAGAATTTTCTGACGGAAATAATTTTCCTGAAAATTTCGGGCGGAATTAATTTTCTTGTCAGCATTCTTCCCGGATTTGGTCCAGTAGGACGCTTCGCGTCGACAACAGTAGCCGGAAAAATCCGTTGACTCCGTTTAACAAATCGTCGAGTCCGTCGGACATCTCCTCCGTGGCCCGCTCCAGTTCTCTGACGCAGCCCCGTAGATTACTCTCCGTCTTCGTCGCAGCATCCTTATCGTCTTCCCTTCCGATCACGTCCGAAACCGATCTCAGACGGTCATTCAGCGCCTCTATTTCGTCAACGACAACCCTTTTATCTCCGGCTAGACGCCGCCTGATCTGACCCAGAACCGCCGACTGCAACCGGTTAAACTCCGCCGCCCAGGAGAAGCAGGACAAGTACTCGCCGGGAATGGGCACGGGCGTCGCCGCCGCTGATCCTTCCACAACCGCCAAGACGACTCCGAGCACTAACGCCGTCACGGCCTGGACCGCGTACAGCACCCGCCCCACGACGTTCCCCGCCTCCGAAGCTTCTTCGAGAACGGACGACGACGTTCCCCACCCCCGCCGCCGCCGCCGCCTCTCCTTCTCGCTCCGTCCACCGAGGCACTCCCCGGCGTCGACGATGCAGTCCCGCGCTCGGCGGAGATCCTCCGGCGAGTGGGACCCGCTGATTAGTATCCGGGTCGCGAAACGGACCAAGAGACGCCCCCGCATGAAGCTCTCGATATCGGACGAGACGGAGTTGCAGACATCCAACGCCTCGACGCTCGCGTCCATGTACCACGTCAGGGACGACGAATATTTATCGACATCGGACGAGGCGGAGTTCTCGACCACCGCCACGGCGTCGGCCTGCGTGGCCGCGAGCAAGTGGACGGCGCGAGCGAGCCACGCGAAGGAGACGGAGGGGGGGTCGAGCGCCCTGAGGCGCCGAAGAAGATTATAGTCGAAAGAGCGGGAGAGGAGGGAGGGGTACTCTTTGGTGGAAGACCGCGGGCGGCTCTTCCGTTTTCCCGCGGCGGCGGCAGCGGACCGGAGGGGGGACAGTACTGGAGTACTACTGAAATAGGAAGCTTCGGCCGGCGACATCGGAGAGGAGTGCAAAATGGAAAATTAGCACCGAGAGAGACTGAAACGGCAACTTACGGGAAGAAGGAGAGAAGCGTGTGCATGGATTTAAAGGAGGAAAGAGGAGAAGGTAGTGGCGTGTAACGGCGAAACAGCTGATGATGGGAGCAGGAAGCAGGGCGATCACTTCTTTTTCTATTGACGTGAACACCCACGTAACCTCCCCGTATTCACCCATACTGCCATTAGCACATCATCTAAATAAATAAACGTATTAAACTTTATAATTCTTGTATTATAGTATTACAACAATGTTTTAAAAACTGAACCTTATACCTTATACCTTATATTATCTATATATTTTGTATATATTATGCCTTATATTTGTATCAATGTAAACTTTTTATAGGCCATAAAAACAGAAATAATTCTTATACAGTTGTAATATAACCTACTGATAATTATTTTTATTAGGTATATATACATTTATTAGATGAAGATGATATTAAGTTTACGTAACAAAAAACGAAATTAAGCACTGAGGTAGTGTGGTAAATAAGCTCAAGAACGGGTCGAGGTTCCAGAGAATTAGGAGAAGCAAAAACAGTATGGCATCTCTCTTAGTGTCGTCTACACGCTTGTGCACTGCTCAAAGAGTCGTTTTTTGTCGCTTTTTACTTCCTTCAACACCACGTATGTTCCGGTCCGCGAACCGCCCGGCGAGCACGCGGAAACGTCAGCCCCGGGAATCGGACCGGCGAAGAAAGCCGGGCGGCAAGCAATTCCGGCAAACGCTCCCATCTCTAATCCCCTAAAAAACGGGACAAGGGTTTCTCCCAGACCGACCGATCCGCCTCTTCTTATTTAAAAAGCCGGCCCGGTTCGGGACGGTTATTTGACCCTTTGACCTTCGTCCCCGCCGTGTCGCCGGTCGCCTCCCCCTGCTCTACTCCTCACGGCTTTGATTCTCCCTTGATCTTCCTGTCGTCACGCATGATGCAAAGTGATGGAATTTCTTCGGGTTCGAAGGAATTTCCGAGTCGGACGGAGTCGTCCCGTTGTGGGCAAAGCTTAACCGTCCGAGACGGGAATCGTTTCGGAATAACCACATATCGGGATCGGAGTTGCAGGCTTGCAGGAATTCGGGCATGGAGGTTATTGGGATTGGGTGGGTGTGAGTAAAAGCTCATCTACCTAACCGAGTATGGACCACTGTAGATGCTTCGCTTAGTCCGATTTTTTTTGTTTCGTTTTCCTTTCAATGGAGTTTCAGAGTACCAAAATGACAGCCAAACAAGAAGCCACCCAACTCTTACCAGCACTACATCACACGAACTGTGTGTCTGTACGAGTTTATAAGAGCCAAAATATCAACGAGGGAGAAGCGGCGCATCTTCTCCTTCTTCGCTTCTTCCCTTCCGTCTCTCGCTTGCTTGAGGATGGAAGGTCGAGTACGGCAGAGGGGAGTTCCGTTTCTGGTGGTGCTGTTTCTGGGTGTCGTCTTCATGGACCCATTTGGGATGGGTCCTCTCGGCGGCAGGGACTATCGGCCGGTGAAGCACACCACGGCGCCTTACAAGCAGGTGATGGAGGCGTGGCCGTGGGACGAGCAGAGCCGGCTGAAGATGGGGAAACTGGAGTTCGTCGACGAGGTCTACGGACCAGAGTCGATCGAGTTTGACCTTGAAGGAAGAGGACCCTATACGGGGTTGGCAGACGGACGTGTTGTGAGATGGATGGGTGAGAGTCTCGGGTGGGAGACGTTCGCCATTGTCACTGCAAACTGGTAAGTGTTAGTTCAGATTACTCCTTGAAAACAGAGAAGATGATCAGATCTCTGATCTCCTTCCAATGAAACTGACAAGATGTAATGTAATAATTACCGAATGCAAGGTCGGAGAAAATGTGTGCCAATGGAATCGATTCCACGAAGTCCAAGCAATCCAAGTACGAGCAACAGTGTGGTCGTCCTCTCGGACTCAGGTTCGACAGAGCGACTGGAGATCTTTACATTGCAGATGCATATTACGGTCTCTTGGTTGTGGGTTCCAAGGGGGGCATTGCTACCCCTCTGTCTACCCATGTAGGGGGCAAGCCTATACTCTTTGCAAATGACCTGGATATTCATCGGAATGGCTCCATATTCTTCACTGACACCAGCACAAGACACAACAGACTGTAGGTTCTGGACTAAAATACTTTTGTGAGAGATATAATGTGGTCCATCTTCGGATGTTTATACGTGGCAACTGATTCTGTACCAGGAACCACTTCTTTATATTGCTGGAAGGAGAATCAACAGGAAGACTACTGAGATATGACCCTTCTTCCAAAACTACTCATGTTGTTCTGGAGGGTTTGGCATTTGCAAATGGAGTTCAGATCTCCAGAGATCAAACATTCCTGCTTTTCACAGAGACCACCAATTGCAGGTAACTACCTTTGTTTGCAGTAGAGTTCATTTTCACTATAAGCTGAGTTCATTGTTTTGCAATATGTTTCAGGGTAATGAGGCTCTGGCTGGAGGGTCCCCGGACTGGAGAGGTCGAGGTTTTTGCAAACTTGCCAGGATTTCCAGATAACATCAGGTTGAATGGGAGGGACGAGTTTTGGGTTGCTATTGACTGCTGTCGAACCCCTGCGATGGAGATCCTCTCCCACAATCCATGGATAAAAAACATCTACTTCAGATTGCCTCTGAGAATGAGTTTTTTGGCAAGAATGACAGGGATGAAGATGTACACGGTAATCTCTCTCTTTAATGAGAAGGGCGAGGTTGTGGAGACACTTGAAGACCGGAATGGCGATGTTATGAAACTAGTCAGTGAGGTTAAGGAGGTGGATGGGAAGCTATGGATTGGAACAGTTGCTCATAACCACATTGCCACTTTCCCATACACCTGAAACTTCTTAATCTGAAACTGAAGGTTACCTTTGAAATTTGCATGCTAACTCTACAAAATGTACCTCAAAATGAGATTCTCTGATTGAAGAAAGACACATTGCTTAGCTTACTCCAAGAAAACAGTCACACAAGTAAAAGAAATGTTCTCCCTCTTCTAGGACACTTTTCACCCTCTTTTGCAACAGTTCTACTTTATTCAATTTTATTGCATATCCAAACTGATCAACAAATGGCATGTGTCAAGTTCACAGTTCAAGACTTTCAGTTGTGAGTTGAGTCTGTTTAAAACCAAATAGATATCTTTTAAGTGGGCATTAATGGACAAATCAAAGGCATTGAATTCATGAACGATACTGTTAACTTCGATCCAGCTGCATCCCGGAGTTTTCTCCACTCCCTTCCCCTTCATTAGCTTCCTCATGGAGGCAGCTTCTTCCCACTTCTGGGACATGGAGTACAGGTTTGCTAGAAGGGCATATCTCCCACTGCGACGGGGCTGCAATTTGATCAAATGTTTCCCAATGCGTTCCCCCAGCTCAAAATCCTTATGGATCATACAGGCACCAAACAGTGCACCCCAGATGCCAGGTTCTGGCTCAATTGGCATGCCTTCTATCAGACTCAATGCTTCCTCTAGACGCCCTGAACGCCCCAGAAGATCAACCATACAACCGTAGTGCTCCATCTTTGGCTCAATTCCATAAACACTGCTCATACTGTAAAAGTAGCTCCTCCCTTGATCTACAAGCCCACCGTGAGAACATGCACAGAGGACTCCTGTGAAGGTGACTGCATTTGGCTGGACACCTGAACTCAACATGGTTGAGAAGAGATCCAAGGACCTTTTACCGTGTCCATGCATTGCCAGCCCAGTGATCATGGCAGTCCAGGGGTAGACATCCTTCCTAGGTAAAGCTTTAAAGATCATGAATGACTCTGATATGGATCCGCATTTTGCATACATGTCTATCAACGATGTTCCTAGTGACATATTCAATTCTAAGTTGCTCTCAACTGCATAGGCATGGAGTAGTCGCCCTTGTTCCAGTGCCCCCATTTGGGAGCAAGCTCCAAGAACACTTACTAATGTAGCTTCATTAGGCTTTACTTCTGATTTGAAGAGCATGTTTTGGAAAACTGATAACGCCTCCTTTGACCTACTACTCTGTACATAACCTTCAATCAGTGCACTCCAACAAACAACATTCCTGTGGGGAATCTCATCGAACACCTTCCGGGCGTCGTCGCAGAGTCCACATTTTGCATACATATCAATGAGAGCGCTGCCCAGGTAAACATCCCAGTTCACCTTTCCCCGCGCAAGGTAAAGCCCATGCACGCATTTGCCAAACGAAACGTCGGCAACCGTTGCAATTGCAGAAAGAACGACTGCAATGGTCACGCCATCGGGCTCAACTCCCGACGATCTCATCCCTAAGAAGAGCTTCAAACTATCCAGAGCTCGTCCATTCTTGACGCACCCATCAATGATGGCCGTCCAAGTGATTGAATCTCTCTCCGTGATTTCGTAAAACACCCGGAACGCAAAATCCAGCTCGCCGCCATTCCCGTACGCCGAAACCAAAGCATTCTCTACAAACGGATCAGAGTCAAACCCAAATTTCACCGTTTGAGCATGAATTTGAGTCTGGTTTCCACTTTTTATCTTAGAAGAAGCCTTGAGAAGTAAAGGGTAGGTGTGTTTGTCAGGAGTAACTCCCTGCCGCCTCATTTTAGAAAAGTAAAAGAAGGAACTTTCAGGTCGGGAACCGATAATCAATCCTCGCAATATGGAGTTGTACACGACGATGTTGGGTGTTTCGTTTCCTTCCAGAATAAGAGATGGCTGGTTCTTTCCCAGAGAGACGGCATCTTGGGCCACTCCATTGGAGATGAACAGGCACGGTATCTTCTTGACATGATTGATGATTCTTGATCTGGGTGAAAGGGCCGACTCGTATAAACTGCGGAACCTTCTGCTCGAGGCTCCCACGAGCATGAAAATCGAATTTACTAGATAAGTTCAAATTGAATCCGTCCAGGAGCTCGCTGTTCAAACTTCACATCATTTCCTTGAGAATTTCAGACTCCATTATCCTCTTTTAGCCTCTCTGTCCCCTCTAAACACACTGGCTCAAAATAATGGCTCGTGGGACGAAGATTGCAGACATCATTGACAAGGCTTATCAGTTCTGTCTTCCGCTAATAAATTACAATTTTGAAACGGCTTCGTCTCACAAATGGAATGGGAATCAGAGGCACCAAATGACCAAATTGAGTCCCCAAATTACGACAAGAATCAATCAATCCCTATTATAGCGACCAAACGCACTGAAACATGATTAAATTAAGTTGCTTAAGCAGAAAACAACACGGCATCTGCGGCTTCGTTCCAGATGCATGCATGAGTCATGACAGAATCAGAATCAAGTTTTCGCTCATTTGTGTAAGTTTCTCTTCCCTGTTTTAAGGTGGCGACAGAACTAAAGCCGGAAAACATGATATTTTCTGTATTTAATCAAGCTGCTGCCTGAAAGAACATGGGGCGGGTAGGTTGATGCTGACCCACTGTTCGTTTCAGTCTGGTCCAGTGTTGTGGCCCTAAACAAGCTTTGTTGAGGTCCAGCAACGGAGTTTGCTAGTTTATCTGAGCCGGGTTATTTACCTGTCCATTGTTTAATGGGGGAACATAGGGTCCCATGAGATTAAAGAGAGACCCACATAAAGGTGGGGGGAGACGAAGACCCATGCTATTTCTCCTGTGAAAAAGAGAAGTCTGGCACCAACTACAGATCCAAACCATCTCCACCAACCTTACCTTCTCTTATGCTCTGAATAAATGCCCCTATTTACATCCAGAAAAATTACAGGCATCCCAAATTCCCAAAGAAAGAAAATACAAACTTCAGTAAGTTTCGAACATACAATCTTTCCGTAACATGATGAAGTTCAAGAACATGTACTATGTGGATCAGGAGATTGAGTCTGCTAGCACAGGCGGGGTAGGGACCTGTGATTTGTAGGGCTGCTAATCACCTTGTTCTTCACCATCTTGGTCATCTGCCCTTTCATCTGTCTGCACACCTTCTCCAGCTCTATCACCCTCGACTGCATCCTCTCCAAATTCATCCTCATTTCTTCTTTCTCATCCAGTGGTAGCATCTCCCTCTCCTCCCCGTCGTGATGAGGCACTGACATGGCGGGTTGAACTTTGGACTGCTGTGAGGCCAGGGCTTGAATGGCTACTCTGGGTGGAATTCTGGGGTTCTTGGCCAAATCTTTACAGGATTCAAGTGTGAGCTTCTCGTAGTTTAGACATCTGAATAGTCTCGATCTTTCCTCAAAACTCAAGCACGGGTGGGACTGAAACATGGAGCAATACAAAATTAATCTGTATGAAGATCTAACCCATCCAGGTTTTTCATCACATCTTGACTAAACTCATAGAGAAAGGCCAGTTTGGAAAGAAAACCTCTGTTCCAGTTGAAATCAATACAATAAGGAAGGATTAATTCTGATTAGAAGTTATCAGTCCTATACTTTCATTTGCATAAATAAGGGGAAGTATCATACTATTGTTTCTCTCACCCAGAAACCAAAATCAGCAATTCTACAGAGTTTCCACAAAAGCAGTCCTGTAAGACTCTGAAGAATGAGAGGGAAATGGATTTCTATGGATTTACCTCCAGATAAATGTCTATGGCTCTGTAGACCCCATCATAGCAATCTCTGGCAGAGTCTGGCAGGCTCTCTGCTACAGCAAGAAACTTAGAAACCTTGAGACTTGGATCAGGAGAGATTTCTCCCATATATTTGTCAATCAGCCAACCAACCTTTTTCAATCTCTGAAAAGACATGCTATCAAGTTCGTTAACGAACACCCTCAGCAATCTCAGCACCAGATTGACATCATACACAGACCCATCATGTCCTGAGACAAGCAAATCATCCAAGGAAGCGGTATCAAGCATCAGACCCATCAATCTCTCCAATTGCGCCTTGCAATCTTTGCTGAGACCGAAACCAGAGACCACTCTCAGAACCTGGAACAGAGCTCTGCAAGTGAAAGCTGCTTCACCGTTTAAAATCACTCCATGAACAGCAGTGTCTGCAAGACTGCCGTATTCGCCTCTTGAAGTAATATTCTGTCTTTGGCCTTTTGTTTTGAGATACAGAAGGAGAAATCTGGTCACATCGAGCCTGTTATTCTGGGTACCGCAAGCGCCCATGGTCTTGAGGACTCGCTCGATGATCTTCGGTGGGAAGATAATCAAATCCTCGAACCACCAAGCTTTGGTGGGCGAGCTCTTTGCGCTGTCCGGCGTCTTTGTCGAGGAGGAGAATCTGAAGGCAGAGATTGTATCAGGTGAAGATGAGGAAGAGGACGAAGAGGGCGTCAAGGGAACATCAGAATTGGCACGGATTTTATCGAGGAGAGCGAAGATAAGCTTCTGTAGCAGACCAGACGATTCGGCACGAACAAGGAAAGATTCACAGGCTTTCATCGCAGTCAGGATATCATTCCAAGTCCAATACAAAAGGCCGTCGAGAAAGGTCTCTGTTTGATGCAAGAGGTTGCAGCTCGACATTTCCTCAGTCATCTCGAGGAACACCGCAGCACATTGGAGAACCGAGACATTCGCCGGGCTCAACGCTATTTTCCCATCACCGTAACAAAATCTCATCACAAGCTCAAACCCAATTGAGCCACCCGGAAACCCATTGATCCTGATTTCCATATCTCCATCCATGGCCCCCTTCTGGGTCGTCTTCTTTTCTTGCTTAATCATCTTCCTCATCCTTCCAGAGAAAGTTGAAACAACTGTCTGCAACGAAACGAAAAAAGGAAACAACCCATTAAATGATCGAAGAAAGCACAACCATGAACAATCAAATATCAGCAATGGAGGCCTTGCTCACCTGACTAACAAGGAAGGTGTGCTGTTCATCGACATGAACTTTCAGATCACAGGGTTCTTGCATGTTCGTGCGTGTGAGTGTGTCTCTGTGGTAGAGAGGAGGATAGATGCCAATAGCAGAAAGCAGAAAGACATTGTTGCATTTATATATATGCCTCAATCAGGGTATTCGATGATGGGATTATTATTTCCCCAATCAGCTCCATGGCTTTATCTACCTACCTGCCATTTCCCTCTTCTTTATACACTTCTACTCATAAATTTAATCTACCAGTAGCTGACAAGGCCTGGAAGTCAAGAACCCTCCGTCTAGATTTTTGTAATTCTCTTGTCACGTACACAGTTCCTTGTCCTCAATGACTGGAGACTTACAGGAACTGTTGCTTCCCCTGCATGTGAGAGAGAAGGGGAGAAAGCCAAGTTGCGTCAATAAAATAAAGCAAAAACCATCTTAGAAAAGACAGCAGAATGAAAATCAGACAGAATCACCGGCCATTTCTATGTTTTAATAAGGAAGCAGAATGTAGTTACAGTATTCCTGTGTTGCGATATTGCAATATTGCAAGTTGTTGCCCTGTGGGACTTCCAACGCTGGAAAGAGCATCTGCTGCTTCAATACGGAACGAAGAAGACAAGATTGCCCCATTACTCAACGTAACAAAGCAATCAAACCAGGTCAAATTTACAGCAAAAGAGAGGGTTATCGTTCTAGATTTCGAAGCCTTTCTGGGTTTGATAAGATGGGTCTCTCTTCTCACTTTACCGCAAACAATCAAAACCCTTGTGAGCAAACAGGATGAAGCTGCTTCTGCATTGAAATCAAAGCATTCTGTGGTTTCTCCAAATCATGAAGACAGGACAGATGAGAAAATTGACAGAGAAAGGGAGAGGGAGAGAAACGTTAGTGTCAAGGTTCAGAACCCGTGAAACTCGTTGACCTATATAAATTCCAGCACCCGGAAATGGAGGGTAAAGAGAGTAGTAAAAAGAGCACAACCAGAAGCTTTTCTGAGATTTGGAATACAGAAAATCACTGTGAGAAACAAGAGCATCCACTATTTTCATAACATATCAGTTTTGCTCCACATAAATAGTTACCCAACATAAGACAAATGCATATGAAATTACAGACAAAATTATAATTCTTCGAAAATGTTGGAATAAATTAAAAAAATTATGTTATTATACCTGTCGGATAGATTAAAATGAATGAAATGAATAATAATAATAATAATAATAATTTTCGCCTACCATTTATTGTTGCGAATAGCATTTTGGAACCTAAGGGATGGGTCCATGCATGGTACAAATTAATGAATGATGGAGGAGCAAACTCAAGAAGCTTCAAAGATTCCATAATGTGTGTTCATGTGATGGAAAAATTAGCTTATATGGCATCAGAGTGTTTGTTCTTTCTGGGAAAATTGTAACAAAGGACACGAAATCTAGGGGAAAGAATTCTTCTTGTCTCCTATAGAAATAGTTAAAAGGTAGACTCACCACCTACATTTGCATGCAATTAATTAAAAATGTCAGGCACCCCACCAAGGTCCAAGACCCTACTCTTCCACTAATTAAGGTGTTCTTAATTAACGTCACTAGCAACATTACCTTACCTTATATGTACATGCATGTAGGCCTACATAAGAGAGCTTGTTACACAAACTTATTTATTTTCATTCATATATATTTACAAAAAATGCCTGATCTTTTTCTTGAAAATTAATTTACGTATTGAGAAACTTTATATATATATATATATATATATATATATAGAGAGAGAGAGAGAGAGAGAGATTGTTGAGATGTGTCTTGAATTTTAGGTGTATTTTCGACTTATCGTTGTCGATGACAATTCATCTGGAGCAAAGTTGATCATGAATTTTTCAGAGGTTTGTGTGTAGATTAGATTCGGACTATGTGGCCACAATTAAAGGAAACCCTACTCATTCTGACTCCTTTACACACTTTCTACATAGTGAAAGCATTTCTATCTCTTCTCGCCGTGGAGTACACTATACCGGGTGCCGAACCATGTAAATTGCTTGTGTTCGTTCATTCATTTATCCAGTGAATTTGTGATTTTCTTAACATATATATATATATATATATATATATATGTGTGTGTGTGTGTGTGTGTGAGAGAGAGAGAGAGAGAGAGAGAGAAAGAGAGAGAGAGAGAGAGAATTTGATATAGATTATGTGACAGAAAGGGAGGGGGGAGAAGGAAAGGGAGGTGATGGATAAGAGGTATATATTGATTAAATGATTCAATGATTCTCATAGGTTCCCCTTGGGTTCGGCTACTGAGAATTGAAAAGCCAATTTGGACATGCACCTCCATGCTTTGTCTCCACCCCGGCCCCTTCACAGAATTTAATTCATGTCACAATATTCTCGGACAAAATTTCTGCATGGACTCACTCACTCACGGAAGAGACGGCCGCCGTAGAGCATGCATGCAAGGAGAGGTAAAGAATATTATATATGCATGTACCTTATCGGGCCTTTTGTTTCCTCCTTCACGTGAATCCCCACCACCCTTAATATATTATGCAAATTGTAATTATCAGTACCATCTCCTGTATTTTATATTTTCTAATATTAATATTATCTGTAATCTGTTCCATGCATTAATCTTTCTTGGACTCAAAACAGAGCCAAACCCCCACTTTTCCAACCATGTTTTTGTTGGAGCCTTCTGTGTCCATTAATTTCTCCTACCATATATATATATATACTAGCTGCATTCCCCCGTGCATGAAAGATTGTAGATTAATGAACCCCTTGTTAACCTCAAATAATTAACGTATCTTTCCTGTGGCTACTGGTAACTTGTAACCTTCATGTGTTATACATATATAAACTAACTTGGAACTTGGAAGCTGATCATAAACAAGCTACAAGAGGATGGAGAAGGGACCCATTCCGAGTTTGAAGGTTATATATGTACTACATGTTATCACCTTGCCCTTGGATCGAGTAGGCCCGGGGGACGCATTGGAAGCAATGCTAAACTCAAAAAGCGCCGCTTTTCAAACCGGGAGTTTTATTTTTTTCCCTCGTGTGCAGGGCGTGCCCCTATTGCTTGATCCGGGCCCTTAGAATACAGATGATGTGTTCATTTGTGTGATAGACAAAGTGGCATGCTCTAAAGGCACAACATGTGTCTCATGTTGTCACTTTTTTATCATGTGTATGATGAATATATGCTAAAAATATACCAGATATTGCATATGCAGAAAGCTTCTGTCAAATAAATTTTAAATCCCCTAATGATAGTTGACTAATGCTGGATTAGAAATTTTGAATAGCTTGTTTACATTAATGATGAAAAAGTGAAATGTATTATTGTAGCGGATTTTTGCTGTAGTCGGCTACAATTAATGCTGTGGTATTTTGGACCCAATTGTAGTATTTTGACTCCATTTGTAGTATTTGAACCCTAGTTGTAGTATTTTTACCCTAGTTGTAATATTTTGCTCTCAATTGGGTTATCAGGTGTAGCTAGCTATAACCACTGTTTTAAAAATCGAACCGGACCGGCCGGTCCAACCAGGTTGAACCAGAACCGGAGGCCAATCTGGTTCTTATTGACTCGCCCCGGTTCTCTGTAATCAACATTAATTTTATTTTTTTACCTATAGAAATATAACATATTTATAAAGTATAGAGGATAATATTCAATGATTGAACCATTGGTCCAACCCGGTCTAACCAGGTTCGGTTCGGTTTTTTAAACATTGGCTATAACCATAAATTAAGTATTTTGGGGTCAAATATAGTATTTTAAAAGACCCCAAAATATTATATTTGGGGTCAAAATAGCACGGCTACACTAGGTGTTGCGTGCGCTGGGGTTTGGCTTCCCTGGGCTCTGCCTTGAGCGTAGCAAACCCGAAAGAAGTGCTAACGCCTCTCGGTTGTTAGCACTTTACAAAGTTCAAACAGATTCAAAGGCCCGGTCGATTGCCGAGTCCGTGGACAAGGCCCATCTTCTCATGGGCCTTATATAGGTGTCCCTTCGCCGGACTACCCGAGTCCAGTTGCCCTTTCCTTTCCCGCCTTAAATCCGTCGGGCCAAAAGACTCGCTTCGCCACTTTCAGTCCCATTTCGTGACATTTTCACCTGCGTACAATTGCAGATGGCTACGTCGAGAACCCTCAATGAGTTCTTCCAACCGGCGAAGAGATTGAAATCCGTTGCAGCTTCCGAGGCATTGATGTCGAAGCCCTTGATTCCTTCCGCCTCCATGTCCTCGCCCGCTAATAAGGGCGGTGACTGTGGCGGAGTCGATTCGAGTATCACGGCTGAGCAGAAACGTAGAGCTGATTTCAACAAGGCGCTCGCCGTTGCCAGGAGAAACCTCAGAATGTGCACCGAAAAGGTGTCCAAGTCCAGATGTACGTGATCTTTATGTTTTTGTGTTTTTTTTTAGCTGTGTTTATGGCAGCGCATTTGGTTTTCCTCTCTTCGTTGAAGCCTTCGGAGTGGGAGTAAACGGCGTTTATTTATTTAATTTTTTTTGGCGACGGTGGCGCAGCGGAAGGAGAGAACTATGTCAAACTGGAGGAACTTTTAGTGGAGAACACGTGGCTGGATTTGCTTCCCGGGGAGCTTAAGAAGCCTTACGCGAGGAATCTGTGTCAGTTTGTTGAAAGGGAGATGCAGGGAAGTGTCAAAATTTATCCACCGCAGTTCCTGATATTCAATGCACTTAATTCAACCCCCTTCAGCCGGGTGAAGGTTGTCATTATCGGTCAGGTATATTTAACTTTCCAAAACTAATGTGATGTTCCCCTCATTCTATGTTTTAGACTTTTTATTTTAATGAAAAAAGTTTATATTAAATAATAACTGTTTCAAAGTGTGAAACTCCGAGGGCTTGATCAACTTATTTCTTTTAGGATCCGTACCATGGTCCGGGACAAGCAATGGGTCTTTCCTTCTCGGTACCTGAAGGAGTCAAGATTCCTTCTAGCCTGGTTAACATATTTAAAGAGATTCATAAGGACGTGGGCTGCTCTATACCGTCTCATGGGAATTTAGAACGTTGGGCTGTGCAGGTAAGCAGTTATAGAAGTCAAACGTGTGAATCTTATTTTGAACGTAAGTAAGTGTTTTCAGCTACTTTGGCTATTTCGTATCTTCGAGTGGACAACTTCTACTTCCATGGAGCTCATTGTGTTGCACATACATCATTTATAGTTCCTATTCGTTAGTGTGGTAGTGACTTTAGAGAGATTGATTAATCTAAGTGTCAGGTTTGGAAAATCTCAAGCATCATTGTAATCAGAGACTCTTGGCTGATATAAGATGCTTTGATATTTTTATCATTTCTTCATTGCTTACTACTTTCCAGTTTTAAATCGAAGCCTGCCACTTCAAATGTTCTATTGATGTTAAGGTCACACATTTGCTATTCAAAAGAAAATGTTAAAGCCACTGTTTTTGTAAGTCATTATGCTGTGACATATACACTGCATGTCCTTGACTGTCTTTAAATTTCTTGTATTCCGGTAAAAGATTTCTCCTAACTCATTGATTATCTATCTAGTTCTTTTAGAAGGTGTTACTTTGTCAAACTTGTTTTCAGTCAATTACCTTTTGCAACACGATTATTTGAGAAATATTTCTTCTTTCTGCAGGGAGTTCTTCTTCTCAATACTGTGCTTACTGGTATGCAACTCATTTTCCTATTGCAAGCCATGTCAACGAAGCTTACTTGTTATTACTGACTTCAGAAAATCTTATTAATGAATTATCTTAGTTTTAATATTAAAGAGTTCTTAATGAGTGGAATGATTTTTCAGGCCTTGTGCTCTGTAGTTAAAATCATATTGCATGATTTCCATATTTACTTAACAACGTTCTAACATGGTTAGTGTTTATGGTGAACAACCAATGTTTCCAGACGCACGAGTATTATTCTACTGCTTTCCTTTTAAAAGAAGTTGTTCCAAGAAAATAATTGTGTCTGTAATACGATGCTGCTTTCTTTTATGTGATGGTGAGAATACTGCATTTGTTACATGTTTAACTTATTTTGTTTGTTTTTCACTTTTACAGTGAGACATCATCAACCAAACTCCCATGCTAAAAAGGGATGGGAGACGTTCACTGATGCCATTATTCAAACAATTTCACAAAAGAAAACTGGACTTGTGTTCCTATTATGGGGTAATTTTGCACAACAGAAGGCAAAGTAAGTCAATTACAGCGTCTCTTTTGTGTTCATAAAATGGTTCACTAATATTAGGGTCTGGTATCTGCATTTTTCAGAGAGCATTTACTTTTTAAAAATACTCATGCTGCAGGTTGATTGATGAATCAAAGCACCACATACTTAAATCTGCTCATCCTTCTGGTTTATCTGCAAATAGGGGCTTTTTTGGATGCAGGTTTGTTTGCTGATAGGTTTTTCTTCTTAAGTTATTTAAGCCAGTATGTCACCATTACTTCTCCATTCTGTGTTGATGTTTTCAATTGTCCTTTCTGTCTACTTGCACCACTATCAACCAAAACTGTAAGACAATAAAAGTCAACAAAAGGATCGTACTTCCCTAGAATTCTTGGTTATTTGCTGCTACATATTTTTCTGCAGCTTTATGAAATCATATTAATATGCTTGTGGAGAGCACTTTGCTTTTTGTGTCTTCAAGGGAAATGTGGAAATTGCAGAAGGTTCTTGTCCTTGTTATGTTCTAACTTGCTTTTACAAATTCGTCTGGTGTGTATTTGCTTCTGACATAATTGAACCTGCTGTGTGACTCCTTGGTGGAAAGGTTTGATTCTTTTAAAGATTTTACCAATCTGAGTTTTTACTCATGAGTCAGACTTTTACTAGTATCCTGATGATTGTTTACGTGTCTAGTTTTAGTTCTTTCATGAAAAAATGTAATTATTTGATAAGTCAACCTCTGATTGTTGGTTTTTGATGCATTAAATGTCTCAAGATGGATCATGGTGGACGAAGGTATGACATGCATATGAAAGTTTTTTATACGCAGAATGAGACCTCCTTGCCAACTGTTAATGTAACTAAGCCCCTGGACTTGATTCAAATGGTACCCCTTCTTTTGCTTATATAAGTAAAGGACATCCGCTATATATGTTTACAAGTTGGTCTCTTCTATCATACTTGCGAGATGGGTTGCTGAAAATCCTCAGTTCATTACAGTATTGTTTTACTGGGTGCGAAGTATTCCCATTTTATGCCTTTGATTTTTCGTACTAGAATTTTTTTTTTTTTTTTTTTTTTTTTTTTTTTTTTTTTTTACTTAATCTTCTAGAAAAGCTTACTCTCGGCTAACTGTTATAGCATGTTAATGAGCAGAATCTTCACTTAGCTACCTTCTATCAGCTCATAGTTGTTTTTGGAAGCAGGCATTTTTCAAAGACTAACGAGATACTGGAAAGGATGGGGAGTTTGCCTATTGACTGGGGGCTTTAATCATTCTTCGTGCCGGCTTCTATGAGAACCTCCTCTCATTGTAAATGTGTAGATGCGTCTTTTGTCGTATGATATTAAGTATTTTGGCTTGTTCGGTCATGCACATGACAGCTTGTGCCTGCAGTCTGCTTTTGTAAAATAGACTTTAAAGTTTAAACCCCTGCAAGCGCGCTGGATGACTACTGTAATTCTAGTTAAAAATGGTTTGTGCAGGAAAGCTTCAAGGCCATGTCAATGGAAGCTCGTGTATTTACGGTAAGAATTGTCCATTCGTTGAGACCACCCCCTCGTCATTCAAGAGCCAGGCCTTGTTGCTCGGCTCTTTTCAAAATTTTGATTGGGTTTCCTCAATTAGATTAGCTTTTCCCTATTTCAGTAGTTCCAAGATTGAAAAGATTAATCCACCCCCGGCTCAACTTCCCACCTCCTTAACTTGGGACGTCCTCGGTAAGCATCAGAACCTAATCGTTCTTGGTAAGCAACAAAACCTAAATCGTTCTTGCTAAGCATCAAAACCATGACATGTTAACCGTAGTTTTCTTCGGGTTCTTTGCATTGAAGTTTTTAAATTAATTTTATCATGTTAGGCTTGGTAGGAGAATTAAAAAGAATTCAAAATTCTACCAGGAGGTGCTGTTAATTCTCAATCAATGGGTTAAATTACAAAGACAGTGGGAATTTAGTCTCTCCTAAATTTCGGGAGAAACTGAAGTTTTAACCCCATCGTTCCACTAAAATAATAAAATGAATTTTGTAGGACATTAATGTCTCCAATACTAAAGTCACTATAGACTAACCGCTAGTAAGGAAAAAGACGATTTATTTATTCATGTTGCAAAAACAATAAATCTCCTATTTTATGCCACAAAAAACCCTTGATTTTTAATTTACCCAACTACACAATAATTGGTGGTGAATAACATATTAGTCATAGTATATCAGTTAGAGTAATATGTTAATTGGCAGGTATAACATAGTTTTCTATTATAACTTAACTTCATAATTGTATACACCAAAATGTGATAAGCCCAAATACGGCGAGCCCAAACACCTACCAGTCCATTGGTCGATCATTATGGGTAGGTTCCATCAATTTTTGAAGTCATCTGTCGCATCCCATCGCTAGACCCATTCGTTTTGCCGCGTCATCAGTAAAGTCATCGTCCAGTCAGCAACAAGTTGTTGCGTCATCGCCACTCAGCAGCCAATCATCTTGCCAACCACCTTAGCAGTTAAACGACCAAGTCTGGTCGCCAACTGTAGAAGCCGAGAAAAATCACCGACGATCCTCATTCGATGGATCCAACAGAGGAGCGTCCAAGTCTTCCTCCCAACTCAACAACAGCACCAAAAAGGGGATCGTGATCCCAATTCCAAGGAAAGACCCTCAACAAATGGACAAAACCGGCTACAAATAGCCAGAAATGCTTTGTCGAAAGGGTTCAAAAATCCTTCCTCGGGAAACGCTCTCACGTACAGAGACTCTTTCGAGCCGAAGAAGTTAAGCAACTCGCAATTCGTCAAGATTCGCCAGTTCGACCGGAGCAGCTCTACACGTTCACCGACAACGTCAACAAGTCGATACACGCGGAACACAAACACTTTCGTCCGACCGACGAAACAGTCATCATTCGTGCACACTCGCTCCAAAACTCGGGTTTCGACGTCGACTCGCCAGAAGCCAAAACTTCATCAATTTACATGGAGATCGAATTAGAGGAAGATTAGGTGATTGTACTCGCATTCCTGATATTCAAATACAAAATTGTAACACATATTCTCTGTTATAAATTGATTTATTCGCTCGGTCGCGCCTCTTCGCGGACTGGCGGATTTTCGGTGAAACAGATTTGGCACTCCCGGTGGGATATTTCCTACCTTTCATCTCCTTCTCCGTTCAAAAAAAAAAAATCTCAGCCATGGCCAGCAACACCACCACCACCAACAATAACAAATACAACAACAACAAAGGCAAGCAATTTTCCAACTCGAGTTCTGCATATTCGCGCCCTGTCGCAAACGCAAGCTCGACTGCAGGAGCTCGCGGACCAGCGGCCGTCTCTCCGGCCAACATCCGTGTTTCGACATTTCCACCACTTGCCACTCGCCCAATGACCAGGGCCTTGGCCAGGAGCTTGTCCACCTGACAGGCTCCCTTCATGCAAAAAAAAATCTCAGCCATGGCCAGCAACGCCAACAACGACAACAACAACAACAACAACAACAACAAAGGCAAGCAAATTGCCAACTCGAGTTCTGCATATTCGCGCCCTGCCGCAAACACAAGCTCAACCGCAGGAGCTCGCGGACCAGCGGCCGTCTCTCCAGCCAACATCTGCGTTCCGATTTCTCCACCACCTGCCACTCGCCCAATGACCAGGACCTTGGCCAGGAGCTTGTCCACCGGACAAGCTCCCTTCATGCAAAAAAAAATCTCAGCCATCGCCAGCAACGCCAACAACAACAACAACAACAACAACAACAATAACAACAACAAAGGCAAGCAAATTGCCAACTCGAGTTCTGCATATTCGCGCCCTGCCGTAAACGCAAGCTCGACTGCAGGAGCTCGCGGACAAATGGTCGTCTCTCCAACCAACATCCGCGTTCCGACTTCTCCACCACCTGCCACTCGCCCAATGACCAGGGCCTTGGCGAGGAGCTTGTCCACCGTACATAATCCCTTCATGCGCGACGTGCGTCGTCCGAACGTCGTCTTCCTACCGCAAGCTACCGCGGCCTCCACCAAGCCAGCCACGGCCTCAGCCAGGCCGATTCCAGCAATGGCCAAGTCGACATACTTGCCCATCGCTGCTTCTCCTCCTCCTCGCAGCCCGACGGTCAGTCCGGCTCAGTCGGCACCACCTCGAAGGAGCTCCATTGTTCCAGCCATGGTGCAACACTATGAACAACATGGGGGCATGACTTCCTCCTCCGCCGCAAGGATGTATTCGTCGCCGGCTTCCGCCATACAGAAAGCGACGACCGAACACAAGTCTCCGATCGTGACTATCTCTCACGATCTCCTAGCCGCGCTCACTGTAGTGGCCGGTTCACCACCCATCCGCTCTCCTCACCTACAGACACTGGCGACATCCCCTGCTACTCTATCACCCATTTCACCTCGCCAAATCTCACCGGTGGCTGCTTCCGCAAGCCAGTCACCCACCAAAGCCACCTTCCACGCTCAACCAACAGCGCCCAGCTCTCCCGACCGGTCGCCCACAACAACCTCTCCACACCCAAAAACGCTGACGATTGTCTCCCCAATGCGGTCGCCAGCAACAAATTCACCACTTCAATCTGCGTCGGGGACAGCTCCGTCGACGTCGACCGTCAGGATGGCCGCAATGATGACATCGGCCAAAACAATAGAAGAGCAGCTTGTCGAAATGCAAGCTGCGCTTAAAGAATAGAGTGAACAGCTGCACATCAAAGACGCGCAACTTGCAGCTCGTGATCTTCAGATCGCAAGGATCATGGAGCGGCTCGAAATGGGCGCGCCCACGAATAGAACTGGCGGCGTTTCACAAGAGGTCGACCGAAATCGGGCGACTACCAGTGGTTCGGCCGAACCATTGCGAGAAGATCCTGCCTCTGATGACGAGCTGCTCCCCTTCGCACCGATTGCCATCCGCAGAAATCGAGTTGAAGCAGAACTGGCTGCCCTCACCTTGGACGTGGTCACTGAACTGATCAACCGTCGTGCGGAACAGTTGGGTGACATTAAGTTTGTCGCTTACTGGAGTCCCTATACCCAGAGGATCCAGAACATCCCGATGTCGCTCGGCTACCATCCTCCAAAATTCCAGCAGTTCAACGACGACGGGCACCCCAAACAGCACGTCGCCCATTTCATCGAACGTGCAACAACGTCGACACAGACGACGACTTGCTGGTCAAGCAGTTAGGCCGGTCGTTGAAAGGAAATGCCTTCGACTGGTACGTTGAGCTGCCCCAGGAGTCTATTGATAGCTGGGAGCAACTGGAGCGAGAATTTCTTAGCCGATTCTACAGCACTTGGCGTACAGTCACTCTGGTCGAAATTGCAAATCTGAAACATAAGAAGGGTGAGAAGGTCGTCGATTACATTAACCGGTGGAGGAACCTGAACCTCAATTGCAAAGAGAGCTCAAATTTATCCCTCGAAGAGGAAATTGAAATGTGCGCCCGAGGGATGCGGTGGGAGCTCCTGCTCTACATCCAGAGTTGGAGGCCGATAGACTTTCAAGAACTCGTGACCGAGGCCCACAACATGGAGAACCTCATGGAGGAGCGAGGAGAGGAAACTTCGTCGTCTCCTGACCCTCGCAAGAAAGGAAAGGCCGCCGCGACCGCACCTAAAGACACGAAGGAGAAAACAAAATCATCCTTCGCGACTGTAAACGAGTACAATGGGTGGACCGTAAAATACGCGTTCGATGTACAGTGTACAAAATAATTTGAGGGGTAATTTGGTAAATTTTAGGTGATTGTGTGGGGTACGACTTCTAGAACTTCTTTGATTCGATCTCCAAATAAGTACAAACGATATCCAATTTCGACACGAACAATCAACGTACGCCTTCTTCACGAACGATTGGAACGATCTTGAATTTCGCCGAGGCTTGACGGAAAATTTTGTATTCCGATTGGCTCAAGGCAATTTAATTGTGAGACAGCGGCAGGAATGCTTGTTGCTCTCTCAGATTTGGGTGATTTTGGGATTTTTGGAATTTGGCGTACGCTCTTGAGTTTTTGATCTTCGGTCTTTTGGCCCTATGTATGTCCTGAGCCTATGATTTTATAGGCTTATCTGAGCTTTAACGGTGTTGACCTGATTTGTTGGAGTGGTTGTAACTTATTTCGACCGCTTCAAGGCATTGTCTCCCTTGAAGAGTGGAGGAGTCGTCTTTGACCAAGGCGAGAGCAATGTGTAATCCTTATTCGGCCGACGTGGCCACATTGCATGATTTGTCGCCCATGTAAGCTGCTGATAGGGCGATTGCAATCTCGGCCGTTGATATGTTGAAGCTTGATCGATGGCTTAATTTCATCGATTTGACTGGGGTCGGTCTTTGACTTGTTGACCCGGGTCATACGGTGCTGATTTGGACCGTAATTGTTGGTTTTCACAAAATTGGTTCCTACAGATGCCCCCTTCAAAATGTGCACATCAAGTGTACGATTTGAGGATGTACACTAGGAATGTGTACATTTTGAATCACACAATTTATTTTTTATTTTTTTTATGGGCCCATTGGTAAGTGGGCTTGGGCCCAGTGCAGGTTTGAACTTACCTCGGGCTTGGGCCCGTTGCAGACATATTTTTGATGGGCTGGCTTACTTCAGATTTATTATTTGGGCCTGGTTATTTGGGCTTGAGCCTGGTCCGAGTCGAGCCAACCGGTCTAAGTCGTGTCAATCGGTTTGAGTCAAGAAGACTGCCTTGAGTCGGGCTGAGTTGTGTAGATTGAGTGAGGCCAGGTCGGGTTTGTATAACCAGTCCGGGTCGGGTCTGGTTGGTTGGTCCAGATCGATTCGGCTTGGTGACTTTTCTGCCTAGAGTTTTTGGGTCTAGAGGTCTTATAAATAGAACTTCGTTAAGTGTGCCAACCTTAATTGCTCTCGTTCCCCAAATTGGTTTTTGACGTTCTGACGTTTGCTTTCTGACGTTTCTCTGAACTTTTGTCCTTTTGCGTATTACTTCAATGTTGTGCTGTTATTTCGGTGGGAGGGTAATAATGAGATGGCAGTCTCTGTATAGCCATCTTCTCGGTTCGATGGAGTTAGAGCCATCGCTACCGAGAGGGGGCTTGCAGGCAGTCTTCTCCTCGTTCTCCTTCTGCCAACAAAATTTGTCATTCTTGCTGACTGGCGATGAATTTTTTGTTTCTTTCTGCTCTTGGCTTCTTCGGGGGAATTGAGGAGGCTCTTCTCAGTGGAACCCAGTTCGTTGGAACTCAGTCCATCGTTACTGTGGTTCCTCTGCTCAGACCTCTGATTTGCGCCCCGCCTTCGCTCCGAATTTCACCGCGATTTGAGCCTCATTTTCGGTTCGGATTTCACTGCGATTCGTTTATTCTCCGCGATTTTTTGCATCTTTGAGGCGATTGAGAAGCTCGATCTGGGGATGCCTAGTTCAATGGAGTTTTAGTCCATTGCTTACTTCGCTTTCTCTCTTTCCAGCTTCGATTTGGCTTCGGACGATGATTTTTTTTTTTTTTTTTTTTTTTTTCGTTTTTCTCTTTTTGTTGATATTTTGCGCCCCTCCGTTGCGGTCGTCGGTGGCATTTCTTTCATAGATGTCGTCGGCACCGGAGACAGGGGCGGAGCGGCCGTGGAGGGCGTCGTCGCTTCGTTTATCAGCGGCGGCGTCCTTCGCTTCGCTGAAACGGGACGAAGGAGACGAGCTACGGAGCCTCACCCTTGCGAGGCCCCGGCTTGACGGGTTGAAATCCCGGGTGCTCGGGATCCGAGTGCGGGATCCGGCTGAGTTGCCGGCCCTGGGAGCCAGAGTTTTAGGGTTCCGCATACGGGACCCGATTGTTGCGGGTATCGAAGTCGGATTTTTAGGGTTCCGATTACCGGCCCGACTGATGCGGTTTTGCGTGTCGGATGTGAGGTTCCGATTATCGGAACCGCTTTCGTCGTCTTCTTCGCTGAAACCCTAAACTCGATTTTTTCTGCGATTTCGCTTTTGCCTTTGCTGTACGGCTTCATCGTGTCGCGGGAATGTCGATCTTGGCGGCGTTTCTCGCCGGAATGATCGCCGGAAAGTTTCCCTTGTCGCTTTGATCAGACTTCGCTTAAAATTCCAGTTTTCTCCGCGGCTTTTTCGACGGTCGCCGGTGCCTCGGCTACTTCTCTGGTCGCCGGTGGCGTGGCGCGGCTACTTCTCTGGTCGTCGGTGGCGCGGCGAGGCGGTGCCTCCGCTGTTGGCGTCGCGGCGAGGTGGTGCCTCCGCTGCTGGCGTCGCGGCGAGGTGGTGTCTTTCGACGAGAGTGTGCAATCCCTAAGTCATGGGGACTTAGGGAAATTTTTTTTTTTTTGTTTGTTTCATTGAGTCGTGACTCGGGTCATGACTCGGGTCATGACTCGGGTAGTGACTCGTGTCATGACTCGGGTAGTGACTCGTGTCATGACTCGGGTAGTGACTCGGGTCATGACTCGGGTAGTGACTCGTGTCGACTTTTTTTTTTTTTTTTTTTAATTCGAAATTTAAGATAACTTAATGAAATGTATTTCCATTAAGTAACTTAACTCGAATTGAAAAATTTTAAAATGTAACTTACCGCATGACCTCGGCATCCCATCTGGGCCTTTGATTAGGCATGACCTCGACATTCTATTCGGGCCTTTGATTCTACGGGCCTTGGATTAGGCAAGACCTCGTCACCCAGCCTTTGATTAGGCAGAACCTCGACTCCCAGTCTTTGATTAGGCAGAACCTCGACTCCCAGCCTTCGATTAGGCAGAACCTCGACTCCGAGCCTTTGATTAGGCAGAACCTCGACTCCGAGCCTTTGATTAGGCGTAACCTCGACTCGAAGCCTTTGATTAGGCGAACCTCGATTCCGAGCCTTTGATTAGTCAGAACCTCGACTCCGAGCCTTTGATTAGGCAGAACCTCGACTCCGAGCCTTTGATTAGGCAGAACCTCGACTCTGAGCCTTTGATTAGGCAGAACCTCGACTCCGAGCCTTTGATTAGGCAGGCCTCGACATCCCATCCGGGCCTTTGATTAGGCAGGCCTCGACATCCCATCCGGGCCTTTGATGAGGCAGGCCTCGACGTCCCATCCGGGCCTTTGATGAGGCTGACCTCGGGCCTTTGATTAGGCAAGACCTCGCCCAAATTCAATTTTGCCTTAATTCCACTTTGGTGTAATGAAAATTAATACTTTAGCCTTAATTAAAAAATTAAGACTCAATTTAAGCCAACTTAGCCTTAATTAAAAACTAAGGACTTAAGCCAACTTAGCCATAATTAACAAATTAATTACTAAGCCAACTTAACCACACCGTGATTGTTGGCGGGGAGACTGTTTAGACTTTGGCCTTGTATATATGGAAGGCGACGCTTCTCACATGACCTATTGTCCGAGCGGGGAATCGATTTTTGGAGGTCACGCCGAGAAACCATCACCCCTCATGGACCCCTCATGGACCGCTCCCGTTCATGTGGATTTTTGAATAGACGATTGGCTATGGATGACTGTGTGTTCTTCCTGTCTTGCCCAGACTTTTGTGCTGCTCCAGGGTGCTTCATGGTTGGTGAATAGGCCCCCATTGCCGCGCATGTTTGAAGATGGGGTAGTTGAACGAACCCTTTATACCCCCGACACCGACTTTGGACACGCCGATCCCTTTCCTTTTCGAAAGTGGACCACTCGCTTATGGGTCGCTTCGTACCGCATTCTTCACAACGCGAGTCTTCTACGGCCTTTGGGGATCCCTTTTTTCAATACAGGTGGATACGCCGGTGGTCCGAGCTTTTCTTGACGCTGCGGTACCAAGACAAACACATTGGTCACATGCTAGGGCGAGCTTTCCATCACTCTAATGGATATGGATCGGATCTTCAGCTTGCCTATCTCCGGTCAGTTCTACGACGAGATTTCGCCCATGGTAACTGATTTTATGGATGTGTGGAGTTCGGATTTACCCTTTAGCTGTCGTTATCTGTTTCTGGCGTACCACCATCTCTGTCGGAGTTCAGAGTCCAATGTTTTATCCACAGCCGCTTGGGTCGAGTTTTGGTGCCGCACAGAGGACGATGTCGTTCCGGTCGATGATCCCTGGACAGCCTGGTATGCCCGTTATGGGAAAGATACGCCCCCTTACCGAGAGTACACGACCACAGAGCGCGATGTTTTTCACTTTCTCCATGTGACACCGGGTAAAGAGGACGAAGTCCACTTAGCAGCGCTTCTATCAGTTTGGTTATCCCGGTTTGTGTTCCGTTCACTCGACGACGAGATCTGACCCATGGTCTTTAAGGTGGCAAGTTATATGGCCACCGGGGTCCGTTTTGCTTTGGCTGGTCCCGCTTTGGCTTGCCTTTATAAAGGCTTGGGGCATGCGGCTGCTGGATGGCCATCGATGGCTTAGTGGCCTTACTTGTATTCCTGGCTGGCCGTCTACTTTCACACGCACGCGGAGGATCTTGAAGGAAGTCGTCGTCCAGGTATGATTTCTTTTGGGAACTGATAAGTGTCCAAAAGACACTTATATAGGCATGAATTATTGATCATAAATTCCTAATTTGAGTTGATTATGAGCTTAAAAATGACAAATATAACTCAAATATATGTTTTATGTCTGAGGTACTCGGTAGAAGAAGACAAATGGGATTTGGAGCTAAAACGGTGGAAAAATGAGCAAAAGAGGCCAAAAAGAAGAACGGTGCGACCGCGCCAAACAAATCCTCGAAAATTCAAATTAATGTGCAAAAATGTCCAACGACCTAACGGTCATGAAAGACAAAGGTTGGGGAATGTGAATGGGCGCGACCGCGCCACAGGAAGCGCCACCAGGCCACTGGAGGGCGCTACCGTGCCAAAGGGAGCTAAAAGCAGAAAGAGAAGTTGCCATCCGGGGACCAAGTAAATTCCCAAGGATTGGCGCGACCGCGCCATATCGCAGAAATGTTCGGCACGACCGCGCCAAGTGGTTTTCCAACTTAGACGGATATCGGGTTCCGTGGTGCGACCGCGCCGATGACTCAACAACAGAAAATACGAAAATCTCGGGAACCTGCAATCAAATCAAATCCAAACTTGGGAGATGGAGTCTCAGACGTCTAAGGAAGGTTCCCACGAAGAATTGTAGGTAAATTAATTAAGTCCAGATGCATTGAATGGTCCAAAAGAAGAAGTTAATTCAAAACAGGAATCTGCTGCCAATGGAAGGAGATAAATCAGAATTTTGTGAAGATCGAGAGAAGAATTTCACAATTCCAATTGAAGCCAAACTTGGAACGAAGCTTCCGTGTACTACAGAGGATCTTTTCACGAAATTTCAGGTCAATCCAAGCCAGGATTCTCGAAGTTACACATCTTCAAAGTGGTGGACCCGTGCAGAAGTTGGCAGTAGAAATCAGGCAACTTCCTTCCCTCATATCTCGAGTTTCCCAACTCAGAATTAATTCAAACTTCGTGAGCATGGAAAGGACTTCAAAAGGAAGGTCTTTATGTAATTTTAGCCAATTCTGAGGTCGGGAAAGGGTACTTCATACCCCTCGACAGAGAGCAATTTACATGGCATGGGCAGCAGAACAAGTATATAAGGAGGTCCGAGGCAAAGAGCAAGGCATCGAGTTTTTGTAGTGTAAATCCAGTTTTCCAGAGTTCTAATTCTTGTATTTAGTTTAATTTCGTGTTTTGTTAGTTAGTATTGAGTTGAGAGAAAGAGAGAGAGAAGTGATTGTAGCAAAGGCAGGAGAGGAGGCTAAGGACAATCCTCAAGAGGGGGTTTTCTTTACTTCTTTTCTTTTCATGCTCATGGCTGTAATTGAATTCTCTTTGTGTGTTTGTTTCATAAGTATGGAGTAGTCTCTCTTTGTTGGGGGAAAGTCATGAACTCCTAGTTGGTATTATGTTTGAATTCTGAATTTTTACAGCAATAAAGTACTCTGCCTTTGTTTTAGAATCTGAATTCATTACATGTTGCTAATCTAGATTTATATCTGAAGTTTAATGAGGTACGGATGAGAAGTTAAATTTCAGTACAGATTTGGGTTAGTTATGATTCCTTGTTTTATAAAATAACTCGCTTTTAAACTAGATTGTTCCGGTTTTGAAGGAGACTAGTGAAAGGTGATGTGACTTATTTAACTCTTATTCTGAATAAGAGAGAGTAAATCTTTAGGCTTTTATATTTATGCACTCAGAAATTGAATGTTTCGGTTGAGAAGGAGTTCAAAGAATGAGTGAAAGTTATTTCCTGTATATGGGTAACCAGGTTTTCAAAAGCTAAGTCAATGTAAAGGGTACTTGAGTTATAAAATCAGAATTATGTATATTTACAACTAGGAGGGATTGACATTCTTCCCCAACATCTCATCTCTATTAATTTTTTCAGAAGTTTAATTCTATTTTTTTTCAGTTTTCAAAACCAAAACCAAAAATTTCTTTTCCCTCAATCAAAAGAAAGATCTTTGCTTAAACTAAATCTCTCATCAAGGTCTCTGTGGGATCGATATTTGAACTTCCAAGTCTATATTACTTGCTGACCTAGTGCACTTGCTAGACACCCAACAAGTTTTTGGCGCCGTTGCCGGGGACCATTGAATTGAGAGTAAGTTTAAGTGAATTTTATTTTGTTGATTGAGATTAAAATTTTTTATTTTAACTTTTCAGGTTAAACCAGATTCATGCATGAAAGTCAGAATTAGTGGTGAGCCACTAGATGAACCCAATCTGGAGCTGGAAAGAGCACTCATATGAGAGGTGGAAAGATGTGCAGAAGGAGATAAGTCCATATCCTAACTCATATTTAGAATTTCCCTAACCATATGCATCTTCTAATCATGATTCATGGAGGTATGATTCTAATATATCATGTTCTTTTGTGGATAATGAACCTAATAGTTTTAATGAAGCAGAGCATGATAATTATTTCTCTAAGAAAAATGTAAATCCATATTTTGAGAATGATTGGCAGGACAATTTGCCACATGGGCAATTGTCCAGGTTCAGGTATGATCACCCTCCTATGTTTAGTGACTCTTCATATCATCATAAATATTCCCCTCAACCTCAAGAAGACTGGTCTAGGCTGACCACTCTAGTGGATAACTATTTTGCTAAAAAAGATACTATGTTAAATCCACGTGATGAACAACCTAGTTTAGAAACCATTGATAATTCACAAAGAGCCAGACTTGAGGATATGTTTTTAAAGTTTCTAGAAAATCAAGAAAAACAAGATGCTCAAACTGAAGCTAGGCTTGACATTCAAGAAGCTGCCATCAGAAATCTGGGACTACGAATAGGACAGATGGCCACTGTCATATTAGGTATGAACCAAGCTATTTTTGAATGGATGTATACAGCTAGCTCTTCTTGTTTTAATCTAGAAAGTCAGCGAAAGCATGAATTGATCAACAGTATGAATGCTGAACTATGTTTTCATGAGCTATCTGATGATGATGAACCTGAATGGATGAATACAGCTAGCACTTCTTGTCTTAATTTATGTGTTACTGCAGAACACATAGAAGAAGATACAACGGAGAGAGCTAAGAGTTGTTGTGAATTTCAGGAATTTCAGGAGGGAGAAGATGAGAAGATCATGGAGGAAAAAGAAGAAGATGAAAAAGAGAAAGAAGGGGATGGGGTAGAACAAGAAGAGAAACCCCTGAAGAGCATAAAGAAGTTAGGATAGAGGACACCAAGGATAATGAACATTCTTTCCTCTCCTTAGACATTGATTTCTTCATTATCCAACCCTATAAACCACCCAAAAAGTTGAAATTAAAATTTTATTGGGTCTGGGTAGTATGAAGAAAAGTTGGCAAAAAATAAATGAGCAAAACAAGTTAAAAGCCAACCAGAAAAGAGAAAGAGTGACCAGCTCTTTACTCGAAAGTTTGAATCACCATGCACCTCATTCCAAAGTCAAAAACACCCTCAAGCATGGATGGTTCTAGTTCCCGTTCGATCCTGGTGGATCAGATCATAGGGATCAGTAGGTAGTGTAAATAATAGGAGTAGGAGTTTCTGAATTTGCTGGAATTTTTTTTTTTTTTTTTTTTTTGAGTTGGTTAGGATAGTTTTTTTTAAAAAAAAATTTAGGACTTGTTTAAATTTGAATGAGATTTTGATTTCTTTACATAGACCTAGGATATAGGAATAGGGTTAGATTAAAAATTTACAACTTTTAAAAAACCAGAAAAACACAAAAAAATTAAGAACTCAAAACTGGAAAAAGGAAGAAGAATAGGAACTTTTAGCTTTTGCTAGTTCTTTTATATTTTTTTTTTCTTTCTGAAATATTTTGTATGAGCTTGCTTTGTGTGTGATTTTATCTGAGAGTGTGATTCAATGCAATTTTATTAATATGTACTCAATCTCCATTCATATTAATGAAATTATGCTTTTTCTCTCAAATTTGTCTCAAAGCATGCTTTTCATAAGTCCTCCAATGAAAATGTGAAAAAATGACTCTGCATCTGCTTATCACTGATACAAACCTGTCCAAAGTGGAAATATTGAAAATTGCATTCAGAATCTGAAGATTTCCTAGGATTCAACGGCGCGACCGCGCCACACGCCATTTGGTATAATGAAATTTGGCCACTACAGAGGTGCGGCAACAGAACCTCCACTGCAGGTATTCTTCTTAACATACATTTTATGCCTGAGAGACACTTTTAGTCACTTTTCATTTTCAATTGCTCAAAATCATGCAAATTTTTATCACTAACCCATGAGAGCAAAATGCAAGAGCCACCAAGGGAGATCCATCCAACCTCCACCCACCCAGAAAGTCAGGGAAGTAACTCTCTCACTCCTATGTTTACTGCTGCTTTGAGGACAAAGCATGTTTTTAAGTTTGGGGTGAGATACTCTTCATGCAATTTTAAGGGGATTTAAAAAATTTTAAGTTTGGGGTGGGATACTTTTCATGCATGGATCTGAAAACTCTATTTTTTTCAAAAACTTCACCAGAAAATCCAATAGAGACTTTGAAAAATACCAGTGAAAACCCCTGATCATATGAATAACATGATTCACTTTCTGGAAAAATATATTAGTTCAGATGCTTAGTCTTGAATGGATGAGAATTTTTTTTTTTTAAAAAAAAATAGTTTTCGAAAACAAAGTACAAGTGAGCAAGTTGATTTCAAACACTAGAATTAACCTGAAGAAAACTTGAGACGAAACAGAGAAAGGTTTTCAAAATTCTGATATGATTTAGGCACCTGTTTAAAAATTGTTTGAGCCTTTTTCAAAGCCACCCATTGAAATGCACAAGTTGCATCACCTTTTGTCAAACCTCTTGGGCCGAAAAGATCCTTGTTTTGTTTCAATGTCCCATGCTACATGAACCAGCCTTAGTGATAATTAAGCTTGTTTCTTACTGACCCTTGATTCTCCAAATTATTGAAGTGTTCTGTTTGAATGAGCATGGATAAAGATTTTGAAGTTATAAGGAGGGATGGATGAAGGGTACAAAAATATTTCTTTGTAAAGGGGAAGAAGAAACAAGAGAGAGAAAAAAGAGAGTTCTGGGCTGAGTAGGAGAAAGGCCACCTTGTGTGTGCACCGGGACTCGGGCCTCAGCAAGCTTAGAGTCTCTGAGTCAACCGGCAAGGTAAGCTGGACTCCAAACAAAGCCAATGAAAAAAAAAGAAAAGGTTGAGGGTGAGTTAAGGGAAAGGCCACCTCGTGTGTGCACCGGGTCTCGGGCCTCAGCAAGCTTAGGGACTCTGAGTCAACCGGCAAGGTAAGCTAGACTCTGGACAAAGCCCAAAGAAAAAGATACATGGGAAGAAGAAGAAAAGAAAATGAGGAAAAAAGAAAAAAATGAGGGATCAATGCAAAAGAATAAGTTTGGGGTAGAAGAGCTTGGAGGAAAAATCACAAATTCAATTCATGCTCAGGAAAATGGAAAATGGATATGAGGAGAAGAATAAAACCCAAAAGAAAAACCAAAAATCTTCATCATACCCATTACCCATGCCTCATTACAACCCATAAAGACCTATTGATCAGAATTGAGAATTCCTTCAGGTTAGTGGAGAGTGGACTGATGGTTAGCTTATGGAGTTGAATTGAGACTTCTCACTTGTATGGGCATGTTCATCTTTAAAAAATTTGAAGAAAATTCGAAATCCGTTTTGACTAAGCAAGAAGAACCATCATTAGGAAAGGAGTGAATCATCTAATTCGAAACTCAAGTAGGGGGGATCACTTAATTTTTTTTAAGTCTTTACAGATTTATCTGGAATTTGTTTCAGAGTTTTGCTCGAGGACGAGCAAACGTTTAAGTTTGGGGTTGTGATAAGTGTCCCAAAAGACACTTATATAGGTATGAATTATTGATCATAAATTCCTAATTTGAGTTGATTATGAGCTTAAAAGTGACAAATATAACTCAAATACATGTTTTATGTCTGAGGTACCCGGTAGAAGAAGACAAATGGGATTTGGAGCTAAAACGGTGGAAAAATGAGCAAAAGAGGCCAAAAAGAAGAACGGCGCGACCGCGCCGATTCTGGCGTGACCGCACCAAACAAATCCTCGAAAATTCAAATTAATGTGCAAAAATGTCCAACGACCTAACGGTCATGAAAGACAAAGGTTGGGGAATGTGAATGGGCCGACCGCGCCACAGGAAGCGCCACCGGGCCACTGGAGGGCGCTATCGCGCAAAAGGGAGCTAAAAGCAGAAAGAGAAGTTGCCATCCGGGGACCAAGTAAATTCCCAAGGACTGGCGCGACCGCGCCATATCGCAGAAATGTTCGGCGCGACCGTGCCAAGTGGTTTCCCAACTTAGACGGATATCGGGTTCGGTGGCGCGACCGCGCCACAATTCGGCGCGGCCGCGCCGATGACTCTGCAGCAGAAAATACGAAAATCTCGGGAACCTGCAATCAAATCAAATCCAAACTTGGGAGATGGAGTCTCAGACGTCTAAGGAAGGTTCCCACGAAGAATTGTAGGTAAATTAATTAGTTCAGATGCATTGAATGGTCCAAAAGAAGAAGTTAATTCAAAACAGGAATCTGCTGCCAATAGAAGGAGATAAATCAGAATTTTGTGAAGATCAGAGAAGGAATTTCACAATTCCAATTGAAGCCAAACTTGGAACGAAGCGTCCAGGTACTACAGAGGATCTTTTCACGAAATTTTAGGTCAATCCAAGCCAGGATTCTCGAGTTACACATCTTCAAAGTGGTGGACCCGTGCAGAAGTTGGCAGCAGAAATCAGGCAACTTCTTTCCCTCATATCTCGAGTTTCCCAACTCAGAATTAATTCAAACTTCGTGAGCATCGAAAGGACTTCAAAAGGAAGGTCTTTATGTAATTTTAGCCAATTCTGAGGTCGGGAAAGGGTACTTCATACCCCTGGACAGAGAGCAATTTACATGACATGGACAGCAGAACAAGTATATAAGGAGGTCCGAGGCAAGAGCAAGGCATCGAGTTTTTGTAGTGTAAATCCAATTTTCCAGAGTTCTAATTCTTGTATTTAGTTTAATTTCGTGTTTTGTTAGTTAGTATTGAGTTGAGAGAAAGAGAGAGAGAAGAGATTGTAGCAAAGGCAGGAGAGGAGGCTAAGGACAGTCCTCAAGAAGGGGATTTTCTTAACTTCTTTTCTTTTCATGCTCATGGCTGTAATTGAATTCTCTTTGTGTGTTTGTTTCATAAGTATGGAGTAATCTCTCTTTGTTTGGGGAAAGTCATGAACTCCTAGTTGGTATTATGTTTGAATTCTGAATTTTTACAGCAATAAAGTACTCTGCCTTTGTTTTAGAATCTGAATTCATTGCATGTTGCTAATCTAGATTTATATCTGAAGTTTAATGAGGTACGGATGAGAAGTTAAATTTCAGTACAGATTTGGGTTAGTTATATGATTCCTTGTTTTCTAAAATAACTCACTTTTAAACTTGATTGTTCCGGTTTCGAAGGAGAGTACTGAGAGGTGATGTGACTTATTTAACTCTTGTTATGAATAAGAGAGAGTAAATATTTAGGCTTTTATATTTATGCACTCAGGAATTGAATGTTCCGGTTGAGAAGGAGTTCAAAGAATGAGTGAAAGTTATTTCCTGTATATGGGTAACCAGGTTTTCAAAAGCTAAGTCAAGGTAAAGGGTACTTGAGTTATAAAATCAGAATTCTGCATATTTACAACTAGGAGGGATTGACATTCTTCCCCAACATCTCATCTCTATTAATTTTTCCAGAAGTTTAATTCTGTTTTCTTTTCAGTTTTCAAAACCAAAACCAAAAATTTCTTTTCCCTCAATCAATAGAAAGATCTTTGCTTAAACTAAATCTCTCATCAAGGTCTCTGTGGGATTGATATCTGGACTTCCAAGTCTATATTACTTGCTGACCTAGTGCACTTGCTAGACACCCAACAGGAACCCCTCTCTACGGCGTAGTTTTACTGAGGAACAGGCTTGTGATTTATTTCGGTGTCTTCCGGTACCGGTGTGGCACCGATACGTTCTTGCCGCGGCCAGTACTTCTGTCTTGGTGGACGAGCGGAAGAAGCCGATTGCTAGGCAGCATTATGAGAGTCTTCTTATCGTCCGTTGCTGTTCTCTGACAGTTCGACGCTCTATTCATTTATTCGTGGAGCCGTATTGTCTAGTCAGGTTTGCGCGACAATTTGGTCATTGTCAAGATTTGCCCGGCGAATTGGGGGCCAAGTCCAATCAGCGGGAGATCAGCTCTTTGTCGGAGTTGGTGACCCTTTGGAAGGCCAGCTTTGTTCGTCCGTGTGGTCGGCTTGATCTGCCTCCGCCGGAAGGACCAACTCAGGATCCGGGGACCACTTTTGCCTATTATGCCTGGTGGAAAGAACACATGTCCCTACGATTTCAGGTAAACTTATCTCCTCATTTGTTTTCTTTTCTTCCCTTTGTTTTCTCACTGTTCTGCATCTTCCAGCAAAATCGACTGGAGCCGGCGCCGACTGTTTCTGTTGTGGAGAATAGTGACGAAGACGAGGATTATGACAGTGATCGGTCTCATCCTCGAAAACAGAGGCCGAAAGGCAAGAAGAAAGTTGCCACGTCTTTGGTAAGTCGAATCATCACTGTGAGTGATTTTTTTTTGGTTGTGCTTTCTAATGTTTTTCTTCGATTCTTAGGTGAAGAAGAAGAGGGCACCACTTGTTGCTTTGAGCGACACCTCTGTGAAGAAGAAGCCACGCAAAGAAGTTCCGCCTGCCTTTTTCCCCCCTTCACCACCGACATTCCTTCCTCCTATCCCGAAGACAGAGCCTCAGACTTCTTGTCCGCCAGAGAACACTCTTGTCGAGACTGTTCAGATTTTATCTTCCCCAGAGGCACCCGAAGCACCTCAAGAAGAGGTATCTTCTCCAGTTGTAGTTGCACAGAAAGATTCCTCTGTAGCTGTCCCTGAAGGTACAGAGGTGGTGGAGGAGCTTGCGGGACTTGCACCAGTCTTGATTCAGCCCGAGGCCTTGCGTGTTCAAGAGGTCGTTCCTTCTCCTCCAGTTGTTCAGGAGGCGGCCGAAGAAGAAGTTGTGGAAACTCCAGCTCCGACTGAGGAGGTGGTTGGGGTAGAGGCTCCTGTTCAAGAGGAAGCCATACTCGTTCTAGAAGTTCAGGAGGAAGCCTCAGTAGTTCAAGAGGAGGTCCCAACCACCGTTGAGGAAGATGTCGTTCCAGCTGTTGAGGATGTACTCGTGGTTGTTCCAGCTGTTGAGGATGTACTCGAGGTTGTTGAAGCTCCAGTTCCAGCCATTCGAGAAGAAGCTCGGGCTGAGGTTGTTCAAGAAGAGACTCCAGCAGTTGAGGAAATTCCAGTCGTACAGGAACCGTCTACTTTGATTCCCTTGGAGACTCCATCACAGCAGCTGTTGTCCCACGTTGAGGGTTTGATGTTGCAGGTCTGGAAGGATCGAATGGCCTCTCGTATGTTATCGCCAAATGCGGTGCGCGATACATCTTTGGTTGCTGATGCAAATTTTATCATCGGTAGATTGCAGGAGGTGAGTCACGATGTGACTCCCTTACAGATCTACACTCAGAAGTTGCAGGCTCTTAGGGAGATGGAAAGTTTGGCTGGAGAGAAAGCGAGTCGGACTTCAAAGGACTCGGCTGAAATCGACGCTCGTGAAGCTTTGGACGTATTGACTTCCAAACTGGACAACGCTGAGATCGCTCTAGACGAAGCAGCTGAAGATCTTTCGCGGGCCGAGGCCGATCATGAAGACGCTGGTGAATACTTGGAGTTGGCCAAGGAACAATTTGAGTCGAACAAGATGAAGGTCGTGTACTTTGCCACCCAAGTCAAGCAAATTCGCGAGAGTGTACAGGAAGCGAAGGAAGCCGTACTTGAAGCCGAGCGAAAGATGGAGGAGGTCATTGCCATGCCTACTCTCAGTGCATCTGAGGAGGCAATTCTTCAGTCGTTGAAGGCTGCCTTTGTGGAGTCGCAGCAGCAGATAGCGAAAGACCTTTAGTTGCCACATTTTCTTTTTGTCTTTTTCTTTTCTTTTTTTTTTTTTTTTTTTTTTTGAATTGTAGTCCTTTTTCTTTCCATGTAAGTTCATTGAACCTTGCATTTGGAATACAAGTATTGTTATGGATAGAATTTTTTGAAAAATTTACCAATTATGGTCGGGAGTCTTTTGCCTTCGGGAGTGACCAATTTGTAAGCGCCGTTAGTGTAGACTTCTTGAACGACGAACGGTCCTTCCCACTTAGGTGCGAATTTTCCCCCATCTCTGCTTGTAGCCATGATCGGTCTGCGAACGGCTAAGACGAGATTCCCCTTTTGAAAGGAACGGAACTTAACTTTTTTATTGAAAGCGCGAATGAGACGATATTGATAGCATTCGAGCCTTTGCTGGGCTTCCAGGCGCTTTTCGTTGAGGGATTCTAACTCCTGTAGACGGAGTCAGATATTCTCCTCTTCCGTGAGTCCTTCTCGAAGAGCGACTCGTAGGGATGGAATTTGAATTTCCAGAGGCAGCACGGCCTCAACACCGTAGACTAGCGAATACGGGGTTGACTATGTTGGAGTTCGGAATGTGACCCTGTATGCCCACAGTGCTTCTCCGAGCCTTTCGTGCCAGTCTTTCTTGTTCCCGGTGACTGTTTTCTTTAAAATATTACACAGAGTTTTGTTGAAGGCTTCTGGCAAGCCATTGGCGGCAGGGTTGTAAGCAATGGACGTCCTTTGTTGGATGCCGAATTTCTCGCAGAAATTGTCCATGGTCTTGTTACAGAATGGGGTACCATTATCGGTCATGATGTATCTCGGAACACCATATCGATATACAATCTGTGTTCTGATGAAGTCGACCACGGTGGCGGCTTTGACTTCTTTGTAAGTTGCCGCTTCTGCCCACTTGGAGAAATAATTAGTGGTAGCCACTATGTACTGGTGATTTGAGGACGATTTTGGGGTGATTGGACCTATGATGTCCATTCCCCAGGCTTTGAAAGGCCAGGAGGCCACTGTTGGATGCAAAGGGCTAGGAGGCTGATGAATGTAATTGGCGTGGAATTGACATGTCGTGCAATGTCGTACCAATTCTATCGCGTCCCGTAGCATGGTAGGCCAATAATAACCTAACTATTTGACTTGAAGATGAAGTTTGGGGCCCGCTTGATGAGCACTGCAAATTCCTCCATGTGCTTCGGATAAGACGGCTTGTCCTTCTTCTTTAGAGACACATCGGTGTAAGACGTCGTCGTAGGATCGCTGGTACAGTGTATTATTGAATAGGCAGAATTTGGGCGCAACTCTTCGTACGTATGCCCAAGCTTTCATCTTTTCGGACTTCGAATTCTCCGATTAGCTGTTTGATCACCAGAGCCGAGTCGCCGAAGATTTCCAGCTAGCTTAAGCCCATTTTGATAGCCATCCCCAAACCAAAGATTATGGCTTGGTATTCGGCTTCGTTATTTGTGCAGCAATAAGACAAGATGAAGGAGTACGACATTAAGTCGTCATTTGGAGACACGAAAAGGACGCCAGCGCCTGCTCCATTTTTTCGTGCAGCACCATCAAAGTACATTCTCCAAGGGGGTAACACTTCTATATAGAAAACTTCTTCATCAGGCAGATTCTCGCTTACCTCCCATTTTGCTGGGATGGGGTGATCGGCTAAGAAATCTGCGAGTCCTTGTCCTTTTATGGCCTTCTGTGGGATGAAGTTGATCTCGAACTTGGAGAGCAACAAGGCCCACTTGGCTAACCGTCCAGAGAGCATAGGTCTGGACATGATGAATTTGAGGGGATCTGCCCGAGAGATCAAGTTTGTGGAGTGGGCGAGCAGATAGTGTCTCAGCTTCTGGATGGCGAAGATGAGTGCGAGACACGTCTTTTCAATCGGGGAATAATTGAGTTCTGCCCCGACCATGGTGTGGCTTAGGTAATACAGTGGGCGCTCTTTTCCTTGGTCATCGTTTTGGGCGAGGAGGGCACCTAGAGACATCTCTTGAGCCGCGATGTATAGGGAAGTGGCTTCCCCGAAATTAGAGCCATCATTACTAGTGGCTTCATAAGGTAGTCTTTGATATTTTGGAATGCCCGTCGACAAGATTCATCCCATTCGAAGGGTGTGTCCTTCTTCATGAGACGGCTGAAGGGTTGACATCTTTCGGCCAAATTTGAGATGAATCGCCGTATGTACGCCAGGTGCCCCTGAAGGCTTTTTAGTTCTAACAAAGTCTTTGGTTCAGGCATTTGTTGAATGGCATCGATCTTGGTCTGGTCGATTTCGATGCCCCTGTGTCTGACCACGAATCCGAGGAATTTCCCGGATGAAACCCCAAAGGCACACTTGAGTGGGTTCATCTTCAACTGGTACCGTCGCAGGCGTTCGAAGACAGTTTGCAGATCTTTTAAATGGTCGTCCCTTGATTTGGTTTTGACCACCAGATCGTCGACGTAGCATTCCACAAATTTGTGTAAGAAGTCGTCAAATATCTTTTGCATGGCCCTTTGATAGGTGACCCCTGGGTTCTTCAAACCAAATGGCATTACTTTATAACAGAAAATACCTTTTGGCGTTCAGAAAGCGGTCTTTTCCTCGTCCTTTGGGTCCATCCGAATTTGATTGTAACCAGAAGATCCGTCCATGAATGACAAGGCCTCATGTCCCGTTGTTGCATCTACCATTAATTCGGTGATGGGGAGCGGGAAGTCATCTTTTGGACAGGCTTTGTTCAAGTCCCTGAAATTGACCCAGACTCGGATTTGCCCATTCTACTTCTTCACTGGTACAATGTTGGCGATCCAACTTGGATATTTGACTTCGCGGATGAAGTCGGCCTTGAGGAGTTTGTCGACTTCCTTCTCAATTTTTGGGACGAGCTCAGGGCAAAATCGTCTTTGGGACTGCTTTATTGGTTTGACCCCGGATTTGATGGCGAGTTTGTGGATTGCAATTGTTGGGTCAAGCCCAGGCATCTCAGTATACGACCAAGAAAAAACATCTTTATATTCACTGATTAAAGACATATAATCTTTTTCTTTTGTTACAGACAGTGAAGCACTCAAAAAGGTGGGCCTTGGATCATCCTCTGTACCCAAATTTACTTTCTTCAGCTAGTCGATGGTTGATTGGCCGCCATCCTCAAAGATTGCAGGCGCTTATCCCAGATCATCCTCAGGGGTTGGATCGCCACCTTCGCCGACCGAGATATGATGGACAACAACTGCTTCTTCTTCTTCCGGGTCTCTTTCCTTTGACGACATGTAGATCACCACCGGGGTGACTTCGCTGCTTTCTGCCTTTATTCTTTTTGAAGAGTTTTCCCCTATTTTCTCTAATCTTTGGCTCATAGTGACCCGTGTGGGTGCCCCAAGTCTTTGGAAGACGCTGAGTTTTTTTGTGGTCGATGGAGCAGTGGTGTTTGGTTTAGGGTCTTCTGCTTGCCCCTTTTTCCGCCAGACTTTTGTAACTTTGAATTTATGCTCGTTACTTGGCTCTGAGGGAACGTTTGAACTTCTGTTTTCTTCTTGCCCCAATCGAACGAATGCCGAGACTCGTGGCTCTGGGACACCGATCCGATCAAAAGCTGATGTCCGGGCTCCTTCTAAGGTAGCCGACTTTCTTTTGGTTGTGATTTGATTTACAATGGCCTTGCCAGAGATCACAACAGGCTCGTATTCTTGATAGCCAAGCCCGTGACAGTTAGAAGGAATTGAGTAACCATGCGATTGGAGATTTTTCTGGGTCGGTGACAACTTTTGTATGACCCTCACCAGTTTCTATTGTAGTTGCTTGAGGGAGAACTCGGACCCTACTTTTGCCATCATCCGATAAGCATTGGGATCAAATCCTAGTGTCCGAGTTTTAGGAAGCTCGGGTAAAGTCTGCTTCTCTTCGAGGATGCCCCGGTTATTGAGCTTGGGCAGGGGGATAGTGGCAGCTCCTTTTAAGGCTTTCAATTTATCTGCTAGCTCTTCTTGATCGCAAGTGGTGAAAGAGGATTCACCCTTCTTTCTTCTTGACTGAGGAACATATTTGAGAACTGGTCCCTCCATCTGTCGGTTGGCCCGTTCATTTTTATCCACTTTTGGAAAGATTGATTTTACTCGAAGAGGTAGATTTTTCTTCTGAGTAAAATTTAGCGTCTGCGAAGGAAGCTTCTGCCTCTGTGAAGGGGCGTTCGTCTACGAACACTGTCTTTTCCTCTCCATCTTGATAATACTTGAAACATTGATGAAGGGTCGAGGGCACGACTTTGTTGCTGTGTAACCAGGGTCTCCCGAGCAGCACATTATAAGACGTGCGAGCATTGATTACATGGAACAATACGTGGGAAGTCATATCCCCAATTTGTAGTTCCAGTCTGATCGTTCCCAACGCTCGTTGTCCTTCTTGATTGAAACCTTGGATCATCAGCGAACTGGCTTGGAGATCGTTGGCCACCAACCCGACATTTTTCAAAGTTTGGATTGGCAGGATATTTATTGCTGACCCGCTGTCCAGAAGTATACGATTAATCCACCGGTCTTTGATAGCTTCGGAGACGAACAAAGGTCTATTATGAGACCTTCCCCCCAGCAGCATGTTGACTTCTTTGAAGGAAATGGCAATTGAGTGAACCACCTTAATTTGTGGTGGCTCTGCTGGTTGTTCTTCCTTCAATGTGCTAGGAGATAAACCAACTTTTGGCTCATCGTGCCTTTGCATCCTCAATTGCTCAACTTCGGCATGCCAGTCGTCTTTAGCCACAACGAATTTGATGAGAGCTTGTCTAGATCTGATTGGCAGATCTAAGTCATCATGTACGACATTTGTGATGGACATGTCTTGTAAGCACGTGTGAATATCGTCGATGGACCCCATCGGAGCCTTCCCTTCACGTCTTTGTTCGACTTGGGGTGAACAGGTGGCCACTAGTGCAGAAGTTGGCGCCAGGAAATTTGATGGGAAGAAATCAGCCAAAGTAATCAGCTTTGGCTTCCTTTGATGATTCTCTTCTTTGACTTTGGCAGAGGTCGATTTACGTCTGTACCTTTTGCCTCTTCTTTTCTTCTGGGCTTTCTTCTTTCCTGATTTTCCTGGTTCTTCTGTTGCATACCCCTTGATGAATATTTTCACAGGGGCTTCAAGAAACGGCTTCTTTTTGCGGGTCACCACTTCCCACCATTCCTTGTCTTTTATGGCGGGTTGTGGTCTTGGTCGTATAGCACCTGGGATGAAGAATCTTTTACTCGTCCTTGGATTTCTCGTTCTAGTACCAGAATCAGGTTGGACGAAAATTGTGTGGGAAGTCGCCGTGTTATCGTCGGTTTCCAAGATGATGCGACCTTGCGTCGCTAACTCAAGTATCTTGTCCTTTAGGACAAAATATTTTTCGGTAGGATGGCCTACCAGTCTGTGATATTTGCAATAGTTGGGATCTGAGGTTTTTTCAACATCTTCCGTCCTTTTGGCTTCTGGAAGCTACATCATACTTTTCTCCAGGAGCTGTTGGAGCATGCCAGGAACATCTGAGTTGGGGAAAGGATAGGTTTTGGCCTGCCTATCCTTTAATGTGAATTTTCGATGGAGTGCGCCGGAGGTAAGTCGGCCGACATTTGGCTTCCAGTCGCTCCCCATACTTTTGTTTTGGGTCGCCGTAATCTTTTGCGGTTCGGCGACGTTGGTGGCAAGCGCTTCTTTTGCAGGAGCTTTGTACTCCTTCACGAACTTTGGCTTCTTGTCAGCCTCAGACATTGGAGCTTTCCTTTCTCCCTTTTCCTGGATAAGGATCTCCAAGTTGTGCGCTTCGGTTGCCAATTGTTGGAAGTCCCTCGGCTTCCAACTCTGTAAGAAATATACCAAAGTCCAATTCATCCCTCGAATGCACATGTCGATGGATGTTTGTGTGGACAAGGAGGTGCTCTCCTTGCAGTTGAGACTTAGGTTGTGCCAGCGATTGATGTATTCAATCACTTTTTCTCCCTGGCGCTGTTTCAGATTGGTGAGTTCCACCAGCGTCACGATTCGCTTCGTGCTGTAGAAGCGGCTGAGGAACTCGCTCTCTAATTGTTCCCAGCTGTCGATGGATTCGGCCGGGAGCTCGATGAACCAGTCAAATGCGTTCCCTTTGAGGGATCGCCCAAATTGTTTCACCAAAAGGTCACCATTTGTTCCTGCATTGTTGCAGGTCTCAATAAAGTGGGCAACGTGTTGTTTTGGGTTGCCATCCCCACTGAATTGCTGAAATTTAGGTGGGTGGTAAGAGGTAGGCATGTGGATTTCCTGGATCCGTCGGGAGTAGGGCCTAGAATAGGCTTGAGATTTGACTCCTTCTGCTTGAACCTTCTGCTCCACTGCATTGGAGATCATTTCTTGCATGGTGCCATAGGATAGCGCCCCTGGTTATTCAAGCAGTGGTTCCCGGTTCACTGGGTGTTCGGGAGCCGGGGATGGACGAATGATGGGTGAAGGAGGGATAGGATTGGCGGTCGTGCTAGGTCCCGCCTGGCCTTCGTCGTTTCTGGGCTGAGAGGATGCTCCCAGGCGATCTGCAATTAACTCGAACTTCTGCAGAATCGTGGCGATCTGAAGATCCCTCTGCAGTTCTCTTTCTCTCAATTGCTGGTCCCTTTCCCTCATGGCAGCTTGGAGTTCTGCCAATTGTTCTTCCGCAGTCTTGGCTTGTGTCATCATTGCGGAGACCCTAATGACTGGAGATGTGGGGGAAGAGGGACCTGGAACGAGAGGTGCCCCAGATGGTGTTGCCGGACGCGGAGAAGGAATAATACATCTTCCTTCAAAATGAGTGATCAATGCAGGGACCCGGTTTGCCGTTAAGGGAGAGCTTCTTGCTGGACTTGCAGCCGGGTTGGCCACTGGACTGGTTGGCAGCGGGGATGCCAGAACAGCCGAATAACTCCTCGAGGGATGGACCCTTGTTGGAGAAATCATAGGGCTGGAAGGAGCTTGACCTGCCTGTGGTTGGATTTGCACACGCTGCGTCGGCAGGGATCCCGTGACAGATTGAGTGGTCGGCCTGGAGCGGATGATCACAGGAATCTGGGATGGACGAATCCCTCTGGCTTGGCTGGTGGTAGCAGTGGTTGGTGTACGCGGACGGAGAGGGAAAGTGACCAAGGGATCGGTCATTCTTGGTGCCGGTGACGAGCTGGTTCCGGCAGTTGGGGTTTTGGCAGCAGCCTTGTTGTTGTTGTTGTTGGTGTTAGAACCGGCCATTTAAACTGATAAATTGGAGGAAGAGATGAAAGGTAAAAGAGTCCCACCGCGCGTGCCAAATTTGTAAACGAGTACAATGGGTGGACCGAAAAATACGCGTCCGATGTACAGTGTACAAAATAATTTGAGGGGTAACTTGGTAATTTTTAGGTGATTGTGTGGGGTGCGACTTCTAGAACTCCTTTGATTCGATCTCCAAATAAGTACAAACGATCTCCGATTTAGACACAAACAATCAACGTACGCCTTCTTCACGAATGATTGGAACGATCTTGAATTTCGCCGAGGCTTGACGGAAAATTTCGTATTTCGATTGGCTCAAGTCAATTTGATTGTGAGACAGTGGCAGGAATGCTTGTTGCTCTCTCAGATTTGGGTGATTTTGGGATTTTTGGAATTTGGCATACGCTCTTGAGTTTTTGATCTTCGGTCTTTTGGCCCTATGTATGTCCTAAGCCTATGATTTTATAGGCTTATCTGAGCTTTAACGGTGTTAACCTGATTTGTTGGAGTGGTTGTAACTTATTTCGACCGCTTCTGCGTACTGTCTCCCTTGAAGAGTGGAGTTGTCTTTGACCAAGGCGAGAGCAATGTGTAATCCTTGTCGGCTGCTGACGTGGCCACATTGCATGATTTGTCGCCCATGTAAGCTGCTGATGGGGTGATTGCAATCTCGGCCGTTGATCTGTTGAAGCTTGATCGACGGCTTAATTTCATCGATTTGACTGGGGTCGGTCTTTGACTTGTTGACCCGGGTCATACGGTGCTGATTTGGACCGTAATTGTCGGTCTTCACAAAACTGGTTCCTACAGCGACGAACGCTCTCGAACCAATCAAGGTCGGGAGCAAGGTCAAAACAAGCTATGCTCCACGATACCTAGCTGGAGGCACGTACCGGAGGCCTTCACTGGAGGAAATGCAGGCCAAGACGTATCCATTCGCCGACGTTGATGTTCCTATTATGCTCGAGCAACTGCTCGACAACCATTTGCTCAAGTTGCCAGAAATCAAAAGACCCGGCGACTTGTCCAGGAGCAAAGATCCAAATTTCTGTAAATACCACCGCTTGGTCGGGCATCCGACCGAGAAGTTCTTCGTTTTGAAAGACAAGATCATGGAGATGGCGGCTCAAGGCCGCATTAAAATTGAAGGAGCCGAAAACACGACATCCTCACATGTCATCTCCATTCAGACTGAGTCAAACCGGCGAGCTCGGCCAAACAAACACCAGGTCGTAAGGAAGGAATACCGTCCAAAATCCGGTCCCTCCAACCAACCGTACAACTACAGACGACCACCGGCTAAGGTCGTACCAAAACCGGCACCCCGTGAAGCAGCTGCAGCCGACGCAAAGGGGTGGATTTTGGTCACCCAGCGAAAGAAGCCTGTTCGAGAAATCGAGCCGCTGGCGAATACCAAAACAAAGGCGAAGCGGCCAAACAAAAAAGCCGCGAAGAGCCAAAAGAAAGCTCCTAGGACCCGCTTTCAAGGAGCAAATAAAAAGAAAAGAAGACCCGTCACACTGGTGGAGTTCTTCCCAAAAGAGTTCTTCGCGCCGCAAGCAATGGTGGCGACTTGCTCAACAGCCCCTCCCGAGCAGACCGCACCAAAAGACAAAGGCAAACGGCCAGTCGTCGAATGCGACGATCTCGAGACGTCACTAAAAAAGATCTCGCCGCTTAACGAGATTGACGACGACCTCGACCTGGCATTCGGTCAAGACAGGCTCTTATTCGAGTCCTTGACAAACTAGAGGAGCTCCAGGCCAAAGTCGAAATGCTGCTTATGAGGAAGCACGACTTGCCGAAAGTCGGGCTAACGCCACCCTACCGAAAGGAGGAAGAAGATGCGCCCTCCTCTCAGCAATTGTCAAAGTTCGAGGAAGTGCTCGTCGTCCATGTCCGTTGTGCATCACCTTTCGGGAAGAGGACGCGCAGCTGGGGACGAAGAACCACAACCGTCCACTATTCGTCTCTGGCTACATCAAAGACCAGAAAATCAACCGCATTCTCATCGATTGTAGATCCGCTGTCAACATTCTGCCGATTCGCACAATGAAGAATGTCGGCCTCTCCGCCAGCGACCTCTCTCCGAGCTCTCTCCTCATCCAAGGCTTCAATCAAGAAGGTCAGAGGACACTCGGTATGATCTCTCTCAAATTACACATCGACGACATGGTGGCTGAAACTCCCTTCCAAGTCATCTACTCAAGAACATCTTACAATCTGATCTTGGGTCGACCGTGGCTTCACGCCAACGGGGTCGTACCATCGACACTTCACCAGTGCTTCAAGTACTGGAAGGATGGCGAGCAAAAGACGGTGTACGCCTACAAAAGTCCGTTCACCGAGGCTGAAGCATCATTCACGGATGCCAAATTCTATCTGACGACCAGACCGACAATCAAATTGTCCTCTTGGCCAAACCAGGCGTCAAATGCCAAGAATGCTCTTCCTCCAAAATAGATTCCGACGCAAGCCCTGTCTCCCAAATAGCCGACGCATAATAACCAGCCGACACACAACCACAAACCGGCTACAACAATGCAGGCATCGACGCAACACAGTGTACCTATCCTACGGTACATCCCGCAGTCGCAAAGGAAGAAGGCAGAACCTCCCTTGGTCGTCTGCCATAAAGTCCAGCCGACCCCCTTTACAGAGAGAGTCACTCTCCCGTTGTCGAAGCTCGATGACCGGAGTATTGTGAAACAATTTCCGAGCCATGAGCAGTTGCCGTCTACCCGCTCGGACGAAGGCTTTGATTCAAATGTATACCGGTTGATGGCCAAAACCGGGGACAATTTTACAAAAGATCAACTCCACGAGAAGCCACCCGTCGCTCTGCTGGTTGATACGACCAGGAGTGATTCGCAGCAAATCAATGGAGAGTTGCCTCGAGCAGAAGAGATTGAGAGCACGAGGATGCGTTGATATTATGAACTTGAGCTTCACAAACAGGCAGGAACAAGAGAGGAGGAGAGAATAAGAAAGAGAGAGAAGAGAGCAGAGAGAGGATTTGATTTAGGTTGTAATGTCTTCTCCCAGAACGTGGGTAAGACTGGTCTATTTATTGAGTTCTACTTAATATAAAAAGTCTACAATACCCCTTATAATGAAGTAGGGCGGAAATTCATACTTAGTCAAATTACAACCCAAAGCAAGTTAACAACATATTATGAAGTAAACTACTGTAACTTAAGAGGAGTGCATAACATCCCTCCCTCAGAAGCAACCTTGTCCTCAAGGCGCAAATGAAGGAAAACGTAATAAGATCTCATCTTCTGGTTCCCATGTGGCATCGGAAGGCGGCAAGTGGCGCCATTGAATTAACAGCTCCCTTTGGAGCCTTCCACGGATTCTGATGCGACGACGCTGAAGAATAGTCTCAGGTTCATGCAGAATGTGACCCGAAGGGCTCCATGATGGCAAAGTAGGTGAGCTGAACTCATTGTCTCCAATATGCTTCTTCAGTTGGGAGACATGGAATACATTGTGAATAGAGCACCCGTCTGGTAGTTGGAGCTTGTAAGCGACTAGGCCGATTCGCTCAATGATTGGGAAGGGTCCAAAGAAACGATAGGATAGCTTCTGATTCCGCCGAATGACAACCGAAATCTGGCGGTAGGGTTGGAGTTTCAAGTAAACGAGATCACCTGGTTGGAATTCCCGATCCGTACGATGCTTATCTGCCTGCTGCTTCATACGGTTTTGAGCTTGAGTGAGGGAGTGGCGGATAAAACGCAAAAGGTCGTCTCGGGAGAGGAGGGTACGCTCCAGATCGGCCACCGCGGTTGTCTCGTGTATGTAGTGTGGGATGGCAGGAGGTGGGCGTCCGTAAAGTGCCTGAAACAGGGACATTCGGATGGCCGAGTTGTGAGCCGTGTTGTAAGACCACTCCGCCCATGGTAGAAATTTACTCACACCCTTGGTTGATCACCTGCAAAACAGCGCAAGTAAGTCTCTAAACCTCGGTTCACCACTTCTGTCTGCCCGTGGGTCTGGGGATGATAGGCTGTACTGCGCAGCAATGTTGTGGCTGTCAAGAGAAAAAGATCCTTCCAAAAGGCTGATAGGAAGACAGGATCGCGATCTGACACAATAGAGCGAGGGATCCCATGCAAGCAAATTATCTCCCGAATGAAAATCTCTGCAAGACCACTGGCTGTGTATGGGTGTTTGAGGGCCAGGAAATGAGCATACTTGCTGAGGCGATCCACTATCACCCAAATCGTTGTGAAACCTCCTGATGGTGGTAACCCATCGACAAAGTCCATAGATATGTCCTCCCAAACGTGCTCTGGGATGGGTAGGGGTTGTAGTAGGCCGGCTGGAGAAGAATGGTCAACTTTGACCTTTTGGCAAATAGTGCAGGCAGAGACAAACTGCTTTACCTCGCTGAACATGTATGGCCAGAAGAAACTTGCAGATAGTCGCTTGTACGTGCGCAGAGCTCCTTCATGACCTCCGGTGGGGGAACTATGGATCTCCCGAATGAGATCAGTGCGTAGTGAACGTACTTGGGGTATAAACAGCCGTTGTTTGTAAAAAATGAGGTCATCGATCACCTTATATCGTGTGTCCTGGGCCCCCTTGCGTCTAATCGTGAGCAAGTATTCTTGAGAAGGAACATCAGAGTGGAAGGCTTCCCGAACTTGGTCTGTTATTGATGCAACTGATTTAAGAACTAGAGATTGTAAAGCCCCACTCGCACGTCTGGAGAGAGAATCGACTGCATGATTGTCTGACCCTTTGCGGTAGACAATCTCAAAATCAAACCCAAGTAGTTTTACCGGCCAGCGCTGTTGTTGGGGAGTAAGAAGTCGTTGCTCATGTAGGAATTTCAAGGATCGGTGATCAGTCAGAATTGTGAACCGGCGACCGAGCAAGTAGTGGCGCCACTGCTGCACTGCTAGCACTGCTGCCAGCATCTCCTTCTCGTAAGTGGAGAAACCGGATTGTCGGCCAATGAATGGCTTGCTATAGAATGCCATTGGATGGCCATCTTGTTGGAGGACCGCATCAACCCCCTCTGCGCAAGCGTCACATTCGACGACGAACTGTTTAGAGAAATTTGGAAGGCTCAGAACTGGAGCCGACAAGAGAGCGGCTTTCAAAGCCTGGAATGATCGTTCAACAGCTTCTAACCATGTAAAAGCACCCTTTTTCTGCAAGTTTGTCATTGGCCTAGCAAGGACACCGTAATCTCGTATGAAGCGACGGTAATACCCAGCAAGTCCAAGAAAACCACGAAGGTGGCGTGTGGTTGTGGGAGTGGGCCAGGCTGCAATAGCATCAAGCTTCTCTGGGTCTGTCGACAAGCCGCTTGAATCAATTATGTGCCCCAAATACCTGATTCTGGCAGTACCAAAAACACACTTTGTGAGTTTTAAAAATAGGGAATTAGATGCCAGTACCTCGAATGTCAAACGCAGGTGCGTGAAATGCTCTTCCATACAGTGGCTGTAAATAAGGATGTCATCGAAGAACACTAAGATGAACCGCCGTAGGAAAGGTCTGAACAAATCGTTCATGAGGCTCGGAAAGGTTGCTGGTGCATTCGAAAGGCCAAAAGGCATCACCAGGAACTCGTAGTGGCCGTCATGCGTCCGAAACGCAGTCTTGTGTATGTCTACTGGGGACATACGTATCTGATGGTAACCAGATATGAGATCCAATTTCAAGAATACTGATGCCCCGTGCAGTTCATCGAGCAACTCATCGATGGCCGGAATAGGAAACTTGTCTTTGACTGTCAAGTTGTTGAGGGCGCGGTAGTCAACACAGAAATCTTGCACCACATAAAAAAATGCGGCAACATCATGCATTGCAGAATAAGATTTGATCTGGCCATGTGCTGAAGCTGTGTGCTCAAGCCCTATTTTCCAAGTTACTGTTGTGTCGTGATTGGCAAAGGAGAAGGTAGACCGGGAGAAGTCCCAGTTGACTGGTCCGAGTTGTTGGAACCACTGGATGCCGAGTACGATGTCTGCCCCTTTGATTGGCAGAAGATGAAGATCAACCTCCACCGTTGTCCCTTGAACCGTCAGAGGGACCTTGTGACACATGGCAGAGCAGAATAAAAATGCCCCATTCCCCACCGTCACTCGAAAGATAGAAATGTGCACAATGCGAAGGCCAAGACGATGGGGTAACTGGGTGCAGACAAAGTTATGTGTACTGCCACTATCCAGTAATATAATGAGGGAGGTAGAGTGCACGTTACCAGAAAGCTTCATGGTGCGGGGCGATGGAGTCGAGCCTGAAATGGCATGCAGGGAGACTGCTGTGAAATCTAGGCCCCCCTCTTCTAGGACCGATTGGCTGTCGTCGGTCATGTGTTCTTCCATGAGGTGCAATTGAAAACGCTTGCAACGATGGCCAGATGTGAATCTTTCATCACAGTTAAAACAGATGCCCTTGGCTCTTTTAGTATCCATCTCTTCTTGCGTCAACGTCCGAAAGGGTTTGGCGCCAGAGAGTGCCGGCTTAGAGACAGGAACTGCTGAAAGAGGAGTTGGAGTAGGAGGGCCCGATCGAGGTGGCTCAGCACTTGCTGCATTCGACCACCTGCGTGTCGACCAAGTGGTGGAGCGCAACGATTGTAGTTTCTCTTCCTGAAGAACAGCTAAAGATTTAGCCTCGGTAAGAGTTGTAGGACAAAAGGACCTTACTTCAGCCTGAATGTCCTTGCGTAAGCCACTGACAAAACAACCAATTTTGGCATCAATGGTCCACCCACGGACTCAATTTGAGAGGCGTTCGAATTCGGCAATGAACTCCCGAACAATGCCTTTTTGTCGAATTTTGGACAAAGCACCATGTAGGTCTTCAAATTCACTCGGTCCAAAACGTGTGCAGAATTGCTCAGAGAAGAAATCCCATGAGATGTCATCATGGTCTGTCCGTAAGCTTGCCAACCATTGCCAAGCTTCCCCATCAAGGTAATAGCTAGCAAGGGAAACACATTTATCCTCCTCGACCTCGTGGTAGTCAAAGAACTGTTCTACCTTAGTAAGCCACATTGTAGGATCGTCGTAGTCCACATACCGTGGGCAATCGATACGAATGATCTTCTTCTGGAGTCTAGGCCCGGGGGAGGGTGCTCGTCGAACATGTCGTGTGTTGTCCCCGTAAGGATCAGGTTCGTAGACCGGGTTGCGCAATGTTGATGTTGCAAGGGGAGATGTTGCTCGTGGTGGTGGAAAACCTGGTGGTGACTGTGGATGTGTGCCTGAGGAAAATGCCCGCAAGAGGACTTGTTGGCTGTTTTGAATGTCTGTCAGTGTACGGTTCAAAGAGCGGTAATTTCCTTCCATCGTAGTCATCCAAGCCTCCAGAGAGTGAGTCTCAGGAGAAGCGAGCACGCCTCTATTGTGCGGTGTGTCCGAAAGTGGTCGAGATGTAGATGGGCTTGACTCAGAAGCAGTGTGTGGTCGGTACGTCTGGTTGTTACTGGAATCAGCCATGAGGGCTGATCAAAAGGAGACTTGTGGGTGAATTGTGGTGGAAAAGCGAAGAACAAGATCAACTGAAGATGGTGGATTATGTGAAGGCAATCGAATGAGTGGTGGTGGAGGGACGACAAGCCTGCGTCCACTACGGAGTTCCAGTGTGTTTGTGGACAAACGGATAGGGGGAAAAGGAAAGGAAAAGGGGTAGGGAAGATGGGAGAAGCTGGAGGGTATAGAGGGAAAAGAAAAAATGGGAGTGGGCGTGTCCAAAACCCTAGGAGGGTGGAGAAGAGAGGGTCCCCTAAAAAATAGGGACGAGGGGAAAACCCTAAAAAATAGGGACGAGGGGAAAACCCTAAAAAATAGGGACGAGGGGAAAACCCTAAAAAATAGGGACGAGGGGAAAACCCTAAAAAAGGGTTCCAATCGCCCTCAAATTGAGGAAAAAGGGTCAAAACCCTAAAAATCAAATCTTGAATTCGTGGGTGAAGAAAAAGAGTGAGTTTTGGTCTGTTGGAAGGAGAAAAAAATGAGATTTTGAACTTTTGCTAGGGAAAAAAAAAATTGTGGCTTTGATAGAGGACGAGGAGAAGGTTGTGGTATGTATGTCAAAGCAGTGAATGGTGCTAACACGCCAGGGATGGGAAAGAAATAAATTTTGCCCTTCCTTAACCGGCTCTGATGCCAAGTTGATACGACCAGGAGTGATTCGCAGCAAATCAATGGAGAGTTGCCTCGAGCAGAAGAGATTGAGAGCGCCAGGATGCGTTGATATTATGAACTTGAGCTTCACAAACAGGCAGGAACAAGAGAGGAGGAGAGAATGAGAAAGAGAGAGAAGAGAGCAGAGAGAGGATTTGATTTAGGTTGTAATGTCTTCTCCCAAAACGTGGGTAAGATTGGTCTATTTATTGAGTTCTACTTAATATAAAAAGACTACAATACCCCTTATAATGAAGTAGGGCGGAAATTCATACTTAGTCAAATTACAACCCAAAGCAAGTTAACAACATATTATGAAGTAAACTACTGTAACTTAAGAGGAGTGCATAACACCGGTCCTCACTCCAGAACAAGAAAAGTTGAGAAAGGAGGGTCGCCGAATCACTCAAGCTCACCTAGGCCTCGGCTACCAGAAGGAGAAGCCAATCTGAATCTATGGAGCTCAGAAGCCAATCAAAATCACCAAAAAAATATTGGCCGACGTCCACCAAGTTTCAGTCGGCCAACTTCGGCGAAGAAGAAAGCCGGTCCGAATCCGGTGGTCATCTACACTCTGAAAGCAGCCATTGCACGAGCTCGCGTATACGACTCGGTCATGGTAAACCACATCTCCGTCGCCGACGACAACCAAGAAGATGACGAGTTCGTCCTGAAAGAAGCCCCGACTACATTCGAAGAAGGCGGCCTGTCAATAGTCGACAAATTGAAGAAAGTCAACCTGGGCACAAAAGAGGATCCTAGGCCAACATTCCTTAGCGCTTCACTATCGGCCGAAGAAGAAGTCGAATATATGTCGTTACTTCGCGAATACCGCGACATATTAGCCTGGAATTACACAGAAATGCCTGGCCTCGACCCACAAGTCACAATGCACAAGTTGGCGGTTCATCCCTCTGTCCGGCCAGTTAAGCAATCGCAATGACGATTCCGGCCAGACCTTGTTCCAGAAATTGAAAAAGAAGTCGACAAACTGATCGCTGCCAATTTCGTAAGAGAGGTGAAGTATCCTTCTTGGATCACAAATATTGTACTGGTCAAGATGAAGAATGGCCAAATCCGGGTTGGCGTCGACTTTCGCGACCTAAACAAAGCTTGCCCGAAGGACGACTTCCCTCTGCGGATAACAGAACTCATGGTGGATGCGACAACGGGTCATGAAGCTCTCTCCTTCATGGGCGGGTCGTCCGGCTACTACCAAATTCATATGGACCTGAAGGATGAAGAGCTCACTGCTTTTCGAACTCCTTAAGGTATCTCATGTTACAAGGTGATAACGTTCGGACTTAAAAATGCCGCCGCAACGTACAAAAGGGCAATGCAGCACATTTTTGACGACTTCCTGCATAAACGCGTCGAGTGCTACATCGACTACCTGGTGGTAACGACGAAGGAGCGGTCAGATCACCTCCTCGACCTTAGAGTGGTGTTTGAGCGACTTCGACGATTTCGGCTCAAAATGAATCCGCTAAAATGCACATTCGGTGTCACTTCGGGCAAATTTCTTGGATTGATTGTGCATCACCGAGGAATTGAGATCGACCAATAAAAAATCGACGCAATTCAAAAGATACCGGACCCCAGAAATATATACGAACTTAAGAGCTTTTAAGGGCACTTAGCATACATTCGGCGCTTTATCTCAAATTTAGCCGGAAGATGTCAGCCGTTCAATCGCCTCATGAAGAAAGACACGTCGTTCGAGTAGGACGAGTCTTGCCGAAATGCCTTTAACAACATAAAGGCATATCTCACCAAGCCACCAGTGCTCGTCGCTCCAATCGTCGACAAACCGTTGCTGCTCTACATCACGGCGCAAGAGAAATCTGTAGGAGCTCTGTTGGCTCAATGTGACGAGGACAACAAGGAACGTTCTCTCTACTATTTGAGCCGAACACTGGTGGGCGCCGAAATCAACTACACACCCATCGAAAAAAGTTGCTTGGCACTCATCTTTGCGATTCAAAAGCTCCGACATTACTCTTGGCGCATTCGATGAATCTGATCTCGCGCGTCGACCCGCTCAAATACATTATGTCGCGGCCGATACTCTCTGGTCGATTGGCTAAGTGGGCATTACTCCTCTCCAAATTTCAGATCAACTTCGTGTCGCAGTGTGCCATCAAAGGCCATGCCTTAGCGAATTTCTTGGTCGACCATCCAGTGTCGGCCGAATGGGAATTAACAGAAGAATTCCTAGATGAAGAAGTTTTCTTGGTCGAGGTGCTCCCCCCTTGGGAGATGTACTTCGATGGCGATGCACGAAAAAATGGAGCTGGCGCGAGAGTTCTATTCGTGTCCCCGCGAAAGGACCTACTCCCATATTCGTCTGTCCTCACCCAGAATTGCTCGAAGAATGAGGTGGAGTATCAAGCCATCCTTCTCGGCCTCGGCATGGCGGTTGAGATGAAGTTGCCACAGCTAAACATCTATGGCGACTCGGCTCTCATAATCAAACAAATCACGGGGGAGTTCGTAGTAAAGAAACTTGAGCTTGTCCCGTTCTGGAGATATGCTTGTGACCTTTTGGCCCAAATTTTGGAAGCGTCGCTCCACTACGTCCCTCGATCCGAAAATAGACCAATCGACACATTGGCTGGAATTACGGCCAGTCTAGCGCAATTCGATGAGCGGCCGAACCAGGTTCCAATTTGCGAAAGGTGGGTAGTCCCTCCACCAGCCGATGAGGAAGCAGAAGAAGAACAGATGGACGAGACGGAAGAGTCATTCCCTATCTCAGCCAGAGAGGACAAAGTTGGAGATTGGCGAGAGCCTATCTCGAACTTTCTTTGATACGGAACACTCTCGGCCGACCTGCGAGAGCGAGTCCATATTCTCCGAACAGCTCCAAGGTATGTTTTCGTCAACGACGTACTTTACCGAAGGTTGTACGAAATTCTGCTGCTCTGTTGTCTATCCAAAGAAGAGGGACTACAAGTCCTACAAGAAACACATGGGGGAATCTGCGGCGCACACTAGGCCGGCCCGAAGCTCCACCTACAAGTCAAACGGTTGGGCTACTATTGGCCGCATGCTCAAAGACGCCACCGAAATGGCTCAAACTTGCAGACCATGCCAACTCCATGCCGATTACATACACCAGCCACCGGAGCCACTTCACCCGACGGTCGCGTCTTGGCCGTTCGAAGCGTGGGGGATGGACATCATTGGTCTAATCACTCTAAATCCGACTCCGACCGAAAATACATTCTGGATGCCACCGACTACTTCTCTAAATCAGCTACCACCGTTGCTGACTTCATTTGAACTCAGATCATCTACCGATATGGAGTCCCTCGATACATAGTGACGGATAATGGTACGCCGTTCAGAAATAAGGTCATCGATCGCTTCTGCGAAAAATTTCGCATACAACAGCGGACATCTTCAGCATACAACCCGGTAGCCAATGGCCTCGCAGAAGCATTCAACCAAACGCTCTCCAAGATCCTAAAGAAAACAATCGGCAATCACAAAAGGAGCTGGGACGAAAAGCTCGGCGAAGCTCTATGGGCGTACAAAACTTCGTTTCGAACGCCGAATGAAGCGGTGCTCCCACTCGAAGTACAACTCCCCTCTCTTCGCATTGTCGTAAGAGAAGGACTCACGACGGAGGAGTGCGCTTAGTTGCGACTCGCAGAGCTAGAGTCACTCGACGAGCAACGACTCAAAGCACAACAACGACTTGAGTGCTACCAATCTCGAATGACCTGGGCCTTCAACAAGAAAGTACTGCTCAGGTCATTCCAAAAAGACGATTTGGTGCTGGCGGTCAGACGGCCAATGCTCTTTACGAGCAACACCGGGGGCAAATTCGCGTCGAAATGGGAAGAACCTTATGTGGTTCAAGAAGCCTATACCAATGGCGCGTATAAGCTTGTAACGTCGGATGGTTTGGAGTTGCCGATAACGAATGGTAACTTCCTCAAACGCTTTTATGCATGAGGGGGCAACGAAGAAAAAAAAAAAAAAAAAGGAGTCGAATAAAGGAGCTAATGTTTCTCATTGCAATAAAGTGGGGATAATGCAAGCCTCCCAACAAAAAGGGGGAGGTAACAAGTCGTTCAAAAAAAAAAAAAAAAAAAAGAAAAATGACATCAGAGCAGCGGAAGTTCAAAATCGGCCACCCGTCGTTGCAGCCGAACTACTTCAGCACGAATCTCACACAGTTCCCTCGTCTCGGGTTCATTAAGGATTGGGCGCGAGCGAACAGAAGCAAGCTGATTCTGGAGAGTCGCGACTTCCTCCTCACTAGCGTCAATCCCCTTCTGGACGGTCGCAAGCTTGATGTCTTTGGAGTCAAGTTGAGCTGATACAATGTCAGACGTTCATGAAGAGCCTTCTGTTTGGCCTCAGTAACATCGCGTTCAACCCGGTGCAGTAGACATCTACGATAAAGCAAACATGTGCAGTCAGGTATGCAACTCACTGCTTTCTCAACTCAAAAAAAAAAATAACAATAATATATGCGTCTCTGGCGACCAGAGATAGGAGAAATCGAGGTCGCACATAAAAAGGGAGAGAAGTGAAGTAAAAAAAAAAGGGAGAGCAAGCGACAAAGAAAAGATCAATCGCCGATAAAAAAAGAATGGAGAAACAAAAAAAAAAAAAAGAGAGGGCAATCATCGATGGTTCGGCCAGCAAACCGAATTCAAAGAAGCAGCTTCCACGCACAATTCTGCCTCACCATTACCCGCAGGCGACCGCCAGACAGTGCGCCAAATTGGTTGAGAAACAAGACTCTTCACAGGACTGCCAGTAACTTAACAAAGAAGGTCGACTTCAAAGCAAAAGCATTGTGCCCGACGGCCAAACCGAGCACAGTTCAAAAGATTCGCGCCCGACAACCAAACCGATGCGACCAAAACAAATTCCACTACCCGACGACCGAGCCGGACACAAATAAATCAAAGAATTCAGCACCCGGCGAGCGAGCTGGATGCTGCACAACAAATTCAATCGCCCGTGACCGAAGCCGAAAGTACAGTTCAAAAGCCAGCGACGAAAAAAAGCATCATACCAAAACCGAGCGGACGCGATCAACATCAGGTGCCGATGACCGAGCGAAAGCCGCGGTTAAAAAGCTTTGCGCCTAGCAACCAAGCCGGACGCAACAAAAAAAAAAATTATAGCACTCGGCAACCGAGCCGAGCGTTACATCAAAGCATCGCGCCCGGCGACTGAGCCGAGCGCAGACAAAAAACTTCCTGCCCGGCAACCTAGCCGAGCGCAGCACCAAAGCATCACGCCCGACAACCGAGCTGAGCCAGTGCAAAAGCTTCGTTCCCGGTGACCGAGCCGGGCGCAACCAAATAAAAAATTCAGCACCCAGCGACCGAGCCGGATGCTGCACAACAAACTCTAACACCCAGCGATCGAGCCGGACGCGATAAAAAAAAAAAAACCCAAAGCTCCGCTCCCGGCAACCAAGCTGGACGCGACCAAAACGGATACACTGTGCTCGGCGACCGAGCCGAGCATAGCTCAAAACCTTCGCACCCAACGACTGAGCTGGACGTGATCAAAACAAAGACGCTGTGCAGGGCGACCGAGCCAAGCACAGTTCAAAAGCTTCACGCCCGACGACCAACCCCAATGCGACAAAAATAAAGACATTGCGCCCGGCGATCGAACCGAGCACAGTACAAAAGCCCCGTGCCCGGTGACCGAACCGAGCACAGTACAAAAGCCCCGCGCCCGGCAACAGATCCGGACGCGACCAAAACGAAACTTTTGCGCCCGACGACCGAGCCAGATGCAGGCAATCAGAGTCAGGTATGTAAATCCTCTTCAAACAAAAAAAAAATCACAATGTGACAAAAAAGAGCAGTCGCAGAGATTTTTTTTTTTTGCAAGCAACAAAAAAGAGCAATCGCAAGAAAAGAAAAATGGTCGAAAGTACACTGATTCTCTTGCCAGTTCGACCACCCACATATCCTGCACCATCGCCTTCGACAAGTTGCAGAATGAGTATCAAAGTAGCAATCAAAAGCTTCGCGCCCGACGACCAAGCCTAGCGCAGTTCAAGAACTTCGCGTCCGACAACCAAGTCGGACACGACCAAAATGGAATTGCAACACCAGAAAACCGAGCCGAACGTGACCAAAACGGAACTGCAGCACCCGGCGACCGAGCCGGATGCGACCGAAACAGAGTTTCAACACCTGGCGACCAAACCAAGTGTGATACAACATTATTATGTTCGGCTTTCGGACCAGACGACACACTGAGGGTCATCAGTTTGTCCTAAAAACACTCGGAGTGCGAAAGAGAGAAAATTCGAGAGAGACCGAAAGAGAAAAGAAAATAGAGAGAAAATTCAAGGGAGAATGAAAAAAAATATAGAGAGAGAGAGACTGAGGGAGAAGTAGAAAATGAGAGGAGAGAAAAAGAAGAAGAAAGAGGGAAGAAGGAAACAAGAAAAGAAAAGAGAGTGGGTCCCCGGCAAACTCGAATTCAGCCAGAGTCTGCCGGGGAAGAAAAAATTTTTATACAGTACCTCTAAATTATAATCCGTGGAGAGTTTTCTGATGTGAGTCGGAACTCGAAGAGGATTGTAAAGCAGAGTACGCAAACTCAAGGCAAGGTCACGTGCAGAAGAGTCAAGACATGTAAGTCGCATACACAGTCACGCAGACAGAAGGTCGCAGTCTCACAGCCCAACTGAGAAGTAAAACTTGAGGAAGCACAAAAGGAGGAGGGGGCAAAGTACAACAATGGAGAGCAAAGGGCCCACACAGGAAGCCAGCACACGCAGAGGGACAGTCAAGAAGAAAAAAGGGAAGTCATAGAGCAGGCTTGACCAGGGGGATTTAAGGGAAGTCAATTAGTTCCTTTATTGTGGGAATTGATTGGCATTCCCTTATTTTTAGGAGAGCCCAATTCGTGAGGGAAGAAAAGGAGATTAGGGCGGGGCCCACAACCTTTATTTGTGGTGGCACGATCTAGGGAAGCCCCAGGTTGCTGAAGATTCAACTTTTAAGGCGCCAAGCCAATTAGGGTGGGGCCCACTGCCTCCTGTGCAGAACAAAATCTACCGGAGCAGAATTTCGCTGGAGGAGTTAGCGCCACGCAGGGCGGGACCCACTGCGCAGCCTTCACTCTCTCCCGCGCATAACAAAATCTGTCGGAGCAGAATTTCGCCGGAGGAGTCAGCGCCACGCAAGGGGTGGGATCCACTACGCTGAACAAAATCTGCCGAAGCGGAATTTCGCCGGAGGAGTCAATGGTACGCAGGGCAGGACCCACTGCATAGCCTTCCCTCTCTCCAAAGCAGAACAAAATCTGCCGAAGCAAAATTTTGCTGGAGGTGTCAGCGCCATGCTGGGGTGGGACCCATTGCGCAACCTTCCTTCTCTCCTACGTAGAACAAAATCGGCCAAAGCAGAATTTCGTCAGAGGAGTCAGCGCCTCGCAGCGATGGGACCCACTGTGCAGCCTTCCCTCTCTCCTACACAGAACAAAATCTGCCGAAGCAGAATTTCGCCGGAGGAGTCAGCGCCACGTAGGGAGGGACCCACTGCGCAGCCTTCCATCTCTCCTGCGCAGAACAAAATCTACCGAAGCAGAATTTCGTCGGAGGAGTCAGAGCCACCCAGGGGTTGGACCCACTGCGCAACCTTCCCTCTCTCCTACGCAGAGCAAAATCTCTCGTAGCAGAATTTGCCAGAGGAGTAGTCCCACGCAGGGCGGGACCCACTGCAAAGCCTTCCCTCTCTCCTGCGCAGAACAAAATCTGCCGAAGCAGATTTTCGTCGGAGGAGTTTGAGCCATGCAGGGGTGGGACCCACTGTGCAACCTTCCCTCTCTCCTGCGCAGAACAAAATCTGTCGAAGCAGAATGTCGCCGGAGGAGTCACTCACGTAGGGGTGGGACCCACTGCGCAACCTCCTTATCCTCCTACGCAGAACAAATTCGGCCGAAGTAGAAATTCGCCGAAGATGGTCGACTCCAGACTATTGAAGCAGTCTCCAACCACGACATCATAGCAAACTCAATTCAGGTGCCTTTCACTTCCTGGATACTTGTACGTATATCCTTATACATATATGTATATACAAATAAATAAATAAATAAATAATAAAAAAAAATCTAACAACCCCAAAACAGCTAGAGGGCCAAAAAAAAAGAAAAGAAAGAAAAATATACAAGTTACAAGTGTACAAAAATATACACTGTCCTAAAAGAGTAAGAGGACAAAAAAAGATACATACACGAAAAGATAAACAACCCTAAAAGAGTAAGAGGGTCCAAAAAAATGTGTCGCGTGCGTGTGTGTGTGTTGCGTGTGTGTTTTTCACATTCGAAACTTGCTCGTTGTCTCAGAACGATCAAGTCTCGAAGGGGGCAATCTGTATACACCAAAATGTGACCGGCCCAAATACGGCGAGCTCAAACACCTACCAGTCCATCGGTAGACTGTTATGGGTAGGCTCCATTGATTTTCGAAGTCATCTGTGGCAGCCCATCACCAGATCCATTCGTTTTGCCACATCATCAGTACAATCATCGTCCAGTCAGCAACAAGGTGTTGCGTCATCGCCACTCAGCAGCCAGTCATCTTTCCAACCACCTCAGCAGTTAAATGACCGAGCCTGGTCGCCAACTGTAGAGGCCAATCATCGACGATCTTCATTCTATGGATCCTACAGAGGAGCGCCCAAGTCTTCCTCCCATCTCAACAACAGCAGCGTGATCCCCATTCCATGGAAAGACCCTCAACAAATGGACAGAACCGGCTACCAATAGCCAGAAACATTTTGTCGAAAGGGTTCGAAAATTCTTTGTGGAAAAACACTCTCAAGCACAGAATCTCTCTCGAGCCGAAGAAGTTAAGCAACTCGCAGTTCGTCGAGATTCACAAGTTCATCCAGAGCAGCTCTACACGTTAGCCGGCAACGTCAACAAGTCGATACACGCGGAACACAAACACTTCCGTTCGACCGACAAAGCCAGCATCGTTCGTGCACACTCGCTCCAAAACTCGGATTTCGACGTCGACTCGCCAGAAGCCAAAACTTCATCAATTTACACGGAAATCGGATCAGAGGAAGATTAGGATATTGTATTCGCATTCCTGATATTCAAATACAAAATTGTAACACAAATTCTCTGTTACAAATCGATTTATTCTCTTGGTCGCGCCTCTTCGCGGACCAGCGGATTTTCGGTGAAAGAGTGAAAATTCGAGAGAGACCGAAAGAGAAAAGAAAATAGAGAGAAAATTCAAGGGAGAATGAAAAAAAAAAATATAGAGAGAGTGTGAGGGAGAAGAAGAAAATGAGAGGAGAGAAAAAGAAGAAGAAAGAGGGAAGAAGGAAACAAGAAAAGAAAAGAGAGTGGGTCCCCGACAGACTCGAATTCAGCCAGAGACTGCTGGGGGAGAAAATTTTTTTTTATACAGTACCTCTAAATTATAATCCGCGGAGACTTTTCTGATGTGAGTCAGAACTCGAAGAGGATAGTAAAGCGAGTACACAAACTCAAGGCAAGGTCACGTGCAGAAGAGTCAAGACATGTATGTCGCATGCACAGACACGCAGACAGAAGGTCGTAGTCTCACAGCCCAACTGGAGAAGTAAAACTTGAGGAAGCACAAAAGGAAGATGGGGCAAAGTACAACAATGGAGAGCAAAGGGCCCACGCAGGAAACCTGCACACACAGAGGGACAGTTAAGAAGAAAAAAGGGAAGTCACAGAGCAGGCTTGACCGGGGGGATTTAAGGGAAGTCAATTAGTTCCTTCATTGTGGGAATTGATTGACATTCCCCGATTTTTAGGAGAGCCCATTTCATGATGGAAGAAAAGGAGATTAGGGCGGGGCCCACAGCCTTTATTTGTGGAGGCACGATCTGGGGAAGCCCTAGGTTGCTAAAGATTCAACTTTTAAGGCGCCAAGCCAATTTAAGGTGGGGCCCACTGCCTCTTGCACAGAACAAAATCTGCCAAAGCAGAATTTTGCCAGAGGAGTCAGCGCCACGCAGGGCGGGACCCACTGCGCAACCTTCCCTTTCTCCTGCGCAGAACAAAATCTGCCGAAGCAGAATTTTGTCGGAGGAGTCACTGCCACACAGGGCGGGACCCACTGCGCAGCCTTCCCTCTCCTACGCTGAACAAAATCTGCCGAAGCAGAATTTTGCCCGAGGAGTCAACGCCGCGTAGGGGTGGGACCCATTGTGCTGCCTTCCCTCTCTCCTGCGCAGAACAATATCTGCCGAAGCAAAATTTCGCCGGAGGAGTCACCGCCAAGCCGGGCGGGACCCACTGCGCAACCTTCCCTCTCTCTTGTGCAGAACAAAATCTGTCGAAGCAGAATTTTGCCGGAGGAGTCAGTGCCACGTAGGGCGGGACCCATTGTGCAGCCTTCCCTCTCTCCTACGCAGAACAAAATCTGCCAAAGCAGAATTTTGTCGGAGGAGTCAGCGCCACGTAGGGGTGGGACCCATTGCGCAACCTTCCCTCTCTCCTGCACAGAACAAAATCTGTCGAAGCAGAATTTTGTCGGAGGAGTCACTCACGCAGGGGTGGGACCCACTGCGCAGCCTCCTTCTCCTCCTACGCAGAACAAATTCGGCCGAAGTAGAAATTCGTCGAAGATCGTCGACTCCAAACTATTGAAGCAGTCTCCAACCATGGGCATCATAGCAAACTCAATTCAGGTGCCTTTCACTTCTTGTATACTTACGTATATCCTTATATGTATACGTATATACAAAAAAAAAAAAAAATCAAGCTCCCCTTTAACAGCTAGAGGGCAAAAAAAAAAGAAAAGAAAGAAAAATATACAAGATACAAGTGTACAAAAAGAAATATATGCTGTCCTAAAAGAGTAAGAGGACAAAATGATACGTACACGAAAAGATAAATGACCATAAAAAAGTAAGAGGGTCCAAAAAAAATGTGTTGCGTGTGTGTTTTTCACATTCGAAACTTGCTCATTCTCTCGGAACGATCAAGTCTCGAAGGGGGAAATTTGTATACACCAAAATGTGATCAGCCCAAATATGGCAAGCCCAAACACCCACCAGTCCATTGGTCCGTCGTTATGGGTAGGCTCCATCGGTTTTCGAAGTCATCTGTCGCAGCCCATCGCCAGATCCATTCGTTTTGCCGCGTCATTAGTACAATCAGTGTCGAGTCAGTAACAAGTTGTTACGTCATCGCCACTCAGCAGCCAATCATCTTGCCAACCACCTCAGCATTTAAACGACCAAGCCTGGGCGCCAACTGTAGAAGCCGAGAAAAATCACCGACGATCCTCATTCGATGAATCCAATAAAGGAGCGCCCAAGTCTTCCTCCCATCTCAACAACAACAGCAAAAAGGGGATCGCTATCCCAATTCCAAGGAAAGACCCTCAACAAATGGACATAACCGGCTACAAATAGGCAAAAATGTTTTGTCGAAAGGGTTCAAAAATCCTTTGTCGAGAAACGCTCTCACGCACAGAAACTATTTCGAGCCGAAGAAGTTAAGCAACTCGCAATTCGTCGAGATTTGCTAGTTCGATCGGAGCAGCTCTACACATTCGCCGACAACGTCAACAAGTCGATACACGTGGAACACAAACACTTTCGTCCAACCGACGAAACAGTCATCATTCGTGTACACTCGCTCCAAAATTTGGATTTCAACGTTGACTCGCCAAAAGCCGAAACTTCATCAATTTACACAGAGATCGAATCAGAGGAAGATTAGGAGATTGCACTCGCATTCCTAATATTCAAATACAAAATTGTAACACAAATTATCTGTTATAAATTGATTTATTCTCTCAATCGTGCCGCGGCAGATTTTCGGTGAAACAATAATATTGGTGATTTGTTCGTTTTATCAACGTTAGTCAACCCTCGTTTTGCTTTGTGAAGTGTGTGAACAATGCCTCTCATTTTCGCGCCACACTATAAATACATAGACGTGCGTTCCAGCGTTCGTCTTAATGCCTCGGGAGAAAAATTTACTTTTGGTCGAACGTAACCAAAGCTGGTAATACGACATCGTTGATGCTTATATTATTGGAGTCTCTTTATCGTTGTCAGCCTTCATTATATGAATGCAAAGACGAAATCCAACGGAGAAACATTGATAAACAACGCAATAATGCGTTTGTGAGTTGGCCTACTACTTGTAGTTATTATTTGTTGGATGACGAAGGAAATAAATGTATTAAAACTTTGAAGTCAGAAGCGCAGCGGCGCATACGCAATTGATGGGCATTGCAGCTGCGCACTAGGGACCTTGTGAATTGGGAAGATGGGGTGGGATTGGGAACACATGGGTCCCGCGATAGTGTGCCCGGGGCGGTGCCTTCTCAAATTAGGACAAACCGAATGTGTGTTCTCTCTTCCTTCCTTCCCCCATGCCACTGCTTTCCTCTGCTCCTCTCTAGATCTCCCTGTAAAAAGCTTCGTCAGGTCCTACTTGCAGGTTCAGCTTAAAAGACGAGGACGCTTTTAATGTAACAGCGACCCACTCACCTCAGATTAAGGGGAGAGAGATTGGAAGAGAGATTCGCTTCTTCTTCTTCTTCCGCGCAGAGCAAAAATGGCGACCTTCGCCAAGCTTGATGATTCGCCCATGTTCAGGAAACAGGTAGGTTGGAAAATCCCAGATTGAAATGGATGGGTTCAGCTCGACTCGTTTTATTTCATTGATGAAATCATGTTGAAGCTTCAGGGGGGAGGGCAGCATGGGGGTGCATAATCCCGGTCTTCCCTTTTCTTTCCCTTGCGACGTTTCTCGAATTGTTGCGAGCTTCATGGGTCTTTGAACGTTCAATTATGTTTATGCGTAGATATTGTATATTTATTTGAGAAATTGAGGAGCTATGATGGGGACATTATCTGGTTATAAGCATCTTGGAATGGGCTTTCGAAAGCATCTGGTCTTCAGGGGGGATTCTGTGTTGAGGTGCTGGCAGTGATAACACCATGAAGAATTCACAAAAATTGAAATCCAACATTATGGGTTATTGCTTAAAAAAAGTCCTTTTTACATGAAAAAATAGTTTTATGTGGGCTAATGTCAATCATATGTGATTGTGGTATGACTGATGCCCTTTCGGTCTATCATAGGTTGATGGAAGATAACAGACTTCTGTCCACTTTTTGGAATCACCTTTTACCTCTTCATCCAATGTTTGGGGATAGTTTTGGTTAGCAATAAGTGCAAAGGTCCTCTTCGTTATCAAAGGATGTATTTGAAGCTTCAAGCTCCTTTATTGAACCTATTTTTTTCTTTTTCTAGGAGTTGGAGATGGTTTTGGTTTACTTTAGTAAAAATTCTTATAGTTTTTGTGTATATAGTAATCAGTTTTATGCAGATATCGCTGATGTGGACTTCATTAGCATAATTTAAGTTCCAATGTTATATATTGTACATTGTACATTGCAGTTATATACACTGGAACATTCCATGGAGGAGTTGAAAGAGCGGTGCCACAAATTCAGCAAAGGATGTAAAAAATTTATGTAAGTTTGACCTCTTTCATCCTGTTTTTATTTGGTGATTCTAAGAATTTTCTTTTACTCATTTCAGTTACATAGGTTTGACATTGAACTAGAGTAATCAGCATCATCAAGGCTTGGGATTTATTCTAGAAATTATGTATGCCTAGTTCTACAAAACTTCATCACAAACGAATTTCAACTTGGAAAGGAATGACTAGAGAAGAAACTTTTACTTCAGTTTATGGAAATTGTTGTGGCTTTTGTGTTGAATACACCGAGTTTGAGCATTGGCTGTAACTAGCTGAGTTCATGGGATGAAGGTAGCCTGGAACTTACATTTTTTTAAATGAAAAAGTTTTGTATGGACCTCTGGCCTTCTGCATTTTAGAATAAAATCCAATGGCTAACTTAGCAGGTGGTCATTAACTTTTTTTGGAAGTGCTGAGGACTCCCATAATACAAATTCTCGTAATACAAACTTCAGATAAAGTCCTGTGCCCTTGTGGAGACTTGAACTTAAGACCTACTACTAAATCCCCATGTGACCACTGAGCTACTGCTCAAGTTCACCAGTTGATCATTAACTTAATTATACATTTTTCAACCCAGATGTAATACTTTTGTTACATTTGCTTGTAATACGTAATTATACACTTTTCTTACTGTTTGTGACTTGTATTTCCAAGAACTTGTAGCGATATCGCTCATGTAAAAAGTACTGTTCTTTCTGTTCCTCAATTCGGTTGATATTGATGCATCAGCGTGATCATATTTATTGCCACCCAGTGCTAATGGATGTGTCATTTTTACTGATATCATGAGAATGAGGCTGCTTTTAGGTCTTCAAGTTCTGCTATTCCCTGATATCATGTGTCAAAATTACTATGCTTTTGATGAAAATACCACATGACTTGAACATTAGTGAAGTGGTCACATGGGTTGGGGGTTTGTAGTGGGAGGTTTTGGATTTAAGTCTCCTTGAGCAAGAAAAAAGGGGTCTTGGTGCAGGCACACTATTATTATTGTTATTATTGTTGTTGTTATTATTATTATTATTATTATTATTATTATTGTTTTATTTTTATTTTTTAAAATTTACATTGGCAAGTGAAAAAAACAAGAAAATATTATAATGCCCTGATGGTTTAGTTGGCTTTGTCAGTAGAAAACACACTTCCAAAGCTGTTACGCAGATGGTTATTCATGAATAGACTTAAGCTTATTGTATGTTCTCCCATTAGATGCTTAAAATTGTGCATAGAAAATCATGTTTCTTTTATTTATTTATTTATTTATTGGCAGGGGATCACTTGGAGAGAGTTATGATGGAGAATGTATCTTTGCAGATTCCTTGGAAGCATTTGGAAGTGGTAATGAGGATCCTCTCAGTGTATCTATAGGAGGTGATTATTCTCAGTTGACCTCCTGCACCCTTTTACAAAGCTCGTCTGTGACTTCCTCCCACGAAACAAACTTATTAGTGGCCTCTCCCAAGAAAAATACTATTAGTGGCCTCCCCCAAGACAACTTATTAGTGGTCTCGTCTCAAAAAGAAAAAAAAAAAATCATGTTGGCTTTCGACAATAAGAAAATATTACTAGCCTCTTTTTTATTTATTAGTATTATAACTATTATTGTTATATATGCATGCATGTATTTCTGGTTGATGAGTTGCTGGTTTGAAAGGTTGACTGCTGCCTCCCAAGTGCCTTGTCGTTTTGGGATGGGACAGACACATTTTTAACATGGTAATGAACCTAGACCATTTGCTTGTTAGGCAATCTGTACCCCATTGACTTTGTCGCTCGCCTGATTTGTATTCATTTCAGACCTGTTATCCATATGTCTAAGCTTGGATGGAGGAGGGTGGTAAGTGGGAATAGTCCTGCATGGATAAGTGTTGGTAAAAGTTGGCTTATATGGTTGAGCAATGAGTCACCTAAGGGTTAATCATGAATTATGAGCTTAACTGTCTAGCTGGACTGTCTCCTGGTGTTCTCAATACTTTATCCCCCTAATGGTCAGGAAGTTTGTCAAAGTTATTGACATTCAGAAACTACTTTCATGATACTTATCTATGTGGGACTATTCTGACTAATAACTATATATTGCATTGTCTTCTATGGCTTAACTATAATCTTTTGTTCTTTTTCTCCTGTGGGAGTATGTTGTTGTAGCTTTTCCATTCAACAAAATCTCCTTGTTCTTGTGTTGAAAACAAATATCTTCCCTCATTGTCATCATCATAACTTTTTCTTTTTATTTCTAGATTATTGATGTTGGTTTTGTCATTGTTGTATTGCTGTGATATCCTTTTATTAGGGCCTTTTATGTCTAAATTCACCACTGCATTTCGTGAACTTGCTTCCCACAAGGAACTTCTCCGCTCACAAGTAAGTCCCATGAATCCCACATTTGTCTGCCATGACATTGGCATAGCATGGTCCTGAACGTGTCTCTTGTGCAACAGGTGGAGCATATGTTAATTGAACGATTGTCAGTGTTTATGAATGTTGAATTACAGGATGCAAAGGTGACTATCTTTCTTTTATATGAATTTCTATATGATACATATAATTTTTTTTGAAAATTGTATGATACAGATAATTAGATGCCATGTACCAGCTGTACACATTTTCTAAGGGGCCTCATAGGTGTCCTGCATTAGCCATATAGACTGATCAGATATACTAACTGCCTATATTGCCTAGTACCAATAGAAAGGTCAGACGGAATCACTGTTGTTATAGCTGTGCTCTTTCATACCCCATTCTGTGGTATTGGAGTGACCACTATAAGTATCATTGTAGCCTGTCTCAAATTACCTAGCTTTATTCTTTATGTACTAATATGCATATTAATTTGAATTTCTGAAGGATTCACGTAGGCGCTTTGACAAGGCTTCACTCGCATATGATCAGGTATTCTTGGTGTAGGTTTTCCCAGTTCTTCAGTAGGATCCAAGGCCCTAGGGAATGTGAATTGCTGTTTTGTTTTTTTCTCTAATTTTTTGTTTTATTATTTTTTAATAGTACAATCATCATGCCTAGGGTCTGTGATTTTGCTGCAACTGTTGCCTTGTATAGTGGTGCTATGCTCTTGATTTCTTTCCTTTGGGGAGAAACTTTATGTGGTAGAACAGTTTTGTAGAGACTATCTGCCTAAAGCGTGTAACTGTCTCCTTTTTATGCTTTTCCTTGTGAAATCATTTCTCTATGGTAAAACTTCCGAGGGACCAATCACTTGCTTTTTAAGAAGTTTGTCATCAGTAAATCCTCCTACACGATGACATTTTCTGTGTGGCTTCTTTCTTTTTGTTCATTTTAAGGCTTGAAATCTTATCTTTCGAACATTGTGCATAGGCACGAGAAAAGGTCATGGCCATCAAAAAGGGGACACGTGCAGAAATTGTTGCTGGACTAGAAGAGGCAAGGTTTTGTGTTACTTTATGTTTTGACAATTTGAGTTGGTGAATATTTGACTTGCTTTGTATATTTTATGTTATTCTTATTTTTTTTAAGGAAGTTTATGTTATTCTTATTGTATGTGGCCTTTCTTTTTCAACAGGATCTTCACAATTCAAAATCATCTTTTGAGCGGTGTCGCTTTCATTTAGTATGTGGTGTACCTTTGTCTTTTCCTCTGGTTCTTCGGCAAACATAAATTTATCAGCCTTTACAACTCTTCTCTCAGATTCTATGAAATGCAGGTAAGTTCGATGACAAACATTGAAGCAAAGAAGAAATTTACATTTTTGGAGTCCATCAGTGCGGTCATGGATGCTCATTTGAGGTATTTTAAGCTGGTACGTTTCAAATTGCTTTCGTGTTTGGGGAATCTATTGGTGTGTTACAAAATTACTTTTCTTATTGGCTTAATCATTCTTTTTTTAATTTTTTTTCATTTGTTTGTGGTTCTGTTCAGGGGTATGAAATGTTGAGCCAGATGGAACCCTACATTCATCAGGTATATACATCCTCTCTTAATACAATATGCCTGTTCTTGCATGCAAATTATGGGCTATGAATCCAGTCTTATGATTATCAGCATAATAAAACTAAATGAAAAGCATATATTTTCTGTCTGTTGTCAGGTGTTGACATTCGTACAACAGTCAAAAGAGATGGCCGTCAATGAACAAGATAAACTTGCAAAAAGGATTCAGGAGTACAGAACCCAAGCGGAGCTGGAAAGTCTGAATAAATCCAGTGTTACGGAGTCTTCAACAAGTGGAGATGGTATCCATTTTGTTGGTATGAGCTCTTACAAAGACATTGAAGCATTGATGCAGTCTACTGCAAATGGAAAGGTACAATGCTTTGGTAGCTTGGCTACGAAGTTTATAAGTTGAATCTTATAGAACTTTGTTAGAGCCATTTGGGAGTTGTTATCTTAAATAATTTATTCTGTTGTGCTAAGAAATTTTACAGTACACAGTTGTCCATATTTTATTTATTTATTTTGAAATGTAACTTTGCTTGTTTTTCCATTAACATGTTGTGGACCAACCAGTTTGTTGCTCTATGTATTTGCTGTTTTTCATACCTCTATTTACACCTGCGACAATTCATTTGTTTCAAGGTGGAAACTATCAAGGAAGGATATCTCCTGAAGAGAAATTCTAGTCTTAGGGGAGATTGGAGGAGAAGATTTTTTGTACTTGACAGTCATGGGACTCTGTACTATTATAGAACTAAGTGGAGCAAGAATACGGTATGCCATTTTACAATCTACGATACATATTTTTTTGAATCTTAGCACTATGCCTGTGCCAAGTATTTTTAAAGATTATTATGAACAGTAATTCTTATATTAATATTGAAAATACTGATTCTGAATTGAGAATGAAAACACTTATGACAAAAATGTTTCTGTTTATGGTGAATAAGTTTTGTTTAAGGAGAGAAACCATGGATACTGTCAAGAATCTATTGTTGCTTATTGAAAGAAGATACAGATACTATGACCATCTGCATGTGCTGCTTCTTGTCAACTAATTATAAGTAAAGTGGTCAAATTTATTGTGCCTAATTTTTAATGACTTTATTATCGTTTACTAGAATAAATGATATTATTTATGTAAATGATTTGCTTGTCTAAAATTAACTCTTCTTGTTATGGATAAATGATAGTAATGACATAAATTTTCTGTATCTTCTCGTGCATGTCCAATTCACAATGAGTTGAAATATTTAAGACAAAACTTATCAAACTCCAAGAAAATATTTAGTTATCAACTGGAAAGTGGACTTGTTGTATGAGGAAGATAACGGTTTCCTTCTTGAGTGTGAAAAGTTGAAACTTTCGTGGTTGACAAGTTGTTTTATTTTCTTTAAATTCCTTTCCAGGTAGCTAATTCTCACCAACCACCTGGTACATCTGAGCACAGTAGTGGCATGTTTGGCAGATTCAGATTCACTCACAACAGGACAGTTTCTCATGATGAGGAAACCCTTGGCTGCCATACAGTTGATCTTCGTACTTCTACAATAAAGATGGATGCAGAACAGAGTGATCTCCGGTTTTGCTTTAGAATAATATCACCCCTGAAAACCATTACTTTACAGGTGACTTGTTCATTTCTGGTTTGTGCTATACTCCAGTCGTCTCATGCAGTATTTCTGGGCAGTATATCGGTCCATTCTATAAAAAAATACCATGATTGGTAAAATAATGGTGGGTCATGAGTATTAAGTGATTTAAGAGCACTAGCTGATAGTGCCATGTTCTATTATGATTGTCACTAAGGTGGCCCTTTCCAAGAAATACTTTTCAAGGCAGAAAGAAAATTGTAACACTTTACCATTGTAACATTCTTTGAAATGAATACAAAAAAATAAGGTGGCCCTTTATTTACATGGTGGATCCAGTGGGAAATATTTGAATGACTTCATGCTATTTTGTTTTACAGGCTGAGAATGGAGCAGAGCGGAAAGATTGGGTCGACAAAATCACTGGAGTTATTGCATCACTCCTAACTTCTCCTTTTCAAGATCAGGTTGCGCTTTTATTCGCTCCGTTCTTGAAGTCGAGTGAATATATTTATCTAATTTTTCGTACAAACATGCAAGTTTTACTAACGGAAATTCAGGTGAATAACAGCAGCTTACTGTACGAGCAGATGGGGATAATAGTGGGCCTGCAGAAGCTGGAGGCACTGAATCTTTATCATCTGATGGTAATAATTGTAATGAAGGATCAGAGGATGATAGTCAAAGAAAGGCACCTGATAATGTTTCCAGAGTGCTCAGGGCAGTTCATGGAAATAATATATGCGCTGAGTGTAGTTCTCCTGAGCCTGAGTGGGCCTCATTAAATCTTGGAATTTTGATGTGTATTGAATGCTCTGGTGTGCATCGGAATCTTGGAGTTCATATCTCAAAAGTAGGTATACCTTGATTGCCATCAAGCTTGTTTAATTCAGCTTCATGCTCTCAATATTACTTTGTTGGACAAACAATCACTAGTATTAGAGCCAGGTTTAATATGATAAAAGGTGTTAACATCCCACAATGAGTGGGGCTTCCCTCCTTCGAATGTGGGGCATCGTTCTCAGCCAACCTCCCAGTTCTCTTACGAGTGGCGTGGGGGATGTGCTGTCCTTTCCCGTGCCTAGCTTTTTTCCTTTTCATTTTAGTGTATATTAAGTTGTTAAGGAGTTATACTGTGGGAGGTCCTGGGTTCAGATCCTCAGAGCTCCTATCCGCCATTTCAAAAAAAAAAAAAAAAAAAAAAAAGTTGTTACCTCTTCAAGCTGTAGTTGACACAGTTCTGTCTGGTTGAACTTGAACCACCCATGCTATCAGTGCAATGGCTGATCTAGTTCTCACGACATTGATATTAATAGTTAGCAGTGAAATATCTCAACAACCTATTATTGGTAACAAATTGTCTTTTACTTCTCAATGGATTGTGACCACTCACTATTATGCCGGTGCTCTCATAGTCAGGGGGATCCAGTGAATGTTATATATCAAATCTAAGAAAACCCCTTTGGTGAATTAGTAAAACTAGCTGACAGAAAGCAGCACTGGACATTTTTGCTGGGAAAAGCAATTTTCTTACGAGAACAAACTAAAGCTAGTCTCCCCTAGTCATCACCTTGCTCTTGGGAATTTGCTCCAACTAATGTGGAGTTTTCACTTTGTGAAGCTGTTTGATTTGCTACTTGCCAATAAAAGCGTACACAATTTAGAAAAGTAAGCAATATCAATATCCACTCTAGTCAAAATATTGTCTAATTTTTCTTTTTCAAATGCAGGTACGATCTCTTACATTAGATGTCAAGGTTTGGGAGCCCCCCATCTTGGACTTATTCCGTGTCTTGGGAAATGCTTTTTGTAATTCTGTGTGGGAGGAGCTGCTTGAAGTTCAGGATCAAGGGTAATTATCTTCTTGTTGACTAATAGCGTTAAGTGATCTTTTATATTGAACATATAGCCACTCAAGTAATTAAAGAGACTGTATTTGCCATTATAGCTATTCATACCTTTCTTATGCTCAGGGTGTAGTACGAGTGCTCAATGGCAACATTGAGAGGGGTTGCTATTGCAAAAGTCTTGGCTTCGAGTCTTAGCTGTGTATGTGAAGTTTGTGTGGTTAACATTGAATGAGAAAGGTGTAAGTGCTCGGGGAGTCACATTAATAAAACTTGAGGATCCATTCAGCCTTTTTGTATGGGTTGGCTCTCAAACAGCACTGATCTTGAATGTGATGATTTTGATTGGTAGCTGAGATGTTAATGTGAAACTGGGGATTTTCAAATATGCTATATGTGTTAGAGTGAGTTAAAATGTTAGTTTCAGTTCAACTTGTTTTGAGGATGTGATATGTTTTAGGCCATAAATGGCCTGCTATGCATATGCTGTTCCCCTTACAAGTTCTCTTTTGGCTTCTTGGACATTCACTTCTTCACTTGTGTGTCGAGTATCCATATTGGATGTCATTATGCTATTGTGAAGGTTTGTGCTCAATGTATTGAGTATTATGTTAAGTTGGGAACTTAATCTTCCTTCTTTTTAATTAGGTTTTTTAGCTGCAAGTTTTGATGCTATTTGTTGTTTTGGTTCTTTAATCTTGCTATATTAATTTTGAACAGGGAGGATGAATCGAATACTTTGTCAGTCGCAAAACCTGGTCCAAAAGATGCTTTCTCTACCAAGGAAAAATACATTCACTCCAAGGTGTTTTACAAAATACATTTTCTTTATATTATCATTTTTTACATACCTGCAATTTCTCCCAGTATATAATCTAAGAGCTTCATTATGTTTGCCATTTATTTTCACAAACAATGTTTGCAGTATGAGGATAAGGTGCTAATTGTCAGAAGAGACCCTGAGTCTGATACAGCTTCTCATGCCACCGCCATCTGGGAAGCTGTAAGGACTAATGATGTTAGAACTGTATATTGCCTCCTTGTCACATCTGATGTAAAACCAAACACGAGTTATGACGATGTGGTGAATGCTGATGATCTGTCTCACCCAGTTAAATTGGCAGATCCTCAGAATAATCTCCGGAAAGAAAAGTTTAATGATCCTGTGAACTGTCCAAGAATTAAGGATTCTGGGGATTCTTTGGGTTGTCTCCAAGGTTGCTCCTTGCTTCATTTGGCATGCCATGGAGGTGATCTAGTTATGATCGAGCTGCTCTTGCAATTCAGTGCAGATATAAATAAGCAAGATTACCATGGGAGAACTCCACTCCACCACTGTATAGCCTTGAGGAATCGCTCATTTGCCAAATATCTGCTTAAAAGGTGAGGAAGCTGTTGCTGTAAAAGATTTATCATGCTTATTTTGATGATCTAGGTTTCTGAAGTTACTATCCAGAGTACAAGTTTATCCATTTTCCTACGTGCTTTTGACTGTTGTGCAAATAATTCTTTCCGTCAGAACAGCGTCTCCAACATCTCTTCGGTGTTGTGGCTTATATTCTGACCCATTTGGAAACTGTTCATAGTATCAATCATTCTGATTATTTCTCTTTCATTTTTCCTTCTCTGTTTCTTTTCTAGCATTCCTAGTCCTTAACATTCATTAATGATTTAATCACGCAGGGGAGCACGTACATCAATCAAAGATGCTGGAGGACAAACTCCCATGGAGAGGGAGATGGAGATAGGAGGAGCAATCACCGATGAGCAACTATTTGTTTTGCTTGCGGGCAATGAATGAAACTTGAACCTGTGCTTCATCTTGCTTGAGGTTAGGCAAAACATCTACTATTGGAAGCACTGTTCAGTGTCTGACTATTACAGTTATTTGAGCATTATTAGGAATACATCAACATCTATCTTGGTCTTGTCAGCAGTCGCAGTTTTGCAAGAACATATATACTGTTTGACCTCTTTTAACTGTACGTCTTTTCCTTCAGGCTTGTTCTCTTGTGCGCCATCTCCTGATGAATCATAGTCTCTTGCAGCAAGTGATTTCATGTCTTCGATCTTTTGAGTACCCAGACGAGCAGTGACTGTTTGTCAGGAAGCTGAGTCCACGGATAATACTTCTCTACAAGAAGGGGGGAAGGGATATATGGTGATGATCATTTGACACTCTTGTTGTAACATAGAACTTTTGTGATCTTTAACTGAAGTTATCAAATTTTAGCTTTCAAATCCAACGAACTGGACCGGTAACCGAACTTGTTCGCCTTCCTTGTGGGTGAAATGATAAAATTCATTTGGGTCCATAGTGGGTTTGTGATTATTACAAGATGAACTGTAAATCCTTTCAACGGAAGCCTGCAAATGATTGTGATGAAGTTTCATTTTCTTTGGGAATGAATCTTTGATCTTTAAATTCTCTTTACAGATGCCGTCTTGGATCTGACTCGTGTAGTTGTTAAAATGCTTTTTCGTATGCAATTGTGATTAATGAGACCAAATTAGCAGCAGTTCTTCCCTTATCTCTTCTGTAAGGGAGCAAAGATGAAACCAGAGAGAGAAATGCAGAGAGAAATATGTAAAAAAATAAAATAAAAATTAATATTTTATAAAGTTTAATGTTCTTTTTTAGAAAATAAATGTTAAAATTATTATGTGTCATGATAACTCTTATAATTTGCTATAAAAATATATTTAAGAGTTTATGTGAAGAACCTTAGAACAACGAATACAATAAATTATATAAAAAAATGAATACAATAAATGTATTATCCTTTATATTTATAAATATGATCAAATTTGAGTTACAAAACTTTGATCTTTTCTTTTGATATATATATATATATATAATATTTAATAATAATAATAATAATAATAATAATAATAATAATAATAATAATAATAATAATAATAATAATAATAATACAATAAATGTATTATCCTTTATATTTATAAATATGATCAAATTTGAGTTATAAAACTTTGATCTTTTCTTTTATATATATATATATATATATATAATAATAATAATAATAATAATAATAATAATAATAATAATAATAATAATAATAATAATAATAATAAAAATGTAATTTGTGAGGGTTCGTGCGCGCGAGAGACGTCGGCTCATCGGGGAAGCCCTATTCTGCAGTGCAGATTGCCGAAGAGAAGTGAAGGATCGGGGAACAAGGGAAGTCGCGCGCATCTCTTTTCAGTAACATACATAGCAAGAAGGAGCGAAAGTTGCGGTTCGGGGTAACAGTAGCATCTTTGTGGTTTGTGGACTAATGTCGGAAGCTGCTTCTTCTGTAGGGCTACGCATTCTTCTCCACCAACACCAGAGAGAGCGAACTCCGGTCCACGTTTCCAGCCATGCGGATCGAGACCGTGTTCTCGTAAGCAATCTCTTTACCTTTTCTGATTCGTACACCCTTCACGACTTGTAGAGGTGGTAGCAGTTCGATGCGGTGGAAATGTATCAGTTCGTTTTAATCAAGCGTGGGAGTTAGTTCACTGATTAGATATTCAAATTAGCTCTCTTTTGATAATTTTCCGTTTTTTTTTTTTTTGTTCAGGAGGTATTTAAGAAGGCTATATTGCAGCCTGGGCCTCCTTCTGGATTTGCTCTCCAGACAATGCAAGAAGCTATCAAACCTCAGGTCTTATCTAGGTCCTATTGAAATTTAATTTCTAAATAGGTCATATGTGAAAGAGTGTCGTTTTATGACTCGAGTTCATTGGAGGTGGCCATGAGATGGTCATGGTTGCGGATCTTTCGGCGTCAATTGGACTAAAATGGGTTATTTTGAAAACTCCGGAAACAGAGGCAAAACGTGCTGGTTCAAGATGAAAATCAATCCCTGGAAAACGCTCTGCGTACACTACTTCAGGAGCTTGTGGTAAGTCATTTTCCGATGTAAATTACGTCGATTGTTTTTCTTCATGTCCTCTACTAAAATTTTCTGTAATAATTTTTGTAATTCAATAAGTAGTTGGTGTTAGTATGTAACCCTGACTTGTTGGGGAATAGGATATACTTTTGTTAGTGCAGCCAGAGCTGCACAGTGTGTCCAAAAGTGCATGGAGAAGTGTCTTTAGGTTCAGCACTTAATAACCATGAAACCTGCCAATTTTATGTTCTTAGAAATATGATGATGAATTAGTTTTTCCGGCCTTTTTGTATGTTTTGATAGTTGGAGCAATGATTTCTTATTTTTGAGCCCCCAGTCATCTGCAGTTCAGTCAGGTGAACCTGTTATGCAGTATGGGAAGGCCATTGATGATGGTGAAATTAAACAGGGCCAAATACCACGAGTTCTAGGTCGTGCCCTCGCCTATTTCTTGTTCTTTCTGGTGGAATCTGTTCTTGTCAATGATCCTAACTTTTTTTTATCTGTGCAGACATTGTGCTGTATCTTTGTGAGAAGACCCATGTTGAGGGTGGAATGATATTCCAACTACTGGAAGATTTGACTGAAATGTCTACTATGAGAGACTGTGAAGAAATCTTTGGTTATATTGAGAGTAAGCAAGATATTTTGGGAAAGGTACTTCAATTTTGCTTCAATTTTGTGCTTGTTAAGGTCTTTTCCGCCAAAATATTAAGGCTAATTGTAAAATATTTTGAGTGGAAAAATGCAGCAAGAGCTGTTTGGGCGAGGAAAGTTGGTGATGTTGAGAACATGCAATCAGCTTCTCCGGCGACTATCAAAGGTGTGCATATTTTACAAACTAATTCTCTTTCTTATTCATCTTCTTTAAAGTCTTTTATTTGCAGATCTTATTACTAAATTAAAGCACCATGTGAGTAGATGTAGGTTGTCGCTGATCTATTGTCTTCGTACTGATATGGTGGCAATTACTTGTACTTTTGCAGGCAAATGATGTTGTTTTTTGTGGAAGGATTCTTATGTTTCTTTCTCATCTTTTCCCTTTGTCCGAACGCTCAGGTAATTGCTTCTTTATATTAAATTTCATCTTTGTGAATTTCATCTTGGGTTCTCATTTGTGCTTCTGTATGTGAATGCTTGCAGCTTTGAATATTAAAGGAGTTTTTAACACTTCAAATGAAACCAAATATGAGAAAGATGCCCCTGATGGTAAAATTGAGGCACATTATCTCTTGCATCTCATTTACACTTTTTCTTGTTAAATGTTACCTTTGTTTCCAAAATTTAGAGGGTGTATTCTTCGTATGCTTTGCTCTCTTTGCATTCGGACTATTATGAGAAAATTTTGTAACTCTTTTATCCCATCAGGTATTACTGTTGATTTCAACTTCTACAAGACCTTTTGGAGTTTGCAGGTGGTTAACCTGTTCTTATTCTGATTTTCATTTTACTTCCAATTCCATCTATTTTTCTATGTTTTGTATTCTCCGGAACTTGTATTGGGAGAAATCTTCAATTTTTAATCAGTTTTTTTCCTGTGGAAAAAATGGGAAGTGCAGAAAACCAGCGTCACATTTTTCTATCACTAATAAGGCTTTGTCATTGTACAGTTGGATTATTTCTTATCATAAGTCTTTTCTCATTCAGGAACATTTTCGTAATCCACCAGCTACAACTCTTGGACAGGCCAAGTGGCAAAAATTTGCATCAAACTTGAGGGTATGTTTCTAGATCCACTCTATAATTATCCTAGTTTATTAATTTATTCTTTTACATTATGTGCTGTTGCATTATTATTATCTGTGATCCATGTCTATCCTGAATGACTAGCTGAAATTAGGAGGCCGCAGTATTTTTCCTTATATTAGTCAGTAGGATTACTTCACTAATGTAGAAAGTTGAGATTTTTTTTATTTCATATGTCTTAATTTATCCTACTTTTCTGGTCAATAAACACTTCAGGTTGTGCTGGATACTTTTGAGGCTCAACCTCTGAGTGAGGATGATGGAAATGCTAATAATATGGAAGAGGAGGAGGCAGCAGCTTACAACATTAAATATCTGACTAGCAGTAAATTGATGGGGTTAGAGGTAATTACTGATTTGATACAATAAAGTGCTATAAACATGTGCGTAGCCTTACACAATTCCTTCAAAGCCTGTAATTTTTATTATTTCTAAATGTGCTATTCACTGATCGACAGTTGAGGGATCCAAGTTTTCGCCGTCATGTCCTTCTTCAGTGTCTCATATTGTTTGACTATCTTAAGGTACGTTCATATAGTAGCCTTAATAAGTGCTTTCTTTGCTAAATCTCTACTTTTTGGCCCCTCTGAAAGGGCTGTCTGCTGTCAAAGAATGTAGTTTATGATGCTTATTAAATGTCACATGTAAGCAATGGATCTTATTATAATACTACAACTAGGCCATCCTCAAGTTTGGGTTTGTCATAGGTTTCTTTTTCGTCTCACCAACTCAAGCAAAAGTCTAAACAGTTATCTTATGCTGTCTAGGCACCTGGGAAAAGTGAGAAAGATATGCCTTCAGAAAGCATGGTAAGTGTCCAATTTCAGTTTGCATCTTCATCTTGCTCATTTAACTTTGTTTACAAAGAGTTTTTTTGTCTTCTAACATCCCCAGTCACTTTCTTATTAGAAAGAAGAAATTAAGTCTTGTGAAGAGCGTGTAAAGAAGCTTCTTGAAACAATTCCACCAAGAGGGAAAGAATTCCTTCATTGTATTGAACATATTTTAGAAAGAGAAAAGAATTGGGTATGTATCCTCTTTTTAGGCCCGTGATTGGTCCGCACTGCTAGCAAGTTGAGTTCTTTTCTTATTCAAGGTTATTTTTGGCTTTAGGTTTGGTGGAAACGTGACAATTGTCAACCATTTGAAAAACAAGTGATTGACAAGAAAACAGGACAAGAGGGAGTTAGGAAACGGTATGTCAGTTGATTAGTTGTTGGCACTTTTGTCCTTAAAACTGTCTGTACATGAAAAAGGTTTATGCACACCAGTAGGTGGGTCATATTTAAAGTAATTGTGATGGCCCAGTAGTGTGGGAGATTTCTAATGGCCACTCTCTCTCTCTCTCTCTCTCTCTCTCTCTCTCAGACACACACACACACACACACACACACACACACACAAACACACTACAAAGTACTTATAGTATTTGACTGTTCTTATAATATCAAATTTTTAGCATGTGTATTTTTCGTCTTACCTGCCTGCATCTGTTTGTTTTCTATAGTAAGCCTCGTTGGAGATTGGGAAACAAAGAACTCTCTCAATTGTGGAAATGGGCAGATCAGAATCCTGTATGTGTATCTTATACTATTTACCTTTTAGGTTCAAAATTAACGTCATGATTATGGCTTGTGAAATAGCAATGATGCAAAAAATGTTTTGATGAGCTCATGAACATATTTCATGTTAATTAAACGTCTGGTTGTTTCAATCTCAGAATGCTTTAACTGATCCTGATAGAATACGCATGCCTTCTGTCACGGAATACTGGAAGCCTCTTGCTGAAGATGTGAGCTATTCACCAACTCCTTTTCATAACCTCTAATTTATACTTCTTTTTCCGGTCCCATGTCATTCTTTTGCTGTAGAGGGAAAAGAGAAATCTGACCCCAAATCTGAAGTTCCTTTCTTGTTTGAGTTCATTCTGATAAGTCTTGATCTGGTAATTACAGATGGATGATTCAGCTGGGATAGAAGCTGAATATCATCACAAAAACAACCGAGTAATGTTTCCTTTTATCTGGACGAAATGTGCTTGCTACTTGATACACTCTCTCAAAAGAAAAAGATACAGTAGCTAATAGTGCTTCACTGCAGTTTTTGTATGTTATGTCATGTTGACATAAAACAAATAGTGCCACCAACAAGGGTGTTATCGATGTCAGACTCAGTTGATTGACTACCAAGAAGTAGAACGAACCATGTGGTTTGGATGGAATTGTGAAATCCACTTGAACTAGATTTTTTGTTGAAATGGACTTGAACTAGATTTTGCATGTTATACGTCAGAATGGAGTAAAAGATTTAGATAATGGCACTGCTGTTTGATGTTCACAGATTTGATTTTGTAAGCATGAGAATTAATGAGCATGACAATATGGTTCCTGTTTTTCCTCCAGTTCTGCATGTTTGATATCGAGAGGTTAAAGCATGCAACTTAATGTTTAAAAAACAGTAAACTGATTGTCATTTTATGGGGGGCATGTAATAAACTGCCTCGCATATTTCATCGGTGTGATGCTGATATGACAGGTTTATTGCTGGAAAGGGCTCAGATTTTCAGCTCGGCAAGACTTGGAAGGATTCTCTCGAGTGAGACTACTGCTTTAACCAACAAATTCTTTCTTTTGTGCTTTATCATTAGCTGCTTTTGTATGGTTTGGTGTGACAGGGGCAAACACTTGTTTAATGCAGTTTACAGAGCATGGCATTGAAGGAGTTGTGCCTCCTGAGCTCCTACCTCTGGAAGTGCGGTCAAAATTTCATTTGAAGTCTAATAATGAAAGATCTAAGCGAGTTAAGAAGGAAGAGGAAGTCAAAGGTGCCGTTCAACAGTCTGAAGACAATCAGGTATTAAAGAGCATGATTGTTATGTTGAGCAATGGTTATCGGGGTCTAGTAGCATTCAGCTTGTTCTTGATATGGGCCATGTGGATCATCTGTTCCTGATACACATTGATTAACACAGGAAAAGCTAGTGAATAGTGGCATCCCTATATCTAATTCTGAGTAGCTTGTATCTCTGGTGTACAGATTTTGTTCTTCGGAACTCTTCTGGATGTTGTTCCTAATGTATTCTCTTCATTTTTATGTTGATCCAAGTAGACAGCCAGTGTTGCTTCTGAGATTGATGGTGGAGGTAGTGGTGCCGAACTAGAAGACTCAGCTACACCAATGGATGCAGACACAGCTGCAGTGGGCATCCCCCAAAGTGGGGCCCCAACTCCAGATGGAAGTCAAAAGCAGAGCCCTGATATGGAGACAGGTCCGGAACCGGGGCAGTTGGAAGCTGAAGTAGATGCAGATGTTGATGGGGAGATAGATGAGCCAGAGCAAGAGCCAGAACCAGAGCCGGAACCAGAACCAGAACCAGAGCCAGAACCAGAACCAGAACCAGAGCCGGAGCCAGAATCAGAAGCTAACGATCAGACTCTGGATACCTAAGATGTGGCGATTGTGCTGCTCACTTAGCAAAACTCACAAGCTGCCCTAACGGGAGTCTTTATGCCCCTAGCAGCTGTATCAACTGTCAAAATCCTTGGCTGTTACTTGAGATGGAGTCTATGATCGATCTGCATTGGCCTGAGCCAGATCGGAACCTGATGATCATAACATCAGAAACTTACTATTTAGAATGGGAAGTTACGGTGTGGCTGCATTTGGTGCATCAAATGTTGCGATAATTGTCTACAGTCTGCTTTGGGCATCTATGTACCATGTATTTAATTATTTATGCAATGTAGAAGGCAATGTAAACTTTTGTTTATTTATATAATAAGAAACACAAGCAAAGGGTTTAGTGTGATTGGCACCTTGAACTCTTTCATGTCTGGTTGCGAGTTGTAAAATATACTAAACGAGAATCTTCCTTCAACCATGTTAGCTCAGAAAGATTATAGAAGTTTAATAATCTGCTCCAAAAGTTTCTTCAGCATGGTATAATTTGGAGAAATTCCTGAATAAGGGTTTCTTACATATATAGTGTTTAAGCAAGTGCACAACGATATTCAACCCTCCGTCTAACATATAAGGAACAAAGAAACAAAGATTGTTCTCATTTCCTGTCTCTCTACTTGTATATAATATATGCCGGTACTACTAGTGAATCCAATGCCTCAACAATCTACTACATTGATTTCAAAACTTTGGTGGGCACGACGCCAGATGAGGAAGCAGAGGGAACGCTTCATGTTGAGGCTGAATCTGGTTCAATTGCCGACCTCAACCCACCACGCACCATCATTTGTGAATAAAATTCTGCATGCTCCTGTTCATCAGAAAGATCAAAGAGAATTTACCAAAAAAAAAAGGAATTTAAGAGGAGATGAAATGCAACAGATCCTAAAAATTAATTAGAAGTGGTTGAACTGGCGTTTCAAATTGAAAGTAGACTACTTTCTGGTACTGGTACGTGTTCGGCTGTTTGAAAGAAGATCAATGTAAGAATTCCAAAAGAAGAAAAGATTAATGTATTTCTAACTTTTTTACTTTGAGAAAGAAGCATGTAAGACGCAAGTTCAGCACGAAGATACCTTCAAAGCAACTATAACGACTGCAACTCCATGTTCTCTTGACTCACTGAACAATTTCCTTGCTTCATCAGGGGTGACTGAAGGAACCACTTGTGGTATGACTTTAGTAACTGAAGATGAGAGAACCAAATAACCTTAGCTTTCTAGAATAAAAGTAGCAGGTGTTGTAAAATGATGTAAGACATATTTGAATTTGGCTAATGAACATGTGAAAGATAAATGAGCCGTTTTGGGTGGTTAATGATGGCAAGAACACCATAAAGAAGGTCATGGTCATGGCACCCAATCAAATATTTAATAGGAAACAGCAGAGACAGGAGAAGATGATGAGAGCCATATGAAGTGGCTTGAAGAAGCATAACCTAACACCAGAGTTAGGAAAAACTTGTGCGAAATGGAGGACACCATGAAGCTGCCCCCAACTAGCTTGTTTAGCATGGATAACGATTCGCCAACTGTAACCGTATAATCTAGCGCTGCTTGAGACTGGGTCAGAGACATTTTTCTTTTTTTACCTAATTTTTCAGTGTGCCGCTCATCATCAATCAACAAAACTCTGTAACTGTCTCCGCTTCGACAACCTCTCTTTTCCCTTATTGATCCAATATCTCCTCCTGCAAATTAGTAAAGTCACTACACTTTAGAGTCACATTCAATTTAAACAAATCCATGGGAACATTAACTGGAAAAATTGAAAGATCATGCCCCAGTATATGCTGTCATCAATAACCAGATTTGGTCAATTTCAATAACATATTTCTACCAAAGAGGAAAGAATTAATGTTACATCAGATACATGAATAGTTTCTCCGAATTTCACCAATACTCATTCAAGTCAGTTGTGTCTGACATTGTTACTTATAAAATAAGTTTCTCAAAACCTTATATCATCCGTTTCACTCAAGAATATATCTTCCATTTTGAGTGATAGAGAAGCTTTTTAGGAAAAGAAACAAGTGCAGAAACAGCAATGAGTGGATCAAATTGCAAAGGAAAACTCTGTTGTTCTTGATGTTCACACAGGTATAGATAGAATTCTTTTGAAATAAGAAATGCACGATCCAAAATAAGAATGTCAACTCATCCCCTCGAGCATTAAAGGCACAGAATGAGTTTTGAACCAACAAACAAGAACCACAGATGTTTGAGCCTCTTGAGGTGGGATTCCCAAATTGTTTTTTTTGTTGAAGTCAAATCAGTATTTTATCAGAAAATCCACGCCGGTCTTCACATGAGATAGAACTTACCACAAGATCCCTTCACGAAACAGCTTTTTAAGCTCTCATCAGGTGTTTTATTTTCCTCAACGTAATCACCATGAAGCAGCTTTTTATTTATTTATTATTTATTTTTTTACTTCCCCGTTTTCCAGCGCGAGTAAACACACTCAGCCAAGAAAAGATAAACAATAATCCACGCATAACAGTTAAACCACTATTTCTGTATCGCAACAAATCCGTGGAACCGCCCATTTTATAGGAAATGATATAAGATGCACGAAGAAGACAAGACTGATTACAAACGAGGCGACGTAGACAGAGCAAATAGCCAGCGAGAGACTAGAAGAAAGAAACAGTCGACACAAGAGCCATGGATGAAAACAGGAGTAATAGAAATTACCTTCTTGGACCTGCGTAGACGGGTCGAACTGAGACTGATCAAAAGAAGGACGTTCCAAGACACCCGCTCCACCTTTCAAAGATCCAAACCTCGCAGTCGCCGATACAGAGAGGTTCTTCCCTTCGTGGGTGTTTCTTAGCTCTGCAGATACCTTAATTTTGGGTCTCAAATTCAGAGATGGGCGTAGAGAAAGAGAGTTACCGGAGGTGGCTTTGGCTAAAGATAAGGTAATCGCCTTGCTACCAATAGCCTCCATGATGATGGGACAACAGAACAAAAAAAAAAAGAAAAATCTCTCAGCAAGAGTGTCTACAAAATATAGGAAGAAAGGATGATCTTGGGACTATCAAGAATCAGCACTGTCTCCAATATCAAATACTGCAAACACTAGTTTATATGGAACCTCTTTCTTCTGTTCCTTCCTCTTTATTGCGCTCTTAATTTTTGTGACTAAAAAGGGACCTTGAAGCATTTCCAACTAACAGAGACCATTAGAAAAGGGGGCAAAAAGAAAATTTAGAAGTAGAATGTCCATTACCATACATTTCCCAGCTTAGGAAAAACATTTTTTTGTGGTAGATTGATAGCTACCTATTGGAGGACAAGTTGTTCACTGTCACTGTTGGAGAACCCTGTGGACTCTACCCTTCCTTGGCGATAAAGGTTTTTTCATGCCATCTTATTATTTCCGTAACACTTTAAAAAAAAAATGTTTTTTAATCTTTCTTATTTTTTATACAATTTTAAGTTTTATTTTTCTTATCCAATTTAATTTTCCTTTTTAATCCAATTTATTTTTCCTTTTTTTAATTGACACCTTATACTGTAAACTCGGTGAGAAACAACTTTTGAGTTTGACATCTTAAAATTCCGATATAGCTTATAAAAAATTTTCTTCAAATTTTTTTACTATAGTCTTTTGTCATTATAGCTTTTTCACTTTTTGTTTTTTACAAATTCCCTACATTCTATGAAATTTTTCTTCAAATTGCCAACCATAGTATTTTATTTATGTTTTTTTCAAATTCCAATATTATATCCTTATGTTGTGTTTTTTCTTAAAATTCTATTACTATATAGATTTTTATCAAGATTTTTTATCAAATTCCCTTAATGTAAATTGGTATTTTTCTTCAAATTCCCTTATTATAGCATTCTTTTAAGATTTATCTCCAAATTCACTTATTATAACCTTTTTGTCTAGATTTTTCTTCAAATTCCCTTATAGTTTATACCAAGATTATCTTCAATCCCTCACTATTACCTTATATCATGATTTTTCTTGACATTCTATAATACAATTTTTGCTCACATTTTTCTTAAAATTCCCATATTATAACTTTATGTTGTATTTTTTTCTTCACATTCTCCTAGTATAACCTTTTGTCGAGATTTTTTTATTAAATTTCCTTACAATAGCCATCGAGGTTTTTCTTCAGTTAGTTTATAGACTTATAGTCCCATAATATATTTGATATAATTAAGGTACTAAAATGTCATCCTTGATTAACAAGAGTACGGAGATTAATTTCAAACTATGAAATAGTTCAATGGATGCTCACTACCGAGTCCAACTTCATAGTACTTCCTCGTACTTGTTAGTGTAATATAAATGTATATATAGGGGTAGTTTAGTTATTTCTATATGTGTAACTCATGTATATAAGGACTTGTACAGTTTAATGAAGTTTAACCCATTTTTTGATAAAGACTAACATGGTATCAGTGCCTAGGGTTAATTAGGGCCCTCAAATTGTTCTGAATTGACCCAACTCAGTTGAACTCGGTTCAAAACAGGTCATGACTCGGTTGAACTCAGTTCAGAATAGGGTCATGAACGAGTCAACTCGAACTGACTCGTTCATCTTCAACCCTTAGCTAGGGTTTCAGATTGTGAAGGGCGACGATGGTCTTCACTTCCAGAGTTGATTTTCGCTCAGAAATCACGCAAAAATAGTCGTGATCTTGAGTTCTTGTCTCTTCCTTTTCGAATCATTCCGAAATTTGGAGTTTTTCCCTCGTTGCATGTTTTGGGTTTTAAGAGAAGTTTTTCTTGAGTTATTTGAGGCGTTCCAGGCCGCGAAGCGTCTTCATCGACCACATTTAGGGTCATTTTTGGTTCCTTTGTCAGATCCCTCTTGAAATTTCAAGAAATTTGGAGTTCTTGAGAGGTTTTGCAAACCTCTCTTCGGGCTGCATCATCGCGAGGCTTTGTCTTCGTGTTTTTGGGATTGTTGTGCACTTTTGGCCTTGCGAATCTTTCTTGTTTAGCAACTATTGTCATTGAAACGCCTTGATTTCGTGTTTATCAGCCGAACATTGCTTCAGGTGTGTTGGTTTGAATCTTGTTTTTTGGCGTGCGATTTGGGGGTGCGATTTGTGGCTGACTGTGATTACTTGTGTGAGATTTTGGTGATTTGCTAGTTCGATTTTTTTGTGGCTTGGCCGGGTTGGACTTTGTTTTTTCTAACTGTGTATTGGAACACTTATGGCAACGAGCATGGATATTGTTTAGATTGTGCCGGTGAAGCTTGATGGGACCAACTATGTTCCTTGGGTCTCCCTTATGCGTACTTTCTTGAAAGGCCAAAATTTGTGGAAATATGTCACCGGTGCCTATCCACTACCGGTTCTTGCTGCTGATAATTCTAATTCAAAAGCAGTCGATGAATGAGAAATTAACAATTCTAAGACACTTACTTTATTGGTTAGTTCTGTTTCTTCTTCTATTAGTTTTTAGATTGGAAAATTTGACTATGGCAAATATGCTTAGTTATTCTTGGAAAAACGATACATGGGCACTAATTTTGCACAGAAGTATAAATTAGAGATAGACCTCCGTTCTCTTACAGATGCACAATCAGTCCATCTTTGATTTTTATGCTCAGATGTCCTTGTTGTGGGATCAGTTAGCAGCCATGGATCCCAAGTTTGAATATGAGGTAGACAATTATTTTTCAGAAGTGTAAACGAGTACAAATAGGTGGACCGTAAAATACGCATCTGATGTACAGTATATAAACTAAAAGAAGGGTAATTTAGTAATTTTGCGATGAATGTGTGGGTGTAACTTCTAGAGCTCCTTTGATTCGATCTTCGAAAAGACATGAAACAGTCGACGTATGTCTTCTCCACGAATGAATGAAACGAATTTGAATTTCGCCTGAGTTTGACGAAAAATTTGATATTCTGATGGGCCTTAGGCGGTTGATTGTGAAATAGCGGCAGAAGTGCTTGTTGCTATCTCAGTGATTTGGGGTGGCGATTTAGAATTTCTTGAATTTTGATGTACGTTCTCTTGCATGTCTGTGTGTCTCTGTCTATGTGTGTATGTGTGTCTCTGTCTATGTGTGTATGTGTGTCTCTAGCCTTCCAAGAATATTGTTTTATAGGCTTGTTGAACTCTAACTGTGGACCAGGTATATCGGAGCGGTTGTAACCCACTTCGATCGCTTATTTGTAGCGTCTTCCCTGAAATGTGGAACTACCTTAGACCAAGGCAAGATATTTTTTAAAATTGATCCACGTAAGATCCTTGTGGGCTGACTATGTGGCTTTAATCGTCTGACTTGTCACCTCTGTAGGCTGTTGACGGGGCAATTTTGATCTTGGCCGTTGGTTCATCGTGGCTTGATTGACGGGTTGATTGACTGGGGTCAATGTTTGACTTGTTGACCTAGGCCCTGCGATGCTGATTTAGACCACAATTTTTGGTCATCGCAAAATTCATTCATACAGATGCCCCCTTCAAAATGTGTACATTAAGTGTACGATTTGAGAGTGTATACTAAAATGTGTAAACATTGAAGCCCTTTTTTTTGTGGGCCCACGTGTAAGTGGGCTTGGGCCTCTTACAGGTTTGAGTTTGAGCCCATTTCGAATTCTTCAAGGGCTGGGTGAACTGGACTGTAGTATTTGTGGGCTGTCAACCTGTCTGAGTTGAGTTGACAGGTCTGAGTCAAGTCGGCTGGTCCGATTTGAGTCGACTGGTCCGAGTTGAGTCGACTGGTCCAAGTTGAGTCGACTAGTCCGAGTCGAGTTGACTGGTCCGAGTCTAGTTGGGTCGAGGCAGGTAGGGTAAGATTAGTTTTCCCCTTTCCTTATCCCTATTTAAAATTTAAGTTCAGGGATAAGGGAGGAAAACTTACCTTATAAAGGAAAGAGCCTCGATCCGCGTGCCATCACTTGATTACTTTGCTTTTCGTTGCTTGACATTCCTCAGCTCTTCCCTGCCTTGACATTGACATCAAGTATTTTCTTCTCTTCTTTTCTAGTTTTTTTTTTGTCGTATTGCTTTATTGGTTTAGGTCGTACTGTTTGGTGAGGAGATGAGATTGAATGGGGTGGTAGGGTTTGATTAGTCGGGCTCTTGGCTCGATGAAGTCAGGCTCATCGTTATTGAGGGTCTGGCTTTCAGATCGCCCTTCCATCAGTCTTCTTCAAGTTTGAAGACTGCTCGATTTTTCACGGCTGACTTCCCCTTTCCTTAACTTCTTAATCTGTGCATTTTTTTTTTTGTTTTGTCGAAGAGAGTCAATCTTCCTCTGGTGATCTTTCGCTTCCTTCTCTCATTATTTCTTTACTTTGCGACGACACTCATGGGAAGTTGAGAAGTCTGGCTGATTCACTCAAGCTAGGTTTGGTGAAGTTCGGTTCACCGCTTACTAAGGCTTCGCTTTTCAGCAGTCTTCAATTCTGAACCTTGATTGCCGCTGCGATTCGCTGCTTGGGAATGATGTTTGTGCTTTGGATTTGATTTCAGGCTGTAGCCATTTTTTTTTATTCGATTTTGACGCGTTGGCGTGGTGTGACGGAGTCATTACTTGCAAGGGAGGAACTTGCAAGAATGAGGCGGCATACAGGTCTCACGGAGTTTGGGAGGTGGACGCATAGCCTAGAGAGACCAATTGTACATGACCGGGGTGGGTTATATATTTTAGTACAAGAGGGCTTGTACTACCTTTACAGGTATTGTAAAGGTTACATGTGAGTCAAAGCATGTACATGTGTAAGGGAGCTTATGCATGAGGGCACTAGCGAGGATAGGTGTCCTGACACAGGTCAAAGTGTTGAACAGTGCGGACAGCAGACGCACAGTGCACATGGGGTTTCACACTAGCAGGGCAGCGCGGCCAAAGGCCATGGCAGCGCCAGCCAACCAGGCAACAAATAGGGGCTTAGCCATAACGCCAACAGCCATTGGCGGCAGGGAGCCATATATGCGCATGGGGCAGCCAAGCATCTCCAGCAGAGGCCAGCCTCTTAACAAACAACAACAACCAGATTAGGCATAAGGGCTGTAAGCGCATGGGAACAAAATGACCACGGGCAACAATCTTGGTATGGGGTAGCCTGGCCCGCATCAGGATAATGTGACATCTGGATGGGCTTGGGGCCGCCCACGACATGGGTGACATTTTGATAATGGATGGGAGGCTGTAGATATATATGAGCTGCCACAAGAAGATCTTAGCAGTATGAAAAGCCCTTCTTAATCTGGTATGTACAAAAGCATAATATAGCGAGCGGCTTAAGCATGGGCAGGGCAAGTATTTAGCTAGGAAAAGACCAGCAGCGATTCGCGCATGGTATGTGATGGAGCATCCCAACCAGCTCCACACATCTGGCCCCTACCCAGATACATTGCATCCGGACCTTGACGGCTGAGACCCAAAGTGAAAGAGTCCTTGTGTGAACAAAGTTCAGGTTCAGGGGCTGAGAGATGTATTTGGGCTGGATACATGTATGTGTAAATTACACTTAGGGGTAGTGTAATTAAGGGGGTTTTAATCCTTTTGGGTATAAATAGGGGGACTCTCCTCCTCTTTTGTAAGTTAGATTTCTCAAGTGATATCCAAGAAAGGTTTCCCCATCTCGTGTGCTCTCTCTCTCTCTCTCCTTCTTCCCTTGGTGGCTTCGTGGGTGCAAGTGTGTGTGATCTTGGGGAGGAATTGGCTGACTACGAAGCAAAGGACTGCCTTGTAGGCCAGCGACGGGGCTAACTCTCTGGCTAGAGTTCTAGAGGAGAAAGGCCGGCGTTTCATTGGTATCAGAGCGATCACACACCGTGCTACAAAGAGAGAGGAGTAGCATAGAAGGTAGAAGTACCATGACAGGTATGGAACCTTCTTTTTCCATTGAGAATCTGACCCAAGGCTTTGAGGCTTGGAAGGCTGAGGTTTATGAAGAACTAAGGTCTGATCCCCCACCATGGGCGATCGAATTGGAGGCTAATGTTTCTAGTGCAGCATCTACTATGCGTGAAAGGTCCGAGGAGTGTATGGAGGCACTCGAAGCATTACGCATCTGAGTAGTGGGCATGAAAAGATTGCTTGCTGCAAGTCCGATGATGCAAGACTTCTCTTTGGTGAAAGAGGAGCCAAGCATGGGTGGTGGTGCGGGTGAAGGAGTCACTACGGCTATGGCCGTAAGCACGCAGCCAAGGGAGCCTCAAGGGTCCAAGCCAATAAAAGTCAAGGTGCCAGAACCTAAGGTGTACGACGGCGTCAGAGATGCAAAGGTAATTGATAATTTCCTTTGGCAGGTAGAGCAACACTTGAAGGCTTCTTGCGTGAAGGAAGAGGCTAGGAAGGTGAACGCGGCTACTTTATATCTCTCGGGGGACGCTCTCCTATGGTGGAGGAGAAATGCACTAGAAGGGGGTGCTGGCACATCTTCTATTCAGACTTGGAGCGAGTTCAAGACTGAATTGAGGACACGGTTCTATCCTGCTAATGCCGAACATGAAGCACGTAAGAAGTTACGGTCGCTTAGGCACGGTGTGAAGATCCGTGAGTACATCTCCCAATTCACTTCTTTGATGTTGTGTGTTTCTGATATGTCCGAGGCGGACAGACTTTTCTTGTTTCTTGATGGTCTTAAGCCATGGGCGGAGCAAGAGATAAGGCGAAGAGATGTAAAAACTCTTGCCGAAGCTTTGTCTGTTGCTGAGAGGCTTACTGAATTTGAGAAGAGGTCGGAGGGCCAAAACTCAGATTCGAAGGAGAAGGAGAAGACAGCCGAGCCCAAGACCACCGGGGACACAGAGGGAGAAAAGAAGGAGAATACACAACAGAATGGGAAGAAGTGGGGAGGTAGGGACAGGAAGGGGAAAGGTCCCAAGAGGACCTGTTTCATCTGTGATGGAGATCACTTGATGAGAGACTGTCCCAAGAGACATGCTTTGAATGCTATTCTCAAGGAGGGGTCGGCTGGACAGATTGCTTCAATGAGGAGGTATGAGGTCGCAGAGGCTCAGGAGATTCATTCAGGTATGACTCTTAACACTGCAGGTAGCAGTGGAATTTCGGGCATGGAGGACGCTCCGAGGGGTGTTTTTTTATAGAGGGCCCCTACGCCAACAACAACACGCTGCAGGGCCGCCTTGCCTGCGCAACAAATACACCAAGACGGCGCTGGAGCCCCCACAACGCTGGGAGGTCTTCCCATGCGGCTGTGCGCCAGACGCCAGGAAGCGCGGCCACGACACAAGCAGGGAGGCGATGGTCGCAACGCCGAGCCGCTGAACTCATGGCGCGCGGGCGCCAAGGCAGCGCAGGAGGCGCATGGCCGCAACGCGGGAGCGCGTTGGAACTCATGGCGCGTGGGCGCCAAGGCAGCGCAGGAGGCGCATGGCCGCAACGCGGGAGCGCGTTGGAACAAACGGCGCCGATCGCGCCAAATCGGCGCGGGAACGCCAGATCACAGCGGGAGCGTTGCGATCAAAGGAGTGGCGCGACCGTGCCACTTCGGCGCGGAGGCCAAATCGAGGCTCAAGAGGTATGTATCCAGGAGTGCAGATTTGCTACCTAGGGGCCATGAGGGGTTCCAAGGTGGACATCAACAAGACATGGGGTCACGTACAAGCTGATTCCATAGCGAATGGGAGTAACCAGCAGGTGGCTGATTCTTCCCTCTCAAGGCCATTTCTAAGTGCTGTCTCACAACCAGACAATCCTCTTACTCAAAAGATTCGGGAGGCCATGAAGCATGATCCGGACGTGCTAAGGCTCACAAAGGCGGGTTCTCTTGGGGAAACAAAACATTTTTGGTTGTAGGACGATCTTTTGTGCACAAAGGGAGGTCGGGTTTATGTTCCAAGGCATGGAGGATTGCGAAAAGATATCATGAAGGAGTGCCATGATACTTTGTGGGCTGGACATCCAGGCCAGAAGTGCACCATTGCCCTGGTAAATGAAAAGTTCTATTGGCCAGGTTTAGCTATGATTGTGGAGGCTTATGTACGGACGTGTCTTGTTTGCAAACAAGACAAGGCTAAAAGAAGGCGACCGGGAGGATTGCTACAACCCTTACCTATTGCAGAGCGGCCATGGGATTCGGTCTCCATGGATTTCATCCTCGGCATTAAGGAGAGTGGTGGGTTGAGTGCAATATTTGTAGTACTGGACAGATTTTCCAAATATGCTACATTTGTCTCTTTATCTATGAAATGTACTGCGACAGAAGTGGCTAAGGTTTTCTTTTCGAATGTTGTAAAGTACTGGGGAGTACCCTCTAGTATTATTTTTGATAGGGACTCTAAGTTCACAAGTCGGTTTTGGACGGAGCTCTTTGGTATGTTGGGAACCTCTCTCAACATGTCTTCGAGTTTTCACCCACAGACCGATGGGCAGACGGAGAGGGTCAATCAGATCCTAGAGGACTATTTGAGGCATTTTATTTCAGCCAACCAGAAGGATTGGCCGAACTTGCTGGACATTGCTCAATTTAGTTTCAACCTTCAGAAGAGTGAAGCCACGGGACACAGTCCGTTCGAGATCGTGTTGGGGAGGCAACCTTCTCTTCCAATCGAAGTGCTACCTAAACAGTCCAAGAGGAGTGCGCCAGCCCACTTCATGTTGAAGAGGTGGAAGGAGACTCAGGACTTAGCAAGGGTATACTTGCACAAGGCAGCACGACGAATGAAGAAGGCAGCAGATCAACATCGGAGGCCAGTCACGTTTGAAGTTGGGGATCAAGTCATGCTCAGGATACGACCCGAGCAATTTTCAATGCTCAAGGCGAGGAAGCAGGGGCTGATTCGTCGGTACGAGGGACCATTTCGAGTATTGAGGAAGGTGGGAGAACTTGTGTACAAGTTACAACTGCTGGCAGCTTGGAAAGTACACAATGTTTTCCATGTAAGCCAACTGAAGCCGTATCACATAGATCCGGATCCGAACCAGACATCTACATCACGAGGAACCATCATGACGTTCAACCAACCACCTGGTCCAGAGTTGGACTACATAATTACACATTGGCGTGTAGTTGCGTATAAAGGTAAAGGTACGACGAGACAATACCTTGTTAAATGGAAGAACGAACCAGAGGAAGATGCAACATGGTGTGATCTACCAGAGTTGTACAGATGGATTACCGAAGTGAAGGACTATGATCGGAAGTTGACGAGGACGTCAACATGATCGGTGTGGGAGAATGTGACGGAGTCAGTACTTGCAAGGGAGGAACTTGCAAGAATGAGGCGGCAGACAGGTCTCACGGAGTCTGGGAGGTGGACGCACAGCCTAGAGAGACCAATTGTACATGACCGGGGTGGGTTATGTATTTTAGTACAAGAGGGCTTGTACTACCATTACAGGTATTGTAAGGGTTACATGTGAGTCAAAGCATGTACATGTGTAAGGGAGCTTATGCATGAGGGCACTAGCGAGGATGGGTGTCTTGACACAGGTCAAAGTGTTGAACAGTGCGGACTGCAGACGCACAATGCACATGGGGTTGCACACTAGCAGGGCAGCTGCCAAAAAGGCCATGGTATACCGCCAATCAACAACAACGCCTGTGAGGCGGATCGCAGCGCCACAACATCCATGCGCGCCAGGAGCTGCTTAGCGCATGGGGCTAAACCGGCAGCCATCTTGGTATGAGGAGAGCGCAGCTTGATCTGGCGACGCAGCTGGCTTATCACACCAATAAGAAACAAATGCACCCCGAGCGCATAGCCGGCAAAGCCTGGAGGCGCTGAGAACAATACGGGGCATGATGGCACATGGAAGCGGAGCGACCGCATTTGAGGTTTACGCGTCCATAAGCGATGGCTGGAATGCCACAAGATAAAAAGCCTCCTGCAAAGACGTGGCTGCCATACGAAGCAACAGAGAGGTCTGGAGATATAACAAAGGCATAATAGGGGGGCTGTGGCTTATGGGGCAGAAGGGACCTTGGCCAGCGATCCGGGGTAAGTTTACAATCGCATGGGCTGCCGCATGCAGCCCCCGCATCCCAACCCCATCCATCTGCGACCCGCCCGAGATACATTGCATCTGGACGCGACGGCTGAGACCCAAAGTGAAGAGTCACCTTGTGTGAACAGGGTTCGGGTTCAGGGGCTGGGAGATGTATTTGGGCTAGATACATGTATGTGTAAATTACACTTAGGGGTAGTGTAATTAAGGGGGTTTTAATCCTTTTGGGTATAAATAGGGGGACTCTCCTCCTCTTTTGTAAGTTAAATTTCTCAAGTGATATCCAAGAAAGGTTTCCCCATCTCGTGTGCTCTCTCTCTCTCTCTCTCTCCTTCTTCCCTTGGTGGCTTCGTGGGCGCAAGTGTGTGTGATCTTGGGGAGGAATTGGCTGACTACGAAGCAAAGGACTACCTTGTAGGCCAGTGACGGTGCTAACTCTCTGGCTAGAGTTCTAGAGGAGAAAGGCCGGCGTTTCATGATGCGATTCTAGCTAATCACTAGCAAGAAGACTAATCAAAGTAATATAGACTTTTATGCAAGTCCGAATATCGTCCCACAAGGACCAAAACAGCAGTTAATTGTTTTGTGAATAAAAATCTAAAGTTTGTGGAATCTGATATTGAAACAGAGTTTTAAAACTAAACCAGTACTGAAAATAGTTAGGGAAAAGTCTTTGAGGAATTTAATGATGAGAGAAGGCGTTGGGAATTCAATTCCCTCCCTAGACACTTCTGAGATTGACTAGGAAATAGTTTTGGAAATTAGTTTCTGACGAGCTTATAAAACTATGGCTACAATCCGCATCGACATCACCTTTTTCTATCTCCTGGAGCAAACTAACCGGTATAATCTACTCTACTTGATAGCATAAACATGAAGCTCATATGTCATAGGCAAATCAACTAATCCAACAGGGTATTACTTTAAGGTCGAGGATTAACCCAAGGATTAGTGATCTACCTAGTGCATAAACTCAAAAAGACTGTAAACTCCTATCAGCATGTCTCACCTTAAGCCCAGCGTCACCTTATAACCAGTAAATAGCTAGACAACAAGTATGAATCAAGAAATTACAGCAATGAAAACTCATTCATGCACCAAACTGAAAACCAATTAAATTATAAGTATCAATCTCATTACATGCCTAGGGAGTCATGGACTCCCAACTAAAAACGACTACTCCATGCTAGAATTGAAAGCACACAAAAAGGTTTGTACTACAGCCATGAATTAAGAAAGAATAAGTAAAGAAAACTCCCTTAGGAAGAATTCCCTTAACCCCTCTTGCTCCTTGGCTGAATGCTCCACCTCTCTTCCTCAAAGTGACCAGAGTTCGTGTGAACTCCCTCTGGACCTTCTCCTCTCTATCTCAACTAAACTAAAAAGCAAAACTGAATACAAAATTGAATGTAAAGTACAGAAACTCGAACTGAAACTGGATGATTTGAGCTCTGCCTCGGACCCCTTTTTATACTTGAAACTCTGTCCAAGACTAGTAATTTCAGCTTTTGTCCGGGGTGTGAATTATGACTTCCTGACATCAGAATTGGATGAAATTACATCAGGACCTTGCTTCTGTTGTCCTTTCCATGCTCAAGGAGTTTGAATCCATTCTGAGTTGGGAAGCTCGAGATATGAGGGGTGGAAGTCACCTGATTTCTGCTGCCAATTTCTGCTTTGGGTCCACCACTTTGGAGATGTGCCACTCAAGAATCCTGGCTTGGATTGATCTGATTTTTCGTGACAAGATCCTATGTAGTGCTAGGAAGCTTCGTTCCAAGTTTGGCTTTAATTGGAATTGTGAAACTCTTTCTCTGCTCCTTACAAAATTCGGATTTATCTCCTCCCATTAGCAGCAGTTTCCTATTTTAAACTAACTTTTTCTTTTGGACCATTCAATGCACCTGGACTTAAGTACATTGCCTTAAACTCTTCGTGGGCACCTTCCTTAGACGTCTGAGACTCCTTCTCCCAAGTTTGGATTTGATTTGATTGCAGGTTTTTGAGATTTTCGTGATTTACTGCTGCTGCATCATCGGCGCGGTCTCGCCGAATTATGGCGCGGTCGCGCCACTTGAGCCGATATCCATCTAAGTCAAGAGATCACGCGGCGCGGTCGCGCCGAATTATGCTGTGGGGATGGCGCGGTCGCGCCAGTACTTGGACAATTCCTTGGTCCGTGGATGACAACTTCTCTTTTTACTTTTAGCTCTCTTTGGCGCGTCCGTTCTGGCTTTGCAAGAGGCCGCGCCAGTTGTTTAGCGCGGTAGCGCCCTGCTGTGGCGTGGTCGCGCCAATTCACATTCCCCAAACATTGGCTTTCATGTCCGTTGGGCCGTTGGACATTTTTCCACTTTAATTTGAATTTCCGCGGATTTATTTGGCGCGGTCGCGCCAGAATCGGCACGGTTGCGCCGTTCTTCTTTTTGGCCTCTTTTGCTCATTTTTCTTGTAATTTTGCTCCAAATCCCGTTTTTCTTCTTCCACTGGGTACCTGAGACATAAAACATAAAACTGAGTCATAATTGGTGATTTTATGCTTGGAATTAACTCAGAATTAAGTTTTTCAATCAAATAACATGCCCAAAGATAGTGTCTTTTAGACACTTATCACAACCCCAAACTTAGATCTTTTCTCGTCCTCGAGCAAATTCTGAAAGAAACAACCAGATAAGAATGCAGAGATTGAGAAAGGATCAGTGGCACTCCCTTTTATAGATTTCAGCATGAATGATTCACTTCTTTCCTAGTGATGATTCTCCTTGCTTAAGTCAAAACAGAATTCAAATTTTTCTTTAAATTTTTCTAAGATCATTATCCTCATACAAGTGAGAAGTCTCAGTAAATACCATTTGCCAACCCTCAGTCTACTCTCCACTAACCTGAAGAAATCCATAATCCTGATCAATAGGTCTTTTCTAGGTTGTAATGGGGCATGGGTAATGGGTATGATGAAGGTTGTAAGCATTGGGTTCATCCTCCTCCTCATATCCATGTTCCATTATTACTGAGCATGAGTTTTTATGATTTTTCTCCAAATTCTTCCACCCCAAACTTTTTTCTTGCATTGATCCCTTTTTCTTTTCTTTCCTCTTCCACAGATATTCTCTTTCTTGGGTTTGTCCAGAGTCTAGCTTACCTCGCCGGGTTGACTCCTCGTGAGTCCCTAAGCTTGCTGAGGCCCGAGACCCGGTGCACACACGAGGTGGCCTTTCTCCTTACTAACCCACAACCTTTTGGCTTTGTCCGGAGTCCAGCTTACCTTGCCGGTTGACTCAGAGTCCCTAAGCTTGCTGAGGCCCGAGACCCGGTGCACACACAAGGTGGCCTTTCTCCTGACTTAGCCTTCATCTTGTTTCTCTTTTTTCAAAACAACTCAATACCTCCTTATATCTTCAGATTTTTGTCCATGTTTATTTTAATAGAACACTTCAATAAGTTGGAGAGATATAGGTCAGTAAGAAACAAGTTGGTTTTTCACAAAGGCACCACATGTACTTTGGGTTTTTGAAATAAAATAGGGATCTTGTTGGCTCAAGGTGTTTGACAAAAAGTGATGCATCCTGTGCATTAAAGTGGGTGGCTTAAAACAGGCTCAAACGATTGAAAATAAATGCCTAAATCACTTCAGGATATCTGGAAATCTTTCTTGTTTTGCCTCAAGCTTCCCTCAGGTTGGTTCTAGTGGTTTACATCCACTTGCTCACTTATACTTTTTCAAAAACTGTTTTAAAGAAAATTCTCCTCCCGTTAAGACTAAGCAGATTGAAATAAAATATTTTTCCAGAAGGTGAACCATGCTTTTCTCTTTTCTCAGGGTTTTCACTGATGTTTCCCAACTCATGGTCTGTTTCTGGTGAAATTTTTTTGAAATCAGAGATTTTTTTTTTGAAAGTAGAAAGATGGAATATCCCACCCCAAACTTAAAAACATGCTTTGTCCCCAAAGCATAAAACAAAAGAATAACAGGTAGGGTGGATACTTCCCTGATCAGTCTGGGTGTGCCTGAAGTGGAATGGGGCTTCTCCTTGATAGCTCAACAGTGGAATTTTCCTTTTCTGGGTTCTAGGTCGGCAATCACTCAATGAGGCAGTGGCGCGGTCGCGACAGAAATTGGCGTGGTCGCGCCAAGTTGGAGCTTTATATTTCAGCATCCTGAATGTGTTTTTGTAAATTTCCACTTGAAATAAGAATTGATCAGTTAGATATAGATGCTGAATCAGTAAACACACATTTTCATTGAGGAAATCTTGCCTTGGGAAACATAATGAGAGTGCAAAATATCATGTCATCAATATGAATGGAGATTGAGTACATATTAATGGACATGGCATGCAAAAATCACTCTACAGTATCTCATGCACAGGCACCAAAACATATTTTCCCAGGGGAAAGCCGGAATCAGATAGAAGGCTCAGAATTGCAATCCAGTTTGGCGCGGTAGCGCCAGTTTCAAACTGATTTTTGGTTTTTATTTTTTGGATTTTTATTTTTGTTTTCTGTTTTATGAAAAATAAACAGCTTCTTCTAGCCTAAGTCTATCCTAATCATGCAAAATTCAATCAACTACTCATGCAAATCCTAAGAATGCAAAAATTTTCAAACAACATGCATAATGCAATCCTATTCTAAAAATAACAAGCAAAGGAGTTCTGGTTTATAGTCCCAGCTCGACTTTGTGACTCTGTTTCAGTCAGATAGGATTGTGAAGGTTCTTTCCTGATTGAAATAAGGGGAGATGTATCTTTTCAGCCTTTGGCCATTCACGATGAAAGTGGATTGATCTTTTGGATTTTTGATTTCCACAGCCCCTGATTTTAACACTCTTTCCACTGCAAAAGGACCAGTCCATTTGGATCTCAGTTTACCAGGGAACAACCTAAGTCTGCTGTTAAACAAAAGGACAAGTTGACCAGGTTGAAATTCCTTGGGTAAGATATGCTCATCATGCTATTTTTTAGTTTTTTCTTTGTACATCTTGGTATTCTCATAGGACCAGTACCTGAGCTCATCTAATGCATTTAATTGCAACAATCTGCTCTCTCCAGCAGCCTTGATATCAAAATTTAAAAACTTGGTTGTCCAATATGCCTTATGCTCCAACTCCAAAGGAAGATGACATGCTTTTCCATAAACCAACCTATAGGGGGTCATACCTATTGGGGTTTTAAAAGCTGTCCTATAGGCCCATAGTGCATCATCTAACTTGGTTTTCCAATCTCTCCTTGAAGTGTTGACAGTTTTTTCCAGAATTCTCTTAAGCTCTCTATTGGACACCTCTACTTGGCCACTGGTTTGAGCATGGTATGGGGTGGCTACTTTGTGGGTGACACCATATTTTTTTAACAGACTTTTGAAAGAAGAGTTGCAAAAATGCTTTCCCCCATCACTGATGATAGCTCTAGGGGTGCCAAATCGACAAAAAATATTCTTTTTCAAAAATTCAATGACAACCTTGGCATCATTAGTTCTGGTTGCTATGGCCTCTACCCATCAGGTTACATAATCCACTGCCACCAGAATGTACATATATCCAAAAGAAGGTGGAAAAGGACCCATGAAATCAATGTCCCAAACATCAAAACATTCACATTCCAGAATATTATTTAAAGACATTTCATTCCTTCTAGAGATACTACCTGTCCTTTGGCACCTGTCACATGATTGTACATACCTCTTTGCATCTCTGAAAAGTGTTGGCCAAAAGAATCCAGATTGAAATACCTTGGCTGCTGTTCGGTTTGCACTGTGATGGCCACCAACCTCCTTGTCATGGCAGTGGCTGAGAATGAGTGTGGCTTCTTCCTCTTTCACACACCTTCTGATGACTTGATCTAGGCAGATTTTGTAGAGGAAAGGATCCTCCCAGTAGTAGTGCTTTGAATATGCCATCAGCTTCTTCCTTTGCTGGTAAGTGAAATGCTTTGGTACCCATTTGCTGCAAACAAAATTGGCAATATCAGCATACCAAGGAACTTTTGAAGTACTTACCTGGCAAATCCTCTCATCTGGAAAGAGTTCTAAAACTTCCCCATCTTTATTTTCTGCTTCCAGCCTTGACAAGTGATCTGCCACCACATTTTCAGCACCCTTCTTGTCCTTGATTTCAATATCAAATTCTTGCTGAAGAAGGATCCATCTGATCAGCCGTGGTTTGGAATCCTTCTTTGCAAACAAATATCTAAGAGCTGCATGGTCAGTCCAAACAATAACTTTGGAACCAATGAGATATGATCTGAATTTTTCAAAAGCAAAAACCACAGCCATGAGCTCTTTCTCAGTGGTGGTGTAATTTAATTGAGGACCAGTGAGTGTGTGGCTAGCATAGGATATGGTGTGAAAAACCTTTTCTTTTCTTTGGCCAAGAGCTGCCCCTAAAGCAAAATTACTTGCTTCACACATGAGTTCAAAAGGTAGGTTCCAATCTGGTGACACAATAATGGGGGCAGAAATCAATTTTTGTTTCGAAAGATCAAAAGCAAGCAAACATTCAGTATTGAAATCAAATTTCATATTTTGAAAGTAGATTTGACAAAGGTTTTGCAATTTTGGAAAAATCTTTTATAAACCTTCTGTAAAAACCAGCATGGCCTAGAAAACTCCTGATTCCCTTGACTGATGTGGGTGGAGGTAGCTTTTCAATCACTTCAATTTTGGCTTTGTCTACCTCAACCTCATTTTCTGAGATTTTATGGCCAAGAACAATCCCATCTCTGACCATGAAGTGGCATTTTTCCCAGTTTAGGACTAGCTTCTTTTCTTCACACCTTTCGAGCACAAGCTCTAAGTGCTGCAAACATGTTTCAAATGTTAGTTCATAAACAGTAAAATCATCCATAAAAATCTCCATCATCTTTCCTATCATATCATGGAATAAAGCCATCATGCATCTTTGAAAAGTAGCTGGTGCATTGCACAAGCCAAAGGGCATTCTCCTATATGCAAATGTGCCATAAGGGCAAGTGAAAGTGGTCTTTTCCTGATCTTCAGGTGCTATAGGTATCTGAAAATATCCTGAATATCCATCCAGGAAGCAATAAAATTTATTTCCAGCAAGCCGCTCAAGCATTTGATCAATGAATGGTAAAGGAAAATGATCCTTCCTAGTGGCTGCATTCAATTTTCTATAGTCTATGCACACCCTCCAACCAGTTACTGTCCTAGTGGGAATCAGTTCATTGTTTGCATTATGAATGACAGTGGTACCCCCCTTTTTAGGAACAACTTGAACAGGACTTACCCATGCACTATCAGAAATAGGATAGATAATACCTGCGTCCAAGAGTTTAATCACCTCCTTTTTTATTACCTCTTGCAATGTGGGGTTCCGCCTTCTTTGTGGTTGGATGCTGGGCTTGTAATGGTCCTCCATCAGAATGCGGTGTGTGCAAATTGTGGGGCTGATTCCTTCAATGTCTGCTAATGACCAGCCTAATGCCTTCTTGTGTTTGGACAACACCTCAATGAGCTTTTTCTCCTCCAAACCTGTCAAACATGAAGAAATAATTACTGGTTTATCATTCTTTTCAAGAAAAACATATTTCAAATTACTAGGAAGAGGTTTGAGTTCAGGTTTGGGAGCTTCTGGGGCTCCTTGTTCCTTTATTTCTGTTGCCAACTCCTTTCTTTCAGCCTCCAAGTCACCAATTTCTTCTTTGATAATGGGATTTTCATTCTCTGAATGGATCAGGCCTTCTTCTTCTTATGCTTCGGTCCTCTATTCTTCTTCAATTTCTGCTATACAAGAGTCAATCACATCAACACTCAAACAGAAATCATCATGTGGAATGGCTGGTTGTTTCATGGCTTCTTTTATATTGAAATTGATTGTGTCATTATTAAGCCTTAAAGTCAGATTTCCCTGCTTGCAATCAATTATAGCACCAGCAGTAGCCAAGAATGGTCTGCCAAGAATTATAGGCAGGTTCTTGTCTACTTCCATGTCCAAAACTACAAAATCGCAAGGATAAATGAAATCTTGAATTTTTACCAACACATCCTCCATTACTCCTTCTGGTATTTTGGTTGATATATCAGCAAATTGAAGAGTGATTCCAGTCTCTTGAGGTTCTCCAAGTTTTAAATACCTGCAAAGGGATAATGGCATTAAATTAACACTTGCCCCTAAATCACATAAAGCATTGACAAATTTATTTGACCCAATTTTACAAGGTATTGTAAAACTCCCTGGATCTTTAAGTTTTCGTGGAAGCTCATTCTTCAAGATGGCATTGCAGTTTTCATTCAGCACAACTGTACCTTTCTCCTCTATCTTCCTCTTCCCGGATAGGACTTCTTTCAGAAATTTGCCATAAAGAGGTATTTGCATTAAAACTTCAAGAAGTGGAATGTTAATCTGCAAGTTCTGAAAGGTTTCTAGAAACCTAGCAAAGCTACTTTTTAGAATATCAAATTTAGCTCTACTTGGATAAGGAAGATGTCTAATATCAATATCAGTAATTGGGAGTGCATCCTTACCTTTTTTCCTCCTTGGAGAAGATGGTGGACTTACCTTTTCCTTTTCCTTCTCTTCTTCTCCTTTCTGAGCTCTCTCTGTCTCCATGGTTGGCTGTTCTTTTGGTTGGTGCTCCTCCAGAGTCTTCCCACTCCTGAGTGTTATGGCCTTGACTTGCTCTTTTGGATTGATTTCTATGTTGCTAGGCAGAGCTCCCCTTGGCCTCTCATACACATCTCTGTTAAGTTGATTCACTTGAGTGGTCAGGAGTGTGACTGATTGCCTTATTGACTGAAGTTCTGCATATATTGCTCGCATCACTTTACTATCATCCTCCCGTTGTGGCTCCTCCTTTTGTTGTGCATTTGCTTGTAATGGTTTGAATCCAGGAGGGTTCTGCCTTGCTTGATTTGCATTATTCCAGGAGAAGTTTGGATGATTTTTCCAGCCAGTTGTAGGTGTTGCTGTATGGATCCATCCTGCGAGAATTTCCAACAAAGTTAGTTTGCTCAGGCATGAAATTTAAAGCATATACATTACCTTGGCAGTCATCGTCAGCATGTCCTCCTCCACATAGTCCGCAAATTGAGGCTACCACAGGGTTTGATTGTTGCTGGAAATTAGCTAATTGATGTTGAAGTGCTTCAAATTGTGCTTGAGTGGCTGTTGAGGAGTCCATTTTGTAAATTCCAGCAGGCTTTTTGCTTGATCTCTCCATCGGGTACGAATACATATTGGCTGTCATCTCCTCTATTAGCTCATGAACCTCTTCTGGAGTCTTTTTGTTGATTGATCCACCTGCTGCAGCATCTATCATACTTCTGGTGTTGATGTTCAGCCCATTGTAGAAGGTTTCAATCTGGCCCCAGAGTTCTATCTTGTGATTTGGGCATCTTTTGAGCAGTCCATTGAATCTCTCCCATGCCTCAGAAAGATTCTCTTCTGGTTCTTGCAAGAATTGAAGGATTTCATTCCTTAATTTGATGGTCTTTGCTGGTGGAAAATACTTACCTAAGAACTTTTTCCGCAGATCCTCCCAAGTGGCTATAGAACCAGCTGGTAATGTGTTCAGCCATGTCTTAGCTCTTCCTCCCAAAGTGAACTTAAAAAGCCTCAATCTGGCTGCATCGTCTGACATACCATTGTATTTAAAAGTAGCTCATAAATCCAAGAATCTCTCAAGGTGGTCATTAGGATCTTCATTAGCCAACCCACTAAACAGATAATGAGTTTGCAACATAAGAAGAAGCTGAGGTTTAAACTCGAAATTATTAGCTTGAATAGAAGGAGTGATGATACTTGTCCTGTTTGTATTTGGGTTTTGGGTGACAAAATCCTCCATGGTCCTCCTTGGTCCGGGTGCTTGCTCATCTTGAATGCCTTCTACGTTCTCCATGTCTTCTTGAAACTTGGGATTGCTTTGGTTCTATTTTTCCTTTAGCTTTTGCCTTAGAGTCCTTTCAGGTTCTAAATCAATCTCTTGGGCTGGTGTCCCTTGAGATCTGGTCATAAATCTCCTGCAAAATAAAAAAATAAAAAATCAAATCTCTAAATTTTTAAACTTTGTGCAATTACTACTAGAAACTTTGGTCCCCGGTAACAGTGCCAAATACTTGATGTGATTCTAGCTAATCACTAGCAAGAGGACTAATCAAAGTAATATAGACTTTTAAGCAAGTCCGAACATCGTCCCACAAGGACCAAGCCAGCAGTTAATTGCTTTGTGAATAAAAATCTAAAGTTTGAGGAATCTGATTTTGAAACAGAGTTTTAAAACTAAACCAGTACAGAAAATAGTTAGGGAAAAGTCTTTGAGGAATTTAATGATGAGAGAAGGCGTTGGGAATCCAATTCCCTCCCTAGACATTTCTGAGATTGACTAGGAAATAGTTTTGGAAATTAGTTTCTGACGAGCTTATAAAACTATGGCTACAATCCGCATCGGCATCACCTTTTCTATCTCCTAGAGCAAACTAACCGGTATAATCTACTCTACTTGATAGCATAAACATGAAGCTCATATGTCATAGGCAAATCAACTAATCCAACAGGGTATTACTTTAAGGTCGAGGATTAACCCAAGGATTAGTGATCTACCTAGTGCATAAACTCAAAAAGACTGTAAACTCTTATCAGCATATCAGCGTCACCTTATAACCAGTACATAGCTAGACAACAAGTATGAATCAAGAAATTACAGCAATGAAAACTCATTCATGCACCAAACTGAAAACCAATTAAATTATAAGTATCAATCTCATTACATGCCTAGGGAGTCATGGACTCCCAACTAAAAATGACTACTCCATGCTAGAATTGAAAGCACACAAAAAGGTTTGTACTACAACCATGAATTAAGAAAGAATAAGTAAAGAAAACTCCCTTGGGAAGAATTCCCTTAACCCCTCTTGCTCCTTGGCTGAATGCTCCACCTCTCTTCCTCAAAGTGACCAGAGTTCGTGTGAACTCCCTCTGGACCTTCTCCTCTCTCTCTCAACTAAACTAAAAAGCAAAACTGAATACAAAATTGAATGTAAAGTACAGAAACTCGAACTGAAACTGGATGATTTGAGCTCTGCCTCGGACCCCTTTTTATACTTGAAACTCTGTCCAGGACTAGTAATTTCAGCTTCTGTCAAGGGTGTGAATTATGACTTACCGACATCAGAATTGGATGAAATTACATCAGGACCTTCCTTCTGTTGTCCCTTCCATGCTCACGAAGTTTGAATCCATTATGAGTTGGGAAGCTCGAGATTTGAGGGGAGGAAGTTGCCTGATTTCTGCTGCCAATTTCTGCTTTGGGTCCACCACTTTGGAGATGTGCAACTCGAGAATCCTGGCTTGGATTGATCTGATTTTTCGTGACAAGATCCTCTGTAGTGCCAAGAAGCTTCGTTCCAAGTTTGGCTTTAATTGGAATTGTGAAACTCCTTCTCTACTCGTTACAAAATTCGGATTTATCTCCTCCCATTAGCAGCAGTTTCCTATTTTAAACTAACTTCTTCTTTTGGACCATTCAATGCACCTGGACTTAAGTACATTGGCTTAAACTCTTCGTGGGCACCTTCCTTAGACGTCTGAGACTCCTTCTCCCAAGTTTGGATTTGATTTGATTGCAGGTTTCCGAGATTTTCGTGATTTACTGCTGCTGCATCATCGGCGCGGTCGCGCCGAATTATGGCGCGGTCGCGCCACTTGAGCCGATATCCGTCTAAGTCAGAAGATCACGCAGCGCGGTCACGCCGAATTATGCTGTGGGGATGGCGCGGTCGCGCCAGTACTTGGACAATTCCTTGGTCCGTGGATGGCAACTTCTCTTTCTGCTTTTAGCTCTCTTTGGCGCGTCCGTTCTGGCTTTGCAAGAGGTCGCGCCAGTTGTTTGCTGCGTTAGCACCATGCTGTGTCGCGGTCGCGCCAATCTTTCATGACTGTTGGGCCATTGGACATTTTTCCATTTTAATTTGAATTTCCACGGATTTATTTGGCGCGGTCGCGCCGTTCTTCTTTTTGACCTCTTTTGCTCATTTTTCTTTTGTTTTTGCTCCAAATCCTGTTTTTCTTCTTCCACCGGGTACTTGAGACATAAAACATAAAACTGAGTCATAATTGTTATTTTATGCTTGGAATTAACTCAGAATTAAGTTTTTCAATCAAATAACATGCCCAAAGATAGTGTCTTTTAGACACTTATCATTTCACGTGGCCATAGACCAAGGTTCCGTCGTTTGTTGCTGTCGTCGGCATCGTCGGCGTCGCTGGCCTCATCGGCGTCGTTGGCGTCGTCGTCATCGGCATCAGCATCAACGTCGCCGTCGTCGTCGACGTTGGTGTGGTGGTGGTCGGCGGCGGCGGCATCGTCATCGACGTCGTCGACGCAGGAGTCAGCACTGGAAAAGGGGGCGAACGGGCGACCGCACGAAGGGCCGAAGCGAGCGAAGTGACGAGCTACAGAGCCTCGCCCTTACGAGGCTCCGGCTCGTCGGGCCGAATTACCGGATACTCGAGGTCCGGTTACGGGGCCCGGTTAGGGTTTTCGATCCGAAATACCGGACTTTAGGGTTCCGGATACGGGACTCGAATGAGGCAGTTCTAGGGGTCGGATTTTTAGGGTTCCAGTTAAGGGACCCGAGTATGGCGGTTCCAAAAGTCGGACTTTAGGGTTCCGGTTAAGGGACCCGGATACGGCGGTTCTGCGTGTCAAATTTTTAGGGTCCGATTAGCGGACCCGCCTCCTTCACCTTCTCCGATTTGAAACCCTAATTTTAGGGTTCGGCGATTTCCCTCATTTTTTCCTTTCTTCCTGGCTTCATCGCGTCGCGAAAACGCTGAATTTGGTGGCGCTTCTTGTCGGCGTGATCGCCGGAGCTCTACAAAACCCCTTTTTTTTTTTTTTTTTCCGTCGTCGGTGTTTGCTTCTGCGGCCTCTGGTGGCGCGGCGAGGCGGCGGCATCTCCGTGCTTGTTGGTGGCGCGGCCAAGCGACGTTTGCGCTGTTTCTGGTGGGGCGGCCAGGCGACGCCTCAGCGGCTGCCGGCGGCAAGGCGGCGATGATCCGCGGCGGGACGAAGGGGCGATGAACTGTTTCCCTAAATCCCTTTCCGAAAGAGGGAGTTAGAGTCGGTTCGCGATTCTCTTAACATCGGGTCGCCCAGGGGTGGGTCGACCCGGTTTTGGAAGCTTTTTTTTTATTTTTTCAATTGAAATTTAAAACAACTTAAACAACATTACCTCATTAAATTCCAACAAATTGGGTAATTTGGACCTTAATTTCTCCAAATTGGGCCTTGATTAGGCATGTCCTCAACTTGGGCCTTGATTAGGAATGTCCTCAAATTGGGCCTTAAGCATAACCTTCCGAATCGGGCCTTAATTAGGCATAATTTTCTAACTTGGCGTGACTTCTCCGCATTGGGCCTTAATTAGGTAGGACTTCCTCGAATCGGGCCTTAAACATAACATTCCGAATCGAGCCTTAATTAGGCATAATTTTCTAACTTGGTGTGACTTTTCCGCATCGGGCCTTAATTAGGCATGACTTCTCTGAATCGGGCCTTAATTAGGCATGACTTCTTCGAATTGGGCCTTAATTAGGCATGACTTCTGCGAATTGCCTTAATTAGGCACGACTTCTTCGAAACATAGCCTTAATAATTTCTCCAACGCTCCTTCGACTTAGCCTTAGCCTTAATTAGGCACCACCTCGACTTAGCCGACTTAGCCTTAATTATGCGTGCCCTCTTCGACTTGGCCTTAAAATCTTTGACTCGGCCTTAATTAGGCGTGCCTCTTCAAATTTCTTAATAGGTACTTAGTTGATCCCAGCCTTAACCGGCATTGACTACTCCATCTCAGCTTTTTCGACCTTAATCGGCGTTGACTTCATCTCGACCCATTCGGATTTCAAAACCCCAACTTTGAATAGACAGACTTCAAACTTTTTTGCCCTTTCCTTAACAAATTTTTGAACAAAGACTTCTCTTTTACTATCTTCTTTTCTGATTCTTCTTTTCTAATTCTTCTTTTCTTTGAATTTTGGTTTCAGATGGCTGCCCCTTATGTGAATTTGATTGGTGGGTTGCGTACCCTTGACCATGGCATGACTGTTGGCGAGGAATCAGTTTTGACTCTAGCGCTCTATATGGAAGGTAATGCTTCTCGCCTAACGTATTGCCCTAGCGGGGAGTCAATTTTTGGGGGTCACGCTCTGAAACGTCCACCCCTCGTGGACCGCTCTCTTCCTTATGGGTCTTTGAGTAGACTTTTGGCCACCGGTGAACGTGTCTTCTTTCTTCCTTGCCCTGACTCTTCCAAGAACGAGGATGTAGCCGTCGAACTGGAGACTTTTGCACTTCAGAGTGCTTTACGCGTAGCGAACCAGCCTTCTCTGCCACGTACCCTTGCAGATGATCATCTGGACTGGGGAATTGAACGAAATCTCCATGCACCTAACACAACTTTGGATATGCCGCTCCTTTTTCTTTTCGAGTGGACTACTCTGCTTCTGGCTGATGCAGTCGTACTCTCCATAACGCGGGCGTCTATTACAGACTTGGGCCTCTATCTTTCAGTATAGCTGTGATGCGTCGGTGGTCCAAACTTGTCTTGACGAATGGAGTCCAGAGATGAACACGTTGATTACGTGCCAAGGCGAGCTCTCCATTACTTTGTGAGATATGGATCAGATATTTTGCTTGCCTATCTCTGGGTAGTTTTACGATGAGGTTCCTCCGATGGTAGCCGACTTCAAGGACGTGCGGAGTTCGGCTTTACCCTATAGCTGCCAATATTTACTTTTGGCGTATCATCGTCTCTGTTAGAGTTTGGAGTCTAACACTTTGTCAACAGCTTCTTGGGTTGCATTTTGGTTCTGCACTGAGGACAATGTCGTTCCAGTCTATGATCCTTGGACAGCATGGTATGCTGCTTATGAAAAGGGTGCGGCCACTTCACGAGAGCGGACGGCCATAGAGCAGGATGTCTTTGACCTCCTCCACGTCATGCCGGATAAAGAAGATGAAGTCCATTTGGCGGCACTCCTCTCGGTTTGGTTATCCCAGTTTGTATTTCGTTCGACTGGTGGCAATGATCTGCGACCTACGGCCTTTAAGGTGGCAAGTTATATGGCCATTGGGATCCATTTTGCCTTAGCTGGTCCCGCTTTGGCTTGTCTTTATCGAGGTTTGGGTCAAGCGGCTGCTGGGTTGTCGTTGATTGCTCAATGACCATACTTGTATTCTTGGCTGGCCGTATATTTTCACACACATGGGGAGGATCTTGAAGGAGTTCATCGTCCCGATATGATATCATTTGGGAATCCTTCCCTTCAGCGTGCTTTTGACGAGGAGCAAGCTTGTAACTTATTCCGACGTCTTCCGGTGGTGGTGTGGAACCAATACATCTTTGGCGGAAACACGATTTCTTCTTTGGTGGATGAGCCAAAAGCGCCGATTTCTAGGTTTACTTACGAGAGTCTCCTTAGTATTCGTTGCTGTTACTTGACGGCCCGTCTCTGCATTCATTTTTTCGTTGAGCCGTATAATCCCACTAGGTTTGCGCGGCAATTTGGGTATTGCCAGGATTTGCCCGTGGATTTGGGGGCTAAGGCTAGTCACCGAGAGGCCACCTCTCTGTCTGAGTTATTGACACTTTGGTAGGCCAGTCTTGTCCATCCGTGTGGTCGGCTTGATTTGCCCCTGCGACGAGAGCCGACTCGGGATCCTGGGACCACCTTTGCGTATTCTACTTGGTGGAAAGAACACATGTCCCCACAATTTGAGGTAAGCTTGACCTTCTTTTTCTTTTCTTTCTCTTTTATTTTTATTTTTTATTATTCTCACTGTCCCGTGTCCTTCCAGCAAGGTCGACTGGAGCCGACTGCTTCCGTTGTTGCAGGGAGTAGTGGAGAAGAGGAGGATTATGACAGAGATCGTTCCCATCCTCGCCGACGAAGGCCAAAAGGCAAGCAGTAGGTTGGCGTACCCTCGGTAAGTCGCGTCATAATTGTGACTTCTTTTGTTTTGTTGTATTATCTAACATTCTCTTCTTAAATCTTAGGCGAATAAGAAGAGGGTACCACTTACTAGTTTGAACGGTGCCTCTGCCTCGAAGAAAAAAGCGCGTGTGGAAGCTCAGCCTGTTTCTTTCCCCTCGCCACCGACTTTCCTTCCAATTTCGGAGATAGAGCCTCCTCAAACTTCTTGTCCTCCTTTGGAGCCGCCAGAGCCAGAACCTCCTATAAAGATAGTTCAGATATCATCTTCCCCAGAGGCCGATCCTCCTACTTCAAATTTGACTACGATACAGACATTCCTTTTGGGGGCATCCGAAGTACAGGAGGAGGTGCTTCCTCCAGAAACTGAAGCAATTATCCAGAGTGGTTCGATGATTGTTGCTGCCTCTGAGGATATTGAGGTAGGGAGGCCCCTGCGGCGACTTCTTCCATGGGGCCCATTCTTGAGCTTGCCCCGGCCTCGACTCAGCTTGAGGTTTTGTCACCACCTGTTCGAGAAGTCACGCCAGTTATTCAGGGAGCGGTCACTCCTCTGTCATTGCCTGCACCTCCTGCACCTGCTTCTACAACGACCCCCTTGGTGACTCTGTCGCAGGAGTTACAGTCTGACTTTAGGGGTATGGTGCTGCAATTTTGGAAAGACAGAATAGCCCCTCACATGCTTTCATCAGATGTAGTGCACGACTCATTTTTGGCCACTGATGCAGAGTTTGTCATTCGTAAGTTGTAGGAGGCAGGTCATGATGTGACTCGCTTACAAGATTATACCCAGAAGCTCCAGACTCTGACGAAAGCAGAAAGTTTGGCTAGAGAGAAGACGAGTCGAATTTCAAGGGATTTGGCAGAAAGTAAGGCTCGAGAAGCATTGGATGTGTTGTCCTCTAAGCTGGACAATGCCGAGGTCACTTTGGACAAGGCTGCTGAAGATCTCTCACAAGCTAACCTTGATCAAGAGGATGCCCATGAATGCCTGGAGCTAGCTAGAGAACAAGCTCAATCGGCTGACAAAGGTTGTATACCTTGCAACTCAAGTTGAGCAGATTCGAGAGAGTGTGCGAGAGTTGAAGGAAGCCATCCTTGAAGCTACGCGGAAGGTGGAAGAGATCATTGCCCTGCCTACTCTTGGTGCAGCTGAGGAGGCGAATCTTCTGTCATTGAGGGCCACCTTTGTAGGGTCGCAGCAGGAGTTGGCGAAGGACCTTTGACTTGATTTGCTTTGTTGTTTTCCCTTCGATTTGATTTGTAAGATCTTTTCTTTTCTTCATGTATTTGAACTTTTGATGTAGTTTGATTTCTTGACCTTACACTTGGAATAGAAATATTATCATGGATAAAACTTCTTGAGAAATTTACCATTTATGGCCGAAAGTCTCCTTCCTTCAGGAGTGACCAACTTGTAAACGCCGTTAGTGTAAACTTCTTGAACGACGAACGGCCCTTGCCACTTAGGTGCGAATTTTCCCCCATCTCTGCTTGTGGCCATAATTGGTCTATGCACGGCTAAGACGAGATCACCCTTTTGAAATGAACGAAACTTCACCTTTTTGTTAAAAGCCCGACTGAGGCAAGCTTGGTAACATTCAAGCCTTTGTTGTGCTTCTAAATGGTTTTCATCGAGAGATTCTAACTCCTGTAGACGAAGTCGGATATTCTCCTCTTTTGTGAGCCCTTCTCGAAGAGCGACCCGTAGGGATGAAATTTGGATTTCAAGTGGCAAAATAGCTTCAACACCGTAGACTAACGAATAAGGCGTTGACTCTGTGGGAGTGCGAAACGTAATCCTGTATGCCCATAGTGCCTCTCTGAGTCTTTCATGGCAGTCTTTCTTATTCCCTGCGACCGTCTTCTTTAAGATCTTACACAACGTTTTATTGAAGGCTTCTACCAAGCCGTTAGCAGCAGGGTTGTATGCGGTGGACGTCTTTTGTCCGGTGCCAAATTTCTCACAGAAGTTGACCATGATCTTGTTACGAAATGGGGTACCATTGTCGATCATGATGTATCTCGGAACATCATACCGATATACGATTTACGTTCGAATGAAGTCGACCATAGTGGTAGCTTTGATTTCTTTGTAAGCTACTGCTTCTGCCCACTTAGAAAATTAATCAATAGCCACTAGTATATATTGGTGATTTGTTGACGACTTCGGAGTGATTGAACCGATGATGTCCATTCCCGAGACTTTGACTGGCCAGGAGGCCACTGTTGGATGTAATGGGCTTGGAGGCTGATGAATGTAATTAGCATGAAGTTGACATGCCATGCAATGTCGTGCTAATTCCATCGCATCCCGCAGCATTGTAGGCCAGTAGTAGCCTAATTGCTTGATTTGAAGGTGTAGTTTGAGACCCACTTGATGAGCTCCACAAATTCCCCCATGTGCTACGGCCAAGATGGCTTGTCCTTCTTCTTTAGAGACGCGTCTGAGTAAGATACCATCGTAGGATCATCGGTACAATGCGTTATTGAACAAGCCAAACTTGGGCACAACTCTTGGAACATAAGCCCGAGCTTTTGGTTCCTCGGGTAATTTCTTGTGCTCTAAGTAGTTGAGGAATTGCTGACGCCAATCTTCTTCCTCGATTGCATAGACCGAAACCAGATTTGTTTCTTCCTCCCTTGATACTCTTTCTAAGATAGGTACCACCCATCTTTTGTATACAGGGATCCGTTCGGGCCTTGCATCGAATTGTGCTAGACTTGCGGCGATTCCTGCCAATGCGTCTGCTTGGCTATTGTTGGCTCAGGGTACATGTCCCAGGGTTACATTTGGAATTTTCTCCAGTAACCTTTGGGCCTCTTTATTATAAGGAACGAGTTCATCTTTCCTGAATTTGAAATCCCCGATTACTTGTTTGATCACCAAGGCCGAGTCCTTGAAGATTTTCAGCCGGTTAAGGCCCATTTCAATGGCCATTCCCAACCCAAGGATTATGGCTTGGTATTCAACCTCGTTGTTTGTGCAGCAGTAAGATAAGATGAAGGAGTACGACATCAGGTCGTCGCTTGGAGACATGAAAATGATGCCAGCACCTTGTACCATTTTTACGTGTGGCACCATCGAAATACATCCTCCAAGGAGGTAGTACTTCGATGTAGAAGATCTCTTCATCGGGTAAATTTTCACTTACCTCCCATTCTGCCGGGATGGGGTGGTCAGTTAGGAAGTTCGCCAGTCCTTGTCCTTTTACGGCCTTTTGTAGGATGAAATTGATTTCAAACTCAGAGAGCAACAAAGCCCATTTAGCCAATTGTCCAGAGAGCATAGTCCTGGACATGGGGGTCCGCCCGAGAGATCAAGTTTGTGGGGGTGTGCAAGCAGGTAATGTCTCAACTTTTGGACGGCGAAGATGAGAGCGAGACACATTTTTTCGATCGGAGAGTAGTTGAGTTCAGCTCCGACCATCGTACGGCTTAAGTAGTACAATGCATGTTCCTTCCCTTGATCGTCATTTTGAGCCAGCAGGGCGCCTAGGGACTTTTCTTGAGCCGCAATGTATAGGAGGAGCGGCTTTCCCGGAGCAGGAGCCATCAACACCGGTGGCTTCATGAGATAATACTTGATATTTTGAAATGCCCGTCAACTGGATTCATCCCATTCGAAGGGTGTGTCCTTCTTCATCAGACGGCTGAAGGGTTGACATCGTCTTGCTAGATTTGAGATGAACCGTCGTATATAAGCCAGATGCCCCTGAAGGCTTTTTAGTTTTGACAGATTCTTCGGTTCTGGCATTTGTTGAATGACATCAATTTTGGTCTGATCTATTTCGATGCCCCGGTGTTGGACTACGAATCCGAGGAATTTTCTGGATGAAACCCCAAAGGCGCACTTAAGCGGGTTCATCTTTAGTTGGTGCCGTCGTAGGTGTTTGAAGATTGCTCGCAGATCTTTTAGGTGGTCGTCCCTTGCTTTGGTTTTGACTACCAAATCATTGACGTATCATTCCACAAATTTGTGTAAGAGGTCGTCGAATATTCTTTGCGTGGCTCTTTGATATGTTGCCCCTGCATTCTTCAGACCAAATGTCATTACTTTGTAATAGAAAATACCTTTTGGTGTAGGGAAGGCAATCATTTCATCGTCTTTTGGGTCCATCCGAATTTGGTTGTAGCCGAAAGATCCGTCCATGAATGACAAGACCTCATGCCCCATTGTTCCATCCACCATTAATTCGGTGATGGGGAGCGGGAAGTCATCTTTTGGGCAGGCTTCGTTCAAGTCCCTGAAATCGACGCAGACTTGAATTTGCCCATTCTTCTTCTTCACTGGTACGATATTGGAGATCCAGCTCCGGTATTTGACTTCACGGATGAAGTTAGCTTTGAGGAGTTTGTCGACGTCCTTCTCTATTTCTGGGACGAGTTCGGGACGGAACCGTCTTTGAGTCTGCTTTACTGGTTTGACTCCGGTTTTGACGGTGAGTTTATGGACTGCAATTGTTGGGTCAAGCCTAGGGATCTCAGTATACGACCAAGCAAAAATGTCTTTGTATTCACTGAGTAAAGTAACATATTCTTTTTCTTCTGTTACAGATAGTGAGGCACTTAGAAAGGTGGGCCTTGGATCTTCCTCTGTACCCAAATTTATTTTCTTTAATTGGTCGATAGTTGCTTGGCCCCTTTCTTCGAAGATTGCAGGTGCTTTTCCCAGTTCTTCCTCAGGAGTTGGATTGTCGCCCTCGTCAACCAAAATGTGGTGGACAGTAGCTACTTCTTCTTCTTCAGTGTCGCCTTTCTTGGATGACATGAAGATTACCACAGGTGCATTGATGATTAATGGAGTGTCTTCATTACTCTCCGTCTTCTTTCTTTTTTATGAGCTTTCGCCTACTTTTCCCAACCTTTGGCTCATAGGGATTCGAGTAGGTGCTTCTGTGATGGCCCCAATTTTTTGGAAGACATTCTTTTTGGGCTGCTCCGTTGGCTTCCCCAGTCTCTAAAAGACGCCATGTTTCTTCGTCGTGGATGGAGCAATGACATTTGGTTCAGAGTTTTCCTCTTGCCCCTTTTTCCGCCAGACTTTCATAACTTTGGGTTTAGGCTCGTTACTTGGTCTCGGGGGGACGTCGGGTCGTCCATTTCCTTCTTGACTCAATCGTAAGAAGGCTGAGACTCGTGGCTCTGGGATGTCGATTCGGTCAAAAGCTGATGTCCGGGTTCCTTTTGAGGTGGCAGCCTTTTTTTTGGTTGTAACTTGATTGACACTGGCTCTGCCAGAAATCACAACAGGCTCATATTCTTGATAGCCCAACCCATGAAGATTGGGAGGAATTGCATACCCTTGAGATTGGAGGTTCTTCTGGCTTGGTGATAGATTTTGTACAACCACCTCCGGTTTCTCTTGCAATTGGTTGAGGGAAAACCCAGATCCTGCCTTCGCCATCATTCGGTAGGCATTGGGATAAAACCCATGTGTCCTAGTCTTGGGGAGATCGAGTAGGCCCCGTTTCTCTTCGATGATGATGCCCCGGTTAAAGAGCTTTGGCAATGGGATGGTGGCAGCCCCTTTTAAAGCTTTCAATCTTTCTGATGGTTCTTCTCGGCCACAGATAGTGAAGGGAGATTCACCTTTCTTCCTGCGCGATTGAGGAACATACCTGAGTATCGGTTCCTCTGTCTGCCCCTTATGATTCGGATTGGACCGCTCATCTTTGATCGCTTTGGGAGGAGTAGTTTTACTCAATGTAGTAGATTTTCCTTTCGAGTAAAATTTTGCGTCTGCAAAAGAAGCCTCTGACTCTGTGAAAGGACATTCGTCAGCAAACATTGTCTTTTCCTCTCTATCCCGGTAGTATTTGAAGCATTGATGAAGGGTCGAGGGCACGACTTTGTTGTTGTGCAACCAGGGCCTCCCGAGCAACACATTGTAAGATGTGCGTGCGTCAATCACATGGAATAGCACATGAGAAGTCATGTCCCCGATTTACAGTTCCAATCTAATTGTGCCCAACGCTCGTTGTCCTTCTTGGTTAAAACCTTGGATCATTAACGAGCTGGCCTGGAGGTCGTTGGCAACCAGCCCGACATCTTTAACAGTCTTGATTGACAACATATTTACGGCCGACCCACTGTCGAGGAGTATGCGATTGATCCACCGGTCTTTGATGGATCCCAATACGAACAAAGGCCAGTTATGGGATCTTTCTCCGAGTAGCATGTCCGCTTCTTTAAAGGAAATGGAAGTTGAGTGTGGTTCCTTGATTTGTGACGGCTCCGCCAGTTGCTCTTCTCTTATCACGCTGGGAGATAATTTGACTTTTGGCTCGTCGTGTCTCCGCATTCTCAATTGCTCGACTTCTGCGTGCCAGTCATCTTTAGCCGCAACAAATTTTATGAGAGCCTGCCTAGACCTGATTGGTAAGTCTAGGTCATCTCGTATGGCATTGGTGATAGACACGTCCTATAAGCATGTGTGGATGTCATCAGCTGATCCCATTGGAGCTTTTTCTATCACGTTTTTGCTTGCCCGTTTGAGGTGAACAAGTGGCAACCAGCGCCGACGTTGGCACAAGGAATTCTGACGAAAAAAAGTCAGCCAGAGTGATCGGCCTTGGTTTCCTCTGATAACTTTTTTCTTCAACCTTGGCAGGGGCAGATTTGCGTCTGTATCTTCTGTCTCCTCTTTTCTTTTGGGTTTTTTTCTTCTCTTTTTGTTCTTCTTTTTCTGCCGCGTACCCCTTGATGAATATTCTGACAGGGGTTTCATGAAGTGGTTTCTTTTTGCGAGTTACCACTTCCCACCCTTCCTTGTCCTTTGTGGCAGGCCGCGGTCTAGATCCTGCACTGCGCAGGATGAAGATTTTTTTGTCCGTCCTCGGATTAGCTGCTCTGGGGCTAGGGTCCGACTGGAAAAAAATGGTGTTGGAAGCCGCAATGTTGTCGTCGGTTTCCAGGATGATGCGACCTTGTGTCATTAATTCTAGTATTCTGTCCTTCAGGACAAAACACTTCCCGGTAGGATGGCCTACCAGCCTGTGGTATTTGCAGTAGTTGGGATCTGAACTTTTCCCAACGTCTTTCGGCCTTTTGGCTTCAGGAAGCTGCAACATATTTTTCTCCAGGAGCTGTTCGAGCATACCTGGAACGTTAGAGTGGGGAAAGGATAGGTTTTGGTCTGTCTATCCTTTAGTGTGAACTTTTGACGGGGTGCACCGCCGTTGCTTCGACTGGCATTTGGCAGGAGCTTTATACTCCTTTTCACGAATTTTGCCTTCTTATCAGCCTCCGATATTGGAGCTTTTCCTTCTCCTTTTTCTTGGATGAGGATCTCCATATTATGAGCCTCGGTTGCCAGCTCTTGAAAGTCCCTCGACTTTCGACTCTGCAAGAAGTACACCAGCGTCCAATTCATCCCCCGAATGCACATATCGATGGATGTTTGGTGCTCTCCTTACAGTTGAGATTCAAGTTTCGCCAGGGATTGATATACTCAATCAACTTCTCTCTTTGTCGTTGTTTAAGCTTTGTGAGCTCCACCAGCGTCACTGTGCACTTCGTGCTATAGAAGCGACTGAGGAACTCGCTTTCCAGTTGTTCCCAGCTGTCAATTGACTCAGCCGGGAGTTCGATGAACCAGTCGAAAGCGTTCCCTTTTAGGGATCGCCCGAATTGTTTGACCATGAGGTCACCGTTTGTTCCTGCATTATTGCAGGTCTCGATAAAGTGGGCAACATGCTTTTTTGGGTTGTCGTCCCCACTAAATTGTTGGAATTTAGGCGGGTGGTAGGAAGCAGGCATTTGGATTGCCTGGATCCGTCGGGAGTAGGGCCTGGTATAGGCTTGAGATCTTACTCCTTCCGCATGTACTTTCTGTTCCACCGCGTTGGAAATCATTTCTTGCAGGGTGCCATAGGATAGCGCCCCTGGTTCCTCGAGCAGTGGTTCCCAGCTCATAGGTGGGATTTTGGGAGCCGAGGATGGACGGATGATGGGTGAAGGAGGGATCGTAACGGGATTGGCAGTCGTGCTGGGTCCTGCCTGACCATCATCATTTTTGGGTTGGGAGAAAGCTCCCAAATGGTCTGCAATGAGTTCAAACTTTTGCAGAATTGTGGCGATCTGAAGATCCCTCTGCAGTTCTCTTTCTCTTAATTTGTCGTCCCTTTCCTTCATGGCAGCTTGGAGTTCTGGCAGTTGTTCTTCCACCGTTTTAACTTGCGTCATCATCGTGGAAACTCTGACGACCAGAGACGTGGGGGAAGAAGGACTTGGAGCAAGAGGTGCCTTGGATAATGTGGCCGATCGCACTGGGGAAGGAATGATACGTCTCCCTTCGAAGTGAGTGATCAGCGAAGGGACCTGGCTTGTAGTTGGAGGGGAATTCCTCGCTGGGCTTGCGGCCGGGCTGGCCACTGGACTGATCGGCGGTGGGGATGTTAGAATAGCTGAATAGCTCGGATGAACCCTTGTTGGAGAAACTATGGGGCTGGCTGGTGCTTGATCCGCCTTCTGCTGAATTTGCACAACGCGTTGTGTTGGTAGGGATCCTATAACGGATCTAGCGGTCGGTCTTGAGCGGATGACCACAGGAGCCTGGGATGGACGAATCCCTATGGCCTGGTCGGCAGCGATGGCTGTTGGTGTACGCAGACGGCGAGGAAAGGTGACCAAAGGATCAGTCATCCTATGTACCGATGATGAGTTGGCTCCGGTAGCTGGAGTTTTGGCAGCGACCTTGTTGTTGGTGTTGGTCTTAGAACCGACCATTTGAATTGATAGATCAGAGAAAGAGATGAAAGGTAGAAGGGTCCCACCAGGCGTGTCAAATTTGTAAATGAGTACAAATAGGTGGACCGTAAAATACGCGTATGATAAGTGTCTAAAAGACACTATTTTATGCATGAATTAAAGATCATAAATGCCTATTTTGAGTTAGTTATAAGCATGAAAGTGATATATATGACTCAAATACATGTTTTGTGTCTCAGGAACTTGGTAAAAGAAGAAAATCTGAATTCGGAAAGAAATTGAAGCAGAAAAGAGCAAAAAGAGCCAAAAAAGGGAACGGCGCGATCGCACCAGGAAAATAGGCAAAAATTCAAATAAATGAAGGAAATTCCCAACGGCTAGTAAAGCTTCAAAGAAGACAATTCGGGAATGTGGATTGGCGCGACCGCGCCAAGAAAGTGGCGCTACCTCACTCTGTGACCACATGGACGCGCCAAAGAGATGCCAAATACAGAAGAGGAGTTGCCGTTCTGGGACCAGAGAAAAAGACTAAGGAGTGGCCCTGCCGCGCCACCTCTTTAGCTAAATTTAGCGATGCCGCGCCAAGAGCTCTCCTTACTCGGCACAATTTCAAAGGCCATTTCCAGACTTGGAAAGAAATCTACTCCAGTGGCGCGACCGCGCCAATATCAGAAGAAAATGTGGCGCGATCGCGCCGCTGACTCAGCAACGTGAATTATGGAAATCTCAGGATTTTGACCACCAAGCAAGCCCAAAATTGGGAGAAGAAGTCCTAATTGACTAAGGAAGGTATCCACATAGATTTTAAGGAAATTGGCTCGAGTCTAGGTGCATTGAATGTCCAAGAAGAGAAGTTCCACAAAAAGAAGGAAACTGCTGCCAGAAAAGAAGAGAAAATCCGAGTTTTAAGAGAACCATATCTGGAGTTCCATATTTCCAATTGAACCCAAATTTGAACTAAAGCTTCCTGAGGAGATTGAGTATCATATAACGGAAATTCAGGTCAATCCAAGTCGGGTTCTCAGAGTTTTATACTTTTAAAGTGGTGGACCCAGTGCTGGAATTAGCAGCAGAAGCAATTCAATCTCTCAAGGTGATATCTCAAGTTTTCCAACTCATAATGACTTCAAATTTTGTACACAAGTCAAGGACTATGTAAAGAAGGTTTGTGAGTAATTTCAAGAAATTATGAGGTAAGGAAAGCAAGATTTAAACCCCTGGACAGAGACAAAATTACAAGTTCTAGACAGAAGCCCAGCTATAAATAGAGGTCCGAGGCAGAGAGCAGCTCATCCAGTTCGGAGTTCTAAATTCAATTTTTTAGTTTAAATTCTAGTTTCTATAGTTAGTTTGGAGAGGAGAGAAAGTCCAGAGGAAGTCTTACACGACCTCTTGGTACTTGGAGAGAAGGAAGAGATTTCAGTCAAGGAGGAGTTGAAGCTAAGGGCAGTTCCTCAAAGGGGGTTTTCTGTACTTGTTTTCTTCTTATTTTCATGGTTGTAATTGAATCCTCTTTGTGTGTTTATTCTATTATTATGGAGTAGTCTCTCTTTGTTGGGGAAGTCATGAACTCCTAGTTGTGACTTGTTTAAATTCTGAAATTATAGCAATAAAATACCTGGCTTTTGTTTTAGAAACTGAGTTCATTGCTTATTTCTGGTCTGAATTAAATTATGGAATTTAATGAGGTTCAAATAAAGAAGTTAAATTTCAGTAGAGAGTAGGGTTAGTTATTTGATTCCTATTTTCTAAAACAACTTGTTTTTCTAACTAGATCGTTCCAGATTGTGATGGAGACTAGTTGAAAAGTGATGTGACTTCTATAACTCTTGTTCTGAATAAGAGAGAGTTAATCTTTAAGCTTTTATATTTATGCACCTAGGATTTGAATGTTTCCGGATTGTGATGGAGTTCAAGGAATAGGTGAAATTTATTTCCTGTATATGGGTAACCAGGTTTTCAGAAGCTAAGTCAAGGTAAGGGTATTTGAGCTATAAAATCATAACTTTGCATGTTAGCAACTAGGAGGGATTGACACTTTTCCCCATCATCTCATCTCTATAAGGTTTCCAATAGTTTAATTCTATTTTTTTTTACTGTTTTCAAAAACCAAAAAAATTCTTTTCCTCAATCAGTAGAGAAATCTTTGGTTAAACTGAGTTCTCTCATCAAGGTCTCTGTGGGATCGATATCTGGACTCTCTAGTCTATATTACTTGCTGACCTAGTGCACTTACTAGACACCCAACATGTTTTCGACGCCATTGCCGGGGACCATTGAATTGAGAATAAGTTTAAGTGAATTTTGATTTATTGATTGAGATTAAAATTTTTATTCTATCATTTCAGGTTGAACCAGATTCATGCATGAAAACCAGAATTAGTGGTGAGCCACTAGATGAACCCGATCTGGAACTGGAAAGAGCACTCTGATGAGAGGTGGAATTATGTGCAGAATGAGGTAACTCCCTATCCTAACTCAATTTGGGAAACCCCCCAACCATATGCATCTTCAAATTATGATCCATGGAGGTGGAATTCTGATCTACCATGTTTTGTTCCTGATAATGAACCTAATTATTCCTATAGAAGAGAGCATGATGATTATTTCTCTAGGCAATATGAAAATCAATATTTTGAGAATGATTGGCAGGACAATTGGCCACATGGGCAATCATCCATGTTCAGGTATGAGCACCCTCCTATTTATCATGATCATTGTTATCATAATTCATCTCCCCCTCAGCCTCAAGTAGACTTGTCTAGGTTGACCACGTTAGTGGATGACTATTGTGCCAAAACAGATAAAATGTTAAATCCTCCTAAGGAACAACCTAGTTTAGAAGGTATTGATGTTTCTAAGCCATGGTTGCATATTTTTCATCCATCCATGAGAATTGAGTCAGATAATCTAGAAAATCAGCTAAACCATGAATTGATCAAAAGTATGAATGCTGAAACATGTTTTCATGAGCTATCTGATGATGATGAACCTGAATGGATGTATACAGCTAGCTCTTCTTGTTTTAACTTGTGTTACTGCAGAACACATAGAGGAAGATACAACGGAGATAGATGAGAGTTGTTTTCAGAAACTTCAAGAGGGAGAGGGAGAAAAGATCATGGAGGAAAAAGAAGAAGATGAAAAAGAAAAAGAAGGGGGATGGGGTTGAAAAAGAAGAGAAACCCCTTGAAGAGCATCAAGAGGTTAGGATAGAGGACACCAAGGTTAATGAACATTCTTTCCTCGCATTAGATATAGATTTCTTCATTATCCAGCCTTATAAACCACCCACAAAAGTTGAAATAAAAATTTTATTAGGTCTGGGTAGTGTAAAGAAAAGTTGGCTACAAATGAATGAGCAAGAAAAGATCAAAGCCAACCAAAAAACAGAGAGAGTGATCAGCTCTTTACTCAAAAGTTTGAATAACCATGACAGAGAGAGTGATCAGCTCTTTACTCAAAAGTTTGAATAACCATGCAGCACATTCAAAAGAAAAAAATGTCCTTAGGCATGGACGGTCCCATTTTCCATTCGATCCTAGTGGATCTGATCACATAGACCAGTAATTAATGTAGGAATAGGAGTACGACTTTGTTGATTTGAATACTATTTTTTATTTTTAGGTTGTGTTTTAAATTCGTAGGAGATTCTGATTTATTTTCACTATTTGAATAGACATAGGATAGGAAGAGTGTTATATTAAAATTCATAGCTTCCCAAAAAATAGAAAACCACAAAAAAATAAAAAAATCAAAACTGTAAAGTGGCGCGACCACGCCATTATTGGCGCGACCGTGCCAGTTCGCGAAACCCAGAACTCAAGTTCTGAACCGGTGCAGACAGTAGGTCGAAGCGCCGGTTGGACTCATGCGGGTCGAGTTTTAAAAGGTTTAAAACTCCATTTTGAGGGTTTTTCAAACCTAAACAGCGACAGAACCCTAGAGTCCCATCTTCAAACTCTCCAAAGTACCTTCCAACTGAAAGAAATCTCGCTGGAAACACCTCAGAGTTCGGCAATTCACTCAGTGTTGGCAGAAAAGCAGTGCGAAGTAGGCTCCTTTCGAGTCATTTTTTGAAAAATCTGGAATCAACCTTCCAAAACCAAAGGTACGAAGGGATAGAGGCTACTTCCTAGTTCATTTTGGTCCAAGTTTGGGGTATTTTCATCGAGGAACAAGGGAGAACAAGGTTCTAAAAGTTAGGGGTTCATTTTCGATTTCTGCAAAATTCTGGGCAGAAAAATAGTATTTTTCTTGCCATCTTTTGGGCCATCAATAGAAATAACTGGGCTTAATCTTGGAAAAGTGATTTTAGTTTATCAAAATACACACTTAGAGCTTTCCAACGCCCTACTTTGCAGCTCCAGCCGAGCTCTGAGCTAGGAGAACCAAGCCCCTGAAAAGACCCGGACACTTTGTTTTAACAGATCTTCCCAGACATGGCCACTCAGAAAACCTACCAGAGGTCAAAAGCTAAAGTGCCAAAAATGTGGGATAAGGAGAGATGTGCCAAAAATGTGGGACAAGGAGAGATTTGCCACAGCCGATGGACACAAGCGGTTCAATGACATTTTGTCCAAGTGCAACCTCCATATGGAAAGGGGGTTTATAATGGATGAGTTGATCAAAGAAAAATATGGGGCCATGATTGAAGAGAGAGGATGGACCCAATGGGTGGAGGCCCTTACAGAAGCTAGCATCCCCCTGATCCAAGAATTTTATGCCAACTTGCCAGACCAAAGAAATTGGAATTTCTTTGTGAGGGGGAAGTGGATCCAGTTGTTTCCCCATGACATCAATAACTACTTGCACACTCCTGATGTCCCCATCGAACAGCTGAATACTTTAGGAGAGGAGGTTAGTGCTACAAAAATAGTAGAACGATTGTGCCCAAAGGGAGCTAAGTGGGAATCAAGGAAGGGTACACTTCTTCACTTTCAGAGGCAGGACATACATGTAGATGCAAAGGTTTGGGCAATGTTCCTGTTTACCAAATTGACACCCACTTCCCACTTCACTGAAATCACACCGGAGAGAGCTTACTTCTTACAAGCTCTATTTGAGGATATTCCCATCAATGTGGGGAACATAATTCATAGCCAAATCATGGCTATGACACACCACAAAAGAGGAAGACTCCTCTTTCTCTCTCTCATCACTACTATTTATTTGGCAAATGGGGTAGCACTAAGCCCCACAGAACCATTGGAGAAAGTTCCCAGAAGCATCTCAGCCAACTGAGTGAAGCAAATCATGAGGGAACACCCACCAGGCAGATCAGTAGCTAGTGCTAGCAAATCCAAGGAGATGGATATGGCTGCCCTCCATGAGAGGATGAGTGGGTTAGAGAAAAAGTTGGGAAAGCTGACTACCTATAACATGAAGATGTGGAAGTTGTGGGCCCAGCATGAAGGCATTCCAGAAGACCAACTGCCTACTGAAGATACCTCTGAAGAAGAAGGAGAGGATTCTGAGGAAGAAGAAGAGTAGAAAATTTTAGCTTTTGCTAGTTCTTTCAGACTTGTTCTTTCTGAAATTTGTGTGTGAGCTTGTCTTTGTGTGTTCTTATGTCTAAGAGTGCTCTTTACTGAAATTTCATTAATATGTACTCAATCTCCATTCATATTAATGAAATTATGATTTTTACTCTCAATGATTTGTCTCAAAGAATGATTCTCATAATTCTTCCAATGAAAATGTGTGAAAAATGACTCTGAATCTGCCTGTCACTAATACTAACCTGTCCAAAGTGGAAAGATTGCAAAATTCATTGAGGATTTGAAGAATTCTTGAAATTACTCGGTGCGTCCGCGCCAAATTCTGGCGAGGCCGCGCCAAATTCTGGCGAGGCCGCGCCACTGCCTTGATGAGGTACGACGTTACAGAGGTGAGGAACACTGAATTCACTCCAGGTATTCTTCTGAAGCTTAATTTTATGCCTGAGAGACACTTCAAGTCATTGTTTTATTTTCAATTGCTTAAAATCATGCAAGTGTTTGGTACTAACCCTTGAAAGCAGAATTAAAGAGCACAAAGGGAAGTGTCATCCAACCTCAACAACAACCCATACTGTCAGGGAAGTATCTCTATTCACTCCTATGTTTATTGCTGCTTTGAGGACAAAGCATGTTTTTAAGTTTGGGGTGGGATACTCTTCATGAATTCTTCATGCATTTTGGATTTAAAAACTCTATTTTTTTTCAAAAATTCACCAGAAAAATCCAATAGAGATTTTGAAAAATACCAGTGAAAATCCCTGATCATATGAATAGCATGATTTATTCTCTGGAAAATATTTTAGTTCAGAGGCTTAGTCTTGAATGGATGAGAATTTTCTTTAAAAACAGTTTTTGAAAACAAAGTACAAGTGAGCAAGTTGATTTCAATCACTAGAACCACCCTGAGGAAAACTTGAGGCAAAACAGAGAAAGGTTTTTAAAATTTTGAGGTGATTTAGGCACCTGCTTAAAAATCGTTTGAGCCTTTTTCAAAGCCACCCATTTCAATGCACAAGTTGCATCACCTTTTGTCAAACTTTTTGAGCCAAAAAGATCCCTGTTCTGTTTTAATGTCCCATGCTACATGAACCAGCCTTAGTGATCAATAAACTTGTTTCTTACTTACCTATGATTCTCCAAATTATTGAAGTGTTCTGTTTGAATGAGCATGGACCAAGATTTTGAAGTTATAAGGAAGGATGGATGAAGGGTATAGAAATATTTCTTTGTAAAAGGGAAAGAAGGAGCAAGAGAGAGAAAAAAAGAATGTTCTGGGCTGAGTAGGAGAAAGGCCACCTTGTGTGTGCACCGGGACTCAGGCCTTAGCAAGCTTAGAGTCTCTGAGTCAACCGGCAAGGTAAGCTGGACTCCAGACAAAGCCAAAGAAAAAGAGAGAAAAGGTTGTGGGTTAGTTAAGGGAAAGGCCACCTCGTGTGTGCACCGAGTTTTGGGCCTCAGGAAGCTTAGGGACTCTGAGTCAACCAACGAGGTAAGCTAGACTCTGGACAAAACCCAAAGAAAAATATACATGGGAAAGGAAAAAAAAAAAAGGGGAAAAGGAAAAAATGAGGGATCAATGCAAAAGAATAAGTTTGGGGTGGAAGAGCCGGGAGGAAAAGTCACAAATCCGATTCATGCTCAGAAAAATGGAATATGGATATGAGGAGGAGAATAAAACCCAAAGAAATAACCAAAAATCTTCATCATACCCATTACCCCTGCCTCATTACATCCCATAAAGACCTATTGATCAGAATTGAGAAATCCTTCAGGTTAGTGGAGAGTGGACTGAGGGTTCGCCTATGGAGTTGAATTGAGACTTCTCACTTGTATGAGAATGTACATTTTTGAAAAATTTGAAAAAAATTCGAAATCTGTTTTGACTAAGCAAGAAGAACCATCATTAGGAAAGAAGTGAATCATCTATCTTGAAAACTTTAAAAGGGAGGATCACTGAATTTTTCTTAGTCTTTACAGAACTTTCTGGTATTTATTTTAGAGTTTGCTCGAGGACGAGCAAAGGTTTAAGTTTGGGGTTGTGATAAGTGTCTAAAAGACATTGTTTTATGCATGAATTAAAGATCATAAATGCCTATTTTGAGTTAGTTATAAGCATGAAAGTGACATATATGACTCAAATACATGTTTTGTGTCTCAGGTACCTGGTAAAAGAAAAAAATCTGAATTCGGAAAGAAATTGAAGCAGAAAAGAGCAAAAAGAGCCAAAAAAGGGAACGGCGCGACCGCACCAAGAAAATAGTCAAAAATTCAAATAAATGAAGGAAATTCCCAACGGCTAGTAAAGATTCAAAGAAAACAATTCGGGAATGTGGATTGGCACGACTGCGCCTTCTGAGGGAGCTACCGTGCCAAGAAACTGGCGCTACCTCACTCTGTGACCACAAGGATGCGGTAAAGAGATGCCAAATACAAAAGAGGAGTTGTCGTTCTGGGACCAGAGAAAAAGACTAAGGAGTGGCGTTGCCGCGCCACCTCTTCAGCTAAATTTGGCGATGCCGCACCAAGAGCTCTCCTTACTCGGCACGATTTCGAAGGCCGTTTCTAGACTTGGAAAGAAATCTACTCCAGTGGCGCGACCGCGCCAATATCAGAAGAAAATGTGGCGCGACCGCGTCGCTGACTCTGCAACGTGAATTACGGAAATCTTGGGATTCTGACTACCAATCAAGCCCAAACTTGGGAGAAGAAGTCCTAATTGACTAAGGAAGGTATCCACGAAGATTTTAAGTAAATTGGCTCGAGTCTAGGTGCATTGAATGACCAAGAAGAGAAGTTCCACAAAAAGAAGGAAACTACTGCCAGAAAAGATGAGAAAATCCGAGTTTTAAGAGAACCATATCTGGAGTTACATATTCCCAATTGGACCCAAATTTGGACTAAATCTTCCTGCGGAGATTGAGGATCATATCACCGAAATTCAGGTCAATCCAAGTCGGGTTCTCAGAGTTTTATACTTTTAAAGTTGTGGACCCAGTGCAGGAATTGGCAGCAAAAGGAGTTCAACTTCTCAAGGTGATATCTCAAGTTTCCCAACTCAGAATGACTTCAAATTTCGTACACAAGTCAAGGACTATGTAAAGAATGTTCGTGAGTAATTTCAAGAAATTTGGAGGTTTGGAAAGCAAGATTTCAACCCCTGGACAGAGACAAAATTTCAAGTTCTGGACAGAAGCCCAGCTATAAATAGAGGTCCGAGGCAGAGAGCAGATCATCCAGTTTGGAGTTCTAAATTCAGTTTTTTAGTTTAAATTCCAATTTCTGTAGTTATTTTGGAGAGGAGAGAAAGTCCAGAGGAAGACTTACACGACCTCTTGGTACTTTGGAGAGAAGGAAGAGATTTCAGTCAAGGAGGAGTTAAAGCTAAGGGCAGTTCCTCAAAGGGGGTTTTCTCTACTTGTTTTCTTTTTATTTTCATGGCTGTAATTGGATCCTCTTTGTGTGTGTATTCTATTATTATGGAGTAGTCTCTCTTTGTTGGGGAAATCATGAACTCCTAGTTGTGACTTGTTTAAATTCTGAAATTATTGCAATAAAATACCTGGCTTTTGTTTTAGAAACTGAGTTCATTGCTTATTTCTGGTCTGAATTCAATTATGGAATTTAATGAGGTTCGAATAGAGAAGTTAAATTTTAGTAGAGAGTCGGGTTAGTTATTTGATTCCTGTTTTCTAAAACAACTTATTTTTCTAACTAGATCGTTCTGGATTGTGATGGAGACTAGTTGAAAAGTGATGTGACTTCTATAACTCTTGTTCTGAATAAGAGAGTTAATCTTTAAGCTTTTATATTTATGCACCTTGGATTTGAATGTTTCCGGATTGTGATGGAGTTCAAGGAATAGGTGACAGTTATTTCCTGTATATGGGTAACCAGGTTGTCAAATGCTAAGTCAAGGTAAGGGTATTTGAGCTATAAAATCAGAACTTTGCATGTTAGCAACTAGGAGGGATTGAAACTTTTCCCCAACATCTCATCTCTATAAGGTTTCCAGTAGTTTAATTCTGTTTTCTTTTACAGTTTTCAAAAACTAAAAAATTTCTTTTCCTCAATCAGTAGAGAAATCTTTGCTTAAACTGAGTTCTCATCAAGGTCTCTGTGGGATCGATATCTGGACTCTCTAGTCTATATTACTTGCTGACCTAGTGCAATTGCTAGACACCCAACAAGTTTTTGGTGCCGTTGTCGGGGACCATTGAGTGGTGTTGATACGGTTTTTGCCACCATCTCAGAAATCCTCAGCTTCATCAGAAGGCAAACCTGGTGCTAATCGGGATATGAGTAAGGTAAAGTGCAATTATTGCAAAGAGTTTGGGCATATGAAGTTCATTTGTCCTAAACTCAAGAAGTCGCCACATTCTACCTCTATACTTCGTACGACTGTAGCTTCAGCCTCTCAGGATGACTCATTGCCTTTGCTGCCTTCTCCCTCTGCTAGTCCTACTCTGACCTTTAGTGACATTTAGCAGATGATAAATAAGGCTCTCATAGGTCTTGGTCAAGGTACTTCCTAAGCTTCTGCTTTGTCTACCAGTTCAGGTAAGTCTCCTTGGATCATTGATTCTGGTGCATCCAATCACATGACCTTTGATTCTACTATTTTCATGTCTACTTCTTCTTCTTCGTTATCTCCTATTTATACTACCGATGGGTCTACGTTTTTTATTTTCTATTCTGGTTTTATTTCTACATCTCGTGGAATTCAACTTTCTAATGTTTTTCATATTCCTGCTTTGTCCATGAATCTGTTATCTATTGGTCAGTTGTGTGATCTTGGTCTTGATATTGTTTTTTCTTCTTTTGGTTGTTAGGTACAGGACCCGTCAACGGGGAAGGTGTTTGGGATAGGGTGTAAAGTTGGAAGGCTTTTTGAGTTAAATACTTTAGATATTGCAGATTATATTTCTTCCCATTGTAGTCTTTCTGTTACTTCTTACTCGGATTTTATACTTTGGCACAATCGTTTAGGTCATGTATCTCGTTCTACTTTGAATAAAATGATTTCATTTGGAGATTTAGGTTCTATTTCTTCAGCGTCTCTACAGTACATTAGTTGTAAACTTGGGAAACATACCGCATTACCATTTCATGCGAGCGACAACTGTTCTTTGGCTCCTTTTGATGTGAATCATTCTGATATCTAGGGTCCTGCCCGAGTTTCGACCCTGGGTGGGTCTTCCTATTATGTTCTTTTTGTTGATGACTATTCTCGTTTTGTCTGGGTGTATCTGTTGCGGGCTCGTTCTGAATTCTATAATGCATATGTTAACTTCTCTCCACTATGGTTCGTACTCAATTTTTAAAATCTATAAAAGTTTTTCGCTCGGATTCTAGGGGAGAGTATGTTTCTCATGTTTTTCGTTCTCTGTTACAATTGCATGGAACCTTACACCTGCTTTCTTGCCCCTATACTCCTCAACAGAATGGGGTTGCTGAGAGTAAACACAAGCATATTGTAGAAACAGTTCGCACACTCATGTTGTCTTGTTCAGTTCCAAAATAATTTTGGGGTGAGGCTGTTTTAATCTCTGTTTATCTCATTAATCGGCTGCCTTCACCCTGTTTTGCGAAACTCTACCTCGTTCACTTGTCTTTATGATACATCTCCAGATTATTTCCCTTCTTCATGTTTTTGGCTCTACTTTTTTTGTGCTTTTGCCTGACCGTGAGCGAGATAAGTTATCTGCCAAGTCTGCTATGTGTGTATTTTTGGGTTATGGTATTGAATAGAAAGGTTTTCGGTGCTTTGATCCTGTTGCTAACAAGTTGCACATATCTCGTCATGTCACCTTTTGGGAACATGTTCCATTCTATTCCTTGCCAAAACACTCACCTCAGTCTTCTATGTCCCCTACAGTTGCCTTTGATATTTTTCTTGATGATGATTCCCTATTGTTCTCTACCATCTCTGATTCTGTTGCAGGTTCGCCGTCTGATGATACTCTGTCCCCTTCGCCTCCTGTAGTTGACGTGCTTGTGCCTTCCCCCATTTTGTCGTCTGAGCCTATTCCTGCTCTGGCTCCAGACGTCCCTCCATTAGCACCTTGTCAGTTTTCGCGCATTCGTCGGCCTTCGGTACGTCTCAATGACTATCATTGTTTCTTTTCTACTCTTACCTCTGTCTATGAACCTTCCTCCTACAGGGAAGCTTCCTCTGATCCTCTCTGGCAGCAAGCTCTGGCTAAAGAGCTCCAAGCCTTAGACAAAGCTCATACTTGGGACCTTGTTTCTCTTTCTCCTGGTAAATCTTTTATTGGTTGCAAGTGGGTTTCCTCTATTGATCGGTATAAAGCTCTTATGGCCAAAGGATATAATCAGGAGTATGGCATTGACTATGAGGAGACATTTGCTCCGGTTGCTAGATTGACTTCTGTTCGTGTGTTGATAGTCGTTGCCTCTATTCGTCACTGGGATTTTTTTTAGATGGATGTGAAGAATACTTTTTTGAAAGGTACACTCACTGAAGAAGTTTATATGGGGCCCCCTCCGGGTTTTTCACTTCCTTCCGGGAAGGTATGCAGACTTCGTCGAGCATTGTATGGGCTCAAACAAGTACCTCGTGCTTGGTTTTCCTCCTTCTATTCCAAGATTGTTCAATTTGGGTATACACAGAGTAGTCATGATTCTGCATTGTTTACTCATTAGTCTTCTTCTAGAACAACTTTGTTATTGCTCTATGTTGATGATATGGTGATTACTGGTGATGACATACAAGGTATCTCTGATCTCAAGCGCTATCTTAGCTCTTGTTTTGAGATGAAATATCTTGGCCACTTAACGGTATTTTCTTGGTCTTGAGGTTCTTCCGTTTGATGATGGTTATGGTCTTTCTCCAGTTAAGTATGCTTCTGATTTGCTCAATCGTGTTGGTCTGTCTGATAACAAGGTTTGTGATAGTCCTATAGAGCTCAATGCTAAACTTCGGCCTGCTGATGGTGAATTATTATCCGACCCTACATTATACAGACAATTAGTTGGAGGGTTGCTCTATTTGACTATTTCTGGTCCGGATATTAGCTATGCAATTCATGTTGTTACTCAGTTTATGTCTACTCCTCGCTCTATTCATTATGTTGTTGTCTTGTGTATTTTAAGATACATTAAAGGCAGGTTGTTTCAGGGATTAATTTTTTGTTCCTCTTCGCAGCTTCATCTCTCTGCGTATTCGGACTCCGATTGGGCTGGTGATGTTACTGATCGGAGATCTACTATAGACTATTGTATTTTCTTGGGTGACTCTATGATTTTTTGGCGCAACAAGAAGCAGACTACTATGCCTCGTTTGCGTACTGAGGTAGAATATCGAGCTCTTGATGACACTATTTCTAAGTTAGTATGGCTTCGTTGGCTTCTTCATGATATGGGTGTGCAATTGGACACTCCTTTTCCACTTCATTTTGACAATAGAAGTGTCATTCAAATTTCTCACAATGATGTGTTTCATGAGAGGACCAAACACATTGAAGTTGATTGCCACTTTATTCGACATCATTGTGTTTCTCGTAGTCTCCAGTTGTACTATATACCCTCTGAGGATCAAATTGCGTATATTTTTACTAAATCGCTCACCAGGTCGCGATTTCAGTATTTGTGTTCCAAACTCAAGATGCGTTCACTTGATCCCTCTTGAGTTTGAGGGGGGATGTTAGTGTAATATAAATGTATATAGGGGTAGTTTAGTCATTTCTATATGTGTAACTCATATATATAAGGACTTGTACAGTTTAATGAAGTTTAACCCATTTTTTTATAAAGACTAACAATACTCCCTTGTTGTTACTTGTCTGTATTTTGTGGGATTATTTTCATTCACCTACTCCTTGACTGGGCCATATAGTTTTCTTGAAGGGTACATGTGTGGTGAAGAAGCATGCAACGGATATCCTTGGCCCAACCTTTTGAGCCTTCACTCTGTGAATCACACTCTTCAACTTATCATTTGTAACAAGCTGCATGGAAACAAATAGACACTTGCACTAATTTGATCATTTCTTCAAAAGTAGTGGATAGTTTCATTTCAGTTCATGTCTGATTACATTTCTCATTAGAATCAAGTACGTGCAGAAGATCAGCAATGTTCACAACTGGAGCATCGAAAATCGGAGGCACATCAACCCAGTTGTGATTTTGATGGAGATCTTCTCCTCCTCAGAGTCCTCGTTGAATCTGTTCACTCCTTGGATCATCTCATCAGGAACCCTCTCCGGAACTCCATGATTGATCACCTGGAAGAACCCCCACATCATCGCCACAAGTTTGCCACATTAGCAACAAGAGACTGCACATGTGGACCCATCAGACTCGATCAAGAGGAAATCAAAATTCACATTCAAATTCAAAAATTCCAGATCCCCATTAAGAGGAAGAAGGTGAGGAAAAAATGGATCAGGGAGAGAATGGGAAGAAGTTAATTCCCTGGGAAAAAACTCCAAATCCCCTAGAAAAGAAAGGAATGAGGTCTTTTTTACAAGTCCGGGGGGTCAAAAATTTTTAACGCCCAACAATGCCAAGTGAAGATCTCTTCGAATCGCGCCCAACTCGTCCAGGACTTCTACACAATTGCGAAAGACATCACCAAGCTGATTAAACAAAACACCAAAATTTTCATCCAGTCGACTAAATCCACCTCAAGTTCTTGTACATCTCCCCTTTGGTAGCAATTTGCAATCAGTTCTTGAGTAGGCACAAATTTCACATACATGGAAATCGAATAAGAGGAGTCATAGTAGACACACTAGCAAAATTTCTCAAATTCCCACAACTTGTAACTCTTTCTCTATATCTCGTACAATTGGTTGCAACATTTCGCAGACCAGACGATTCTCGACAGTACAAATAGATTATTAGTTCTCGATAGATTATCAGTATAAACAAGATTCTCGTGTACAAGGTAAGTTTTTCATCAAATGAGACTTCCATTGATGGATCAAAATGATCCACCTTTCAGCCTCTGATTTTGGTTCAACCAGGTTGGACCGACCGGTTTGCTTTGGTTTTTTAAACGCTGGTTTAAAATCATATACTTATTATTAATTAAATTCTTTTTATTTTTGTTTAAAGACAGATCCTTCACAAGAATGGACCTCTTGTGAAGCCAATAGCAGACTTGCTTGACCTAAGTATCCACTTGTTGCAGGTGGCGGTTACCAGGCGCAACATTACTCTTATGTGTCCATATCTCCCCGGTCTATGAATGCAATGCCGTCGGCCTGCGGAGAATTTATGGAAGGGAAGCTTGCTGAATACAGAGGAAAAATAGGGGAGAATCCACCACGAGTTGGCTGCATGAACCGATTAGGGGGAGAGACATGCATAGAGTGGCCAAAAACTAGTCGGTGCTATGGCCAGCTCACAAAAAGGGCAAGAAATTGGACACACCACCAAAGCCGGAAAGCTACTTGTGGAGGGTCGAAGAAAAATAATGAATTAAGGCTTTAGTAAGAGATGTTGAAGAAAAAACACGATTGAAAACTAAAATATAAGAATTTGAGAAAAAATAATGACAAAAGTTATAGGTAAGTTAATTTTAAAAAATAAATTTTAAAGGCTATAATAATAGAATTTGAAGAAAAATCATGACAGGAGACTATAATAAGCGATTTGAAGAAAAATCATGACAGGAGGCTATAATAAGGGAATTTGAAGAAAAATCAAGACTGAACGTTATAGTAATGAAATTTTAAGGAAAATAATGACTGAAGGCTATTGTAAGGGATTTTGAAGAAAAATCTTGATTGAAAACTCAGATAAGGAAATTTGAGAAAAATCATGAGTGAAGGTTATAAGAAGTGACTTTGAAGAAAATCATGACTAAAGGTTAAAATAAGAGAATCTAAAGAAAAGTCGTGGCTGAAGGTTAAAATAAGAGAATCTGAAGAAAAATCATGACCGAAGAATATGGTAACGGAATTTGATTAGAGATATAAAATAGGGGAATTTAAAGAATAATCTATAGTAAGGGAATTTTAAAAAAATTCATTCCTGGGGAATTGGAGGAAAAGCTATGACTGAAGGTTATAGTAAGAGAATTTGAGGAAAAATCACGATTGAAGGCTATAGTAAGGGAATTTGAAAAAAAAATATGACCGAAGGGTAAAGGGAATTTGAAGAAAAATCATCACAAAAAACTAAAATAAGGGAATTTGAGGAAAACTAATAATTAAAGGCAATGGTAAAGAAATTTTAAGAAAATTCATTCTTTAAGGCTATAGTAATTAAATTTTAAGAAAAATCATGACTGGTGGTTATAGTAAGGGAATTTGAAGAAAAACCCTAAAAAAAAGTCTATCATTAAGGACTTTTATGAAAAAATATTATATACAAAAGAAATTACAAAATTTGAAGAAAAATAATTTGTGAAGGATATATGTAAGGGTATTTTAAGAACATTATTCTTGAAGGCTATAGCAAGGGATTTTTCAAAAAAATTATGGCAGAAGGAAATAGTAAGGGTAATTCAAGAAATATCATGAATGAAAGCTATAGTAAGCGAATCCAAAGACAAATAATGAATAAAGACTATAGTATGGGAATTTGAAGAAAAATCATAAATGAAGGCTATAGTAAGGGTGTTTTATGAAAATTATGATGGAAATAAAAAATTATAGAATTTAAAGAAAAAATATTTGTGAAGGCAATGGTAAGGGAATTTTAAGAAATTTTGTTCCTGAAGGCTATAGTAAGGGATTTGGAGAAAAGTTATGACTGAAGGTTATAGTAAGGGAATTTAAAGAAAAAACATGATTGAAGGCTATAAGTGAATTTGAAAAAAAATACATGACCAAAGGCTAGGAATTTGAAGAAAAATCATCAAAAAAATTAAAATAATGGAATTTGAGGAAAAATTATGATTAAAGGCAATAGTAAATGAATTTTAGGAAAATTCATTCTTGAAGGCTAAAGTAAGGGATTTGGAGAAAAAGTTATGAGTGAAGGCTATTGCAAGGGAATTTGAGGAAAAATCATGATTGAAGGCTATAGTAAGGGAAATTGAAAAATACATGATCGAAGGCTAAAGGGAAATGAAGAAAAATCATAAAAAAATAAAATAATAGAATTTGAGAAAAAATCATGATTAAAGGCTGTAAAGGAATTTTAAGAAAAATCATTACTAAAGGCTATAGTAAGGGAATTTGAATAGAAGTTAAGAATGAAGGTAATAGTAAGGTATTTTCAAGAAATATTATTTCAAAAATTGAAATTATGGAAGGAAATAGTAAGGGAATTTGAAGAATCATGAATGAATGCCATAGTAAGGGTTTTTATGGCAAATTATGATAGAAAACAAAAATTGCATAATTTGAAGAAAAATCATTTATGAAGGTTATATTAAGGGAATTTTAAGAAAATTTATTCCTCAAGGCTAAGGGATTTGGAGAAAAAGTTATGACTGAAGCCTATAATAAGGGAATTTGAGAAAAAATCATGATTGAATGCTATAGTAAGTAAAATACAAGACCGAAGGCTAAACGGAATTTGAAGAAAAATCATAAAAAAACAAAATAAGAGAATTTGAGGAAAATATATGCTTAAAGGCAAAAACAAAGTAATTTTAAAAAAATTCAATCTTGAAGGCTACAATAATGGATTTTTAAAAATTATGACTAAAAATAAAATTAGTAGAATTTGATGAAAAATTATTCTAAAAGGAAAAAGTAAGGGAATTTTAAAAAATTTATTCTTGAATTCCATTGTAAGGGATTTAGAGGAACATATATGACTGAACGCTATAGTAAGGAAATTTGTAGTAAAATCTGAAATGAAGGTGTGTGAGGGTTTTTAAAGAAAAATTATGATAGAAAAGAATAATTTTACAACTTGAAAAAAATTCTTTTTTAAATTCTACTGTAAGGGAATTTTTAAAAATTTATTCTTGAAGGCTATAGAAAGGGATTTGGAGGAAAAATTGTGACTCAAGAGTAAAGAAAGGGAATTTGAAGAAAAATCACAAACGAAGGCAATAGAAAGCATTTTTAAAGAAAAACTATGGTGGAAAATAAAATTTGTGGAATTAGAAGAAAAATAATTTTTTAAGGCTACAGTATGATAATTTAAAAATATTTATTCTTGAAGGCTATAAAAAGGGATTTGGAGGAAAAATTATGACCGAAGGGTTTAGTAAGGGAATTTGAAAAGGAGTCACAAATGAAGGCTATAGTAATGGTATTAAAAGAAAAATTATGATAGAAAGTAAAATTAGATGAATTAGAAGAAAAATCATTTTTGAATGCTATAGTAAGGGAATTTTAAAAAAATTCATCCTTGAAGGCTACAGTAAGGGTTTTGGAGGAAGAATTATGATTGAAGACCATAGTAAGGGAATTTGAAGATAAATTAGAAATGAATGCTATATGAAGCATTTTTTAAGAAAAATTATGACAGAGTAGAAAATTTGTAGAATTTGAAAAAAATAATTTTTGAATGCTATAGTAAGGGAATTTTAAAAAAATTTATTCCCGAAGGCTATAGTAATGGATTTGGAGGAAAAATTATGATTGAAGTCTATAGTAAGGGGTATTTTAAAAAAATAATGACAACGAAGAAAATTTGTACAATTTGAAAAAAAATCATTTTTGAATGTTGCGGTAAAAGAATTTTACAAAAAATTTATTACCTACGGCAATAGTAAGAGATTTGGTGGGAAAACTATGGTTGAAGACCATAGTACGGGAATTAGAAGAAAAATCACAAACAAAGGCTATATAGTAAGCATTTTTTAAGAAAAAGTTTGGTAAACAATAAAATTTGTGGAATTTGAAAAAAATTCATTTTTGAAAGCTACAGTAAGGTAATTTTAAAAAGTTTATTCCAGATGGTTTTCGTATGGTATTTGGTGGAAAAATTATGACTAAAGAGTTTAGAAAGTGAATTTGAAAAAATATCACAAATGAAGGCTATACTAAGGTTACTATAAGAAAAATTATTACAGAAATAAAAATAAGTTGAAATTGAAGAAAATCATTTTTGAATGCAATAGTAAGGGAATTTTTGAAAAAATATATTATTGAAGGCTATAGTAAGGGATTTAGAGGAATAATTATGATTGAATACTACAGTAAGGGAACTTGAAGAAAAATTACAAATGAAGGCCATAATTAATGTTTTTTAAGAAAAATTATGATAGAAAATAAAATTTGTAGAATTTGAATAAAAATTAATTTTAAATGCTGTAGTAAGGGAATTTTTTTAAAAAATCCTAAAGGCTGGTATGGAGGAAAAATTACGATTGAAGGCTTTAGTAATAGAATTTGAGGAAAAATCACAATTGTAGGCATAGTAAGGGGTATTTCAAGAAAAATTATGAGAAAAAAGAAAATTTGTTCAATTTGAAAAAAAATCATTTGAGTGGGCTGTTGTAAGGGAATTTAAAAAACTTATTCCGAAAGGCTATAGTGAGGGCTTTGGATGGAAAATTATGGTTGAAGGCTATAGTTAGGGAATTTGATGAAAAATCACAAACGAAGGCTATAAAAAGGGTATTATAAGAAAAATTATGACATAAAAGAAAAATTTGGAATTTGTAGAAATTTATTTTTAAAGGCTATGGTTAGGGGATTTAAAAAAATTATTCCTCCATGCCATAGAAAGGGATTTGGAGGAAAAATTATGCTTGAAGGATATTTTAAGGGAATTTGAAGAAAAATCATAAATGAAGGCTATTGCAAGGGTTTTTTAAGAAAAATTATGACAGAAAAAAAAATTAGTTGAATTTGAAGGAAAATTATTTTTGAAAGCTAGAGTAAGGGAATTTTTTAAAAAATAATTCTCGAAGGGTATAGTAAGGGATTTGGAGCAATAATTATTAGGTTATAGAAAGGGTTTTTAAGAAAAATCACAAATGAAGGCTATAAGGTTTTTTAAGAAAAAAGATGGTAGAAAATAAAATTTGGGGAATTTATGAAAAATCATTTTCGAAGGCTATAGTAAGGGATTTGGAGGAAAAATTATGACTTAAGAGTTTAGAAAGGGAATTTGAAAAAACATCACAAATGAAGGCAATTGTAATGGAATTAATTGAAAAATTAAGACATAAAATAAAACTAGTTGAATTTTATGAAAACTTATTTTCGAATTATAGAGTGAGGGAATTTTAAAAAAAGAAATTCTTGAAGGCTATAGTATGGGATTTTGTGGAATAATTATGATTGAAGGCAATAATAGGGGAATTTGAAGGAAAATCACTAATAAAGACTATTGTAAGCGTTTTTAAAGAAAAATTATGACAAAAAGGAAAAATTATAGAATTTGAAGAAAAAAAAATTTTAAATGCTATAGTGAGAGAATTTTAAATAAATTTACTCCTAAATGATAGTAAGGGATTTGGAGGAAAAATTACAACTGAAGGTTATAGTAAGAAATTTGAGGAAAAACCACAAATGAAGGCTATAGTAAGGGTATTTTAAGAAAAATTATAACAGAAAAGAAAATTAGTGGAATTTGAATAAAAATCATTTTTGAAAGCTATATTATGGGAATTTTAAAAAAAATGTTCTCAAATGCTATTTAAGGTATTTAGAGGAATAATTATGATTTAAGGCTAAAGGGAACTTTAAGAAAAATTACAAACAAAGGCTATTGTAAGCGTTTTTTAAGAAAAATTATAGAAGAAAATAAAATTTGTGGAATTAGAAGAAAGTCATTTTTGAGGCTGAAAAAGTGTTATGATGATATCGGTTAGTATAAATTAACGAGTGCTAAAACTTCGCTTGGAACTCTGCGTTAAACACCTCGTGAAATAAAGAACAATGCAAACACAAGCAAGTTATTTTCGAAGTTCGGAACAACTGTTCCTAATCTGCGGGGCATTATTGCCCGGGATAGTAACAATTCACTAGTGATAACCGATTACAAGTCTTTCACAAAGACAATACAGTTTTGATTCACCTTCTCAACAGAATCGTGGATTACCTTAAACACCTTACCCACTCAATGTAAGTGGTTACGTTACTATCCTACTGAGGCTCCCCCTCAGTTTGAGCTCCTGGCGTGGAAGACTCAGTCTATCTCCAGCACAGACTTCAGCAAAAGGGTGTTCCAACTGCGGGTGGAACTCCGTCTTCATATCCTCGATCGCTTCCTAGAAAGCTGATTGATGAAGATCAAATATGCTCCAGAACACACGAACTTCTCTTGAATACTCGGAATAATTCTTTCAGAAGTTGTGGTTTGTGTACTAGCCTTCAAGCCTATTTATACTCGTACGTATCCCCTTTTATGGCAAATCCTTTAATCATGACTTAATTGATAGTCCATGATTTTCTCAATCTTCCTCCCTCTTTTCCATATAGCTTCAGTCTCACCTTATTTAAACCAATTGCCATGATCTTCTTATTCTCCCTTCCTTTCGTGACCCTCTTCTATATATATCTTCAATCTCACCTTATTTAAACAGATTGCAATCACTTCAAGTATCAACGCAATCATTCTGTTTAGACCACTCCTGATATGTGTACATACCATATATATCTCACGCCTTGATCTCCTTAATCTTCCATAACTGATTTTGTCACAACATAGTCAACTCCAACATAGTCAACTCGTAATGTTTGGCACTAACAATCTCCCCTTTTGACTTTCTTTGACAAAATACACTTGAAGCTTGGACTCTTGCATATCTGTTTTGAGTATTCTTTCTGAGATATCACTTCTTGCTCTTGAAAACTCATTCTTTTACTGAAGAAATGTGTAATAGCACAACAGGGGTAGAACAGTAATCAAAATAGCAAAAGATCAAAATATTTTCTCCCCCATTTTGACAAGGAAAGTCAAAGAGTACTCATTCCAATATTTTAGACATCATCATCCACTGGAACTTCAGTATCAGACTCTGTTGATGGTTCTTCAGCCATTTTTTATAGTACTGTTGTTGCCGCTTGGAGTATGCTTCAGAAAAATGTGGCTGAGAAATATTATGAATGTCTGCTTCATCATCACACTGACTTGTCTGTATGGATGCCTTGCGAGTACGAATCTTCAAAGTAAAAGATCGAAAACACAATGGACCAGGTAGCAGTTCAAACACCTTTTGAAACAACAATATAGTGTAGATAGTGCTGGGGAACATCAAGCTTGCATAGTGTTTGGGATGTTCAGCAAATTGCACAACTTGATGCAAAATTAACTGCCCAAGATTAACAGGAATAGCCTTACCCACTTTATACAAAAATTGTGCAAGAGATTTGTTAACAGTGGTGTAATAACCAGTGGGCATCCAGTGAGAGATAGCAGCCTTGTGCAGTCCATAATACTTTGTGGTCAGCGCCGAGGTAGGAAAAGAGCGATGGGAAACCCACTTTTTCTTATAGCCTCTAGTGAGCTCAGAAATAATGTCATCTACACAAACATCAACAGTCACTTCTACCATTGTAGGGACACTGACAAACATAGCCAAAATTTTAGGTGAGAACTCATAACAGTAACCCTGAAGCCATACCTTGTGATATCCGGGAGATGCAGGATCAATGATAGCTTTCTTCAGATTTGAATAGAATTCATTCATGATGGCAGGATGGAATTTGGCAGTGAATATCGCAGACTGTTGAAGATGGGTCTGATCTAACAACGTAAGGAGATCAGCGTTCTCATACTCAGTGACACATATGGGAAGTTCAAGAATAACCTTCTGAGGATAGAATGCATGCCACGAAGCTCTGGCTTCTTCGTCCACAAGAACAGGTTGCACATCTGGAAGAAGAACTGGCATCTCAACTGCTCCTATTCCATCTCCTTCTCCCCAGTCAACTTCTTTAGCACCATGTAATGTTCGGCGGTAGGTGACTTGTGCTTACAGTAACTCCCTCTTGAACACCTATCAAAACAAACAAATTGTGACATATAAAAAGTACCAAAATCTGATTTCACCCTTCCCTCTTTTTTTATTTTTTATTTTTTTTTCTTAATCCCTGAGGTTTACAAATGACACATCCCAAGAGCTCCTCGGTGGAACTCAAATTATGTTCAGTCAAGATTTTTGGTAAAGATATCTGCTAACTGATTTGTTGTAGATATGTACTCCAGACTAATTATCTTTTCTGTCACCAGCTCTCTGATAAAATGGTACCGAATATCAATATGCTTTGTGCGAGAGTGTTGTACTGGATTTTTGGAGATATCTATTGCACTCGTGTTATCACAAAACACTGTCTAACTATTTTGCTAAAAACTATAATCTGCCAACATTTGCTTCATCCACAGTAATTGAGTACAGCAACTTCTAGCTGCAATGTATTCAGCTTCAACAGTAGATAAGAATATTGAGTTCTGCTTTTTACTGTACCATGCCACAAGATTTGTTCCAAGATAGAAACATCCACCAGAGTTAATTTTTCGATCATCAGCATTCCCAACCCAATCAGCGTCATTATATCCTGCAAGTGCTATAGTTGAAGAATTTGAGTAGAATATACCAAGTTCAAAAGTCCCATGTACATACCTCAATATTCTTTTTACTGCCCGGAGGTGTGATACTTTCGGATTTGCCTGATATCGTGCACACACCCCTACACTGAAGCATAGATCAGGACGACTTGTTGTAACGTATAATAAGCTTCCAATCATACTTCTGTATAGATGTTGATCAGATCCAACTCCTTTTGAATCTCTATGTAGCTTTTCATTGGTTCCCATTAGAGTGGCTTTTGGCTTAGTGTGTTCCATTCCAAATTTTTGGACCATCTCTTTACCATATTTCTCTTGACTCAGGAAGATACCATTATTCTGTTGTTTGATTTGAAACCCAAGAAAAAATGACAGTTCTCCAACCATGCTCATCTCATACTCCTGTTTCATAGCTTGAACAAAATCATTTAGTAATGCTCTCTTTGTAGCACCAAAAATCATGTCATCTACATAAATCTGTGTCATTATCATATCTCCATCAATTCTTTTAATAAACAGAGTTTGATCCACATTACCTCGACAATACCCGTGACCAATTAGAAAAGAGGTCAAGCGATCATACCAGGCACGTGGTGCCTGCTTTAACCCATAAAGTGCCTTAGAGAGTTTGTAGACATGGTCTGGGTTGTGAGGATCTACCCACCCCTTGGGTTACTCCACAAATACTTCTTCTAAAATATATCCATCTAGAAACGCACTTTTGATGTCCATCTGATAGAGTTTTATCTTTAATTGACATGCTACCAAGATCATCAATCATATGGCTTCTAATCGAGCTACTGGAGCAAAGGTTTCTTGAAAGTCTACACCTTCTACTTGAGTATACCCTTGGGCGACCAATCTGGCTTTGTTTATGATAATCGTTCCAGCTGCATCTGTTTTATTTTTAAAAACCCATTTAGTACCAATGATGTTGCTATGAACAGGACGTGGTACTAACCTCCAAGCCTTGTTTCTTTCAAATTGATGGAGTTCTTCCTGCATTGCCTGAACCCAATAGTCATCGTTGAGGGCTTCTTCAAACTTCTTTGGTTCATGTGATGAAGTATAGCACACAAAATGAACCATATCACGATAATTAATATCAATCGCTCTAGTTTTCATACCTTCATTGAGTTCTCCAATATTCGCTTCTACTGGATGATTTTTTTGAATTCTGGAAGAAGGTTTCTTGGTAACACCGGATTTATCTTGTATTGGTGCGTTCACATCTGTCTCAGGAGGTTCACTGAGAGTTTCATCACTTAGCGGCTTTGAAACTCCTTCTGAAACACTTATGACTTCTGGTATGCTGTCATTCTGTATTTGTGACTGTGGAGTGGATAAATCTTCATCTATTCTCTGAGTTTGAGTATCATCATAAAAAATTGTTACTTTGATGGATTCCATAATAACTTGAGTTCTCTTATTGCATACTCGATATGCTCCACTATTTGTTGAATAACCCAGAAAGATACCCTCATCACTCCGATCAGCAAACTTACCAAGTACTTCTCTGTCACACAGAATATAACATCTACTTCCAAAGTTATGGAAAAGACTTACCGTAGGTTTTTTACCTTTGTACAACTCATACGGAGTCTTGTGAGTGAAAGGACGGAAGAAGACTCTGTTTGTAATATAACAAGCAGTGTTTATGGCTGTAGCCCAGAGTTTTTAGGAAGTCCTTTTGAAAACAGCATAACCCGAGCCATCTCTTGCAGGGTTCTATTCTTTCTTTCTACCACTTCATTATGTTGTGGTGTTTTTGGAGCAGAGAACTCATGATGAATGCCTCTCTTGTCACAGAATTCAGCAAAGTCTTTATTTTCAAACTCTCTCCCATGATCACTTCTGAGCCTCATTATCTTCTAAATTGTTTCTCCTTTCTCCATCGTCACCTTTGAACAAAATCTTTGAAAAGACTCGAAAGTATCTAATTTTTCCTTAAGGAAGTCAACCCAACAAAATCGTGCGAAATCATCAACACAAACAAAAATATACCTTTTTCCTTTGTGACTTGGAGTACGAACTGGTCCCATTAAATCAACATGCAGAAGTCCCAAAGGTCTAGTTGTATTGATTTGAGTGGTGCTTTTATTTTGTGTCTTATGTTGCTTGCCTCGTTGACAGTCACCACAATGCTTATCTCGAATATTTTTTTATCTCCGGAACTCCCTTTACTGCCGCATGTTTGATCAGCTTCTGAATGTGCTTGAAATGGACATGGCCCAATTTCTGGTGCCAGATATCTACACTGTCTAAAGAGGCAGTATTGAATTGTAATTTGTCAATCAATTTATAACAGTTATCACTTGTTCGAACTCCTTCCATCACCAAGTTTCTTTTATGGTCAGCCACTAGACACTTTTCACTAGTAAAGTGAACTAGTAACTTTTCATCACATAGTTGGCTAATACTAATCAGACTTGCTTTCAGTCCCTGAACAAGTAATACATTCAGTAATCTAGGCAATCCATCAATGTTTAAAGTTCCTTTCCCAGTAATTGTACCTTTAGCTCTATCACCAAATGTAACTTGGCCAGATTCAGTGTAACTTATGTTGCTCAGCAAATCTGATTTGCCAGTCATGTGTCTCGAACATCCATTGTCAAAATACCACACAGAGTTAGAAACTGCTTTCAAAGCATGATTACAAGATACCTTCTTCTGAACCCAAATAAACTTATAATTCAGATGGTTCCTTCGAATCCCTCTGTTGCAAGACTTCAGATCTCTGAACAATCTGTAACACTGTGATTGTAGACGTCCCAGATCTTGGCAATAATAGCATCCACTCCTTTTGAATTTTTTATGAGGTCTTTGCTTTTTATATTCTTCTTTGACAAATACTGTTTGCCGTTTGGAGGTGCTCCCAGTATAACCAAGTCCACTCTTATCATTACTTGTTTTTCCACTGCTTAAAATCTCATCCAACTTACCCTTACCTTTCTCCAACTTCTTCAAGATTTGTTGTGTCGAGAATAACTCCTTCTGCAATTCTTCAATTTGTTTTTCCTGCAGCTTCAGAGATTCTTCTCTTTTGCGTCACATCTATCTGAAGAAACGTTTGAGAAGCTTCTAACTCATTAAGTTTAATAATTAGCTCTCAATTTATAATGGAGAGATTGTTCAGTTTGTCTTTCATACCTTTCAGAAGAGTGATGTTATCCTCGGGTATCTCACGTGGTGGAACATCATCTTGAACTCTTGTAAAGAACACTGTATAACTTTTATCTTAATCTGATGAGTTGCTGTCTGAATCACTCAAGGTCACATTATGAGCCTTCTTTTTCTTCTGTACTGTGGGGCACTCAGCCTGGCTATGACCATATCCATCACATCCATGACATTGTACTCTTCTTTGTTCTGCAGTGAACTTGTCAGGTTTCTTTTCACCATACTTGGAAGGGGTTCCCTGTTAAGAGAATTTCCTGTACAACTTGTTGAAACCTTTACTCAAGTTAGCAATTCTTTCTTCTAGTAATTCATTTGATGACTGACCTTATTTTCTGGTTTCACTAGTGAACGCAATATTCAGGTCATTCATTGGAGATATATTCTCCTCAGCTTCCATCTCTGTCTCAAATGTACACAGTGAAGCAATCACTTCATTCAAAGTCATTTTATCAATATTGTTAGCTTCAACAATAACAATGGCTTTCACAGAGAATTTTTTATTTAAAGACCTCAAAACCTTTCTTACCAATTTGTTTTCTGGAAACGGATCTCCAAGTTGTCTTGCTTCATTGGTCAATCTTCTGATCTTTCCATCATACTCTAAGATGGTCTCATCTTCTTTCATTTTAATCAAATCAAACTTTGTCATAAGTTGTTGGAGTTTAGCAATTCTTACCGAATCAGTTCCTTCATAGTGTACCTCGAGTGATTCCCATGACTCTTTTGCAAATGCAATAGCTAACATCCTGCTGAATTCCTCCAGGCTAACACCACAAAATATGGCATTAAGCGCTTTTGAATTCAGATTGCTGCTTTTCTTTTCTTTGTCAGTCCAATTCTTTTGTGGCTTATCCAACGTCTTTCCTTCAAGTACAACAATGGGACGGGACCATCCTTCAAGTACAGTGAGCTAAGCATCTTCATCTATGATTTTGATGTAAGCAGTCATTCTAGCCTTTCAGTAGGGATAATTTGTTCCTTGTAGAAGGGGTGTACGAGCTGAAGAACCTCCATCCTTGATTGTGTCTGCCATTTTTACCAGAACTTTCGAATCTCACCACGTAATCTGTTTGGTGCCTGCTCTGATACAATTTGAAAAAGTGTTCTGTTGATATCGGTTAGTATAAATTAATGAGTGTAAAAACTCCGCTTGGAACTCTGCGTTAAACACCTCGTGAAATAAAGAACAATGCAAACACAAGCAAGTTGTTATCGCAGTTCGAAACAACTATTCCTAATCTGTGGGGCATTCTTGCCCTTGATAGTAACAATCCACTAGTGGTAATTGATTACAAGTCTTTCACAAAGACAATACAGTTTTGATTCACCTTCTCAATAGAATCGTGGATTACCTTCAACACCTGACCCACTCAGTGTAAGTGGTCACGCTGCTATCCTACTGAGGCTCCCCCTCAGTTTGAGCTCCCGGCGTGGAAGACTCTGTCTGTCTCCAGCACAGACTTCAGCAAGGGTGTTCCAACTGCGGGTGGAACTCCGTCTTCATCTCCTCGATCGCTTCTTAGAAAGCTGATTGATGAAGATCAAATATGCTTCAGAACACATGAACTTCTCTTGAATACTCAGAATAGTTCTCTCAGAAGTTGTATTTTGTGTACAGGCCTTCATGCCTATTTATACTCGTACGTATCCCCTTTTATGGCATATCCTCTAATTATGACTTAATTGACAGTCCATGATTTGCTCAATCTTCCTCCCTCTTCTCCATATATCTTCAGTCTCACCTTATTTAAACCGATTGCCATGATCTTCTTATTCTTCCTTCCTTTCGTGACCCTCTTCTATATATATCTTCAATCTCACCTTATTTAAACAGATTGCAATCTCTTCAAGTATCAACACAATCATTCTGTTTAGACCACTCCTGATTTGTGTACATACCATATATATCTCACGCCTTGATCTCCTTAATCTTCCATAACTAATTTTGTCACAAGATAGTCAACTCGTAATGTCTGGCACTATCAAAGGCCATAGTAAGATATTTAAAAAAAAATTATTTCTTTAGGCTATCGTATGGGATTTTTGGGAAAAATTATGCCTGAAGGGAAGTTGAAGAAAAATAGAAAAAATGTTTTATTAAGTAATTTTTAAGAAAAATTATGGAAAAAATAAAATTTGTGGAATTTTTTGAAAATTCAATTTTGAAGACAATAATAAGGTAATTTTAAAAAAATTATTCCTAAAGGCTATAGTATGTGATTCGAAAGAATAATTATGATTGAAGGCCACAGTAAGGGAATTTGAAGAAAAAATAGAATTGAAGCGTTTTTAAAGAAAAATAATGACGAAAAGGAAAATTTGTAGAATTTGAAGCAAAATTATTTTTCAATATTATAATAAGGGAATTGAAAAAAAATTCCTCCTGAAGGCTATAGTATGGGATTTGATGAAGAATTATGACCGAAGGCTATTGTAAGGGAATTTGAAGAAAACTCGCAACTGAAGCTATAGTTAGGGGTATTTTAAGAAAAATATGACAAAAACAAAATTTTGCTATTTGAAAAAAAATCATTTTCAAATGCCGTGGTATGGGAATTTAAAAATATTTATTCACGAAGGCTATAGCAAGGGATTTTGTGAAAAATTTTGGCTCATGGTAGTTTTAAGGGAATATGAAGAAAAATGAAGGCTATAGTAAGTATTTTTTAAGAAAAAATGTGATAGAAAATAAAATTTGTGGAATGTGAAGAAAAATCATTTTTCATGAATATTGTAAGGCAATTTTAAAAAATTTATTCTTGAAGGCTATAGTAAGGGATTAGGAAGAAAAATTATGACTGAATTGTTTAGAAAAGGAATTTGAAAAAAATCACAAATGAAGGTTATAGCAACAGTATAACAAGAAAAATTATTATTGAAAAGAAAATTAGTTGAATTTGAAGAAAAATCATTTTTAAAAAAAATTTTCTTGAAGTCTATAATAAGGGATTTGAAGGAATAATTATGATTGAATGTTATAGTAGGGGAATTTGAAGAAAAATCACAAACAAAGGCTGTAGTAAACGTTTTTTAGGAAAAATTTTGACAAAAAAATTTTGTATTTGAAGAAAAATCCATTTTAAATGCAATGGCAAGGGAATTTAAAAAATTTTTTCATGAAGACAATATTATGGGAATTGGAGGAAAAATTATGACTGAAGGCTATAGTAAAGAAATATGTAGAAAAATTTCAAATGTAGGCTATAGTATGGGTTTTTTAAGAAGAATTATGATAGAAAAGAATTTATTTGTAATTTGAAATAATCATTTTTTTTAATGGATATAGTAATAGAATTTTAAAAAATTTATTCCTTAAGATTTTAGAAAGGGATTTGGAGGTAAAATTATGACTGAATGGTATAGTAAGGGATAATGAAGAAAAATCCTTAAGGAAGGCTATAGTAAGTATTTTAAAGAAAAATTATGGAAGAAAATAAAATTTTATGAATTTGAAGGAAAATGATTTTTGAAGGCTATATTGAGGTAATTTGACAAAAATTATTCCTGAAGTTTATTGTATGGGATATGGTGGAAAAATTAATAGGAAAGGGTTTTGTAAGCAAACTTGAAAAAAAATCACAAACGAGGGCTATAGTAATGGTTTTATAAGAAAAATTATTGCAGATTCAAAAAAATGTTAAGTTTGAAGAAAAATCATTTTTGAATGCTATAGTCAGGGAATTTTAGAAAAAATTTATTCTTCAAGGCAACAGTACGAGATTTGGAGGAATAATTATCATTGAAGGCTATAGTAAAGGAATTTAAAGAAAAATCACAAATGAAAGCTACAGAATGCTTTTTTTAAAAAATTATAACAGAAAAGAGAAATTTTAGAATTTGAAGAAAATCAATTTTAAATGCAATAATAATGGAATTTAAAAAAAAATATACCTGTAAGGCAATAATAAGGGATTTGGAGGAAAAATTATGACTAAAGGATATTGTAAGGGAATTTGAAGAAAAATCACAAATAAAGGCTACAAAAAGGGGTATTTAAGAAAAATTATGACAAAAAAGTAAATTTGTGCAATTTGAAAAAAAATATTTTTGATCGCAATTGTAAGGGAATTTCAAAAAATTTATTCCCGAACACTATAGTGATGGATTTGGTGGAAAAATTATGGTTGAAGGCAATAAGGTAATTTCAATAAAAAGCACAATCGAAGGTAATAGTATGTTTTTTTAAGAAAAATTATGGTCAAAAATAAAATTTGTGGAATTTGACAAAAAATTGTTTTTGAAGGCTATTGTAAGGTAATTTTTAAAAATTTATTTCTGAAGGCTACAGTAAGGGATTTGTAGGAAAAATTATGCAAGGGTATTGTAAGGGAATTAGAAGAAAAAGAAAAAATGAAGTCATTTGTAAGTGTTTTTTATGAAAAATTGTTGGAAAAATAAAATTTTTGGAATTTGTTGAAAAATCATATTTGAAGGCAATAGTAAGGTAATTTTAAAAAAATTATTCCTAAAGGCTAATGTAAGGGATTCAAAGGATTAATTAGGATTGAATGCTAAAGTAAGGGAATTTGAAAAAAAAATGAAATAAAGAGAAAAATTATGACAGAAAAGAAAATAAGAAGAATTTGAAGAAAAATAATTTTTAAATGTTGTTGTAAGGGAGTTTTTCAAAAATTTATTCTAGAAGGCTACAGTATGGGATTTGACGAAAAATTATGATTGAAGGCTATAGTAAGGGAATTTGAAAAAAAAATCACAAATGAAGGCTATAGTAAGTGGTATTTTAATAAAAAATACAACAAAAAGAAAATTTTTGCAATTTGAAAAAAAATCATTTTTGAATGTTGTGGTAAGGAAATTTTAGAGAATTTATTCTCAGAAGGATATACTATAGGATTTGGTGGAAAATTATGGGTGAAGGCTATAGTAAGGGAATTTGAGGAACACAAACGAAGGCTATGGCAAGTATTTTTTAAGAAAAATTATGATGGGAAATAAAATTTGTAGAATTTGAAGTAAAATCATATTTGAAGACTATTGTAAAGTAATTGTAAAAAATTTATTCATGTAGGCTATAGGGCGGGATTTGGAGGAAAAATTATGAGAAAAGTTTTTAGAAAAGGAACTTGAAAAAAATTATTCTTGAATGCTATGGTAACGGGATTTTAAAAAAATTATACTTGATGACTACAGTACGGAATTTGGTTGAATAATTATGATTGAAGGCTATAGTAGTGGAATATGAAGGAAAATCACAAATGAAGGCTATAGGAAGCATTTTTTAGAAAAATTATGATTGAAAAGAATTTTTTTTGGAATTTGAAGGTAAATGTATTTTAAATGCCATAGTAAGGGAATTTTAAAAAAATTATGCCTAAAAGCTAGTATAGGATTTGGAGGAAAAATTATGACTGAAGGATATAGTAAGGGAATTCGAAGTAAAATCACAAATTAAGGCTATAGTAAGTGGTCTTTTAAGAAAAATTATTACAAAAAAGAAAATTTGTCCAATTTGAACAAAAATCATTTTTGAAGGTTGTAGTAGAGGAATTTTGAAAAATATATTCCCAATGTCAATAGTAAGGGATGTGGTGGAAAAATTATGGCTGAAGGGTATAGTAAGAGATCTTGAAGAAATATAAAAAAAGAAGGCTTTAGTAAGCTTTTTTTAAGAAAATTATGGTAAAAAATTAAATTTGTGACATTTTAAGAAAAATTGTTTTTGAACACAATAGTAAGGTAATTTTAAATAATTCATTCCTAGAGGCTATTGTAAGGGATTCGGAGGAATAATTATGATTGAAGTCCTTAGTAAGGGAATTTGTTGAAAAATTAGAAATGCAGGCTATAGCAATGGGTTTTTAAGAAAAGTTATAGAAAAGTAAATTTTTGCTATTTGAACAAAATTCATTTTTAAATGCTATATTCAAGGAATTTTAAAATATTTATTCCTGAGGGCAATAGAAAGGGAATTGGAGGAAAAATTATGATTGAAGGGTGTACTTAGGGAATTTGAAGAAAAATCATAATCGAAGGCAAATAGTAAGTGTTTTTAAGGAAAAAATATGGTAGAAAATAAAATTTGTGGAATTTAAAGAAAAATCATTTTTGAAGGCTATAGTAAGGTAATTTTGAAAATTTTATTCCTGAAGATTAAAGGGATTTGGAGTAAAAATTATTATGGAAGGGTTTAGAAAGGGAATTTGAAAAAAAAAGGACTAAAGAAGGCTTTAGTAATGGTATTATAAGAAAAATTATGATAGATAAGAAATTAAGTTGAATTTGAAGAAAAATCATTTTTGAAGGCCATAGAAATTCCCTTACTTTAGCATTTAAATTTATTTTCTCCCATACTAAGAGTTTGTGAAATTTATTTTCAGAAAAAGTATGGTAGAAAATAAAATTTGTGAAATTAGAAGAAAAATTATTTTTAAGGCTACTGTAAGGTAATTTTAAAAAAATTATTCATGAAGGCTTTCATATGGGATTTGGAGGAGTAATTATAACTGAAGGCTATAGTATGGGAATTTTAAGAAAAATCAGAAATGAAGGCTATAGTAAAGTGTATTTTAGAAACATTTTGACCAAAAGAAAAGTTTTGGAAATTGAAAAAAATCAATTTTGAATGTTGTGGTAAGGGAATTTTAAAAAATTTATTCCCTAAGGCTATAGTATGGGATTTGGTGAAAAATTATTGTTGAAGAAAATAGTAAGGAATTTAAAGAAAAATCACAAAAAAGACTATAGTAAAGGTTTTCTAAGAAAAATTATGATGGGAAATAAATTTTGTGGAATTTGAAGAGAAAACCTTTTTAAAGGTTATAGTAAGGTAATTTTAAAAAATTTATTCCTAAAGGCATTAGGAAGGGATTTGGAGGAAAAATTATGAGAAAATTGTTTAGAAAGGGAATTTAAAAAAAAAATCCCAAATGACGGCTATAGTAATGGTATTTTAAGAAAAAATATGAGTGAAAAAAATTAGTTGAATTTGAAGAAAAATCATTTTTGAATGCTTTAATAAGAGAATTTTGAGAAATTTATTCTTGAAGGCTTTAGTAAGGGATTTGGAGGAATAATTATGATTGAAGGCTAGAGTAAGGGAATTTCAAGAAATACCACAAATGTAGGTTATAGTAAGCTTTGTTTAAGAAAAATTATGACACAAAAATATTTTAGAATTTGTAGAAAAATTAATTTTAAATGTTATAGTAATGGAATTTTTAAAAAATTTATGCCTGAAAGCTAGTAAGGGAATTTGAAGAAAATTCACAAAGGAAGGCTATAGTATGCTGTATTTAAGCAATATAAGGAAAAAAATAAAATATTAATAATTTTAAAAAAACATTTTTGAAGGCTATTGTAAAGGAATTTTAAAAAATTTATTCCCAAAGGCAATATAGTAAGGGATTTGGTGGAAAATTATGGCTTAAGGCTATACTAAGATAATTGAATGAAAAATCACAAACGAAGGCAATATAATGGGTATAATAAGAAAAATTATGACAGAAAATAAAAATTTTGGAAATTTTAAAAAAATTATTTTCAATGTCAATAGTAAGAGAATATTAAAAAAATATTAGGAGGATGTCATAGTACGAGATTTGGAGGAAAAATTATGCATGAAGGTTATAGTAAGGGAATTTGAAGAAAAATCATAAATGAAGGTTGTAAGGAGGGGTTTTGAAGAAAATTTACGATAGAAAATAATATTTCTGGTATTTAAAGAAAAATAATTTTTGAAGACTATAGTAAGGTAATTTTAAGAAATTTATTCCTAATTTGAATAAATTTATGGAGGAAAACTATGACTGAAGGGTTTAGTAAGAGATTTTGAAAAAAAATCACAAATGAATGCTATTGTAAGGGATATGGTGGAAAAATTATAACATAATAGTTTAGTAAGAGAATTTGAAAAAAAAATCACAAGTGAAGGCTATAGTAAGGGATTTGGAGGAAAAATTATGACTGAAAGCTTTTGTAAGCTCATTTGAAGAAAAATCACTAATGATGGTTGAAGTAAGCGATTTGGAGGAAAACTTACAACTGAGGCTATAGAAGAGAATTTGAATAAAAAACACAATTGAAGGCTATAGTAAGGGCTATTTTAAGAGAAATTATGACAAAAAAAAAATTTGTGCCATTTGAAAAAAATCATTTTTGAAGGCTGTTTGTAAGGGAATTTTAAAAAGTTAAATCCCAAAGGCTATAGTAAGGGATTTGGTGGGAGAATTATGGCTGAAGGATATAGTAAGGGATTCAGTTGGAAAATTATTGTCAAAGGCTTTAGTAAAGGAATTTGATGAAAAATCACAAATGAAGGCTTTAGAACAGGTATTATAAGAAAAATTAAGACAGAAAATAATTTTTTAATTTTAAGAAAACCTTTTTTTAAAGGCTTTTGTAAGGGAATTTTAAAAAGTTATTCCAAAATGTCATAGAAAAAGGATTTGGAGGAAAAATTACACTTGAAGGCTATAGTAGGGGAATTTGAAGAAAAATTAGAAATCAAGGCTAAAGTAAGGGTTTTTTAAGAAATTTTTGCAATTTAAAGAAAATTTGTTTTGGAATCTATAGTGAGGGAGTTTTTAAAAAAATTATTCTCTAAGATTATTGTGTGGGAGTTGGAGAAAAAATTATGATCTAAGGCAAAAGTAAGGGAATTTTAAGAAAAATTACAAATGATGGCAATTGTAAGCTTTAAAAAAAAAATTATGACTGAAAAGAAAATTAGTTGATTTTGAAGAAAAATCAATTTTAAATGCTATAGTAAGGGAATTTTAACAAAAACTTATTCCGGAAGGCCAAAGTAAGGTATTATGACGAAATATTATGACTGAAATCTATAGTAAGGGAATTTGTAGAAAAATCATAAATGAAAGCTATAAAAAAGGGGTATTTTGGGAAAAATTATGACAAATAATGTTTTTTGTCAATTTGAAAAAAGTCATTCTTGAATGTTGTGGTAATGGAATTTTAAAAAATTTATTCCCCAAAGCTATAGTAAAGCATTTGGTGGAAAATTATGGCTAAAGGCTGTAGTATGGAATTTGAAAAAAAATCCAAAACATAGGCTATAGTAAATAAAATTTGTGGAATTTGAGGAAAAATTATATTTGAAGGTTATTGTAGGGTTATTTTAAACAATTTATTCCTGAAGGCTTTCATAAGGGATTTGGAGGAAAAACTATGCCTGAACAGTATAGTAAGGGAATTTGATTAAAAATCACAAAATAAGGCTATAGTAAGGGGTATTTTACAAATATTTTCACAAAAAGATAATTTTTGCAATTTCAAAAATTGATTTTTGAATGCTGTGGGAAGGAAATATTAAAAAAAAGTATTCCCTAAGGCTATAGTAAGCGATTTGGTGGAAAATTGTGGCTAAAGGCAATAGCACGGAATTTGAAGAAAAATCACAAATAAAGGGTGTACTAAGCATTTTTAAAGAAAAATTATGACAGTAAAGAAAACTAGTTTAATTTGAAGAAAAATTATTTTTGAATGCTTTAATACGGGAATTTTGAAAAAATTTATTCTTGAAGGCTATAGTAAAGGATTCAGAGGAATAATTATTCTTGAAGGCTATAGTAAAGGATTCGGAGGAATAATTATGATTGAAGGCAATTGTAAGTGTTGTTTAAGAAAAATCATGACACAAAAAAAAAATTAGTATTTGGAGAAAAATTAATTTTAAATGCTATAAATATAGAATTTTAAAACTATTCATGCCTGAAAAATAGTATTTTAAGAAAAATTATGCCAAAAAGAAAATTTTTGTAATTTGTAAAAAATTATTTTTAAATGCTGAGGTAAGAGAATTTTAAAAAATTTATTCCCGAAGGCTATCGTAATGAATTTGGTGAAAAATTATGGTTGAAGGCTGTAGTAAGGAATTTGAAGAAAAATCACAAACAAAGGATATAGTATGCATTTTTTAAGAAACATTATTATAAGAAAAAAAATTTGTGGAATTTTATGAAATTTGTTTTTACGGCTATAGTAAAGTAATTTTAAAAAATTTATTCCTAAGGGCTATTGTATGGGAAATGGAGGAAAAATTATGACTAAATTGTTTAGAAAGAGAATTTCAAATGAAGGCTATAGTAACGGTATTATAAGAAAAATTATGGCTGAAAAGTAAATTAGTTAAATTTAAAGAAAAAACAATTTTGATTGCTTTAATAAGGGATTTGGAGGAATAAGTATGATTCAAGGGTATAGTAAAGGAATTTGAAGAAAAATCACAAATGAAGGCTATAGTAAGCGTTCTTTAAGAAAAATTATGACAAAAATGAAAATTTTTAGAATTTGAAGAAAAATTAAGTTTAAATGTTATAGTATGGGAATTTTTGAAACATTTATGCCTGAAAGCTAGTAAGGGATTTGGAGGAAAAATTATGACTGAAGACTATAGAGAGAGAATTTGAAGAATAATCACAAATGAAGGCAATAGTTGGGGATTTTTTTAAAATATAATGACAAAAAAAAAAAATTAATTTATAAAAAAATCTTTTTTGAAGGCAATTGTTGTGGAATTTAAAAAATTTATTTGCAAAGAATTTGGTGGGAAAATTATGGCTGAAGGATATATTAAGGGAATTTGATGAAAAATCACAAAAGAAGGCTATAGAATGGGTATTGTAAGAAAAATAATAACTAAAGGCAATAGTAAGGGAATTTGTACAAAAATCAGAAATGAAGTCTAAAGAAAGACTATTACAAAAATTATGTCAGAAATTATAATTTTTGGAATTTTAAGAAAATTTATTTTTAAAGGCTACTATAAGGGAATTTTAAAAAAATTATTTCTGAACACCATAGAAATGGATTTTGAGAAAAAATTATGCATGAAGGTTGTGGTAAGGGAATTTGAAGAAAAATAAGAAATGAAGTCTAGAGAAAGGGTTTTTTGAGAAAATTATGACATAAAAGAAAATTAGTGGAATTTAAAAAAAATCATTTTTTTATGCTAGAGTAAGGGAATTTTAAGAAAATTTAAACTCGAAGGCTATAGTAAGGGATTTGGGAGAATAATTATGATTTAAGGCTAAAGTAAGGGAATTTTAAGAAAAATTACAAATTAGGGAAATTGTAAGCTCTTAAAAAAAATGACAGAAATTTTTTTTTAGAATATGACTAAAAATAAATTCTAATTCTATTGTAAGGTAATTTTTAAAACAATTATTCCTGAAGGCTAAAGTAAGGGATTATGGGGAAAAATTATGACCGATGGCTATAGTAAGGGAATTTGTAGAAAAATAAAAAATGAAGGCTATAATAAGGGGTATTTTAAGAAAAATTTTGAAATTTGAAAAAAATCATTTTTGAATGCTATGGTAATGGAATTTTAAAAATTATGATCGTAAAAAAAATTTGTGGAATTTGAAGAAAAATTATTTTTGAAGGCAATAGTAAGGTAATTTTAAAAAAATTATTTTTGAAGGCTTTAGTAAGGTAATTTTAAAAAATTTATTCCTGAAAGCTATAGTAAGGGTGTTGGAGTTAAAATTATGACTAAATTGTTTAGAAAGGGAATTTGAAAAACAATCACAAATGAAGGCTATTGTAACGGTAATATAAGAATAATTGTGACTGAAAATAAAATTGGATGAATTTTAAGAAAAATCATATTTGAATGCTTTAATAAGGGAATTTGGAAGAAATTTATTCTTTAAGGCTACAGTAAGTGATTTGGAAGAATAATTATGATTGAAGGCTACAGTAAGCGATTTGGAGGAATAATTATGATTGAAGGCTATTGTAAGGAATTTGAAGAAAAGTTACAAATGAAGGAAATAGTAAGCATTTTTAAAGAAAAATTATGACAAAAATGAAAATTTGAAGAATTTGAAGAAAAATTAATTTTAAATGTTGTAGTACGAGAATTTTAAAATAATTTATGCTTGAAAGCTTGTAATGGATTTGGAGGCAAAATTATGACCGAAGGCTATAGCAACTGAATTTGAAGAAAAATCACATATGAAGGCTACAGTAAGGCATATTTTAATAAGTTTTATGACAAAAAGAAATTATTTTCAATTTATAAAAAAATCATTTTTGAAGGCTGTTTTTAGGGAATTTAAAAAAATTTATTCCGGTAGCCTATAGTAAGGGATTTGGAGGAAAAATTATGGCTAAAGGCTATATTAAGGGAATTTGATGAACAATCACAAAAAAAAACCTATAGAATGAGAAAAAAAATGACTGGAGGCAATAGTAAAGGATTTTTACAAATTTGAGAAATGAAGGCTCTAGAAAAGGTATTGTAAGATAACTTATGTCAAAAATCATAATTTTTGGAATTTTAAGAAAATTTATTTTTTAAGGCTACAGTAAGGGAATTTTAAAAAATTTATCCCCGACTGCCATAGTAAGGGATTCGGAGAAACAATTATCCTTGAAGGCTATAGTAAGGTAATTTGAAGACAAAAAAGAAATGAAGGCAGTAGTATGGGTGTTTTGAATGCTATAGTATGTGAATTTTAAAATAATTTATTCTCGAAGGCTACAGAAAGAGGATTTTAAGAATAATTATGATTTAAGGCTAAAGTAAGGGTGTTTTAAGAAAAATTACAAGTGAAGGCATTGTAAGCTTTTTTTCAAAAAAAATATGACAGAAAAAAATTTGGAGAATTTGAAGAAAAATCAATTTTAAATGCTATTGTAAGGGAATTTTTAAAAAAATAATTCCTGAAGCCTAATGTAAGGGATTATAAGGAAAAATTATAACCGAAGGCTATAGTATGGGAGTTTTTAGAAATATCAGAAATGAAGACCAAAGAAAGGGGTAGTTGAAGAAAAATTATGACTAAAATAAAATTTTTTCAATTTGGAAAAAAATCATTTTTGAATGCTGTGAAAAGGGAATTTTAAAAAATTTATTCCTGAAGACTATTGCAAAGGATTTGGTGGAAAATTGTGGCTGATAATTGTAGTAGGGAATTTGAAGAAAAATCACAAACAAAAGCTATAGTAAGTGTTTTTTAAGAAACATTATGATAAGGAAAAAGTTTGTGGAATTTTAAGAAAAATCATTTTTGAAGGCTATCGTAAAGTAATTTTCAAAAATTTATTCCTGAAGGCTATTGTATGGGATTTGGAAAAAAACATTATGACTAAAAAGAAAATTAGTTGAATTTGAAGAGAAACAATTTTTCAATTCCTTCAGAAGGGAATTTTGAAGAAATTTATACTTGAAGGCTTTTGTAAGTGCTTTGGAGGAATAATTATGATTGAAGGCTAAATAGTAAGCAATTTGGAGGAATAATTATGATGAAGGCTATAGTAAGAATTTTAGAGGAATAATTATGATTGAATCCTATAGTAAAAAAAATTTGAAGAAAAATTATAATTGAAGGCTATAGTAAGCATTTTTTAAGAAAAATTATGACAGAAATAAAATTGGTAAAATTTGAAGAAAAATTAATTTTAAAGGTTAAATAAAGGTAATATTTAGAAATAAAATTTTTAAAATTTGAAGAAAATTAATTTTAAATGTTAAAGTAGGGTAATATTAAAATAAATTATTACTGAAAGCTTGTAATGACTTTGGAGGAAAAATTAAGACTGAAAGCTATAGTATGCGAATTTGAAGAAAAATCAAATGAATGCTATAGTAAGAGGTATTTTAAGAAATATTATGACAAAAAAATAAAACTTTCAATTTATAAAAAAATCAGTTTTGAAGGTCACTGCAAGGCTATTTTAAAAAATTGATTCTCGAAGGCTATAGTAAAGGATTTGGTGGAAAAAATTTTGCTAAGATATATTTTACGAGATTTTGATAAAAAAATAACAAAAGAAGCCTATAGAATGGGTACTATAAGAAAAATAATGACAGAAAGCAATAGTAAGGGAATTTGTACACAAAACAGAAATAAAGGCTCTCAAAACGGTATTACAAGAAAAATTATGTAAGAAATGATCACTTTTGGAATTTGAAGAAAATTTATTTTTAAAGGCTACTATAAGGGAAATTTAAAAAAATTATTCCTCAATGCCATAGTAAGGGATTTGGAGATAAAATTATGCTTGAAGGCTATGGTAAGGAAATTTGAAGAAAAAAAACATATGGAGGCTATTGTATGGGTATTTTTAGAAAAATTATGCAATAAAAGGAAATTAGTAGAATTTGAAGAAAAATTATTTTTGAATGCAGAAGTAAGTGAATTTTAAAAAAATTTATTCTCGAAGGCTATAGTAAGGGCTTTTGAATAATAATTATGATTTAAACCTAAAGTAAGGGGATTTTAAGGAAAATTACAAATGATGCCAATTGTAAGCTTTTTGAAAAAAAAATATGATAGAAAATAAAATTTAAATAATTTTAAGAAAAATAAAATTTATACGCTATGGTAAAGGAATTGTTTTAAAAATTATTCTTGAAGGCACTATAAGGGATTATGAGGAAAAATTATGATCAAAGGCTATAATAAGGGAATTTAAAGAAAAATCACAAATGAGGCTATAGTAAGGGGTATTTTAAGAAATATTATAACATAAAGAAAATTTTTACAATTTGAAAAAAAATCATTTTTGATTGTTGTGGCATGGGAATTTTAAAAAAATTATTCCCGAAGGCTATAGAAAAGGATTTGGTGGAAATTTTTGGTTGAAGGCTATAATAAGTGGTTTTTAGTGATATTATCAGAAAAATTATGACTGAAAAGAAAATTAGATGAATTGTAAGAAAAATCATTTTTTAAAATTTTAATATGGGAATTTTTAAGAAATTTAGTCTTGAAGTCTATAGTAAGCGATTTGGAAGAATAATTATGATTGAAGGCAATAGTAAGCGATTTGAAAGAATAATTATGATTGAAGGCTATAGTAAGCGTTTATTAAGAAATATTATGTAAAAACTAAAAATTATAAGATTTTAAGAAAAATTAATTTTAAATGTAATAGTAAGGGAATTTTAAAAAAATTAATGCCTGGTAGTTAAGGGGTTTGGAGGAAAAATTATAACAGTAGGCTAAAGTAAGGGAGTTTGAACAAAAATCACAAATGAAGGTCATACTAAGGCGTATTTTAAGAAATATTGTCAAAAAGAAAAAAATTCAATTTTTATAAAAATTATTTTTGTAGGCATTTTAAAGGAAATTAAAAAAATATATTCCCGTTGGCTATAGTAAGCAATTTTGTGAGAAAATTATGGCTGAAGCCCATATTGAGGGAATTTAATGAAAAATCACCAAAGATGCCTATAGAATGAGATTGACTGAAGGCAATAGTAAGGCAATTTGTAAAAAATCAGAAATGAAGGGTCTAGAAAAGGTTTATAAGAAAAAATATGTCAAAAATGAGAATTTTTGGAATTTTGAGAAAATTTCTTTTTAAAGGCTATTGTAAGGGAATTTGAAAAAAAATTATTCCTGAATGCCATAGTAAGGGATTTGGAGAAAAAAGTAAGCTTGAACGCAGTAGTAAGGGTTTTAATAGAAAAAATTATGACATAAAAGGAACTTAGTGGAATTTTAAGAAAAGTCATTTTCGAAAGCTATAGTAAGAGAATTTTAAAAAAAATTATTCTCGAAGGCAATTGAAAGGGATTTTGAAGAATAATTATGATTTAAGGCAAAAGTAATGAAATTTTAAGAAAAATTACAAATGAAGGCAATAGTGAGCTTTTTAAAAAAAAATATATGATAGAAAAAAATTTGGAGAATTTGATGAAAAATCAGTTTTAAATGCTATAGTAAGGGAATTTTAAAAAAATTTATTCCTCAAGGCTAATGTAAGGAATTATGAGGAAAAGTTATGAACGAAGACAATAGTAACGGAATTTGTAGAAAAATCAGAAATGAAGGCTATATAGTAAAGGGTATTTTAAGAAAAATTATGATAAAAAGAAAAAAAATTCAATTTGAAAAAAAACCATTATTGAATGTAGAGGCATTGGAATTGTAAAAAATTTATTCTCGAAGGCATGCGCAACTGTAAAGAATTTGGTTGAAAATATTGGTTGATGGCTATAGTAAGGAATTTGAACGAAAATCACAAACAAACGCTACTGCAAGCATTTTTTATGAAACATTATGATAGGCAATAAAATTTGTGGAATTTGAAGAAAAGTCATTTTTGAATGCTATAGTAAGGTAATTTTAAAAAAATTTAGTCTATAAGGCAATAGTAGGGAATTTTAAAAAAATTTAGTCCATAAGGCTCTAGTAAGGGAAGTTTAAGAATACTGAAGGCTACATTAAGGGGTATTTTTAGAAAAATAATGACAAAAAAGAAATTTTTGCTATTTGAAAAAATATCATTTTTAAATGAAGTGGTAAGGGATTTTTTTTAAATTTATTCCTAAAAGCTACTATAAAGGATTTGGTGGAAAATTGTTTAGAAAGTTAATTTGTTTAGAAAGTTAATTTGAAAAAAATTTACAAATGAAGGCTTTAGTAACGGTATTATAAGAAAAATTATGACTGAAAAGAAAATTAGTTGAATTTGAAGAAAAAACAATTTTTAATGCTTTAGTAACGGAATTTGGAAGAAATTTATTCTTCAAGGCTATAGTAAGCAATTTGGAGGAATAATTATGATAGAAAGCTATAGTAAGAGAATTTGAAGACAAATAACAAATGAAGTCTATAATAAGTATTTTTTAAGAAAAATTATGATAGATCAGAAATTTTGTAGAATTTGATGAAAAATTAATTTTAAAAGCTACAGTAAGGGAATTTTTAAAAAACTTATGCCTAAAAACAAATAAGGGATTTGGAGAAAAAATTATTACTGAAGGCTATAGTATGGGAATTTGAAGAAAAATCACAAATGAAAGCTCTAGGAAGGGGTATTTTAAGAAATATTATGATAAAAAGAAAATTTTAGCAATTTGTAAAACAATAATTTTTGAAGCTGTTGTAAGGGAATTTTAAAAAATTTATTCCTGAAGGCTATAGTAAAGGATTTGATGGGAAAATTATGACTGAATGCCATATTAAGGGAATTTAATGAAAAATAAAAAATTAAGTGTATAGAATGGGTATTACAAGAAAAATTATCACTGAAGGCAATAGTAAGGGAATTTGCACCAAAATTAGAAACGAAGGCTCGTGAAAGCGTATTATAAGAAACAATATGACAGAAATAAGAATATTAGGAATTTGAATAAAAAAATTTAAATACTATTGTAAGGGAATTTTAAAAAAAATATGTCTGAATGCCATAGTAAGGGATTAGGAGAAAAAATTATACTTGAAGGCCATAGTAAAGGAATTTGAAGAAAAATAAGGGTTTTTTAAGAAACATTATGACTTAAAAGAAAATAACTAGAATTTGAAGAAAAATTATTTTTGAATGCTATAGTAAGGGAATTTTAAAAATTTTTATTCTCGAAAGCTATAGTAAGGGATTTGGAGGAATAATTATGATTTAAAGCTAAATTAAAGGACTTTTTAGAAAAATTACAAATGAAGGCTATTGTAAACATTTTTAAAAAAACATGTGACAAAAAAGAAAATATAAAAAACAATTTTAATTTCGATAGTAAGGGAATTTTTAAAAAATATATTCCTGATAGCTATAATAAGGAACGCGGAGGAAAAATTATGATAGAACGCAATAGTAAGGGAGTTTGTAGAAAAATAAGAAATGAAGGCTCTATAAAGGGTATTATCAGAAAAATTATGACAGAATTGATAATTTTTTGAATTTGAATAAAATTTATTTTTAAATGCTATAGTAAAGGAGTTATAAAAAAATTATTCCTGAATACCATAGTAAATGATTATGAGGAAAAATTATGCATGAATTCTATAGTAAGGGAATTTGAAGAAAAATGAGAAATGAAGGCAAATGAAAGGGCTTTTTAAGAAAATTTTTGACATTAAACAAAATTAATGGAATTTAAAGAAAAATCATTTTTGAATGGTATAGGAAGGAAATTTTAAAAAAATTATCCTCGAATGCTATAGTTAGGAATTTGAAGGAAAAATTATGACTAAAGGCTATAGTAAGGGAGTTTGAAGAAAAATAATAAATTAAGGCTATCGAAATGGTTTTGAAGAAAAATTATGACAAAAAAGACTTTTTGGCAATTTGAAAAAAATCAATTTTAAAGGCAATAGTAAAGGAATATTAAAAAATTTGTTCCGGTAGGCTGTAGAAAGGTATTTGTAGGAAATATTATGATTGAAGGATATAGTACAGAAATTTGAAGAAAAATCTTAAACGAAGGCATGAGTAAGCATTTTTAAAGAAAAATTATGGTAGAGAATAAAAACTTTGGAATTTGAAGAAAATTATTTTTTAAGGCTATATTAACGTAATTTTAAAAAATTATTCCTAAAGGTTACCATAAGGGATTTGGAGGAAAAATTATAATAGAAGGGTTAAGGAACATTAAAAACAATCATAAATGAAGGCTATAATACGGGTTTTTTAGAAAAATTATGACAGAAAAAAAATTAGTGGAAGTTGAATGCTATAGTAAGGGAATTTAAAAAATTAATCGCTGAAGTCTATAGTAAGGGATTTGAGGAAAAATTGTGATTGAAGGCTATAGTAAGGTAATTTTATGAAAAATCACAAATGAATTCTGCAGTAAGGGGTATTTTACGAATAATTATAACAAAAAGAAATATTTTGCAATTTGAAAAAATATCATTTTTAAATGTTGTGGTAAAGGATTTCTAAAAAAATTATTCCCGAAGGATATAGTCAGGGATTTTGTTGGAAAATTATGGCTGAAGGCTACAGTAAGGGATTTTGTGGGAAAATTATGGCTGAAGGCTATAGTAAAGGAATTTGATGAAAAATAACAAATGGAGGCTATAGACTGGGTATTATAAGAAAAATAATGACAGAAAAGAAAGTTTCTAGAATTTTTTATAAAATTATTTTCAACGGTTATACAGAGGGATTCTGTGGAAAAAATATCCTTGAAGGATATAGTACGGGAATTTGAAGAAAAAATAGAAATGAAGGCTATAATAATGGTTTTTTAAGAAAATTATGACAAAAAAAAAATAAGAGGAATTGGAAGCCAAATTATTTTTTAATGCGATAGTAATGGAATTTTTAAAAAATTTATTCTCAAAGGCTATTGAAAGGGATTTGTATGAAAAATTATGATTTAAGGCTAAAACGAATTTTATGAAAAAATAAAAAAATGATGGCTATTGTAAGCATTTTTTAAAAAAATTAGGAATGAAAAGAAATTTTTTTGAATTTGAAGAAAAACAAATTTTAAATGCTATATTATGGAAATTTTTAAAAAATATATTCCTGAAGGTAAAAGTGAGGGATGCGGAGGAAAAATTATGATTAAAGGTAGTAGTAAGGGAATTTGTAATAAAATAAAAAATGAAGGCTCGAGAAGGGCATTATAAGAAAAATTATGACAGAAATGATCATTTTTGGTATTTGAAGAAAATTTATTTTTTAAGGCTAAAGTAAAGGCAGTTTAAAAAATTTATTCCTGAATGTCATTGTACGGGATTTGGTGAAAAAATTATTCTTGAAGGCTATAGAAAAAGAATTTGAAGAAATCATTTTTGAGTGCTACAGTAGGTGCATTTAAAAAAAAATATTCTCGACGGCATATAAGGGACTTGGAGGAAAAATTATGATTTAAGGCTAGAGTAAGGGAATTTGCAGAAAAATCAGAAATGATGGCAATATAAAGGGTTTTTTAAGAAAAATTTTGACCAATAAGAAGAAAATAAATCATTTTTAAAGGCAAAAGTAAGAGAATTTTTTTAAAAATTGGAAGGCAGAAGAAAGGGATTTGGAGGAAAAATTATGACTGAAGGGTGTCGTAAGGGAATTTGAAGAAAAATGATAAACAAAGTCTATATTAAGTGATTTTAAAGAAAAATTAATGACAAAAAGTAAAATCAATGGAATTTGAAGAAAAATAATTTTTGAAGGCTATAGTAAGATAATTTTAAAAAAAATATTCCTGAAGGTTACTGAAAGGGATTTGGAGGAAAAATTATGACGAAAGTGTTTAGTTTGGGAATTTGAAAAAAAATCATAAATGAAAGCTATAGTAAGGGTTTTTATGAAAAATTATAACGTGAAAGAAAATTAGATCAATTTGAAGAAAAATTATTTTTGAATGCAATTGTATGGGAATTTTTAAAAAATTTATTCTCATAGGCTATGGTAAGGGATTTAGTGAAATAATTATGATTTAAGGCTAAAGTAGGAAAATTTTAAGAAAAATCTGAAATGAAGGCTATAGTAAGCGCTTTTTAAGAAAAATTAGGACAGAAAAAAAATTGTAGAATTTGAAGAAAAATCATTTTTGAATGCTCAAGTAATGGAATTTTAAAAAAAAATTATTCAAGAAGTCTATTGTAAAGGATGTGAGGAAAAACTGTGACAGAATGCTATTCTAAGGAAATTTTAACAAAAATCTCAAATGAAGGCTATAGTTATGAGTTTTTCAAGAAAAATTATGACAAAAACAAAATTTTTAGAATTTGAAAAATATCATTTTTGAATGATGTGGAAAAGGAATTGTAAAAAAAAAATTCCCAAAGGCTATAGTAAAGGATTTGGTGGAAAATTGTGGTCGAAGGGCATAGTAAGGAATTTGAAGAAATATTACAAAAAAGCTTTAGTAACCTTTTTTAAGAAACATTATGATAAGAAATAAAATATGAGGAATTTAAAGAAAAATCATTTTTGAAAGCTATAATAAGGTAATTTAAAAAATTTAATCCCGAAGGCTATAGTGAGGGATTTGGAGGGAAAATTAAGACTAAATTTTTTAGAAAGGGAATTTTTAAAAAAAATCACAAATGAATGCTATAGTAACGCTATTATCAGAAAATTTATGACTAAAAAGAGAATTAGTTGAATTTGAAGAAAAATCATTTTTTAAAGGTTTATTAAATAGGGAATTTTGAAGAAATTTATTCTTGACGGCTTGGAGGAATAATTATGATTGAAGGCTATCGTAAGCAAATTTGAAGTAAAATCACAAATGAAGGCTATAGTAAGTGTTTTTTAAGAAAAATTATGATAGAAAAGATAATTTGTAGAATTGGAATAAAAAATAATTTTAAATGTTATAGTATTGGACTTTTTAAAAAATTTATGCCTGAAAGCTAGTAAGGGATTTGGAGGAAAAATTATGACTAAAGGCTTTGGTAAGGGAATTTGAAGAAAAATCATAAATTAAAGCTATTGTAAAGGGAATTTTAAGAAATATTATGACAAAAAGAAAATTTGAAAATTTTGAAGAAAAATAAATTTTTATGCTATAGTGAGGGAATTTAAAAAAAATTTATTCCCAAAGTCTATAGCAAGGGATTTAGAGGAAAAATTATGACTTAAGGCTGTTGTAAGGGAATTTGTAGTTATATTAGAAATGAGGGCTTCAGTAAGGGGTTCTATAAGGAAAAAAAATTGTAATTTGAGAAAAAATTATTTTTAAAGGTAATAGTAAAGGAATTTTAAAAAATTTATTTTCGAAAGCTATTGAATGGGATTTGGTGGGAAAACTATGGCTGAAGGCTATAGTATGGGATTTGGTAGGAAAATTATGGTGGAAGGCTATAGTAAAGGAATTTGATGAAAAATCACAAATGAAGGCTATGGAACGGGTACAATAAGAAAAATTATGACAAGAAAGAAAGTTTTTGGAATTAGTTGAAAATTTTTTTTTAAAGGCTATAGTAAGGGAAGTTTCAAAAAATTATTCCTGAATTCTATAGTAAGGGATTTGAATGAAAAATTATGCATGAAGACTATAGTAAGGGAATTTGATGAAAAATAAGAAAAGAAGGCTTATAGTAAGGGTTTTTTAAGGAAAATTATGACATAAACTAAAATTATTGGAATTCAAAGGAGAATCATTTTTGAATGCTATAGTAAGGGAATTTTCAAAAAAATTATTCCCGAAGGCTATAGTGAAGGATTTGCAGGAATAATTATGTGTTGAGCTCAAGTAAGGGAGTTTTAAGAAAAAACTGAAATGATGGCCATAGTAAGAATTTTTAAAGAAAACTTTTAGAATTTGAAGAAAAAAATTATTTTTGAATGCTATAGTAAGGGAATTTTTTAAAAATTTATTCCTGATGACAATTGGAAGGGATTTGAGGAAAAATTTTGATTGATGGCAACAGTAAGGGAATTTTAAGAAAAATCACAAATGAAGGCTATAGTAAGGGATATTTTAAGAAAAAAAAAGACAAAAAAATTTTCAATTTGAAAAACAAATTCTAATATAGAGGTAAGGGAATTTTAAAAATTTTATTCCTGAAAGCTATATAAAGGATTTGGCAGAAAATTATGGTTGCAGGCAATAGTAAACAATTTGAAGAAAAATCACAAACAAAGGCTACAATAAGTGCTTTTTTAGTAACATTATGGTAGGAAATAAAAATTTTGGAATTTGAAGAAAAATCATTTTTGAAGGCTCTAATTTTTAAAAATTGATTCCCTAAGGCTATAGTAAGGGATATGAGAAAACATTATAACTAAACTGTTTAGAAAGGGAATTTAAAAAAAATCACAAATGAAGGCTATAGTTATGGTATTATAAGACAAATTAAGATTGAAAAGAAAATTAGTTGAATTTGAAGAAAAATTATTTTTGAATGCTATAACAAGGGAATTTTTAAGAAATTTATTCTTGAAGGCTATAATAAGCGATTTGGAGGAATAATTAAGATTGATGGCTACGGTAAGGAAACTTGAAGAAAAATCACAAATGAAAGCTATAGTAAGCATATTTTAAGAAAAATTAAGTCAAAAAATAAAATCTTTAAAATTTGAAGAAAATTAATTTTAAATGTTATAGAAAGGGAATTTTAAAAATATTTATGCCTGAAAGCTAGTAAGGGATTTGGACATTAAATTATGACTGAAAGCTATAGTAAGGAAAATTGAAGAAAAATCACAAATGAAGTCTATAATAAGGGGTATTTTAAGTAATATTAGGACAAAAAGAAAATTTTAGCAATTTGTAAAAAAACCATTTTTTAACTCAATCGTAAGGGAATTTTAAAAAAATTATTTCTGAAGGGGATTTGGTGGGAAAATTATGGCTGAAGGCTATATTAAGGGAATTCAATGAAAAATCAAGAACGAAAGCCATAGAAATGGTATTATAAGAAAAATGATGACTGAAGGCAATAGTAAAGGAATTTGTACAAAAATCAGAAATGAAGGCTCTAGAAAGGGTATTATAAGAAAAGTTATGACAGAAATGATAATTTTTGGAATTTGAAGTGAATTTATTTATAAAGGTTCTTGTGAGAGAATTTTAAAAAAAATATTCTTGAACGTCATAGTAAGGGATTTTTAGAAAAAAATGCTTCAAAACTATAGTAAGGAAATTTGAGGAAAAATAAGAAATGAAGGCTACTGTAAGGGTTTGTTAAGAAAAACTATGACATAAAAGAACTTAGTGGAATTTGAAGAAAAACCATTTTTCAATGCTATTGTAAGGGAATTTTAAAAAAACTTAATCTTGAAGGCTATAATATGGGATTTGGAGGAATAATTATGATTTAAGGCTAAAGTTAGGGAATTTTTAGAAAAGTTACAAATGATGACTATTGTAAGCATTTTTAAAAAAAATTATAACATAAAAGATAATTTGAAGAATTTGAAGAAAAATAAATTTTAAATACAATAGTGAGGAAATTTAAAAAAAAATTATTCTTGAAGGCTTTACAAAGGGATTTGGAGGAAAAACTATGACTGAAGGCTATAGTAAGGGAATTTGTAGTAAAATCATAAATGATAGCTATTGTAAATGGTTTTATAAGAAAAATAATGACAAAAAATAGAAATTTTGTAATTTGAGAAAAATTCATTTTTAAAGGGAAAAGAAAAAAAATTTTAAAATTTTTTTCCGAAGGCTATTGAAATGGATTTGGTGGGAAAATTATGGCTGAAGGCTATGGTAAAGGACTTGGTGGGAAGATTATGGCTGAAGGCTATGGTAAAGGATTTGGTGGGAAGATCATGGCAGAAGGCTATAGTGAAGGAAAGGCAACAGTAAACGAAAGGCTATGGTAAATGAAAGGCTATAGTAAGGGTACTATAAGAAAAATTATGACAGTAAACAAAATTTTTTGAATTTGAAGAAAAAATATTTTTAAAGGCTATCGTAAGGGAATTTTAAAAAATTATTCTTGAATGCCATAGTGAGGAATTTGGAGGAAAAATTATGCTTGAAGGCTAAGTATGGGAATTTGAAGAAAAATCAGAAATGAAGGCTACAGTAAGGGATGTTTTTGAAATATTATGACATGATAGAAAATTTGTAGAATTCAAAGAAAAATCTATTTTAACTGCTATAGTTAGGGAATTTTTAAAAAAATTATTCTTGAAGGCTATAGTAAGGGATTTGGAGGAAAACTTATGACTGAAGGCTATAGTAAGGGAAATTGTAGAATTGCTGAAAAAACAGAAATGAAGGCTTCAGAAAAGGTTTTTAAAATAAAATTATGATAAAAAATATATTTCTGCAATTTAAAAAATAATTATTTTTTACTGCAATAGTAAAGGAATATTAAAAATTTATTCACTATGGCTATAGTAAGGAAATTGGTGGAAAAATTATGGCTGGAAGCTATAGTAAAGGATTTGGTGGGAAAATATTGGTTGAAGGCTATAGTAAATGAATTTGATGAAAAATCACAAATGAAGACTATAGAACGGGTACTAAAATAAAATTTATGATAGAAAAGAATTTTTTTGGAATTTGATGATTTTTTTTTAATGCAATAGTAAGAGAATTTTAAAAAAATTATTCCTGAATGGCTTAGTAAGGGATTTGGAGGAAAAATAATCTTGAAGGGTATACTAAGGGAATTTGAAGAAAAATCAGAAATGAAGACTAAGAGGTTCTTAAGAAAATTTAGGAATACAAAAAAAATTAGTGGAATTTGAAGAAAAATAAAATATGAATGCTACATTATGAGAATTTTAAAAAAAATTATTCTCCAAGGCTATTGTAAGGGATTTGGAGGAAAAATTATGATTTAAGGCTAAAGTAATGGTAATTTAAGAAAAAATACAAATGAAGGCTATTATAATAATTTTTTAGGAAAAATTATGACAGAAAAGAAAATTTCTAGAATTTCAAGAAAATTCAATTTTAAATGCTTTAGTATGGGAATTTTTAGAAATATATTCCTGTAGGCTTCAATGAGGGATTCTGAGAAAAAATTATGATAGAAGTTATAGTAAGGGAATTTGTAGAAAAATAAAAAATGGAGGCTCTAGAAAGGGTATTATTAAAGAAATTATGACAGAAATGATATTTTTAGGAATTGGAAGAAAAATTATTTTTATAGGCAACAGTAAGAGACTTTAAAAAAAATTATTCCAGAATGCCATAGTAAGATATTAGGTGGAAAAATTATGCTAGAAGGCTATAGTAAAGGAATTTGAAGAAAAATAAGAAATGAAGGTTATACTAAGGGTCTTTTTAAGAAAAAATTAAACAAGAAAAAGAAAATTGGTGGAATTTGAAGAAAAATATTTTTGAATGCTACAGTAAGGGAATTTTTAAAAATTTATAATCGAAGGCTTATAGTAAGTGATTTGGAGGAATAATTATGATTTAAGGCTAAAGTAAGAGAATTTTAAGAAAAATTACAAATAAAGGCTATCCTAACGGTATTATAAGTTATGACAAAAAAGAAAATTAGTTAAATTTGAAACAAATCATTCTTGAATTGAAGGCTATAGTAAGGGAATATGAAAAAAAATCACAAATGAAGGCAATAGTAAGCGTATTTTAAGAAAAATTACAACAAAAAAAATTTCAAGAATTTCAAGAAAAATCAATTTTAAATGCTACAGTAGGGGAATTTTTTAAAAATATATGCCAGAAAGCTTAATAGATTTGGTGAAAAAATTATGACAAAAGGCTAGTGTATGGGAATTTGAAGCAAAATCACAAATGAAGGCCATAGTAAAGGGTTTTTCAGGAAAAATTATAAAAAAAAAAAAATTGCAATATGTAAAAAACCATTTTTGAATGCTGTTGTAATGGAATTTGGAGAAAAAATTATGCTTGAAGATTCTAGTAGAGGAAATTGAAAAAAAAAAAAACATAAATGAAGGGCAGAGTTAGGGCTTTCTTCCTTAACATTCTATAAAGGGAATTGGAGGATAAATTATGATGGAAGGGTTCTACAAGGGAATTTGAAGAAAAATCACAAATGACGGCTACTGTAAGGGTTTTTTAAGAAAATTTATGATAGAAAAAAAAATTAGTGGAATTTGAAGAAAAATCATTTTTAAATGTTATAGTAATGGAATTTTAAAAAATTATTCTCAAAGGCTATAGTAAGATTTTATGAAAAGTGACAAACGAGGCTAAAGTAATAGTTTTAAGAAAAATTTTGACATAAAATAAAATTTGAGAATTTAAAAAAAAATCAATTTTAATTGCTATTGTAGGGGAATTTTAAAAAATTTTATTCCTGAAGGTTATAGTAAGGGATTTGGAGGAAAAATATGAATGAAGGCAATAGTAAGGGAATAAGTAGAAAAATAAGATATGAAGGTTAAAGATAGAGTTCTTTATGAAACATTATGACAAAAAAGAAATTTTTTTAAATTTGAAAAAATTAATTTTTTAAAGCAATAACATGGAAATTTTAAAAAATTTATACCTGAATGCTTTAGAAAGGGATATGGATGAAAAATTATGACTAAAGGGTTTAGTAATGGAATTTTAAGAAAAAACATAAAACAAGGCTAGTAAGCGTTTTTAAAGAAAAATTATGGTACAAAATAAAACTTCTGAAATATGAAAAAAAATCATTTTTGAATGCAATCGTATTGTAATTATAAAAAAATTATTCCTGAATGTTATAGTAAAGGATTTTGAGGAAAAATTATGACTGAAGCGTTTAGTAAGGGAGTTTCAAAATATGTTACAAATAAAAGTTATAGCAACGGTATTATAAGAAAAATTTTGATAGAAAAGAAAATTAGTTTAATTTTATAAGAAATTATTTTTGAATGCTAAAGTCAGGGAATTTAAAAACATTATTCTTGAAGGCTATAGTAAGGGATTTGGAGGAATAATTAAAATATAAGGCCAAAGAACAAGAATTTTAAAAAAAGTTACAAATAAAGGATATTGTAAGCATTTTTTAAGAAAAACTATAACAAAAAAGAAATTTTATAGAATTTGTAGAAAAATCAATTTTAGATGCTATAATAAGGGAATTTTAACAAAATTTATTCAAACAGAAGGATATAGTAATGGAATTTGAAGAAAAATTAGAAATGAAGGCTAAAGTAAGGGTTTTTGAAGAAAAATTTTAAGAAAAAAGAATCTTTTTGCATTTAGAAAAAAATTTATTTTTAAAGGTTACAGGAAAAGAATTTTAAAAAATTTATTCCCAAAGGCTATATTAAGGGATTTGGTGGGAAAAATATGTCTGAAGGCTATTATAAAGGAATTTAACGAAAAATCAGAAACAAAGGCTTTAGAACAGGAACTATACAAAAAATTATAATAGAAAGGTAATTTTAACAAACAACTTCCTAAATACCCAAGGGATTTTGAGGAAAAAATATGCTTGAAGGCTATAGTAAGGAAATTTAAAAAAAATCAGAAATGAAGACAATAGTAAGGGTATTATAAGAGAAATTGTGACAGAAAAGAAAATAAGAAGAATTTAAGAAAAATTACAAATAAAGGCTATAGTAAGCGTGTTGTAAGAAACATTATGATACGAAAAAAAATTGTGGAATTTTACAAAAAATCATTTTTGAAGGCCATAGTAAAGTAATTTTAAAAAATTTATTCTTGACGGCTATAGTAAGGGATTTGGTGGATAAATTTTGACTTAAATCTTAAGAAAGAGAATTTGAAAAAAAATTACAAATGAAGGCTATAGTAACGGTATTATAAGAAAAATTATGACTGAAAAGAAAATTTGTTGAATTTGAAGAAAAATCCTTTTTGAATGCATTAATAAGGGAATTCTGATGAAATTTATTCTTGAAGGCTAGTAAGCAATTTGGAGGAATAATTTTGATTGAAAGCTATAGTAAGGGAATTTGAAGAAAAATCACAAATGAAGTATATAGTAAGCATTTTTTAAGAAAACTTATGATAGAAAAAAAAATTTGTAGAATTTGAAGAAAAATTAATTTTAAAAGCAACAGTAAGGGAATTTTAAAAAACTTTATGCCTAAAAACATGTAAGGGATATGGAGGAAAAGTTATGACAGAAGGCTAATAGTATGGGAATTTCAAGAAAAATCACTAATGAAGGCTATAGTGAGGGGTATTTTAAGAAATATTATGACAAAAAGAAAACTTTTTCAATTTGTAAAAAAATCATTTTTGAAGGTGTAGGGGAATTTTAAAAAATTAATTCCCAAAGGCTATAATAAGGGATTTGATGGGAAAATTATGGCTGAAGGCCATTTTAAGGAAATTTGATGAAAAATCATAAATGCAGGGTAGAGAATGGGTAGTACAAGAAAATTATCACTGAAGGCAATAGTAATGGAATTTGTACCAAAATCAGAAGTGAAGGCTCTAGAATGGGTATTATAAGAAAAATTATGACAGAAATGATAATTTTATGAATTTGAAAAAAATTTATTTTTAAATGCTTTTTTAAGGGAATTTTAAAAAATATATTCCTGAATGCCATAGTAATGGATTTGGAGAAAAAAATATTTATGAAGGCAATAGTGAGGGAATTTGAAGATAAATAAGAAATGAATGCAATAAGGATTTTTTGAAAAAATTTACGACATATAAGAAACTTAAAGGAATTTGAAGAAAAATCATTTTTGAATGCTATATAGTAAGGGAATTTCAAAAAAATTTATTCTCGAAGGCTATAGTATGCGATTTGGAGAAAATATTATGATTTGAGGCTAACGTAAGGGAATTTTTAGAAAAATTACAAATGAAGGCTCCTGTTAGCGTTTTCTAAGAAAAATTGTGACATAAAAGAAAATTGTAGAATTTGAAGAAAAATAAATTTTAAATGCTAAAATAACAAAATTTTTAAAAAATATATTCCTGAAGGCAATAATAAGGAATGCGGAGGAAAAATTATGATAGAATGCAATAGTAAGGGAACTTGTAGAAATATAATAAATGAAGGCTCTAGAAAGTATATTATAATAAAAATTAAGACAAAAATGATAATTTTAGGAATTTGAAGAAAAATTATTTTTAAATGCAATAGTAAGGGAATTTTTAAAAAAATATTCCAAAATGCCATAGTAAGGGATTTGGAGGAAAAATTATACTTGAACGCTATAGTAAGGGAATTTGAAGAAAAATAAGAAATGAAGGCTAAAGTAAGGGTTTTTTAAGAAAAATTATGACAAAAAATAAAATTAGTGGAATTTGAAGAAAAATCATTTTTGAATGCTACAGTAAGGGAATTTTAAAAAATTTATTCTCGAAGGGTATAGTTAGGGATTCAGAGGAAAAATTATGAGTGAAGGCTATATTGAAAGGTATTTGGAGGAAAGATTCAGACTAAAGGATATATAGAGGAATTTGAAGAAAAACAATAAACGAAGGATAGTGTAATGGTTTTTAAAGAAAAAATAAGGAAGAAAATAAAATTTTAGAAATTGAAAAAAATTTATTTTTGAAGGCTTTAAAAAGATAATTTTAAAAAATTTATTCTTGATGGTTACAGTAAGGGATTTGGAGGAAATTATATGATTGAACGGTTTAGTAAGGGAATTTTTAAAAAATCAGAAATGAAGGCTATAGTAAGGGTCTTTTAAGAAAAATTATGACCAAAAACAAAATTAGAGGAATTTTAAATAAAATCATTTTTGAATGCTATAGTAAGGGAATTTAAAAAAAAATAATCCATCTATAGTAAGTGATTTGATTAAAATTTGTGATTGAAGGCTATAGTAAGGTAATTATAGGAAAAATCACAAAAAAAGGCAACGGTAAGGGGTATTTTAAGAAAAATAATGAAAAAAATTGCAATTTGAAAATAATTATTTTAAAGGCTGTTTTAGGGGAATTTTAAAAATTTATTAGCGAAGGCTATTGTAAGGGATTTGGAGGGAAAATTATGGCCGAAGGCTATAGAAAGGGAATTTGTTGAAAAATCACAAACGAAAGCAATAGAATGGCTATTATAGGAAAAATTGTGACAAAAAAGAAAATATTTGGAATTTGAAGAAAAATCATTTTTGATAAGGTAATTTCCAAAAAAAAATAATGGACGTTATATAAAGGGATTTGGAGGAAAAATTATGACTGAAGGGTCCTGTAAGGGAATTTGGAAAAATATCACAAATGAAGGCTATAGTAAGGGATTCGGAGGAAAAACTACAGCTAAAAATTATAGTAAGGGAAATTGAAGAAAAATCACAAATGATGGCTACAGTAAGGGTTTTTTTAGGAAAAATTATGCCAGAAAAGAAAATTGGTGGAAATGGAAGAAAAATTATTTTTTAATGCTGTAGTAAGGGAATTTTAAAAAACTTTATTCTCAAAGGCAATATATTGTAATAAAATTTTATGAAAAATTACAAATGAAGGCTATAGTAATAGTATTTAAGAAAAATTTTATAATTTGAACAAAAATCAATTTTAAATGCTATTGTAAGGGAATTTTAAAAATCTTTATTCCTTAGGGCTATTGTAAGGAATTTGGAGGAAAAAGAATTACTGAAGGCTATAGCAAAAGAATGAGTAGAAAATAAGAAATGAAGGTTGAAGCTAGGGTTCTTTAAGAAAAATTATGCCTAAAAAGAAAATTTTTGCTTTTTGAAAAAAAATTCATTTTTGAATGCAATAGTCAGGGAATTTTTAAAAAAAAAGCATGAATGCTTTAGAATGGGATTTCATGGAAAAATTATAACTGAAGGGTATAGTAAGGGAATTTGATGAAAAATGATAAAAGAAGGCTAGTAAGCCTTTTCAAAGAAAAAATTTGGATGAAAAAAAAATTGGTAGAATTTGAAAAATCTTTATTGAATGCAATAGTAAGGGAATTTTCAAAAAAATTATTCTTAAAGGCTACAGTAAGGGATTTAGAGGAATTTGAGGAGAAATCACTAATGACGGCAATGGCATGTGTATTTTCATCAAAATTATGATAGAAAATAAAATTTGTTGAATTTGAAAAAAATCCATTTGAAATGCTAAAGTAAAAAATTTATTCTTGATGGCTGAAAAAAGGGATTGGAGGAAAAATTATTACTGAAGGCCATCGTAAGGAAATTTCAAGAAAAATCACAAATGAAGGCAATAGAAAGGGAATTATAAGAAAAATTAAGCCAAAAAAGAAAATTTTTATAATATAAAACAGTTATTTTTTAAAGGCTGCAGAAAAGGAAGTTTGAAAAAATTATTCTTTTATACATTAGTAAGGTTTCCGAGGAAAAATTATGCATGAAGGATATAATAAGGGAATTTGAAGAAAAATCAGAAATGAAAGCGGTAGTATTATTTCAGAAAACTTATGACAGAAAAGAAAATTAGTAGAATTTGAAGAAAAAATATTTTTGAATCCTATAGTAGGGGAATTTAAAAAAAAATTATTCTCTAAGGCAATAGTAAGGAATTTGGAGGAATAATTATGATTAAAGGCGAAAGAAAGGGACTTTTAAAATAAAATACAAATTTGAAGAAAAATCAATTTTAAACTATAGAAAGGGAATTTTAAGAAATTTATTCCTGAAGACAACAGTAAGGGATTTGGAGGAAAAATTATTATCTATATATATATTATAGGAATGGGGGTCGAGAAAAAATTGGCTGATGTGGCTTCTTCTGCAGGGAGAAAAACTCACTGAAAATCACTAAAAAGTTTTTGGAGAAAAAAAAAATGTTAGACAACTAACCATCTGAGAAAGTGGAAGAAGATTAGAATTACGGAGGAGAAAGTGGAAGAGGAGCAGGTGGAAGAGAGATACCAGGGATTTACCTAAGCGAGGAGAAGTCTACAGCCTAGAGACTCTGCACTGTTGTCTGCCTTATCGCCCGTGCAGCCCAAATATGTGGCCTCCATGGGTGCCTTATCGTCCCTACATCCCCTTCATACATATGTCTCTAGGCTCCAGTAGTATAGACTTGGTCAAGTGGTAGACCGGGCTAGGATCATCTGGTGCAATAGTACCACGGAGTTTTAGTCTTAGCAACCTACATAGTTAAAATATCAACATTTGGAGTCAAAATATAAAATTAGGTCCGCCGAAGATTAACTAATTTAATTTAACAGATGAGTTATGACATTGGTATATATTATAATATGAACAGAACAAATAAGACTACTTTGTGGTCTGTTTTCTAACTTTCGTGTCACTAAAAGGGGACCCCATTTTGTGTTCTAGTGTCAAATTGAATCCGTTTATTAATTGAAATTGGCTGCTTTTAATTTTGGGTACGTGACCAGATCGAAATTTGATGCGTGGACCCAAAACCCAACCCCGAATATTTTTACTCCTAATACAAATTGGATTTAATCTAAAGTCAACTTTTTAAGATTAATCGCATAACTATTTAAAGAGTGTATAGAAATAAGGTGCATGAGACAACTTATTTAGAATTCCCCAGTTGGCGCCGGAAGTCGAGCAAAAGAGAAAAGGAGTCCACGATCGATCCTCTATCTCCTCCTAGCTTCACCTGCTGGAGCTACCACCTAGCTTCACTTGCTGGAGCTACCACCTAGCTTCACTTGCTGGAGCTACCACTGTCGCATCTCGCTTATCTAACCATCAAAGGGCACATTTCTCTTCTGCTCTTATATAAATTTATATGAATAAATAGTATCGTGTATTTAAAACTATTTATATAGTGACATTGGGATATTTATTTAATTATTTAATATTATTAATTGTCGTTGATATTTATTACTTTATGTTAACTAATAATAGATAATAATATTAATAGTTATAATGTTTTTTATATTTGATTATGTTTATTTGATTATTTAAGATTAGGAAATATTTGAAATTTTTTAGTTAAAATTTTAATAGTAAATATTATTATGTTTTGGTAGTTAAATTTATTTTTATTATTTGATATGCATGTTCCTTATTTTTAATAAGCATATTAATAATTATATTAATAAAAATAATCATGTTTATATTTATTTGATTTATTTAAGATTCTAATTTTTTGTTGATATTTATTTATTTCTCTTTGTAGATAAACTTTTAAAGGTATGTCTTATTCTATTTTAGATATTCATTATGTATCATTCAAGAGCTCGATTGTCACCCGTATTTTGCCAATATATAAAAATTGAAGAAGAGAATTTACGAAAAGAGTACCCACATCGTACAGACCATCATATCGCAATGTCATTATGTTGGAAAGCTATGCCAGACCATAAAAATAACCTTATTTTATGATGGCTAAACAGGATTATCAAGTGTTTAAAAATGATGTCGAGAATAACAAAACCCAAAAAAGAACATCAACAAATGATTTAGAAGACATACTTCCAATAACCTTTGTTAGAAAAAGTAGGACACCATTAATGATATATCATTTACTGGAAAGTTTGAAGATCAAAGAGAGATATTGGTATAAATCCTGGATTGAGATTGCATTACTTGAAAAGTGGAAGACGTTGTCACCTTGGGAGGAGCAAATATGAAGTTAAGCGCCAGAGGATAACTACAGTTGAATACAGAAAATTTCTAAGATCACATACAGTTTTTCAAGCATCAAAAGATTCCTACAAACAACAAGAAGATAGTGTCTCTAGTATCATAAATTCTTTGTCAAAAGATGATGTTGAATCTACTGCTTCATCTCCATTAGAAGTTGTAGAAGTATATAGTTCATTAGGAAATGCACTTTAGATCTTTGGTTTAATCTCCATTATTTATTGAAATATGCAGTCACCTGGTTAAATAAATTTATTGATGTAGTATTTATTATCAAATAATTGTTACAAAAATAGTTATACTTTTTTTACCTCAATTATCTACAAATATGTTCAAAAATTCAATTTTCTACAAATATGTTCAAATTTTCAATTTTCTACAAATATGTCCAAATTTTTAATTTTCTATAAATTTTGTTCAATATTGTTTTGTGCATAGTTTATTTTTATTACATAGAATAGTTCACTATAATATTAGATATAATTATCTATAGTACACAGTATAATAGTATGATCATTAATAATATTATTAATTAAAATAATTGATGCTTTGATATTATGAATTCTTTACTTTGTTACTTTTATAGTGGCACAAACGTGAGTGAGGCTTTATTTAAAATAATTGATGCTTTAATATTATGAATTCTTTACTTTTTTACTCTTACAGTGGCCCAAACGTGAGTGAGGCTCTTACTTTTTAGCTTATTGCATAAGGTATGTATCAATTTTTTTTTTGAATAATATATCTTTGTTATGCAATAATGATTTACTTTTATTTTTGTTTACAATATAAATTGCACTAGGTGGAATAATGGATATTCTCTACCATTACAATGCATTTTGCCACATTGGAATAGAAAACAATGAAATGGTATTTGTGAATTTCACAAATGCAATGGAAGAACTTGATACAAGTAGGTACACTTCAAATAATGTACATAAATAATATAATTGTACTATACAACAACTAATTGCATAACGTTTCTTATAGATTCTATAGAAGGCTTATATACAATTCCCTCAAGTCAGTGTTTGAGATGTCAGAGAAAGATAAATCGTTATAAGCGGGGATAAATATTGCGACAATGAAAGTATATAGACACCACTACTTATAATTTACCGATTGCATTTATTAATAACACTAGGAATAATCCAAGTGTTATATATGCAATCTGTACACCTGTCTCAACAAATATATTTCAACCTCCTCGAGCAATAGGCATGATCCACATCATGAAATTATTTGCCTTAAATTATTCCCCTTTAATATAACTATAACTTATCATCGGATTATATGATGATGAAATACCCAGGTATATCGCATCATGACAATTTTAGGCCTACATCAAGTCAAACCAGACAGATATGCAAAAAAAAGTAAACTATTTTACTTTAATTTTCATCACATAAATATAAAGTGATATTTTATTTAACTTTATTTTATTTCTTAGGAACTTCAACTATATCTCGGTCTACCCCCTTAAGGCGAAGAAGAATCAATGCTCAAAGTACTTCATTATCACAAACTATAGATGAAGTCTTTTTTAGAGCTGTTACACAAACTCTAAATTATGTCAACTCCCAAGGGCTAAATGTTCAAACTTTAATAACTCAAACAAGCGAACCAAATATGCCTTTGAAGAATAGAGAAGAAAGTGACTCATTTATTGGAGATTCTCAACTTCCAATAATCTGTGTGGGTGATACAACTGAACATGCTGAAAGTAAGTATCTAGGTTATTCCTATTGACATAGACATACCCAAAAATATATGTTAATATATTTCAATTCAGGTTCAACAGTTCGAGCATCTATTCCAAGGGACTTCAAGAAATTATGGAAATTAGAAAAAAGAATGTTTGTTTGTGCTTCATGCAATGCAATAATGTGGATTGAAGGACGTGTAAGAGATTCTACAAAATGGTCTCCACATTACCAATTATGTTGTCAAAAAGGAAAGGTTTTATTTCCCCTATTATTTCGTCCTCCTCAAATTATACAAGATTTGTATGATGAAAAACTTGACCAGAATACTTATAAGTTCAAGAATCAAGTTCGGGTTTATAACTCAATGTTTTTATTTACTTCAATGAGAGGCAAAATTGATAACACTATCAATGATGGAAACAGTCCTTATACGTTTAAAATTAGTGGAGTTAATTATCATAGAATTGGATCTTTGCTCCCACATAGAGAACAACAACCAAAGTTTGCTCAACTATATATTTATGATACAGAACATGAAATTCAAAACAGAATGTCTGCCTTTCGTGGCGAAGAACCAAATAGTGGAGTAGATGAATGTGTAGTACAGATTATAAAGGACATGTTAGACTCAGTGAATCCTTATGTCCAAGTCAATAGGAGTGCAAGAGACATGATCAATACTGATCAAAATATAGAATTATCCATAAGAATTTTAGATAGCAGACAAACAGTTGGAAGACAATATAATGCACCCACAGTAAGTGAAGTTGCCGCTTTATTGGTGGGAGATGGATTAGAGAGTAATAAAAGGAGAGACATAATATGTTGTACTACACAGGGAATGCTCAAGCGTATTAATGAAACACATCCCAGTTATATGCCTTTACAATATCCATTACTTTTTCTACATGAAAAAGATGTGTAGCACTATCCAATTGCTTCGAGAAATGGTGCCACATTTGAAAGTGACGATGCCACAAATAAAAAAAGAGGAACTATTTCCATTAGAGAATTTTATGCGTATAAGTTACAAGAAGGCAAGAAGGAAAAATTATTTTTCATGGAGGCAGATTATTTCAACAATATGTGGTAGACGCATATGCATCCATAGAAGAGGAAAGCTTGATATCGGTGAAAACAAATCAGACACAACTGCGTTCTGATTTATATAGAGGATTAGAAGATGCTATAGCTGCAGGGAATACTGATGTGTCCATTGTTGGGAAACGATTTGTTTTGCCTTCTTCTTTTACTGAAGGTCCAAGACATATGATTCAGATCTATCAAGATGCAATGCGAATATGCCAATACATGGGTCAACCTGAACTTTTTATAACATTTACCTGCAATAAAAGTTGAGAGGAAATCGCTGAAAATTTTCAACTTGGACAAATTCCAGAAGATAGACCTGATCTTATTACAACGGTTTTTCGTTTGAAGTTACAACAACTCATGAAAGATGTGAAGAAGGGCAACCTATTCGAAAAAATTGTTGTAGGTATTACTTAATCACTTTTGTATATACATGTTTATTAGTAATATTTAATATTTGCAATAATATTTATAATCTTATAAACTTTTTAACATGTGTAATAGATATTCATGTGGTGGAGTACCAAAAAAGAGGATTACCACACGCTCACATATTATTGACCTACAATAAACGTTGGGAGGAAATCGCTAAAAATCTTCAACTTGGACAAATTTCAAAAGATAGACCTGATCTTATTACAACGGTTTTTCGTTTGAAGTTACAACAACTCATGAAAGATGTGAAGAAGGGCAGCCTATTCGAAAAAATTGTTGCAGGTATTACTCAACCACTTTTTTATATACATGTTTATTAGTAATATTTAATATTTTCAATAATATTTACAATCTTATAAACTTTTTAACATGTGTAATAGATATTCATGTGGTGGAGTACCAAAAAAGAGGATTACCACACGCTCACATATTATTGACCTGCAATAAACGTTGGGAGGAAATCGCTGAAAATCTTCAACTTGGACAAATTTCAAAAGATAGACCTGATCTTATTACAACGTTTTTTCGTTTGAAGTTACAACAACTCATGAAAGATGTGAAGAAGGGCAGCCTATTCGAAAAAATTGTTGCAGGTATTACTCAACCACTTTTTTATATACATGTTTATTAGTAATATTTAATATTTACAATAATATTTACAATCTTATAAACTTTTTAATATGTGTAATAGATATTCATGTGGTGGAGTACCAAAAAAGAGGATTACCACATGCTCACATATTATTGACCTTGGCAAAAGATGACAAAATTCAAGATGCTCATGAAATAGATAAACTAATTTCAGCAAAAATTCCAAATAGAGATGAGGACCCTCAAGTATATGACATAATTGTGAGATTAATGATGCATGGACCTTGCAGAGCACTCAATGGCGAATCCCCATGTATGGTAGAAGGATAATGTTCAAAAAAATATCCTAGAAGTTTCAACTCAGGAACCACGTTTGATAAAAATTGATATGCATTGTATAAGAGATGTGATGATGGGAAAGTTATGAATGTGAAGGGTGTTGCATTAGATAATCGTTGGGTTGTGCCATACAATGCAAAATTGGTCAAAAAATATGATGCTCACATCAATGTTGAAGTGTGTGCACATTTTAAGGCAATCAAGGATCTATATAAGTATGTTCATAAAGGATCTGATAGAGCTACTGTTTGCATAACTCAAGAGATTATTGATGGTGATGCAAGCATTAACAACAGAGAAACGAGTCAATCCTTTGATGAAGTCAAATAATACTTAGATTGTCGTTATATTTCTGCATCTAAAGCATGTTAGAAAATTTTTAATTTCCCATTACATAAGCGTCATCTGTCAGTTGAAAGGTTACAATATCATTTAGAAAGTGAGCAAAATGTCATATTTCATGATGATGATGATCTTCACACAGTCATATCAAGAACTGATATAAAAAAGACAATGTTCATAGAGTGGTTTGCTATAAATGTCGTAGACTCATTTGCAATAACTTTAACATATGCAGAGTTCCCAATTCATTATGTGTGGAATAGGAACACAAAAAAATGGACAAAAAGAAAAAGGGGCAATACTATAGGAAGATTATATTATGCACACCCTAATTTAGGAGAAAGATTTCATTTGCGTCTACTTCTTAGTTTAAAAAAGGGACCATGAAATTATGGAGAGTTACGAACAGTGAATGGAGTTCAGTACTTTAATTTTAAAGAAACTTGCATTTCTCTTGATTTATTAAAAAATGATAATGAATGACATGAGTGTTTACAAGAAGCATCAAATTGGGCAACTGCATTTCAATTGAGAAATATGTTTTGTTCAATACTTTTGTTCTGTGAAGTGACAAATCCTCTTAGTTTATGGGATGCATTTTGGAAAGATATGTTAGATGATATTGCATATCAAACAAGAGGATCTTTGGGACAATCATCACTAGAATTGCCAGAAGATTTGTTAAAAAATAAAGTTTTATTGGAAATTGAGTCCATATTGAATAGTAATGGTAGATCATTGAATGACTACCCTCCTATGCCAATGCCAAATAGCGATGTTTCCATAACGTCAAACAGACTAATAATGGAAGAATTAGGGTATGATGTGGATGAGTCATTGAATGATTTTCGTAAATTACATGTTTGCTTGAATAGTCAACAAAGAGTTATATATGATGCAATTGTGATAGTTGTTGATAAAAAGGCGGTGGATTTTACTTTATTTATAGTAGCGGTGGCACTGGAAAAATATATTTATGAAAACATTAATTGCTAAGATATGAAGTGAAAGAAAAATTGTTTTGAGCGTCACATCATTAGGAATTGCAGCATTACTTCTACCTGGAGGAAGGACAACACATTCGAGATTTAAAATCCCTTTGGACGTGGATGAAAGTTCTACATGTCAAATAAAAAATAAATCAAATGAAGCAGATTTGATGCGAGAGTGTAGTATGATAATATGGGACGAAGCTCCAATGACTCAGAGGTTTGCTTTTGAAGCAGTTGATCGAATTTTAAGGGATATTATGAAAAATATTAATCCATTGAATAAAAATAGTCTGTTTGGAGGAATAACTATGGTCTTGGGTGGAGAATTCAGACAGGTATTGCCAGTTATTAAAAGAGGGGGATGGGAGAAAACTATATTCAAAACTATTCACAAATCAACGATATGGGATGAATATCGTTTATACAAACTAAGTATAAACATGAGTCTCAGAAGAATGTGGTACAGAAAATAAGTTAAATAGCAGAGCTTTTGCAAAATAGATTTTGGACATTAGAAATGGAAGTATCAACACAATGCTCAGAAACTCGGCTTGCAATTTTGATTTGATTGATATACCAAATGATCTTTTGGTTAAAGATGATATATCCAAATATTTTAGAAAATTATAATTGCACAACATGTTTAAAGGAAAGAGCTATCTTGACACCAAAAAATGAAGATGTTGATGAAATCAATGAAATTGTACTAAGTAAAATCCCTAGAGAAATTGTTACATATTATAGTGCTGACACAATAATCCCTATTCATGACAGTAGTGTTGATGATTATATGCCTACTGTTGAGTACTTAAATTTATTAAAGTTCCCCGGATTTCCAAATCATTCGTTACATTTGAAAGTTGGTGCAGTCATTGTGTTGTTGAGAAACATGAATCAATCACTTGGATTATGCAATGGAACAAGGCTCATTATTGTGAGGATGGGTAAAAAATACATTGAAGCAAAAGTCATTACTGGAAGCAACATAAATCAAATAGTTTACATACCACGGATTATTTTAATTCCAAGTGAGAGTGAATGCCCATTCATGTTTAGAAGACGACAATTCCCAATAAGGTTAGCTTTTGCTTTGACAATAAATAAAATCCAAGGACAAACATTAGATAAAGTTGGTTTATATTTGCCCAATCTGGTATTCAACCATGGTCAATTATACGTTAGAGCTTCCAGAGTCACATCTAGAGCAAGTTTGAAGATTTTGGCAATAGAAAATACTACAAAACTTTCTGGATGCACAAAGAATCTTGTATATAAAAAGGTTCTAGATGAAGTTGAGGCCAAAGATGCATTTATGAGATAAATTTATTATTCCATAAACCCAAGTACATTATTTATTTATCAATGTGGATTATACATATTCTAATGAACAAATTTCTAATAATTTAGTGTTATATATTTTATTTTTATGACAATTAATTATTTTTTTCATATTATTAAGATGGAGAAGGAATCTCATATAACATTTGATAGAATACACCACTTCAAGAAGACGGTATTTGTCATAACAAAGGTAATACAAATCTGCAAACCAATTGGCTTTGATCCCCAAGACGCATTTGACACTGTGTCAAATTAATTTTGAAGGATGAAAAGGTACATGATTATTTACTTTTATCTTCTTTCTTATTTTTTTACGTGTATAATATATAATATATGCTACATGTAGGGTTTTGAAATACAATGTATGTTGGATATAAGCCTATATTTCAACAATCGAAATATATTGCAACCAAATTCAATTTGCATACTACAAAATGCAAAAGTTTTCCATGTCATGAAAAATAAAATAGTCATTCCACATTAATGTACACTCCAATTAGATGACAAAACATTGATATATAAGCATAGAGGAAACTTTCCTTTAAAATCAGAGTTGAAATAACAACTATAGGTATTGGATTCGATGTCTTCACTATACAGCTCAAAGACTTTTATAACAGGTGATCTATCTTATAATATATTTAAATAATAAATAATTCTTTTTGTGTCATGAAACTATTAACTTTTGTTATTGCTCACAAATGTCATTGGGGTAGTAGTCCATGTAAATCCAATCACTCATACACCGGGGATTCACGAAAATATTTTACCAAGAAGAGAAATTTTTATTAAGGATGTGAAGTGAGTTTCTATTACATAAATTAAATTATATTTTTTAAATTAGTTGACTAAATTTACATATTTTATGTGTATAGGAACACACTATGTAATATTTCTCTATGGGGTGACTTAGCATTGACCAACGGTGAACTATTAGACTTGCATTCAAAAACACCCATCATATGTTTGGCGACGTCCTTGATAATACAAGTGGATGGTATTTATTCTTAACTTTTACTTATATATCTAAAATTGTATTTGTCTAACTTTATAAACCTTGATATTTTAGGGACATATCTTGAGCTCAACATGTTCAACATCCATTTTGTTAAACCCTTTGATATGTGAATCGAAAAAATTACTAAAATGATAATACAATAACACGTTCTATTTAATTACTTTTCAAACAAAAATTTCAATTTATTTGTTATGTTACAAGGTAAATAGAAGATTGTGTGCATCTGCTATTGTAGCCGCCTTGAATAAAAAAAAAGAGGTACTTTCATCTTCGTTTTTTTTTGTCATTTAATAAAATTAATATAATATATTTGATTAAATTAACACAAAACGTTTGCAGGAGTTGAGAATATCTATTAATGGTTGTGTGATTAACATTCACCAAAATAAAATTTACTTCATAAAGTGTTTGCACTGTTATAAAGATATGACCTACGAGATGTGTGTTTTATTTTGTGCAAATTGGAATATCATAAACCCTATTTATGAGTGCAGGTATGTTATTCAACATTACTATATAATTTAATTTTTCTTCAAGTGATAAACATAACATCGTGATATAATAATTTATTATTACAGGTATCACAGTAAGATCACAATAAAAACTTCTTCTTACAATGTGGATTGTATTTTGCAAGATTTAAGTGGCAGACTATTTTTTGGTTATACAGTTAATTGCATTCTATTATCTAGGTATATTATTAATTTTATAAGTTAAGATATCTTAGATCATTTAATCAATTTGATCACCATTATAACATTGTGTTTTCAGGAAGACAATTCCACTATCATTGAAGATCTGTTAGGATCGTGCTACAATTTTAAAAGAATTATAAAAAATATTTTTGATAGTGAAAGAACTATCACAATCAATGAAGTGGTTAACTATTACCATTCCAACCAGAAATAACTTTTGACCAATAAAAAAAAACAAAAGTTATTTTTATTAAAGATAGGATCGACAAAGAGGAAGATGGGATTGACAAAGAGGAAGATGGAGTGGACAATTTTACAAATTACAAGAAAAGGTTGACGATTATAAAAATAGACGTTGATGAAGCTCATGAGAAAAGGTTTGCATAGTTGATATCTTATTCTAATTTTATATTAAATATCATTATCTAATTAATTTACTATTCATTTTTTGCAGTTTTATGTCACTCAAAGATGAAGAGGATATTATCGAAAATACAAGTGATAAAGAAAATAAAATCAGGTAACCATTATATCGACTTGATTTCAATTAAACTTATTTATTTACGTAAGGCCCCTTTAAAAATATAAGTGGTTCTTTGATATATTTTTTGCTTTATATAACTTTTATTTTCACTATTTTAACATAATTAAGTTGTTTAAACTTCTATAGTTTAACTATGACACAAGATAAATATCGAGATGTACTCCCAGGATCAGGAATCGAATCCCAACAAAAAACTAGGTACGTATTTTTACTTGGTAAATTGTTATTTATTGTTTTAATCTAATACACTTGCATTTTAATAACATATTTTTTGTACACAGAGTTGTAAACGAGTACAATATGTGAACCAAAAAATACGCTTCCGATGTATAGTGTACAAAATAATTTGAGGGGTAATTTGGTAATTTCAAGGTGTGTGGGGTGCGACTTCTAGAACTCCTTTGATTTGATCTCCAAATAAGAACAAATGATCTCTGAATTTGACACGAACAATCAATGTACGTCTTCTTCACGAACGGACGAAATGATCCTGAATTTCGCTTAAGCTTGACGGAAAATTTGGTATTCCGATCGGCTCACGGCAATTTGATTACGAGACAGCGGCAGGAATGCTTGTTGCTCTCTCAGATTTGGGGTGGAGATTTGGGATTTGTGGGATTTGGACGTACGTCTTTGTATTTCTGAGTATCTCTGTCTCTTTGAGTTCTTGATTTTGGATGCTAAATCTTGGATTTTGGGATCGATCGTCAGGATTTCCGCCCCTTCAAATGTCTTGAGCCTATTGTTTTATAGGCTTATCGGGCTCCAATTGTATGAACCAGGTTCATCGGGGCAGTTGTAACTCACATCGACTTTTTCTGCGTAACGTCTCCCTTGAATTATGGAACTGCTTTAGACCAAGGCAAGATCCACGTGTAATCCTTGTAGGCTGCTTATGTGGCTTCATTGTATGACTTGTCGTCCATGTAAGCTAATGACATGGCAATTTTGATCTTAGCCGTTGCTTGATCGAAGCTTGATCAACGGCTTGATTTCATCGGTTGACTGCGGTCAATGTTTGACTTGTTGACCCGTGTCATATGGTGCTGATTTGGACAGTATTTGCCGGACCTTGCAAAATTGGTTCCTACAGATGCGCCCTTCAAAATGTGTACATCAAGTGTACAATCTGAGAATGTACACTAGGAATGTATACATTTTGAAGCACGCTTTTCTCTCCTTTTTTTTTTTTTTTTTTGTGGGCCCACTCGTAAGTGGGCTTTGGGCCCGCCATGGGTCTGATCTGACTCAGGCTGTAGCTTGCTTCGGACTTGCTGTTTGGGCCTGGTTCTTTGTGGGCTCAATAAGTTGGGCTGAGCTGAGCCGACTGTTCCGAGTCAAGCTAATTGGACCGAGTCGAGCCAACCAATCTGAGTCGAGGTGATTGCTTTGAGTCGGACTGGGTCAGATCTAGGCAGTTAGGGTAAGATAGATTAGGTTTTCCCCTCCTTATCCCTTTTTTGAATTTTAAGTCAGAGATAAGGGAGGGAAATTTGCCCTAAAAAAGTGAGCCTCGATCAGTGTGCTAACTGATACGTAATTGCTGTTGCGTAATTGCTCTTGCTCCCAAATTGGCTCTGACGTTTTGCTCTCTGACGTCTGCTCCTTTGACCTTGACATCACAGAGTTAATCTTCTTTTCCTGTCTTTTGTCTTTTTGCCTGTTACTTAATTGTTCTCCTTTTTTTTTTTTTTGCTTTTCTTTCTTATTCGTGATGACGCTTCTGGGAAGTTGAGAGGGTTCACTTCGATGGAGTCTGGTTCGGTGGAGGTCCACCGTTACTTAGACTTCGTTGTTTTGAACCTTTGATTTCACCCTGTAGCTCGTTTCTTCTTTCCCCTTCCTCTCTTCTTTTTTTGTTTCTTGCGATTGAGGCGGCTTGTCTAGGTGAATGAGGGCTTGATTTGGCGGAGCTTGGTTCGGTGGAGGTCCGCCGGTTACTGAAGCTTCGCTTTCTCAGGCTGTGATTTTGCCTTGACAGTGGCTTCCCCCTTTTTTTTTTCTTTTTCCTTTTTTTTTTCTCTGTTTTCTTGCGACGGTGTTCCTGGGAGGTTGAGGTGGCTTGAGCTGGTGAAGCTTGGTCCGGTGGAGGTCCACCGGTTTCCTGAGACTTCGCCGTTCGGACCCTCAATCGTACCTTGAACGTCGTTGCGATTTTGGGCTTCAGATTTGGGATTTTCTGCTGTGGTCGTCGGCGGCGTCTTCTTCATAGTCGTCGTCGGCAATGTTTGGTATAGACCGTATCTGGTCGGCAGCGGCGTCGTCGCAATCGACATTTGCCAGCGTCGGAGAAGGGGTTAGGGCGGTGTTGGGACGGCTGCGTGGAGCGTCGCCGCTTCGCCCCGCCGATGCGTCACTCGTCTTCTTCGTTGAGTCGAACCGAAGGAGACGAGCCACGGAGCCTCGCCCTCGTGAGGCTCCGGCTCGTCGGGTAAAGTTTTCGGAGCTTAGGGTTCTGGCAGTAGGTTCCGGCTGTGTTGTCGGTTCCGAAAGCTGGAGCTTAGGGTTCCGAATACGGGACCCATATAAGGCGGATATGAGAACCGGACCCTTAGGGTTCCGAATACGGGATCTGAACGCCGCGGACTGTCCTGCCGGATTTAGGGTTTCGGTTAAGGAGTCCGGATGCGGCGGTTCCATTTGTTGGTTTTTTAGGGTTCCGAGTACAGGACCCGGATGCTACGGTTGCACGTATTGGATTTGGAGGGTCCGAATATCGGACCCGTCTTCTTCGTCTCCTTCGACCTGAAACCCTAATTTCGCGATTTTAGATTTCTTCCTTTTTTTTTTCTTTGGCGCGGCTTCATTGCGTCGTGAGAACGCCGATCTTGATGGCGTTTCTCACCGGGGTGATTGCTGGAGAGTAATACATGCCGTTTTTGGCTGATTTTCAGCTTTGATTCCCGCGGCGCTCGGCGAGACGGCGGCGTCTCCATGGCTGTCTGGTGGTGCGGCAGGTGCCGTCTACAAGATAGCTTTAGGGGCTCCTCCGCGACACTAGTGGCGCAGGGAGGCGACGCCTCCGCTGCCCCGATGGCGCGGCGAGGCGATGCCTCTGTGTACAATACCCTAAGATCTCCAAGGTTGGGGACTTAGAGAAATTTTGATAATTTCGACTCGGGTCGCGACTCGGGTCGCGACTCGGGTCGCGACTCGGGTCGCGACTCGGGTCATGACTCGGGTCGAATTTTTTTTTTTTTTTTCTTTTTTCAATTAAGTAACTGAACTGAATAATTTGAACCTTAACTTTACGTACCTCGCCACCCTTGGGCCTTAATCGGCATGGACTTCATCACGCCTTAATCGGCATGGACCTCATCACCTATGGGCTTTAATCGGCATGGACCTCGTTACCCACGGGCTTTAATTGACATGGACTTCATTACCCACAGGCCTTAATTGGCATGGACCTCGTCACCCACGGGCCTTAATCGGCATGGACCTCGTCACCCACGGGCCTTAATCGGCATGGACCTCATCACCCACGGGCTTTAATCGGCATGGACTTCATCACCCATGGGCCTTAATCGGCATGGACTTCATCACCCACGGGCCTTAATCGGCATGGACTTCATCACCCACGGGCCTTAATCGGCATAGACCTCGTCACCCATGGGCCTTAATCAGCATGGACCTCACCACCCACGGGCCTTAATCGGCATGAGCCTCGTCACCCACGGGCCTTAATCAAGACTTTAGATTGAGCCTTAATTGAGACTTAATTAAAACGTCCAATTAGAACTTAGCCAATTAAGACAATAAGACTTTGAGCCTTAATTTAATTAAGACTTAGACTCAAAGCCTTAGTCCAATTAAGCTTAAAGCCAAGCCAATTAGAACTTAGTCCAATTCAATGTTTTGAAAACCGAACCGATCATCAAATTGGTGGGAGGTCCAATTTTGGTTTAACCGGTTCAATCGGGTTCAACCGGTGGTTAGACTGGATATGCATTATTTTTAAATAAAAAAATATCCTCTCTCTCCCTTCTCTCTCTCTCTCTCTCCTCACTTCTCTCTTCAATTCTCTTTCTTTCTTTTCTACAGTAGAAAACAACCAAATCAGAGACAGACAAAGAAGATCTTGCGCATTTTCAAAGAGAAATTGAGAACAAACTTCCCTATCTTTGTGGCCGTGGGAGAGGTACTCATGGAAGAAAACAAACTTCCATATCCAGTTGTTTGAGGCATGTACCACGATGAAAGGGTCGAATTCGATGAGGTCGTAGGCTGTCCACACCAACGCGTTGAATAAGCCTATGAAGGAGAGACCGAAGGGCATGTATTTGACGCTCTTCGTTGTTCCCGATTCCCGACTTGCAATTTAGTTTTAAACCTAGAAGGTGGACCAATAATAACCAAACTGGTTGAACTGGTTCGGTCGGTTCAACGGTTTAGTGGTTCAACCAATCAAACCGGCCGGGTCGTTCGATTTTTCACTCTCTTGCGGTTTTCAATTTAAACCAACCGTTTTAAGTCCTGGTTCCAGTTGAATCGGGTCGAACCGGCCCGATCAATTCGTTTATTAAAACACTGGTCCAATTAGACTCGAAGCCAAGCCGATTAGAACTTAGTCCAATTGACTTAGCCAAACCAATTAGAACTAGTCCAATTGACTTAAACTTGCCTTAATTAAGACTTAGGCTGGAACTTACCAGTAGGCAGGCACTTGATTCTTCCAGGTTTGACTTTTTCCTGCGCGTTTTTCAGCGCGGTCGCCCCACTTCTCGATGCAGACAATTTTTTCAATTTTACCAGATTTTTTGGATTTTTTTTCCGCCGCGGTCGCGCCACTTTTGGATAAACTTATAGATTTTGGCCTGATTTTCCGATTTTTCCAAGGTTGCACCGAATTGGCGCGATCGTGCCACTTCACCTTTCTTTCTAATCTGAATTGAAAATTTGAAATTTGAATTTGATCTGACGTTCGAGTTTTGATTTCATATGGGCGCTCCCTCGGCAACTTTGATCAATGGACTGCGTGCATTTGACCATTCTGTGATTGTTGGCGATGAGACAATCTTGACTCTGGCATTGTACACGGAAGGCGATGCCTCTCGTATGACCTACTACCCGAGCGGGGAATCAGTTTTTGGGGGCCATGCTGTAAAGCCTCCCTCCCTTGTGGACCGCTCGCTTCCATACGGATCTTTGAGTATATCGTTAGCCACTGGAGATCGCGTCTTCTTCCTTCCTTGCCCTGGCTCTTCCGAAGACGAGGCAGTAGCTACCAGCCCAGATACCTTTGCACTTCAAAGTGCTTTGCTTGTAGCGAACCGGCTCCCACGTACTCTACAGGATCGTTTTATGGACGGGGAAGTTGTGCAAGCTTTTCAAGCACCAAACACAACTCTGGATACGCCAATCCCTTTCCTTTACGAGTGGACTACTTTACTTTTGGGACGATGCAGTCGCACTCTCCGCAACGCAGGTGTCTACTTCGGGCTTTGGGCCTCCCTCTTTCGGTACAGCTGTGACGTGTCAGTAGTCCGAGCTTTTCTTGATGCTTGGAGCGCAGAGACGAACACATTAGTCACGTGCCAAGGTGAGTTGTCCATTACCTTACTAGACATGGACCAGATATTTGGCTTGCCGATCTCCGGGTATTTCTATGATGAGGTGTCTCCGATGGTGGCCGACTTCAAGGACGTGCGGAGTACAACGCCACCCTACAGTTGCCAATGGCTATTTTTAGTCTATCATCGTCTCTGTCGGGATTCGGAGTCCAACATCATCTCTACTGCTTCTTGGGTTGCCTTTTAGTTCTGCACCGAAGACAACGCTGTTCCTGTCTCTGATCCTTGGACTGCCTGTAGTGCTGCTTACGGAAAGGGTATGGCCACTTCACGAGGGCGGACGGCTATAGAGCAGGATGTCTTTGACTTCCTCCACATTATGCCGGGTAAAGAAGATGAAGTCCACTTGGCCGCTCTCCTCTCAGTTTGGTTGTCCCATTTCGTGTTTCGTTCGACTAGCGACGACGATCTGCGACCCATGGTCTTTAAGGTGGCCAGTTACATGGCCACTGGGGTTCGTTTCGCCTTGGCTGGTCCTGCTTTGGCGTGTCTTTACAAAGGCTTGGGTCAAGCGGCTGCTGGATTGCCCTCAATTACTCAATGGTCGTACTTATATACCTGGCTGGCCATATACTTTCACACGCACGGGGAGGATCTTACAGGAGCTCGACGTCCAGGTATGATTTGTTTTGGGAATCCTTCCCTTCAGCATGCTTTCGACGAGGATCAGGCGCGTGATTTATTCCGACGTCTTCCGGTGTTGGTATGGAACCGATACCCCCTTGGTGAAAGCACGGTTTCTTCTTTGGTGGGTGAGCCGAAGAGGAAGAAGCTCTAGCTCCGACCGAGGAAGTGGTCAAGGTTCTTCAAGAAATGGCTCCAACTGTTGAGGAAGAAGCTCCTGAGGCGGTTGTTCAAGAAGAAACTCCAGCTCCGACCGAGGAAGTGGTCGAGGTTCTTCAAGAAAGGGTTCCAACTGTTGAGGAAGAAGCTCCTGCGGTGGTTGTTCAAGAAGAAACTCCAGCTCCAGCCTTTCGAGAGGAAGTTCTAGCTGTTGAGGCTCCAGTTCCGGCCGTTGAGATACAGGACACTGCCGCTCCTTTGACTCTGCCTACAATACTTGCCTCGACTTCTCTGACCCCGTCGCAGCAGTTGTTGTCTCACGTTGAGGGCTTGATGCTACAAGTCTGGAAGGACCAAATAGCTCCTCGTATGTTATCACCAGATGCAATGAGTGACACATCCTTGGTTGCTGATGCGGCTTTTGTCATTAGTAAATTGCAGGAGGTGAGTCACGATGTGACTCGCTTACAGGGCCACACCTAGAGGCTTCAGGCTCTTAAGGTAATAGAGACTTTGGTTCGAGAGAAAGCGAGTCAGACTTCAAAAGATTCGGCAGAAAGCGACGCTCGTGAGGCTTTGGATATATCGACTTACAAGTTGGACAATGCTGAAATGGCTCTTGACGAAGCGGCTGGAGATCTTTCACGGGCCGAACTCGATCATGAAGATGCTCGTGAACATTTGGAGTTGGCCAAGGAACAGTTTGAGTCGACGAAGGTGAGGATCGTGTACTTTGCCACCCAAGTCGAGCAGATTCGAGAGAGTGTACAGGAGGCCAAGGAGGTCGTTCTTGAAGCTGAACGGAAAGTGGAGGAGGTCGTTGTCATGCCTACTCTCAATGCTTCTGAGGAGGCAACTCTTCTGGAATTGAGGGCTGCCTTTGCGGAGTCGCAGCAGGAGATGGAGAAGGACCTTTAGTCGCTGCTTTGTTTTTTTTTTTTTTTTTTTTTTTAGTCTCACTCTTTTTTTTTTTTTTTTTTTTGATTTGTACACCCTCTCTTTTTCCATGTAATTGATTTATAAACTTTAAGTCTGGAATGCAAATACTGTTATGGATAGAATTTTTTGAGAAATTTACCGTTTATGGCCGGTAATCTTCTTCCTTCGGGAGTGACCAATTTGTAAGCGCCGTTAGTGTAGACTTCTTGAACGACGAATGGTCCTTCCCACTTAGGTGCGAATTTTCCCCCATCTCTGCTTGTGGCCATGATCGGTCTGTGCACGACTAAGACGAGATCCCCCTTTTGAAAGGAACGGAATTTAACTTTTTTATTGAAAGCGCGAGTGAGACGAGCTTGATAGCATTCGAACCTTTGCTAGGCTTCCAGGCACTTTTCGTCGAGGGATTCTAACTCCTGTAGGCGGAGTCGGATATTCTCCTCTTCCGTGAGTCCTTCTCGAAGAGCGACTCGTAGGGATGGAATTTAAATTTCCAGTGGCAGCACGGCTTCAACGCCGTAGACTAACGAATACAGAGTTGACTCTGTGGGAGTTTGGAATGTGATCCTATACGCCCACAATGCTTCTCCGAGCCTTTCGTGCCAGTCTTTCTTGTTCCCTGTGACTGTTTCCTTTAAAATTTTGCACAAGGTCTTGTTAAAGGCTTCTGCTAAGCCGTTTGCCGCAGGGTTGTACGCAGTGGACGTTCTTTGTTGGATGCCAAATTTCTCACAGAAATTGTCCATGGTCTTGTTACGGAATGGGGTACCATTGTCGGTCATGATGTATCTCAGAACACCATACCGATATATGATTTGCATCCAGAGGAAATCGACCACGGTGGCAGCTTTGACTTCTTTATAAGCTGCCGCTTCTGCCCACTTAGAGAAATAATCGATGGCGGCCAGTATGTACTAGTGATTTGCAGATGATTTCGGGGTGATTGGACCTATAATGTCCATCCCCCATGCTTCGAATGGCCAGGAGGCCACTGTCGGATGTAAAGGGCCGGGAGGTTGGTGAATGTAATTACCGTGGAGCTGACATGCCGTGCAATGTCGTGCTAATTGCATTGCGTCTCGCAGCATTGTAGACCAATAGTAGCCTAACTATTTGACTTGAAGATGTAACTTGGGGCCCGCTTGATGGGCCGCACAGATTCCTCCATGTGCTTCGGCTAAAATGGCTTGTCCTTCTTCTTTAGAGACACATCTGAGTAGAATACCGTCGTAGGATCGTCGGTATAGTGTCTTGTTGAACAAGCAGAACTTAGGCGCCACTCTTCGTACATAAGACCGAGCTTTTAATTCCTCGGGTAGTTTCTTGTGCTCCAAGTAATCGAGAAATTGCCGACGCCAATCTTCTTCTTCAATTGCATAGACCGAAACCAGATTGGTTTCTTCCTCCTCGGATGATTTTTCTAAGATAGGTACCACCCATCTTTAGCATACAGGGATCCGCTCAGGCCATGCATCGAACTGTGTTAAACTTGCAGCAATTCCTGCCAATGCGTCAGCTTAGCTATTGTTGGCTCGCGGCACATGACCCAGGGTCACATTTGAGATTTTCTGATGTAGCCTTAGGGCTTCTTTTTTATAAGGCACGAGTTCGTCTTTCCTGACTTCGAAGTCCCCGGTTAGCTGTTTGATCACCAAGGCTGAGTCATTGAAGATTTCTAGCCGGTTAAGGCCCATTTCGATAGCCATCCCCAAGCCAAGGATTACGGCTTGGTATTCGGCCTCATTGTTTGTGCAACTGCGAGATAAGATGAAGGAGTACGGCATTATGTCATTGTTTGGAGACATGAAAAGGACGCCAGCCCCTGCTCCATTTTTTCGTGCAGCACCATCGAAGTACATCCTCCAAGGGGGTAACACTTCAATGTAGAAAACCTCTTTATCGGTCAGATTCTCACTTATCTCCCATTCTGCCGGGATGGGGTGATCAACTAAGAAATTTGCAAGTCCTTGTCCTTTGATGGCTTTCTGTGGGATGAAATTGATCTCGAACTCGGAGAGCAACAAGGCCCATTTGGCCAGCCGTCCGGAGAGCATAGGCCTAGACATGATGTATTTGAGGGGATTTGCCTGAGAGATCAGATTTGTGGAGTGGGCGAGCAGATAGTGTCTCAGCTTCTGGATGGCGAAGATGAGTGTGAGGCACGTCTTTTCAATCGGGGAGTAATTGAGTTCTGCCCCAACCATTGTGCGGCTCAGCTAATACAACGGGCCTTTTTTTCCTTGGTCATCATTTTGGGCGAGGACAGCACCTAGAGACTTCTCTTAAGCCGCGATGTAGAGGAGAAGTGGCTTCCCCAAAACTGGAGCCATCAGTGCTGGTGGCTTCATAAGATAGTTTTTTATGTTCTGGAATGCCCGTCGGCAGGATTCATCCCATTCGAAGGGTGTGCCCTTTATCATGAGATGGCTTAAGGGTTGACATCTTCTAGCCAAATTTGAGATGAACCACCGTATGTAAGCCAAATGCCCCTGAAGGCTTTTTAATTCTAACAAAGTCTTTGGTTTAGGCATTCGTTGGATGGCATCGATCTTGATCTGGTTGATTTTGATGCCCCTGTGTTAGACCACGAATCCGAGGAATTTCTCAGATGAAACCCCAAAGGCGCACTTCAGCGGATTTATTTTCAACTGATACCGTCTCAGACGTTCGAAGACAGCTAACATGTCTTTTGACGACCAGATCATCGACCTGACATTCCACAAATTTGTGCAGGATGTCGTTGAATATCCTTTGCATGGCCCTTTGATAGGTGGTTCCTGTATTCTTCAGACCAAACGACATTACTTTATAACAGAAAATACCTTTTGGTGTACGGAAAACCGTCTTTTCCTCATCCTTTGGATGCATCCGAATTTGATTGTAGCCAGAAGATCCGTCCATGAATGACAAGGCCTCGTGCCCCGTTGTTGCATCTACCATTAATTCGATGATGGGGAGCGGGAAGTTGCCTTTTGGACAAGCTTTGTTCAAGTCCCTGAAGTCGACGCAGAATCGGATTTGCCCATTCTTCTTCTTCACTGGTACAATGTTGGCAATCCAGCTTGGGTACTTGACTCAAGGATGAAATCGGCCTTGAGGAGTTTGTCGACTTCCTTCTCAATTTCTGGGACAAGCTCAGGACGAAACCGCCTTTGGGTCTGTTTTATTGGTTTGACTCTGGATCTGACGGCGAGTTTGTGGATTGCAATTGTTGGGTCAAGCCCAGGCATCTCAGTATACGACCAAGCGAAAACATCTTTATATTCACTGAGTAAAGAAATATAATCTTTTTCTTCTGTTACAGAGAGTGAAGCACTTAAAAAAGTGGGCCTTGGATCATCCTCTGTTCCCAAATTTACTTTCTTCAGTTGGTCGGTGGTTGCTTGGCCGCCTTCCTCAAAGATTGCAGGCGCTTCTCCCAGGTCATCTTCAGGGGTCGGATCATTACATTCACCGGCCGTGATGTGGTGAACAGCGACTGCCTCTTCTTCTTCTGGGTCTCTTTTCTTTGACGATATATAGATCACCACTGGGGTGACTTCGCTGCTTTCTGCCTTTATTCTTTTTGAAGAGTTTTCCCCTATTTTCCCCAATCTTTGGCTCACTGGACTTCGTGTAGATGCCCCAAGTCTTTCGAAGACAGTCCTTTTGGGCTTCTCTGTCGGTTTCCCCAATCTTTGGAAGACTGTCTTTTTGGATTGCTCCAGTCTCTGGAATACGCCAAGTTTTTTTGTCGTTGGTGGAGCGGTGGTGTTTGGTTTAGGGTCTTCTGCTTGCCCCTTTTTTCGCCAGACTTTCATAACTTTGCATTTATGCTCGTTACTTGGCCCTGAGGGAATGTTTGGACTTCTGTTTTCTTCTTGCCCAAATCGAATGAATGCAGAGACTCGTGGCTCTGAGACACCGATCCGATCAAAGGCTGACGTTCGGGTTCCTTCTGAGGTGGCCGCCTTTCTTTTGGTTGTTACCTGATTGACATTGGCCTTGCCAGATATCACAATAGGCTCGTATTCTTGGTAGCCAAGCTCGTGACGGTTAGAAGGAATTGAGTAGCCTTCCGATTGGAGATTTTTTTGGGTCGGTGAAAAGTTTTGTACGACCATCACCGGTTTCTCTTGTAGTTGCTTGAGGGAGAACTCGAACCCTGCTTTTGCCATCATTCGATAAGCATTAGGATCAAATCCTTGTGTCCGAGTTTTAGGAAGCTCAGGTGGGTTCTGCTTCTCTTCGACAAGGATATCCCGGTTGTTGAGTTTGGGCAAAGGAATAGTGGCAGCCCCTTTTAAGGCTTTCAATTTCTCTGCTAGTTCTTCTCGATCGCAAGTGGTGAAAGGGGATTCGCCCTTCTTCCTTCTTGATTGAGGAGCGTACCTGAGAACTGGTTCCTCCATCTATCCCTTAGGGTTGGCCCATTCATCTTTAGCTGTTTTGGAAATATTGATTTTACTCGAAGAGGTAGATTTTTCTTCTGAGTAGAACTTGGCATCAGCAAAGGAAGCTTCTGCCTCTGTGAAGGGGCATTCGTCAGCGAACACAGTTTTTTCCTCTTCATCGTGGTAATACTTTAAACATTGAAGCAGGGTAGAGGGCACGACTTTGTTGCTGTGTAACCAAGGTCTTCCAAGCAGCACATTGTAAAATGTGCATGCGTTGATGACGTGGAATAGCCCGTGGGAAGTCATATCCCCAATTTGCAACTCCAGTCTGATCGTTCCCAGCGCTCGTTGTCCTTCTTGATTGAAGCCTTGGATCATCAGGGAACTGGCTTGGAGGTCGTTGGCCACCAACCCGACATTTTTCAAAGTTTGGATTGGCAGAATATTTACGACAGACCCGATGTCCAGAAGTATGCGGTTGATCCATCGGTCTTTAATAGCTCCGGAGACGAAAAAAGGCCTATTATGAGACCTTTTCCCGAGCAGCATGTCGGCTTCTTTGAAGGAAATTAAAATTGAGTGAACCTCCTTAATTTGTGGTGGCTCTGCTGGTTGCTCTTCCTTCAATGTGCTACGAGATAAACCAACTTTTGGCTCATCGTGCCTCTGCATCCTCAATTGCTTGACTTCGGCATGCCAGTCGTCCTTAGCCGCGACAAATTTGATGAGAGCTTGCCTAGATCTGATTGGCAAATCTAGGTCGTCTTGTACGGCATTGTTGATAGACATGTCCTGTAAGCACGTGTGAATATCATCGGTGGATCCCATCGGAGCCTTCCCTTCACGTCTTTGTTCGACCACTTGGGGTGAACAAGTGGCCACCATTGCAGAAGTTGGCGCCAGGAAATCTGATGAGAAGAAATCAGCCAAAGTAATCGGCTTCAGCTTCCTTTGATAATTCTCTTCTTTGACTTTGGCAGAGGTCGATTTACGTCTATACCTTCTGCCTCTTCTTTTCTTCTGGGTTTTCTTCTTTCCTGATTCTTCTGCTGCATACCCCTTGATGAATATTTTCACAGGGGTTTCAAGAGATGGCTTCTTTTTTCGGGTTACCACTTCCCACCCTTCTTTGTCTTTTGTGGCGGGTTGAGGTCTTGGTCGTACAGCGTCTGGGATGAAGATTGTTTTGTTCGTCCTTGGATTTCTCGTTCTGGTACCAGAATCTGATTGGACGAAGATGGTGTGGGAAGCCGCAATGTTATCGTCGGTTTCCAAGATGATGCGACCTTGCGTCACTAACTCAAGTATTATGTCCTTCAGGACAAAACACTTTTCGGTAGGATGGCCTACCAGTCTGTGATATTTGCAATAGTTGGGATCTGAGCTTTTCCCAACGTCCTCCGGCTTTTTGGCTTCTGGAAGTTGCAACAAGTTTTTCTCTGGGAGCTGTTCGAGCATGCCTGGAACATCGGAGTCAGGGAAAGGATAAGTTTTGGCTTGCTTATCCTTTAGCGTGACCTTTTGCCGGGGTGCGCCACCATTGATCCGATTGACATTCGGCTTCCAGTTACTCCCCGTACTTTGATTTTGGGTCGCCGTAATCTTTTGTGGTTCGACGACGTTGATGGCGAACGCTTCTTTTGCGGGAGCTTTGTACTCCTTTACGAACTTTGGCTTCTTGTCGGCCTCAGACATTGGAGCTTTTCCTTCTCCCTTTTCTTGGATAAAGATCTCCATGTTATACGCCTCAGCCGCCAATTCTTGGAAGTCTCTCGGCTTCCGACTTTGTAAGAAATATACCAGAGTCCAGTTCATCCCTCGAAAGCACATATCAGTGGATGTCTGTGTGGACAAGGAGGTGCTCTCCTTGCAGTTAAGACTTAAATTGCTCCAGCGATTGATGTATTCAATCACTTTCTCTCCCTGGCGCTGTATCAAATTCGTGAGTTCCACCAACGTCACCGTTCGCTTCGTGCTGTAGAAGCGGCTGAGGAACTCGCTCTCTAATTGTTCCCAGCTATCGATCGACTCGGCTGGGAGCTCAATGAACCAGTCAAATGCGTTCCCTTTGAGGGATCGCCCGAATTGTTTGACTAGGAGGTCACCGTCCGTTCCTGCATTGTTGCAGGTCTCAATAAAGTGGGCAACGTGTTGTTCTGGGTTGTCGTCCCCACTGAATTGTTGGAATTTAGGCGGGTGGTAAGAGGCAGGCATGTGGATTGCCTGGATCCGTCGGGAGTAGGGCCTAGTATAGGCTTGAGATCTGACTCCTTCGGCATGTACCTTCTGCTCCACTGCATTGGAGATCATTTCTTGCAGGGTGTCGTAGGATAGCGCCCCTGGTTCTTCAAGCAATGGTTCCCGGTTCACTGGGTGTTCGGGAGCAGGAGATGGACGGATGGTGGGTGAAGGAGAGATTGTAACGGGGTTGCCCTCAGTGCTAGATCCTGCCTGGCCATCATCGTTTCTGGGTTGGGAGGAAGCTCCCAAGCGATCTGCAATTAGCTCGAACTTCTGCAGAATCGTGGCGATCCGAAGATCCCTCTGCAGTTCTCTTTCTCTCAGTTGCTCATCCCTTTCTTTCATGGCAGCTTGGAGTTCTGCCAGTTGTTCTTCCACTGTCTTTGTTTGTGTCATCATCGCGGAGACCTTGATGACTGGAGATGTAGGGGAAGAAGGACTTAGCGCAAAAGGTGCCCCAGATGGTGTAGCCGGACACGGAGAAAGGAATGATACGCCTCCCTTCAAAATGGGTGATTAATGAGGGACCCGGCTTGCCGTTGGAGAGCTTCTTGTTGGGCTTGCAGCCGGGCTGGCCACTGGACTGGTTGGTGGTGGGGATGTCAAAACAGCCGAATAGATCCTTGAGGAATGGACCCTTGTTGGAGAAACTATAGGACTGATTGGAGGTTGACCTACATGCAGCTGAATTTGAACAGCGCGCTGGGCTGGTAGGGATCCCGTGATAGATCTGGTGGTTGGCCTCGAGCGAATGATCACAGAAATCTGGGATGGACGAATCCCTCTGGCTTGACCGACAGCAGCAGCGGTTGGTGTACGCGGACGGCGAGGGAAGGTGACCAAAGGGTCAGTCATTCTTGGTGCCGGTGACGAGCTGGCTCCGGCAGTTGGGGTTTTGGCAGCAGCCTTGTTGTTGTTGTTGGTGTTCGAACCGGCCATTGAACTGATAGATTGGAGAAAGAGATGAAAGGTAGAAGGGTCCCATCGGGTGTGCCAAATTTGTAAACGAGTACAATATGTAGACCAAAAAATATGATGTACAGTGTACAAAATAATTTGAGGGGTAATTTTGTAATTTCAAGGTGATTGTGTGGGGTGCGACTTCTAGAACTCCTTTGATTTGATCTCCAAATAAGAACAAATGATCTCTGAATTAGACACGAACAATCAACGTACGTCTTCTTCATGAACGGACGAAACGATCTTGAATTTTGCCTAAGCTTGATGGAAAATTTGGTATTCCGATCGGCTCACGGCAATTTGATTACGAGACAGCGGCAGGAATGCTTGTTGCTCTCTCAGATTTGGGGTGGAGATTTGGGATTTGTGGGATTTGGACGTACGTCTTTATATTTCTAAATATCTCTGTCTCTCTGAGTTCTTGATTTTGCATGCTCGATCTTGGATTTTGGGATCGATCGTTAGGATTTCCGCCCCTTCAAATGTCTTGAGCCTATTGTTTTATAGGCTTATCGGGCTCCAACTGTATGGACCAGGTTCATCGGGGCGGTTGTAACTCACATCGACTTTTTTTGCGTAACGTCTCCCTTGAATTATGAAACTGCTTTAGACCAAGGCAAGATCCACGTGTAGTCCTTGTAGGCTGCTTATGTGGCTTCATTGTATGACTTGTCGTCCATGTAAGCTGATGACATGGGAATTTTGATCTTAGCCGTTGCTTGATCGAAGCTTGATCGACTGCTTGATTTCATCAGTTGACTGCGATCAATGTTTGACTTGTTGACCCGTGTCATACGGTGCTGATTTGGACCGTATTTGTCGGACCTTGCAAAATTGGTTTCTTCAAGAGTAAAAGAAGAAGACCATCATCTACTGACTCACTTATTAGAAGTAATTGAAAATGACACAAGGTGAGATGAAGTACTACAGTTGCATTCATGGTATAATTTATATTAGATCATACTAAATAAGTTGTACATTTTTTTGCAGTGGAAAATCTAATTGTACAAATGGAGTAGAAGATAAAAAATTAAATACAAATCAACTGAAAAATCAAAACTTGATTATCTAAAAACAATTATTGGAAGATCACTTACCTGAAGATCCAACCTGCAGCGAAGTAATCAATTGTTCAAATGAAAAGGAAAGCGAAACAGATGGATCATAATGAGCTACACATTCTACATTTGTCAAATGCTTAACTTTTCATTAATAGTAAACTGTAAATTTGTTTCAATTTCTTTTATGTTTCACTTTATAATAACATATTAAAATATATAGGTTACAGTATAGAGCTCAAAATATGTATATTTTGGAATAATTTATATATTTTATCATAAAAGTATATAAATTGTCTTTAATATTTTATTATTATATTTTCCATATTTTTTTTATTATTTAAAAAAATAAATTCCCCATAAAATGTGGGATATTTTTTTTTTATTAAATTTAATTTCACATAATCAATAAAAAGTTAAACTATTTTTTTTTTAATATTTATTTAAAATAAGATGCTCAAAATTAAATTTTAAAAAATATTATTGGTAACCAAAAGCTTTTAAAATAATAAACATATATTTTTATTTCTCTACTAGTTGAAGGTTATAGTAAGTGAATTTAAAGAAAAATCACAAATAAAGGCAATGGTATGAGGTTTTTAAAAAAAATTAAGAAAAACAAATAATATAAATATAATTTAAAAAAAATCATTTTTGAATGCAATAGAAAGGGAATTTTAAAAATATTATTCTCGAAGGCTAATTTAAGGGATTGGTGGAAAAATATGGCTGAAAGCAATAGTAAGGGAATTTGAAATAAAATCACAAACGTAGGCTATAGAAAGGGTATAATAAGATAAAATTATGACAAAAAACAAAATATGTGGAATTTGAAGAAAAAATATTTTTGAAGGCAATAGGAAATTTCTAAAATTTATTCCTGAATTTCGTAGTAAGGGATTTGGAAGAAAAATTATGACTGAGGTTATAGTAAGGGAATTTGTAGAAAAATCATAAATGAAGCCTAGATGTTTCACCGAAAATCCGCCGGTCCGCGAAGTACAATCTCCTATACTTCCTCTGATTCGATCTTCGTATGTGGTTGATGAAGTTGAAGCTTCTGTGAACGTACGAACGTCAAACTAAAGTTGCGAGAGCGAGTGTGCACGATCTGTTGTGGCTTTGGTCGGTCGGACGGAGGTGTTTTGTGCTCCGCGTGTATCGACTTGTGACGCTGTCGGCGAACGTGTAGAGCTGCTCTGGTTGAACTGTAGAGCGACGAACGATGAATTGCTTGGCTTCGGTGGCTCGAAAGAACCTCTGTGTGCGTGAGAGTTTCTCCTCCGAGAAGGGATTTGAGTCCTTCGGTTTGGGAGAGAGAGAGTTCTTCACTTGTCGATGTTTCTTTCGAAGTTGATTTATTCACCCTTGGAAAAGGGAACTTCTGGCTATTTGTAGTCAACCTGTGTGACTGTTGAGAGACGTTGCCTGGGAATGGGGATCGTGATCCTCATTCTGCTGTGAAGTTGAGGAAGAAGAGGGGAGGAGGGAGACTAGGATCGTGGCCTCCTTGCTCTCCTTCGGTTAAAGACCGAGATTGGCTGTTGATTGCTGAGGTGAGCGGTGAATTGATGAAGTATGCTGACGGGTGCCGACTCGACGAATTCTGCTGATTGTGTTGTCGACTGTACCGATGATGTGGCGATGCGGCTGGACTTCGTGGTGGGCTACAGCGGCGAACCTTGAAGATGAACAAGGCCTACCCACGCTTGTTGTTTGATGGATAGATGGGTTGCTGGACTCATTGAATTTGGGCCACGCACATTTTGGTGCATACAGATTGCATTGTTCGAGACTTGATCGTTCGGGAGGAACGAACTGGTGTCGAATTTGAAGAACACAACACACAAACGCTTTTTTATTTTTTATTTTTTATTTTTTATGTTTTTTTTGGATCCTCTTACTCTTTTTAGGATCGTTTGTATACCGTTTGTTTGTCCTCTTACTCTTTTAGGACAATGTATATTTTCTGTACATTCGTATAACTTCTTTTTTTTTTTTTTTTTTTTTTTTTTTTTTTTTCTGAAGTACGTCATGGAACGAATGTCCCTGAACAGAAGAAGGTATTCGGGTGGAGATGAATGTCAGCTTACTTGGTTGCCTCCGCTGTGTATGTCGTCGGAGAGCTTCGGCGACGGTGTTCGGTATCTTCGAAGGAGGTGCTAGCGAAGAACCTCGGTGGCTTTTATACTTCTCGATAATTCTCCTTCGGCGGGTTGTTTCCTGAGAGGAACTGTTGTGAAGCGAACCATTGTTCGAAACTACGCTCGCACGATTCGAGAGGTTGAACTTGATTTGAACTCTGACCCCGTAGAAGAGATGTTAGCGATGAAATCTCGCCATTTTCGGCTGCTTTGGTCCCATTGCTTCCCATGTCGTTGTTGTAAGTCGCAGCTCGGGGAGTGTGTTTGAATGGCTCGAGAAACCACCTCTTGTTTTTACTGGACATAGACGGGGGCTGTCGATCTGATTATGCGGTCTGAGGGAACTGCACGAACTGAGTACCATAATTCTGAGAATTTCTTTCGGTTCAATAAACCCTAAAGTCTAAAGTCATTCTCTTGTAACTTTCGGTCGAACTGCACGACTCCAGAAACGTTCATCACCACGATCTCTCTTATCCTCGCGGTCGAGTCCTTCTCCATAAGCCAAAGCGGTTATAAGGAGTGGGGTCCACCAGGGCCTGGTAACGATCCCGGGGTTGTCGCCTGATCGGGTCCCCATGTAGAGTTTCATGATAAGGGAAATTCTGTACGGAAGAAATCAGATCCCTTTTAAAAAGGGATTGTCGCCTTCTCCCAAATTCGAAGGAAACCCTTCAAGTCCTTCGATATATAAGACACCTTGAGCCTTGAATAGTTTACCGTACGAACCTCGTAGCGCAACCCTTTTGAGTTTTTCTCTTCTCGAACGCTTCCGGTTTGAAGTTCCACATCCTTCGGTTGTGAGTGTTTGCGACTGAACCTTGGAGATTGTTCGCGCTTCTCATTCTAGGAGAGTATTTGTTGACGACGACCCGAGTAGCCCTCTCTTTCGGTGAATATCTATTTTCGTCTCTTTCTTCTCGACGTCGGAAGTCTCATTCGCCCAAGGATTGAAAGGTACCTTTGAGATTCTTTTTTTTTCTCCCGGCGACCTCATTTGGGGTTCGAGTCAGCCGGGGTCTCGCTCTCTTTTCTTTTCTCCTTTGTCCCTTCCTTTATCCTTCTTCTTTTTCTCTCCTCTCCTTTTCGACTCCTTCTTTCAAGTTTTTTATTTATTTTTTTATTTTTTTTTTATTTTTTTCGCGACGACTTTTTTTTGTCGCGGTCTCTTTATTTTGCTCTCTTGTTGTTTTAGAGTTGTTTACGTTTTTTTATTGCGACTGCTTTTTTTTTGTCGCAGCTCTTTTACTTCCCTCTCTTTTTTGTTTTGAGTTTTGATGCGTACCTTGTTTTGAACTTGCCCCTTTGAGCGTTGTTGGAGTCTGTCATCTTATTGGTATAGATGACCGATTTCCTTCCGCGAGAGATTTGATTGCTGGATGCCAGTTCCTTCTCTTTCGACGGGTTCTTTTTTTGCTCCGGGGGATACTGGTTAGGTCACCGGGATGGTGATCTATTTTCACAGCTTTTTGTTTTGGTTGCGGAGACGCTCAGGTCGCCTCCCTCTGGGTTGTCGAGCACTGTTGTCGTTTCGACTTCGGCCGGCTCGGTTGCCGGGACGAAGCCTCCGTTTCGATCGTCTTCGTCAAAGTTTTCTTTTCGATTCGACTGGCCGATTTGTCAGATGTCTCTTCTTGACCTATCATCGTTGGCTTGGCCGTCAAGTTTCGACTTATGCGGCTAGCCATAATTACCGAGGTAATAGTTGGCCTGGCTACCTCGTTTTCTGGTGGTGACTTCTTTTTGCCACCGAAACTTCGTTCTCCTTTATTTTTTTTAGAAACGACTTCTTTTTGTCGCAGTCTCTTCGTGACGGCTTCTTTTTGTCATCGCCTTTCCCTTTTTTTTTTTGTTCAGGGAAGAGTCACTTACCTGACCCCGCCTGGGTGTGTCCGACTCAGTTGTCGAGTGCGGTCTTTTGGTTTTTGTTTGCGTTGTGGTTTTGAATCGTATCCAGCTCGGTCGTCGGGCATCATTTTTAGTAGCATTCGCCTCCCGTCCAGCTTTGACGTCCGGCACTGGGATTCGTAATGCGACCATTCGGAGATAGCGCTGAGCAATGATTTTTTTTTTGCCCGTTATGCTCTGGTTTTTTGGTTGAGCATCGAAAATCCAGCTTTGTTCGCCTCCGGTTTGGTGGCCGCGAGGTTGCTGGTTTTTATCGCGGATTGTCTCGAGGTTGTATTTGTGTTAGCCGTAGAGGGATTTTTTTTCTGCGGCTTCGATTTTCTTTTGCCGCTTTTCACACTCTTTTTTTAAGATAGCTTGCGTACCTGATTTTTGAACTGACGATCCTGACGTTTCTTTGGGTTGCAGATGTCTTTTCCATCGCTTTCTGTTTCGTTCCTCGACCTCATCCTCTCCAATGTCCGGGTGCCGGTGAGAGGCGTCCTCCGAGAATGTGTTCATATCAGCAATGTACAGGGGGACAGAGAAATACTATTATCTGTGGGTTTGTCGTCTGCTCTTGGGGGTCGTGATGTGTGTGTTCCTTTAACCGGGATGGCTTGCGAGCTCTGGAGTCGTCCGGTTGTTAGCGGGGATGACCAGATTTGCTTCCTCCCTGGTGTTGGTGAAGCCCCAGTGCCTCCGCATGAAGCTCAGGGTGCCGTCTTGATGAGCCCTATGCATGACACTTTGGTGCGTTTTTCTCCTCCTGAGCTTTCTATCGGTAGCAGTCGCCTCGGCCCCTGGGAAGCTAGAAGCATGGACATTGTGAGTCCTTGCTACGTACCATATTACTTCGAGTGGGCAGACGTCGTCCTTCGCATGTGCTCGGAGCGTCTGGCGGCGGTCGACCTATTTTATGTCGTGCGAGCCTCTATGTTCCGGTATAGCTGCTGTTGCAACGTCATCACAGCTTTCACGGAAGTCTAGTGTTCTTCCACCAATTCCATTTTCACCCGGGAGGGAGAATTGTCGATTTCTCTGTGAGATCTTCATCGTCTTGGTGGACTTCCCATCTCTGGAGGTATCTTCGACGAGACTTTTCCTTCCGTTGATGACTTCGCCTCTGGTCATCACCTTCCTTTGCCCGAGAGCCTCAAATACTTGATCTTAGCTTATTTCCGTTTATTCGTGCCTTCGGAGACGGAGAGAGCTACCGGAGTCCCGATGTCCGATTGGGCGTCTTTTTGGTTCCACCCGGGAAGGGACTCGCGGCCCTCTGAAGATGCCTGGGTCGATCGTATGAAGACTTCGGGCTCGAGGAGCCGCGACAGGTCAGAACGGTTGGATCAACCTTTGAAGGAGCTCGGCGTTCCCGACGCGCTTGTCGATGAGGTATATTTGGCTGCCTTCTTGTCACTTTGGCTCTGCCTCTATATTCTCCCCGCGCCAGGGGGTACATTGAGGTATACTATTTTGAAGATGGCGTGCTTTTTGGCGAGCGGTTATAAGTGCAACTTGGCCGCCGCGACTCTAGCAGGTCTCTATCAAGGCCTTAACAGTTCCTGTTGGGGGAAGGTCCCTTGGCCGTTTGTTTATGCCTGGCTCGCACAATACTTCGGCGTCCACGCGGCCGACTCGTCTGAAGGTGACCGGCCATTGATGATGGTTTATCGTAATCCCGACAATGGTCGTGCCTACACTCAGAGGGAGGCTCGTGCTCTGTTTTGGCGAATCGGGGTGCGGTGTTGGTATGCGTCACAAGCACTCCCTCCGAGCCCTATTGTTGACAAGCCTGGCCATCTCGCTTCGCGAATTGAGGCGGACTACTTCCGCTGTTTGCAAGCGACCCGTCTCGTGTTGCGGCAGTGTGACCTCCTGATCGTGGAGCCTTATAGTCCGCATCGGTTCACGTGTCAGTTCGGTTTCTACCAGGACTTGTCGGGCGTTCTGATCGGCGATCAGAGGAGGGCGCCGTCAGTCGAGTCGCTGGTGGAAATCTGGCAAGCAGAGAATCCCTTCCCCCTCGGGACGCTGGATGTGCCGCCTTTCGTCAGTCCAGATTCTGACCCGGGAGTGACGGCTTTGTACCGGGAATCATGACTCGAGGTCGTGGTTCCCCTTTTTTAGGTAATTACACTCACCTGAATTTTGTTCCCGCCTCACTTGGGCTTCTGGTTGCACTTGTGCTCACTTTCTCCTTCTCCCTTTGTTTCTTAGAACGAGTGGGAGAGTTTCACTGGAGAGCGGGCACCGCGGAAGAAGGCTACGCCTAAGAGAGGCACCTCGAAGAAGAAGACGCCGGCATCGAAGCCTTCCCAGAAGGCTACGCAGGCTCCGGCGACCGCCGAACCATAGGGAGGGGTCGTCATCCGAGAAGCCGCACCCGTCCCGCCTACTGAACCGGTTGTCCGGCCAAACTCGTCATCTCCACCAACTACAGACGCGCCTTTGGACAAAGGAAAGAAGGTCGTCGACCCAATAATAGCGCACCCTGCAGTTCCGCCACCGGTAGTTTCTCCGAGGAAGGGTGCACCCAAGAGGAAGAAAACAGGGGCCACAAGGGTTATCTTCGACCCTCCTTTATTCAAGAAGAGGTCGAGGAGTAAGCTCCACCGGACTTCTTCTTCTTCTCGTGACCTACCCTCTCCGACGGTCTCCACTCAGGAGTCGCGAGAAGTTATCATGGGGGCATGTCCGGTAGAGAGGCTAGAGGCACCGCCTGCCGGGGAAGTTGCTATGCGGCAGGAGACAATGCCAGTTGTGTCGCCTCCGACGCGACCTGAGGTAGTGGAGGACCCTTCTGCTGGCGCACTTGCGCTGGTCCTTTACTCTCGCGCGAGCCAGCCTGAAGTCCGTCTGGATGGTTCGCGTTCTCCTATCGCCTCCGAGGAGCGTCGCCTGGAAGGGAGGGATCGAGAGGAGGTATTTGCTGACGTTGCTACTGGTAGGTCTGAGATGGGTAAGGCTGACTGCCCTATGACCATTTCCAGCGATGAGGGCGAAGCGTCGTCTCCTCCTTCAGGTGGGGAGGGTGGGGTCGGTTTTCAGACTCATGTTGCAAACTTTGGTTATCGTTTACTCCCGGCTCCTGAGGAGAGGCTGTACACCGGAAGGAGGTCGGACGATCAGGCGGCCGTTTCGGTAGTTGGGGAAGAGCGTCTGGAGCCCATCCACCGATCCGTCAGCAAGAACTCTTTCTCTTCGCGTTTCACTACGGTAGGCATTCTTTGTTCTCTGTTTCTGTCCCCCCCCCCCTTTTTTCTTAACTGTTTGTTCGTCTGGCTGTTTTTCAGTCTTCAACGATTTCTCTCTTGGCGACATCGCAAGGATGGGTCCAGCAGTCCGCAATGGACCTATGGACTCGGTTTGTTCGGACGGCCTAGGCACCTGCTGAGGACCCCTGCTCCCCAGAGCTTGTGATTGATGCCCGCGCCTTTTTAGAGCATTTGCGTGTAGCGGGTATTGAGATCTCTATCTTGGAGCAGTGGGTGGAGGATTTTGCTCGAGAGGCAGAACATCTCCAGCAATTGCGTTGCTCTGCTGCCAGTAAGCTCCCCAGGGCCGAGCACCGGGCTATCGGAGCCGGAGTTTCGCGATCGGTTCGGCGAGTGCATTGTCGGCTCAATGCGATGGTCAAACTGGTAAGTCTGCACCGGGCTGAGTATGAAACCATGGAAGCTGAAAGGGAGGCCGTACGTGAACATCTGGCTAAGCTGGATGCTCAGCTTGACTCCCTTCAGGCGGACATTGGCATCGCTCAGGCTGAGCTTCAGGCTTTTGATGCGGAAGCCTCCGTGTTGGAGCGTCAACTTGAGGACGTTCGTTCAAAGCCTGTACTGAGTGAGGCCGAGGCTCGTGAACTGGAGGATGTTCGAGCTGAAGTGCTTCGGCGACGGTAGCGAGTGGTCGACTTTGAACTCAATCTGTAGCCGCTGTGAATTTTGTTCCTAAATTTGTTGTAACCCATTTTTATTTTTATTTTTGTGGTTTCGCGTATATTTTTTTTTATTGCGAGACCTGGGGTGTAAAGATTTTTTTTTGACTAAAAAAAATGAATTCCCTTTTTCAGCTACCCTTCTCAAGGATAAAATCGTTTGAGAAATTTACCGTTTGTGATAGGTAGTTCTGATCCATTGGCGGTGACGAGTTTGTAAGCGCCATTCGTGTATGCCTCTTGCACGACGTAGGGGCCTTCCCATTTTGGCACGAATTTACCCCCGGTCTTGCTCGTGAAGAGCATTGACCGTCGAACTGCTAGCACGAGGTCGCCTTTCTGGAATGACCTGAGGCGTACCTTTTTGTTGAAGGCTCTGCTCATGCGAGATTGGTAACACTCGAGTCGTTGTTGCGCTTCGAGTCGTTGTTCGTCGAGTGACTCAAGCTCTGCCAATCGCAGCTGAGCGCATTCTTCCGTCGTCAGCCCTTCTCTCATTGCAATTCGCAGAGACGGGAGTTGTACTTCGAGAGGGAGCACTGCTTCGATGCCATAGACCAACGAAAATGGAGTTGACTGAGTCGGTGTTCGGAATGACGTCCTGTATGCCCATAGAGCTTCACCAAGTTTTTTGTCCCAGCTCCTTTTGTTGGCGCCGATGGTCTTCTTTAAGATTTTGCAGTGCGTCTTGTTGAAAGCTTCTGCGAGTCCGTTGTCTGCCGGATTGTACGCCGTTGAGGTCCGTTGTTGTATCCGAAATTTCTCACAAAAACTGTCCATAACTTTGTTTTTGAATGGCGTTCCGTTGTCCGTCATTATGTATCGGGGGACTCTTATCGATAAATGATTTGCGTTCGAATGAAGTCGACGACGGTTGCGGCCTTCACTTCTCGGTAAGCAGCAGCTTCGGCCCATTTTGAGAAGTAGTCGGTTGCAGCCAGGATATCCTGTCGATCGGAGTCGAATTTAGGAGAGATGGGACCAATGATGTCCATCCCCCAAGCTTCGAACGGCCATGATGCGACAGTCGGGTGAAGCGGTTTCGGTGCCTGGTGTATGTAATCGGCATGGAGCTGGCACTGTTTGCAGGTTCGAGCCATTTCGATGGCGTCCCTGAGCATCGACGGCCAGTAATAGCCTAGTCGTTTGACTTGCAAGTGGAATTTCGGGCCGGCTTGGTGCGCACCGCAGATTCCGCTGTGTTTCTTTGAGGACTTGCGACCCCTCTTCCTTTGACAGGCAACGAAGAAGCAGACCTTCATATGACCTCCGATAAAGTATGTCGTGGATGAAAACATACTTTGGAGCTGCTCACCGAATCTGGACTCGTTCTCGCAGGTCGATAGGAAGTGTGCCGTGACGGGAAGTTCGTGATGGGTTCGCGCCAGTCTCGAACTTCGTTTTGGCTGGCTGAGATAGGAAGGGATTCCTCTGTCTTTTCTGTTTGCTCTTCCTCTGTTCCGTCCTCTGTCGGAGGAGGAATTACCCAACGTTCGAAAATGGGGATGTGGCTTGGCCGCTGGTCGAATTGTGCCAGACTGGCTGCGATGCCGACTAATGCGTCAGCCAGCCCATTCTTGGAGCGAGGGACATAGTGGAGTGATGCTTCCGGGATTTGGGCCAAAAGTTCTCTAGCCTGTCTCCATAATGGCTCGAGTTCAGGTTTCTTTACCACAAATTCGCCTGTGAGTTGTTTGATGACCAGAGCCGAGTCACCGTAAATGTTTAACTGCGGCAACTGCATCTCGACTGCTATGCCGAGCCCGAGAAGGATGGCTTGGTACTCTGCTTCGTTGTTCGAGCAAACTTGAGTAAGCACGAACGAGTATGGGAGTAGGTCCTTCTTCGGCGAAACGAACAGGACCCCGGCGCCGGCTCCACCTCTTCGTGCTGCACTGTCGAAATACATCTCCCAAAGAGAGAGCCCTCGACCAGGAAGATTTCCTCATCCGGGAATTCCTCTGATAACTCCCATTCGGCCGGCACGGGATGGTCTGCCAGGAAATTGGCCAATGCTTGGCCTTTGATTGCTCGTTGCGGCACAAAATTGATTTCAAATTCAGAGAGGAGCAGCGCCCATTTTGCCAGTCGACCAGAGAGAATTGGACGTGACATAATGTACTTCAGCGGGTCGGCTCTCGAGATGAGTTTCGTCGAATGTGTCAGGAGATAGTGATGGAGCTTTTGAACAGCGAAGACAAGCGCCAGACATGTCTTCTCGATCGATGTATAATTCAGTTCAGCACCCACCAGCGTTCGACTCAAGTAATAGAGGGAATGTTCCTTGTTATCTTCGTCGCATTGAGCCAACAGAGCTCCGACGGATCCCTTTTGTGCTGCGATGTAGAGCAACAATGGTCGGCCGACGATCGGTGCGACAAGCACAGGTGGTTTGGTAAGGTATGCCTTTATGTTGTTAAAGGCATTTTGGCATGACTCATCCCATTCGAATGGCGTCTCTTTCTTTAACAGTCGACTGAAGGGCTGGCATGTCCCGGCAAGATTGGATATGAAACGTCGAATATAAGCCAAATGGCCTTGAAAACTCTTGAGCTCGGAGACGTTTTTGGGTTCTGGCATTTTTTGGATGGCATCGATCTTTGACTGGTCTATTTCGATCCCTCTGTGATGCACGATGAAACGCAAGAATTTACCCGAAGTAATGCCGAAAGCGCACTTTAACGGATTCATTTTGATTTGAAACCGTCGCAGCCACTCGAACACTGCTCTAAGGTCGAGAAGATGGTCCGATCTTTGTTTTGTCTTCACCACCAGGTCGTCGACATAGCATTCAATGCGTTTGTACAAGAAGTCGTCGAAGATATTCTGCATTGCTCTCTGATATGTCGCACTGGCATTTTTGAGTCTGAATGGCATCACTTTGCAATAGAAGATGCCTTTCGGCGTACGGAACACAGTGAGCTCTTCATCTTTTGGGTCCATCCAAATTTGATTGTTGCCGGAAGAGCCGTCCATGAAAGATAAAGCTTCATGACCCGTTGTCGCATCGACCATGAGCTCGGTTATCGGCAGGGGGAAGTCCTTTGGGCATGCCTTGTTTAGGTCGTGAAAGTCGACGCAGACCCGGATTTGGCCAGTCTTCTTCTTGACAGGCACTATATTCGCGATCCAAGACGGGTACTTCACCTCTCTGATGAAATTAGCAGCGATCAATTTGTCGACCTCCTTTTGGATTTCTGGTACTAGTTCTGGTCGGAACCGTCATTGCGACTGCTTGACCGGCCGAACAGAGGGGTGAACTGCCAATTTATGGACTGCAACTCGCAAGTCAAGGCCGGGCATCTCTGTGTAGTTCCAGGCGAAAATGTCACGATATTCGCGAAGCAAAGCCATGTATTCGACCTCTTCTTCAGCCATCAATGAAGCACTAAGGAATGTCGGCCTCAGGTCTTCTGTTGTGCCTAATCGACTCTCTTTAATTCGTCGACTGTCGACTGGCCTCCTTCTTCGAATTCGACCGGGGCTTCCTTCAAGATGAATTCTTCTTCTTCTTGGTTTCCGTCGGTGATGGAGATGTGGTTCACCATAACTGAATCATAGGCGCGGGCTCGTGCGATTGCAGCTCTCATGGTGTAAATAACCACCGGTTTTGGCGTGTCTTTCTTTTTAGTCGGAGTTTGGCCGACCGAAACTTGATGTACGTCTGCCGAAACCTTTCTGGTTATTTTCACTGGTTTCGTCTGACTAGTGTAGATTTTGATTGGCTTCTATTTTTCGTAGCCGAGACCTGCACGACCTTGGTTGATCCGTTGGCCTTCGTTTCTCAACTTCTCCTGTTCTGGAGTGAGAACTGGTAGAGTGACGGGTGGTTTTGCGTGAATTTCATCCTTTGTAAGGTTGCCCCCGGCTCTGGCCATCAGTCGATAAGCGTTGGGGTCGAAGCCTTCATTAGAGCTTGTGGACGGCAACAGCTATTGGCTCGGTAATTGTTTCACGATACTTCATTCCTCCAATTTTGGTAGAGGAAGCGTGACTTTTTCTGGCAAAGGGGTCGGCTGGATTTTGTTGCAGGCGACTAGGGGAGCTTCTCCTTTCTTCCTTTGCGACTGTGGGATGTATTGCAAGACTGGTATACTGCGTTGCTTCGGTATTGGGTTGACTGTGGCCAGTTTGTGGCCTTGTGCCGGTTGGCTGTCGCGCGTCGGCTGCTTTGGAGACACGACTTGGGTCGTGTTCCGTTTGGTGGGCGCAACTTGCGTCGGAGTTTGCTTTGAAGCTGTATTCTGTGATGGTTGTTTAGGCGCCAAAGCTTGCATTGGTGGCTTTGACGATGTAGCCTGCGTCGGAGTATCCTCGGTGTTCGCTGCCTGGTTCGACCAAGGTGACGGTTTGGTTGTCAGATAATATTTGGCATCTCGAACGACGCTCCGGCCTCCGTGAACGGACTTTCGTCGGCGTGCACCGTCTTTTGTTCGTCGTTCTCCCAGTATTTGAAGCATTGATGGAGTGTGGATGGTACAACTCCATTAGAGTGAAGCCACGGCCGACCCAAGAGCAGGTTGTATGAGGTTCTCGAGTCGATAACTTGAAAGTGAGTTTCGGCCACCATATCACCTATGTGCAACTTGACACCGATCATTCCGAGCGTTCTTTGGCCCTCCTGATTGAAACCTTGAATGAGAAGAGAGCTTGGAGAGAGGTCGCCAGCAGAGATACCGACGTCCTTCATGGTGCAAATCGGCAGAATGTTAACTGCAGATCCACAGTCAATGAGGATACGATTGATTTTCTGGTCTCTGATGTAACCGAAGACGAACAACGGTCTATTGTGATTTTTCGTCCCCAATTGTATGTCCTCCTCTCGGAATGTAATGCACGGACGGCATGTCACTGCGAGTGCTTGTTCTGCTTTTGCAAGTTGTGGTGGAGATAATGCATCTTCCTCCTCCTTTCTGTAAGGCGAAGTCAGCCCGACCTTTGGCAAGTCGTGCTTCCTCATGAGCAGCATCTCGAGCTCGGCTTCGAGTTCCTCAGGTTTGTTGAGGATTCGAATCAAGGCTTTTCTCGACCGAATTTCCAAGTCGAGATCGTCTTCTATCTTGTTCAGCGGCGAGATCTATTTTAGCGACATTTCGAGGTCATCGCATTCGACGACCGGTCATTTGCCTTTGTCTTTGTGCGTCGCCTGCTCGGGAGGAGCTGTCGAACAGGTTGCCACCATTGCTGGAGGCGCGAGGAACTCCTTCGGGAAGAACTCCGCCAATGTGACGGGTCTTCTTTTCTTTTTGTTTGCCCCCTGGACGTCAGTCCTGGGAGCTTTTCTTTGGCATTTTGTGGCTCTTTTGTTTGGCCGCTTTGCTTTTGTTTTGATGGTCGCCGGTGCCGGTTCGATTTCTCGGATAAGCTTCTTTTTTCGGGTGACCAAGATCCACCCCTCTGCATCGGCTGCAGCTTGTTCGCGGGGTGCCAGTTTTGATGCGACCTTAGCCGGTGGTCGTTTGTTGTTATGAGGTCGGCTAGAGGAACCGGGCTTTGGTCGGTACTCCTTCGTGGCCAGCTTCTTGTTTGGCCGAGTTAGCTGGTTCGGCTCGGTTCGGATGGAGATGGCATATGAGGAGGCTGTGTTTTCAGCTCCTTCGATTTCCATATGGCCTTGCGCCGCCAGCTCCATGATACGGTCTTTCAAGACGAAGCATTTCTTCGTCGAGTGCCCAACCAGTCGATGGTATTTGCAAAAATTTGGATCTTTGCTTTTGGATTGGTCGCCAGGCCTTTTAATTTCTGGCAACTTCAGTAGTTGATTGTCAAGCAGCTGGTCGAGCATGATGGGAACGTCTGCATTGGCAAATGGATATTTCTTTGCTTGTCGCTCCTCCAATGACAGTTTCTTGAAACCTCCTGTCAATTGTCGTGATAGGTAGGTCGGCTTGACCTTACTTCCGACCTTGATCGGTTCGATAGTATTTGTCGCGAAAGAGGATTTTAATTTCTCCTTCGTTTCTTTGGGCGTGGTCGCAGCAGGTGCCTTCCCCTTTTTACGAGAGTCGGAGAGTGAAGATCCTTCCTCTCCTCGTTCTTCTATCAAGTTTTCCATATTGTGAGCTTCTGTCGCAAGCTCTTGGAAATCTTTCGGCCTTTGGCTCTGTATGTAGCAGAAGAGATCCCATCGCATTCCCCGTGAGCACATTTCTATTTCGGCTTCGAGAGAAAGGTTCGAGCTGTCCTTGCAGTTTAGACTCAAATTCCTCCATCGGTTGATATAGTCGACCACTTTTTCGCCCTTCTTCTGTTTGAGATTGGCGATTTCGACGAGAGTGACGGTGCGTCGAGTGCTGTAAAATCGACTGAGGAATTCTCTTTCTTGTTGTTCCCAGCTGTCAATCGACTCCTGAGGCAGCTCGATGTACCAGTCGAAGGCATTGCCTTTCAACGACCGACCGAATTGTTTCACCATCAGGTCGTCGTCGGTGCCGGCGTTATTGCAAGTTTTGATGAAGTGAGCGACGTGTTGTTTTGGGTGACCGTCACCGTTAAATTGTTGAAACTTGGGAGGGTGGTAGTCGATCGGCATTGGGATGTTCTGAATCCTCTGTGTGTACGGTCTCTTGTAGGCGACTGATTTGTGGTCGACGGCGCTATTTCGTATCACACGGTTGATGAGCTCGGTAATGGCATCGAGTGTGAGAGCAGACGGATCCAATTCGGGTCGGCCTTTGCGAATGGTCACTGGAGCGACGGGTGGCAGCTTGTCGTCAGAAGAAGAATCTTCTTGCGGTAGCTCGGTTGAGGCGCTGGTAGTCGGTCGATTTTGGTCGACTTCTTGAGAAACGCCACCGGTGTTATTGGTGGCTGTGCCCATTTCGAGTCTTGCTAGAATCTTCGCGATTTGATCTTCGCGAACTGCTAGTTGAGCATCACGGGCTGCAAGTTGCGCATCTTTTATGCGCAGCTGTTCGCTCTGCTCCTTGATCGCGGCCTGCATTTCGGCAAGCTGTTCTTCAATAGTCTTAGCCGGAGTTGTCATTGTGGCCATCTTGACGGTTTGCGTCGGAGTAATTGTTCTTGACGCAGCTTGGAGATATGAAGCGGTCGTCGACGACTTCATTGGAGAGGTGGTCGCTGTGGGGGACCGGTCAAAAGGACCAGTCGCAGGTTGATTGCGGAGAATGGCTCTGGGCGACGGAAGGCTTGCAGTGACGTCTACCGGCGAGAATCGAAAGGATGAGATAGGTGATGTTGCGACAGGGAGGTTGCCGGCGTGTGTGTGGCGAGGTGAACGGATGGGTGGTGGACCAGCCGCTGCATTGAGTGCGGCCAAAAGGTCATGGGAGACCATGACGACCGGTGAATTATCTCAGATGATGTTCTCTCAGACGGAGGAAGCCGACACGAGTGTGTTCTCGCAGCCAGAGAGAGGAGATGCCCCCGCTTTGCTCGTATCGCTGCACCAAAGTGGGAACAATGGAACTTCTTCGCGACGGGCGGTGGACTCGCGTCGGGCTGGTAATCGGGCTGCGAGGGAGGTGAAGCGGCGACATCCGTGATATGTTGGTTTGGCCATCGCCGCATCGGTTTGGCCAGCGGTTGGTTTGACCGACGCCGCAGAGAGCCCGAGACACCTAACACGAAGTTGATGCGGCGTCGTCGCAAGATAAATGGAGCTTGTCCGGTGGACAAACTTCGGCCGAGCCCTTGTAAGTGGTCGTGGTGGCGGTGGAGGAGATGTCGGAGTGCGGAGGTTGGCCGGAGATACGGCTGTCGATCCTCGAAGCTCCGGTGGTCGAGCTTACAAATCCGCAAGGGGGCGTGGGCTGAGTAGAGCTCGAGGAGGCGCTTTGTTTGCCCCTATTGTTGGTGTTGTTGTTGTTGTTGTCGCTTGTTGGCGCTTGCTGGCCATGGCTGTGGTTGAAGGTTTTTTTTTCAAACAGAGAAGGAGATGAGAGGTAGGAACCGTCCCCACCGGTATGCCAAATCTGTTTCATCGAAAAATCCGCCTGTCCGCCAAGAGGCGTGGACCGAGAGAATATATCGATTACTTTAGAATAATTTGTGTTACAGGGGTGTGGTGTAAATACCAGAAATTGCGAAAGTACAATCTCCTATACTACCTCGATTCGATCTCCGTGATGTGGTTGATGAAGTTGAAGCTTCAAGAAAGAACGAACGCCAAACTCAAGTTCGCGAGCGAAGTGTGCACGACCGTTGTGGCTTTGGTCGGTCGGACGGAGGTGTTCTGTGCTCCGCGTGTATCGACTTGTGACGCTGCCGGCGAATGTGTAGAGCTGCTCTGGTTGAATTGTAGAGCGACGAATGATGAATTGCTTGGCTTCGGTGGCTCGAAAGAACCTCTGTGCGCGTGAGAGTTTCTCCTCCGAGAAGGGATTTGAGTCATTCGGTTTGGGAGAGAGAGAGTTCTTCACTTGTCGATGTTTCTTTCAAAGTCGATTTCTTCACCCCTGGAACAGGGAACTTCTAGCTATTTGTAGTCGACCTGTGTCACTGTTGAGAGACGTTGCCTAGGAATGGGGATCGTGATCCTCATTCTGCTGTGAAGTTGAAGAAGAAGAGGGGAGGAGGGAGACTAGGATCGTGGCCTCCTTTCCCTCCTTCGGTTAAAGACCGAGATTGGCTGTTGATTGTTGAGGTGAGCAGTGAGTTGATGAAGTATGCTGACGGGTGTCGACTCGACGAATTCTGCTGATTGTGTTGCCGACTGTACCGATGACATGGCGATGCGGCTGGACTTCGTGGTGGGCTGTAGCGGCGAACCTTGAAGATGAACAAGGCCTACCCACGCTCGTTGTTTGATGGATAGATGGGTTGCTGGACTCATTGAATTTGGGCCACACACATTTTGGTGCGTACACTAGATTAAGGGTTTTTTAAGAAAATAAATCACAGTAAAAAAAATTGTGAAATTTGAAAAAAAATCTTTTTTCAAGGCGGTTGTAACGAAATCTTAAAAAATTTATGCTTGAAGGCTATGGGAGGTGATCCCCTGCGATTACACGGACATGCGCTTAGCATGCGATTATCTGTTTTGAACCGTAAGATCACGATTGAGGTAAATCCACGGCCTTCTTTAATTTTAACTCTTACCTTCCCAAATTTACATCATTGCCATAGAGAAATCAGGGAAAGAGAAGTCAAATCCACAGTTTTCTTTAATTTCAAGTTTTACTTTCCCAAATTTACATCGTTGCCATAGACAAATCAGGGAAACAGAAGGCTCACGAACAGAACCAGAAAATGGGAAAGAACTCGACTGAGGAGTTGGGTGAGAAAAATCAGATCTTGGGCGAGGAGGCAGCTTCCGACTCCGACTTGTTCTCTCTTTTCTCCGGCTGTGATGGGGTTTTTCCTCTTGCATTCTCAATCTTTCAATTTTTTGTTTCTTTTTATTTATTAAACACTCTCTTTTACTGAAACTCCACGGATTGAAGGTTGTTCTGTTTTTGTCTTTATTGTTTGGGTCGTGAGCTTGCACAAGATCATGGGTTTATTGCCAGAGGAAGTCGTTCGCAGATGGTTCTTTCAGAAGGTCGTCCATTCCTCAGCCCGGATCGAAAATCAGATTCAGAGTTTGGGGAGGAAGGCTTTTCGTCCCCGCTTCGCATGCTCTTCGTCCGCTATCACAAAAGAGGTATGCAAAGTACCATCTCTCTTCCTTTCTGCCTTAGGTGTTGCCAACGAAAACTTAGTCAGAAGGTGGACATTTAGAGTGCGATTCCCTTTCAGCTTGGTGGGGTGTAGAAATGGCTTTCTATACAATCAAATAGGTGTAGAAATTAACACAGGCTGCTTTTGGGCCAGTGCCTAGTCTGTTTAGTTTAATTTCTGGATGAAAGTTCTTTTAGTTTTTAGTTATGTTAATTAATACTTCTTGAGAACCTGATTAGATTCTTAGTTCTTTCAGGAGTTTGTTAACTGATTCTAACAGATTCTAACCTTATTGAGTAGCCCTTTCATTACCTTTCCTTTTAATGTAATGATTTCACCCTCCATATTCTAAGCATTTTGACTTTACCTTGTTTTGGCTGCCTATCGAATTGATCACTACCATATTCAAGCTCCTTTCAAGATCCTTACCATAAAACTTACTGGGGACGAAGATGATATAAATGCTTATATTCTTTTTTTGATATTCTTTTTCTCTGACTTTATCATTTACATACTAGTTGCACTTTTTTTTTTTTTTTTTTTGAAAGTACATAATAGTTACACTTGAGCTTTAATTCATAGAGATAATGGTGATTTTTTTTGCTTTTAAAAATGGTAAAGACTTTTATTGATCTGTCAAAACTAAAGTGCGAGGTAGTTTACAAAGAGAAAACAAGCTCTGAAAGAAAAAGACTGTTGTATAGCAATTCTTGCAAGGTCAAGTTACATATTATCTACTAGATTTCCAATAGTTTGGCTGGTGAGAGTAAGGGCTTTGGGGTTCCTGCTTTTACTAGTCGGTCAGCTTCAGAATTAGCTGATGTAGGAGCTTTACCAGATTATTGGTTTCACCGCAGTTAAAACTGAGACTTCATCAAATATTGCCTTCAATGTCCTTGGAGCAGAGAAAATAGTGATATTGCCATCTCTATCATTGCATATTGTCTTTGTTGCTGTTTCCCTTACTTCATTTGTTACTAAGTAAAGTTTGGTTGTTGTGGTTCAGGTATTGGGCATTGGCAGTTCCAGCATATGTAATTGTCACAGTACTCTTTGCGATCACCTTTTACATTGGCCTGAACTTCATGGCAACACCTTATGCAATTTCCTTAAGCACCATATTTGGTAAGCCCAAAGCAACGAGAAGTTGCTCCATCTCTATCAACATGAATTCCATTTCAAAGAACCATTGCAGTTCATGATAAACATGACCACAGCTTAAAATATTTTGTTTATCTGTGGTGCATCTTTAATTATGTATTTGATTTTCACTGGCAGATGAATACAGTAGAGAACCTATGACAAGAAAAACAGATGGAGAAGGCGATCAACCAATTGAACCTATCTCAGATATCCCCATTGCAACCTGTTTGGCCTGTTTTTGGCAACTTTATGGTGTTAGCAAAAGTTGAATTCTAGTGGAAACATCTATATATGTGATATATTGTTTAAAACATGAGCAGTTCCGTGGCCTAATGGTAAGGCACCACTATTAGTGGAGAATCTGGGTTCGAATCCCAGCTGGGTTTATGGTCCATATCTAGTTCCTTACTAATTCATTTTTTTTATTGCTTATTATGATTTTGCTTCAATGTTTTTTTTTTGAGATTATGAAAATCAGCAATGATTTGAAAAGATTTGATGTACCAGCTAAAGTTAGTCTAATGCCAAAATCTAACAAGTTTAACAAACTAGTTAATTGCTGAGTTTAACAAACTGATTAATTGCTGAGTTTAACAAACTGATTAACTGCTGAATTTAACAAACAGGTTAACTGCTGAGTTTAACAAACTGATTAAGTGCTGAGTTTAACAAACTGATTAACTGCTGAGTTTAACAAACTGATTAACTGCTGAGTTTAACAAACAGGTTAACTGCTGAGTTTAACAAACTGATTAAGTGTTGAGTTTAACAAAAGTAGCAGTATATCTTGTCTCAATAACAAAAAAATATCAACTCAAATGAAACCCAAAACTAGAATGAGCAAAAGTGAGCTTCTATTACTCATGTTCTCAAGTGTACATAATGCATACATCATGAGCATATGTCAAAGTTCTATACAAGTATACCTCAAAAATTTTCTATGAATATACATCAAATTCTTTGAAAATACTATGAGCATACAAAAAAATCACTCATAGTAATCCAGATCCTGCATTTTTGTACAAAAAATGTTATCCTTCTTCCACTTGTACCAATTTTTACACCATCTCCGTGCATATACAAAAAAAATCTGTCCACTGAAAATGTTGCCCTCCTATACAAAAAGTTCCAATGCTTCCATATCCAATCAAATTTACAAAAAAACTTTACCTGCACAAGTTTTAGATAACATCATTAGTTAAAATATATTATCATTAAAATAAATAAATTTTCAAGTTGAAAGTTTTAACTTGCATCAAGGGATATCCATGCAAATTCTCATACATTATAGTCATATCTTTGAGTTTCATCCTGGGATGCATAAAATTATATGAAGTGAATGTTAAAACATATCGTTAAGATATATAATAAACATAAACAATGAAAATGGTATAACATATACCTTACTCTAGAAGTTCTTGACTGAAATGAACAATTGTAGAGGCCTGTGAATCATATTGAGCACTTGCACCTATTATACTAGTAATAATCATACAAACATTCAGAATGTTAATGTCTTCATCTTATGAAATAGAGAATAAACTAACCTTTATATCAAAATAAATTACTCTTCTTTAAATTTTGGGCAGTTTCGCTTATCATGGTCTCCTCGTTTTTTTTTAAAACATTGCTTCATGTATGAACAATGAAATTCCAAAATTACTTGAGTCGGCACCAAAAAAAGAATAACTGAAAAAATTGATTACCTACAAACTTTGTGGATACTGAAAAGTTCTTCTAGTGCCTTGGGGAGAGCTCCCCGAGTCTCTTTTGACATTGTTGATGGTATTGTTGAATTTTGGGATTTGACTTTTGTCCCTCCCTTTGCAGATCGATCAGCAGCAATAGATGAGTTGACTGCACTCGATTTGGAAAAACTTTTTGCACTTCCACCTTTTCTACAACCAAGGAGAGCATCCATTGTATCTTTTTCACGGTTTACCCAATCTCGTCTTTGTTCCTCCACAATATCTGGATGACTCTGCTTGAACTTTTCATCAGTATCCTTTAATTTCCAATCATCTGGCTCCTTTGAGTTCCAGTCTCTCCAAGCAGTAAACCGATAGGTTCGAACAGCTAAAGGGATCAGGGCCTTTTCGAGAGAGCCACTTGGAATTGCTACAGATTTTAACTGTTAGTGCTGTATAAACTGGCTTTTTCTAAACAAAAGCAGGACATAATCTCTAGCAAGAGCTGGAAGACCACCTCGACATCGAAGTCCAGTTTTTGCAACCCACATTCCCTGTACTAGATATGAGTATTGCTTAAGAACCTTGAGCATGTCGTCTTCGGAGCATTCAGGAGCAAGATGCATAAGAGCAGAAAACCTATGTGCTTCGGGACCCTAATACAAGAAAATATAGATAAGCATATGGATGAAGATGGTTCAAGCTTGTAGATGCACAATGTTTTATTTTGACATTGATGCAAGTGTCACCACAAATAGTTAAAAAGCTCTGGTGAGCTTGAAACATTCAAAGTCTATTTCAAAGATAAAAATGGTTTTGAAGATGCCACATCAAGTTCAGTAAAAAGAACAAACCCCTCGTTGTTTTACGGAGAAAATTGCGATGTTGGCAATTCACCAAGGGTAACCAACAGGACTCAAGCAACTCAGATCCATATGCCATTTAATCACATTTAATTTTGGCTTAACAGATGATCCACTACTATCGAAGACTACTATCAGCATTTCGAGGCTACACGTACTGACAAAATATGCACTTCAATGACAGAAACATATTGAGGAAACTTCAAATACTAACCTCAGAAAACCATTTCTTGAACCGTTCTTCCAGAGGCAGTGATAGCAAGATCCTGTCGAGGAGCAATTAACAAGTCATAATGAGCAATAGCACACACATTTAACTTGGCCAATGTGGAATTGTGAGTGCATAGTTCAATATATACAAGTGTAGTAAGGCAGAGAAAGCAGTAATTAAAGTAAATTGGCATTTACAAACAAGATTTTAGATAGGGGCATCATCTAATTAGAGGCATCACTCATCAATGAAAAACATGGTGCTGATTGAAAACAAGCTTTTTCTATTCATCAAAATTTGCAGACATAGCCTAACGAGACCATTGTCTCCTCCTGACCTAACGAGATACGGAAGACGGAAAACTTCCCTCTGCTGGGCTCCTTCAATCCGGAACGCAGATGAAACCTACCTTCTGTTGAGCTTTTGCAATCCCGAACTGAGAGAAACCTCCCCTCTTGCCGAGCTCCTAGAATCCCGAATGGAGAGAAAACTCCTCCCCTTCAATCCCGAACGGAGAGAAAAGCCCCTTGCGTGCTCTTCCCCTAATGGCAATATTGTAAAATTTTGAAAGTAACTTTAAAATGTAAAAAGAACCGTAGATTTTTTCTAAAGTTGATCCGACGGTTCAAAAATAATAATCGCACGTTAAGCGCAGGCATGTGTAATCGCAGGGGATCACTTCCCTGAAGGCTATTGTAAGGGAATTTGAAGAAAAATAAATGACGAAGACAATAGAAAGGTTATAAAGAAAATTATGACAGAAAAAAAAAATTGTGGACTTCAAAGAAAAATCATTTTTAAATGATATAAAAATGGAATTTTTAAAATTTATTCTTGAATGCCATAGTATGGGATTTGTAGGAAAAATTATAGCTTAAGGAAATTGTAAGGGAATTTTAAAAAAAATCATAAATGATGGCTATACTTAGGGTTTTTTCAAAAAAATTATGACTGATAAATTAATTAGTGAAATTTGAAGAAAAACCATTTTTGAATGCTATTGTAAGGGAATTTTAAAAAATTTATTCTGGAAGGCTATGGTAAGGGAATTTAAAGAAAAATCACAAATGAAGGCTACATAGAGGGTATTATAAGAAAAATTATGACAAAAATAATATTTTAGGAATTTGAAGAAAAACTATTTTTAAAGGCTATAGTAAGGGAATTTCAAAAAAAAATCATGAATGCCTTAGTAAGAGATTTAGAGGAAAAATTATGACTAAAGTCTATAGTATGGGAATTTGAAGAAAAATTAAAAACGAAGGCAATAGAAAGGTTTTTATAAAAAATATTATGAATAAAAATTAAATTTGTGGAATTTAAAGAATATTTTTTTAAGGCAGTAGAAAGGGAATTTAAAAAAATTATTCTTCAATGCCCTAGTAAAGTATTTGGAGGAAAAAATTATGGCTAAAGGCAATAGTAAGGGAATTTTAAGAAAAATAAAAAATGCTAGCTATTTTTAGTGTTTTTAAGAAAAATTATGACAGAAAAATAAATTTGAGAAATTTGAAGAAAACGATTTTTGAATGCAATAGTAAAATAATTTTAAAATATTTATTCTTGAAAGCTATATTAAGGGAATTTGAAGAAAAGTCACAAATGAAGGCTACTGAAAGGGTATTAAAAGAAAATTTTTGACAGAAAAGAATTTTTTAAAAGCAATAGTATGGGAATTTTTAAAAAATAAATCCTGAATGCCATAGTAAGGGATTTGGAGGAAAATTTATGACTCAAGCCTATAGTAAAGGAATTTATAGAAAAATCATAAATGAAGGTTATTGTAAGGGTTTTCTTAGAAAATTTATGACAGAATAGAAAATTAGTGGAATTTGTACAAAAACCATTTTTGAATGCTATAGTAAGGAAATTTTAAAAACAGTTATTCTTGAAAGCTTTACTAAGGGATTTAGAGGAAAAATTATGATTGAAGGCTATAGTAACATAATTAAAAGAAAAATAAAAAATAACGGCTATAGTGAGGGTATTATAATAATTAAGGAATTTGAAACAAAATCACAAACAAGGCGATAGTAAGGGTATTATAAGAAAACTTATGATTGGAAAGTAAATTTATGGAATTTGAAAAAATAATTTTTGAAGGAAGTAGGAAGGAAATTTCAAAAATTTTATTCTAGATGGCTATAATAAGTGATTTTGTGCAAAAATTATGGCTTATAGCTTTTGTATGGGAATTTAAAGTAGAATAAAAAATGAAGACCATAGAAAGGGTATCACAAGAAATATTATGACCGAAAAGAAAATTAGTGGAATTTGAAGAAAAATTCTTTTAAAAGGCTATAGTAAGGATTTTTTAAGAAACATTATGACAGAAAAGAAATTTTTTGCAATTTAAAAAAATATCATTTAAAAAGGCAATAATAAGGGCATTTTAAAAAAATTTATTCTCTATTGTACTGGATTTGGAGGCAAAATTATGACTGAAGGGAAAAGTAAGGGAATTTTAGAAAATCACAAACAAAGGTATAGTAAGCATTATTTAAGAAAAATTATTGTAGATAATAATATTTGTGGAATTTGAAGAAAAATTATTTACGAAGGCAATAGAAAAAAAATTTTAAAATATTTCTTCCTGAAAGTTATATTAACGGATTTGGAGGAAAAATAAAGACTTAAGGGTTTACTGAGGGTTATAAGAAAAATTATGAAAGAAAAGAAATTTAGTTGAATATGAAGAAAAATAATTTTTTAAACCTATTGTAAGGGAATTTTTAAAAAAACTATTCTCTAAGGCTATAGTAAGGGATATGGAGGAATAATTATGATTGAAGGCTATAGTAAAGGAATTTGAAGAAAGATTAAATCAAGGGTATAGTAACCATTTTCTTAGAAAAATTTTGATATAAAAGAAAATTTTAAGAATTTGAAGAAAGATCAATTTTAAATGTAGAAGAAAGGGAATTTAAAAAAAAAATCCTAAAGGCTATAGTAAGGGTTATTTTAAGAAAAATAAAGTCAAAAAAAAAAAATAGTGCAATTTGAAAAAAAATATTTTCATAGACTACAAGAAGGGAACTTTAAAAAATTTATTCTTGATTGCCATAGAAAGGGATTTGGAGTAAAAATTTTCTTAAAGGCTATTGTATGCGAATTTGAAAAAAACACTACAAATGAAGACTATACAATGGGTTTTTAAGGAAAAGTTATGTCAGAGAGGAAAGATTTTGGAATTTGGAGAAAAATCATTTATGACAGCGATAGTAAGGGAATTTAAGAAAAAGATATTCTTAAAGACTATATTTAAGGATTTGAAGGAAGAATTATAATTGAACTCTATAGTGAGGTAATTTGAAAAAAAATCACAAAAGATGGACATAGTAAGAATTTTTGAAGAAAATTTATGACAGAAAAGAAAATTTGTAGAATATGAAGAAAAATATATTTTAAATGCTATGACAAGGGAATTTAAAAAAAAAAATTATCCTGAAGACTATAGTGAATGATTTGAAACAAAAACTTTTACTGAAAACTATGGTTAGGGAATTTAAAGAAAAACCATGAATGAAGGCTATAATAAGAGGTATTTTTAGAAAAATTATGAGAAAAAATAAAATTTCAGTAATTTGAAAAAAACAATTTGAATAAAGCAGTTAGGAATTTTAAAATATTTATTCCTAAAGGCCATAGTAAGAGATTTGGTCAAAAAATTATGGTTGGGGGCTATATAAAGGGAATTTGTAAAAAAATCACAAACGAAGACAGTAGAAAGGGTATTATATGAAATCTATGATAGAAAAAAATATATGTTGAATTTTAAGAAAATATATTTTAAGGCCATAGTAAGGGAAATAGAAAAATTTTATTCCTGAATACCATAGTAATGGATTTGAAGGAAAAATTATCACTAAAGGCTACAGTAAGGAAATTTGTAGAAAAATAAAAAATGAAGACTATAGGAAAGCTTTTTTAAGAAACATTCTGAGAGAAAAGAAAATTTGAGCAATAAAAAAAAATAATTTTTGAAGCAAGTAGTTAGGGAATTTTTAAAAATATTTTTTTGATGTCCATCGTAATGGATTTGGTGAAAAAATTATGGTTTAAGGCTATAGTAAGGGAATTTTAAGAAAAATTAAAAATAAGTCTATAGAAAGGGAATTGTATAAAATATTATGACAAAAAAAAATATTGAGGAATTTAAAAAAAATATTTTTAAAAGCTATAGTAAGGGACTTTTAAAAAATTTATTCTGCAATGTCATAGTAAGGGAAATTTGTAGAAAAATCAGAAATCAAGGTTAGAGAAAGGGTTTTTTAAGAAAAATAATGACAAAATAGAAATTTTGTGGAAAATAAAAAAAAACATTTTTGAATTCTATAGTAAGGGAATTGAAAAAAAACAATTGAATGATTTAATAAAGGACTTGGTGGAATATATATGATTGAAGACTATAGTAAAGGAATTTGAAGAAAAATAAAAAATGAAGACGATTGTAAGGGTTTTTTAAGAAAACTTATGACACAAAAGAAAATAAGTTGAATTTGACAAAAAATCATTTTTGAATTCTATAGTTAGGGAATTTTAAAGAAAATTATTCTTGAAGGCCATAGTAAGGGATTTTGTGGAATATTTATGATTGAAGGCTACAATAAGCATTTTTTAAAAAGAATTATGACAAAAAATAAATTTTGAAAAATGTGAAGAAAAATATTTTTTAATAGGTATTGTAAGGGAATTTTTAGAAAATTTATTCCAAAATGCTATAGTAAGCGATTTGGAGGAAAAGTTATGACTAGAGGCTATAGTAAGGGAATTTGAAGAAAAATTACAAATGAAGGCAATAGTAAGGGGTATTATAAGAAAAATTATGACAAAAAAAAATTGTGCAATTAGAAAAAAAATCTTTTTTGAAGGTTGTAGTAAGGGAATTTGATAAAAAAATTTCCCAAAGGATATAGTAACGGATTTGTTGGAAAAATTTTTGTTTAAAGCTATAGTAAGGGAATTTGATGAAAAATCACAAACGAAGGCACTAGGAATGGTCTTATAAGAAAAATTTTGACGAAAAAGAAAATTTGTGGAGGTTGAAGTAAAAAAAATTTAAATGCAGTAAGGGAATCTTAAAAAATTATTCCTGAAAGCAATAGTAAGGCATTTAAAGCAAAAATTATGCGTGAAGGCCATAGTAATGGAATTTGAAGAAAAACCAGAAATGGAGGCAATAGTATGGCTTTCTAAAGAAAAATTATGAGAAAAAAAAATAGAATTTAGAGAAAAATTATTTTTGAATGTAAGGGAGTTTTTAAAAAATTATTCCCGAAGGCTTTAGTAAGGGAATTTTAAGAAAAATAAAAAATTAAGCATATAGTAAAGGGTATTTTAAGAAATAAAAAGAATTAAAAAAATGTGCAAATTGAAGAAAAAATCATTTTTGAAGACAATAGTAAGTCAATTTTAAAAAATTTATTCCTCAAGGCTAGAGTAAGGGCTTTGCAAGAAAAATTATGATAGAAAGGCATAGTAAGGGAATTTGGAGAAAAATCACAAATGATGACTAAAGAATGGGTATTATAAGAAAAGTTATGACAAAAAATAAAATTTAGAGGAATTTAAAGAAAAATCATTTTAAATGATATAATAAGGAAGTTTAAAAGAAATTATTCCTGAAGGCTATAGTAAGGGATTTGGAGGAAAAATTATGGTTGAAGGCTATTGAAAGGGAATTTGAAGAAAAATCATAAATGAAGTCTATGGAAAGAGTTTAACAAGAAAAATTATGGAAGAAAAAAATTTGTTGATTTTGAAGAAAAATTCATTTTTTAAGGTTATATTAGGAAATTTTTAAAAATTAATTCCCAAAGGCATTAGTACTAGGTATGGCGAAAAACTTAAGAATGAAGGCCACAGTAAGGGACTCTTAAGAAATATTCCAAAAGAAGGCCATATTCATGGTTTTTTAAGAAAAATTATGAATGAAAAGAAAATTTATGGATTTTAAAGAAAAATTATTTTTCAATGCTATAGTAAGGGGATTTTTAAAAAAATTATTCCTGAAGGCTACAGTAGGATTTTTGGTGGAAAAATTATGACTGAAGGAATTGGAAGAAAAATCTCTACTCAAGGCTAGAGGAAGGGGTATTTTAAGAAAAATTATGACAGTAAAGAAAATTTGTACAATTTTAAAAAAATCATTTTTGAAGACAGTTGAAAGGGAATTTGAAAAAAATTATTCCTGAAAACAATTTTAAGGGGTTGAGAGGAAAAATTACATATGAAAATTACATACGAGGGCCCTGGTAAGGGAATTTAAAGAAAAATCCCAAAGAAGGCTAAAGTAAGTGTTTTTAAAAAAAATTGTGATAAAAACAAAATTAGTTGAATATGAAGAAAAAATATTTTTTACGGCTAACATAAGGGAATTTAAAAAATTATTATTGAAGGCTATAATAAGGAATTTGGAGGAAATATTTATCCCTGAAGGGTATAGGAAGTGAATTTAAAGAAAAATCAAACTGAAGGCAAATAGTATGCATTTTTTAAGAAAATTTAAGGCATTTAGATGAAAAATTATCACTGAACCTGATAGTATGGGAGTTTAAAGAAAACTCTCAAATCACAACTATAGCAAGGGTATTATAAGAAATATTATGATAGAAAATAAAATATGTCAAAATAAAAGAATATTACTGAAGGCTATAGTAAGTGATTTGGAGGAAAATTTTTGGCTAATGGTTATAGTATAGGAACTAGAACAAAAATCACAAATGAAGGCAATAGAAAGGGTTTTTTAAGAAAAATTAAGATAGAAAAAAATTTGTGGATTTTGAAGAAAAATCTTTTTTGAACGCTATATTAATGGAATTTTAAAAAATTTATTCCTATAGGCATTATTATAGGGTTTGGAGGAAAAATTACGGATGAAGGCCATAAAAAGGGAATATTAAGAAACATCCCATTGAAGGCTATAGTAAGGGTGTTTTAAGAAAAATTAAGACAAAAGAAAATTTGTGGAATTTAAAGAAATATCATTTTTGAAGGTTGAAGTAAAGGAATTTTAAAAAATTTATTCCTGAAGGCTATAGTATGGGATTTGAAGAAAAAATTATGATTGAAGGCAATAGTAAGAGAAATTGAAGAAAAATCACGAATGAAAGCTATAAAAAGGATTTTTTAAGAAAAATTATGGTAGAAAAAAATTTGTTCATTTTGAAGGCAATACTAAGAGAATTTAAAAAAATTTAATTCTGAACGCAATAGTAAGGGGTTCAGAGGAAAAATTATGGATGAAGGCCATAGTAAAGAAAATTTAGGAATAATTCCAAATGGAGGCTATAGTAAGGGTTTCTTCATAAAAACTGTGACTGAAAAGAAAAATTTTAGAATTTGATGAAAAATCATTTTTGAATTCTTTAGTAAAGGAATTTTAAAAAATATTATTCTTGAAAGCAATAGTAATGGATTTGGAGGAACAATTATGATTGACGGCTTAGTAAGGGAATTTTTAGAAAAATCACAAATGAAGGTTATAGTAAGTATTTTTTAAGAAAAAATATAACATAAAAGAAATTTTGTTGAATTTGAAGAAAAATCAATTTTAGATGCTACTGTGGGAATTTTAAAAAAAAATAATCCTTAAGGCTTTAGCATGGGATTTGGGAGAAAAATTATTGTCAAAGGCTATAGTAAGGGAATTCTAAGAAAAATCACAAATGAAGGCTACAATAATGGTTTTTTAAGAAAAATTATGATAGAAAAAAAATTGGATTTTGAAGAAAAATCATTTTTGAAGGCTATATTAAGGAAATCTTAAAAAATTTAGTCCTGAAGGGTAACGAGTTTGGAGGAAAAAATACGGATGAAGGCAAGTGTATGGAAATTTAAGAAAAATCCCAAACGAAGGCTATAGCAAGGGTTTTTTAAGAAAAATTGTGACAAAAAATAAATTTTTTGGAATTTGAGGAAAAATCATTTTTGAATGCTATACTTATGGATATTTAAAAAAAATTCTTCTTGAAGTCTATATGGGATTTGGAAGAATAATAACGATTAAAGGCTATAGTAATGGAATTTTTAGAAAAAACACAAATGAAGGCTATTTTGGGCATTTTTTAAGAAAAATTATGACTGAAAAGAAATTTTGTTGAATTTGAATAAAAATCAATTTTAAATGCTACTGTACAGGAATTTAAAAAAAAATGGTTCTTGAAGGCTATAGTATGGGATTTGGCAGAAAAATTATGGTTGAAGGCTATTGTCCAGGAATTTAAAGAAAAATCACAAATGAAGGCAATGGAAAGGGCTTGTAAGAAAAAATATGATAGAAAAAATTTGTGGATTACGAAGAAAAATCATTTTTGAAACCTATTTGAAGAGAATTTTAATAAATTTATTCCTTTAGGCAATAGTACGGGGTTTGGAGGAAAAATTACGAATGAAGCGCATAGTATGGCAACTCTAAGTAATATCACAAATAAATGCTATAGTATCTCTTTTTTAAGAAAAAATGTGATAGAAAAAACTTTGGTATTTGAAGAAAAATATATTTTAAATATTATGGTAAGGGAATCTTTAAAAAAATTATTCCTGAAGGCTATAGTAAGGGATTTGGAGGAAAAATTATGATTGAATGCTATAATAAAGAATTTGAAGAAAAATCACTAATGAAGACTAGAGTAAGGGGTATTTCAAGAAAAATTATGAAAGAAAGAAAAATTGTAGAATTTAAAGAAAAATTAAATTCAAATGCTCTAGTATGAGGATTTTAAAAAACTTATTCCAAACGGCTATAGAAAGAGATATGGAGGAAAAATTATGATTGAAGGCTATAGTAAGGGAATTTGAAGAAAAATTACAAACAAAAGCTATAGTAAGGGTATTATATGAAAAAAAATGATAGAAAAGAAAATTTGTGGAATTTGAAGTAAAATTATTTTAAAGGCCATAGTAAGAGAATTTTTAAAAATTTATTCCTGAATGCCAGAGTAAATGATTTGGAGGAAAAAACTATGATAGAAAAGAAAATTTGTAGAATTTGAAGAAAAATCACTTATGAAGGATAAAATAATGGAATTATAGAAAAGTTATTCTTAAAAATAAAGGATTTGGAGGAAAAAGTAAACCCTAAACCCTAAATTTGGAGAAAATCACAAATGAAGGCTACATTGGGAAAGTTCTAATAAAAATTATAATAGTCAAGAAAGTTTGTGGAATTTGTACAAAAATCATTTTTGAAAGCAATAATAATGGAGTTTTAAAAAAATTATTATTCAAGGCAATAAAAAGTAATATGGAGGAAAAATAATGTCTGAAAACCATTTGAAGGCAATTTGAAGAAAAATAACAACCGGAGGCAATATTAAGTGTTTCTTGAGAAAAACTATGTAGAAATGAAAATTTGTGAAATTTGAAGAAAAACCGTTTTTGAAGGCGAGTAAAGGAATTTTAAAAAATTTATTTTCTAAAGTTGTAATAATGAATTTTGAGGAAAAATTATTACTAAAGGCTATAGTAAGGGAATTTGAAGAATTATCACAAATAAAGGCTATGACAAGTGTTTTTCAAGAAAAATTTTGACAAAAAAAATTTGTCGAATTTGAAGAAAAAATAATTTTGAAAGCTATAGTGAGAGAATTTTGTAAAAATATTATTCTTGAAGGCTATAGTAAGGGATTTAGGTAAAAAATTATGGCCCAAGGCTAAAGTAAGGGAATTTCAAGAAAAACCACAAACAAAGGCGTAAGGGATTTTTAATAAAAATTATGACAGAAAAGAAAATTGGTAAAATTTGAAGAAAAAATATGATATAAAAGAAAATTTGTTGAATTTGATGAAAAATCATTTTTAAAGGCTATAGTAAGGGAATTTTAGAAAATTTATTCCTGAATGCTATAGTAAGGGATTTGGAGGAAAAAATGTACAATTTGAAGAAATATCATTTTTGGAGACAATATTATGGGAATTTTAAAAAAATTTATTCCTAAAGGCTATTAAAAGGGATTTGAAGGAAAAATTCTGACTGAAGGCAATAGTAAAAAAATTTGAAGAAAAATTACAACTGAAGGCTATAGTAAGTGTATTTTGACAAAAGTAATGATAAAAAGGAAAATTTGTTGAATTTGATGAAAAATCATTTTTGAATGCTATAGTAAAGGAATATTTAAAAAGTTTTTCTTGAAGGTTGTAATGAGCGATTTTGAGGAAAAATTATGATTGAACGCTATAGTAAGGAAATTTGAAGAAAAATCTCAAATGACGGGTATAGAAAGGATATTATAAGAAAAATTATCACATAAAAGAAAATTTTTGGAACTAAAAGAAACTTCAATTTTAAATGCTATAGTAAGAGAATTTAAAAAAAAAATATTCCTAAAGGCAATAGTAAGGGATTTGGTAGAAATTTTATGGTTGAATACTACAATAAGGGAATTTAAAGAAAAATCACAAATGAAGGCAATAGAAACGGTTTTTCAAGAAAAATTATGATAAAAAAAAATTTGTGCATTTTGAAGAAAAAACATTTTTGAATGTTATATTAAGGGAATTTTCAAAAATCTAATCCTATAGGCAATAGTATAAGGTTTGGAGGAAAAAATGCGAATGAATGTCATTGTAAGGGAAGGAAAAATCCCAAATGAAGCCTATAGTAAGGGTTTTTTAATAAAAGTTGTGACAGAGAAGAAAATTTTTGGAATTTGAAGAAAAATCATTTTTAAATGCTATAGGAAGGGGATTTTAAACAAAATTATTCTTGAACGCTATAGTAAGGGATTATGTGGAATAATATGCTTGAAGGCTATTGAAAGGGAATTTGTAAAAAAATCACAAATGAAGGGTAAAGCATTTTTTTAAAAAAAATCATACAAAAGAAAATTCTGTGAATTTGAAAAAAAAAGAAAAATTTAAATGCTATAGTATGGGAATTTTAAAAAATTTATTCACAAATTTATTCTTGAAGGCTTTTCTAATGGATTTTGAGGAAAAATTATGACTGAAGGCTATCGTAAGGGAATTTGAAAAAAAAATAACAAATAAAGCCAATAGTAAGGGGTTTTGAAGAAAAAATATGGTAAATAAAAATTTGTGAATTTTGAAGAATTTTTTTTTTTGAAGGCTATATTAAGGGAAATTTTGTATGCATCAAAATGTTCATGACCCAATTTTGACAAGCCCAGAAACCCACTGGTCCATCAAACAACGATCATGGGTGGGTTTCATTGATTCTTGAACTCCATCGTAGCAGCCCATCGAAAGATCCAGCCACACTGCTGCGTCACCAGCATAGTTGGCACCTCAGTCAGCACAATCTGTCGCGTCATCGCCAGTTAGCAGCCATGTCACATGATTAAATGACTCGACAACCAACGGCCAAACCTGGTCTTCCTCCTCTTTCAATTCCATCAGCAGAAAGGGGATCTCGATCCCCTTTCCCAAGATCAACTTTAACAACTGCACAGGACAGGCTACAAAAAGCCAAAAATTTCCTATCGCAGGGGTTGGAAAAATTCAAGTTCGAAAGCCTTCTTGCCAAGGAAAACTCCATTCGCGGAAGTCCTCGAACAAGAGAAGTCAAGCTACTCGCAATTCGTCAATCAACAGACCGACCAGGAGCAGCTCTACACGATCACCGGCAACGTCACAAGTCGATACACGCGGAGCACAAATACCTTCGTCCGACCGACCAAAGCCACTCCAGTTCGTGCACACTCATTCCTGTAACTCGAGCCTAAACGACGACTCGCTAGAAGCTTAAGCTTTGCCAAGTTCACACGGAGATCGAATCAGAGGAAGCATAGGAGATTGTACTCGCAATTTTCTGATGTTCAAACACACCCTGTAACACAAATTTATTCTAAAGTAATTGAAATATTCTCTCGGTAGCGCCTCTTCGCGGACCGGCGGATTTTTGGTGAAACAGATTTGGCATACCCAGTGGGACATTTCCTACCTCTCATCTCCCTCTCCGTCCAACCAAAAAAAAAAAAACTCAAATCCCAACCATGGCCAGCAACGCCAACAACGGCAACAACAACAACAACAACAGGGGCAAACAAATTGCTCCCTCAAGCTCTGCTCAATCGCGCCCTGCCGCAATAGCAAGCTCAACCGCTGGTGCTTGTGGATCATCTGTCGCAGTTTCGACCGACCTCCGCACTCCTACCTCTCCACCACCAGCCACTCGCCCAGTTACAAGGGCTCCAGCCAGAAGCTTGTCCACCGAACAGGCTCCCTTCATGCGTGACGCGCGCCGTCCAAGTGTCGTCTTCATACCACAGGTTGTCCTGGCCTCCACAAAAGCCACCACGGCCTCCGCCAAATTGATGCCAGCGATGACCAAGCCAACATATTTGGCCGTGGCTGCATCTCCTCCTCACAGCCTGACTGTCAACCCGGCACAGTCGCCGCCTTCACGAAGAAGCTCTATCGTCCCCAGTTTAGTGCAGCGATACGAGCAACAAGGAGGCGTCTCCTCTTCCTCCACGGTGAGAACACACTCATCGTCGACCTCCTCCGTACAGAGAGCGACGGCCACACACAATTCACCGATCGTGTTGGTTTCACATGACCTCCTAGCCGCACTCAACGCAGCAGCAAGACCACCACTTATCCGCTCACCTCGTCGAAAGACACCAGCGACCTCCCCTGTTGCTACTTTTCCCATTCCATCTCGCCAACTCTCACCGATGGCTGCCGCCTCAAGCCAGTCACCTCTTACAGCCACATTCCACAATCAACCCGCGACTGGCTTCTTTGACCGGTCGCCCACAACGATCTCCCCTCCGATGCCGATGGCCATCTCCCCGAAGCGGTCGCCGGTAACAGCTTCACCACTCCAAGCCGCGCCGAAAACAAATTCTTCGGCACGAACCGTCAAAATGGCCGCGATGACAACCTCGGCCAAAACCGTCAAAGAGCAGCTAGCTGAATTGCAAGCTGCGCTCAAGGAGCAAAGTGAGCAGCTGCGCATCAAAGACGCGCAGCTCGCAGCTCGTGACCTCCAAATCACGAGAATGTTAGAACGGTTTGAAATGGGCACGACCACCGCAAACTCCGGTGGCGTTTCTCAAGAAGTCGACCGAAACCGGCCGACTACCAGTGCTTCAGCTGGACCACCGCAAGAAGACCCTTCTTTCGACGACGAGCTGCCGCCCGTCGCACCAGTAACTATCCGCAGAGGCCGAGCCGAAGTGGATCCATCTGCTCTTACACTTGACGTCGTCACCGAGCTCATCAACCGCTCGGTACAGAACAGCATCGGCGACCACAAATCAGTCGCTTACAAAAGGCCGTATACGCAGAGAATCCAGAATATCCCGATGCCAATCGGTTACCATCCTCCAAAGTTTCAACAGTTCAATGGCGACGGGCACCCCAAACAGCACGTCGCTCATTTCATTGAGACTTGTAACAACGTCGGAACCGACGGCGACTTGATGGTCAAACAATTCGGTCGGTCGCTGAAGGGCAACGCCTTCCACTGGTACATTGAGCTACCCCAAGAGTCCATCGACAGCTGGGAACAACTGGAGTGTGAGTTCCTCAGTCGATTCTACAGTACTCGACGCACTGTTACACTGGTGGAGATCGCCAACCTCAAACAAAAGAAAGGAGAGAAGGTGGTCGAGTACATCAACCGGTGGAGGAACCTGAGCTTAACTGCAAAGACAGCTCAAACCTCTCCCTCGAGGCCGAATTAGAGATGTGCTCGCGAGGGATGCAGTGGGAACTCCTGCGTTATATCCGCAGCCGGAGGCTGAACGATTTCCAAGAGCTTGCAACAGAAGCTCACAATATGGAAAACTTGATAGAGGAAAGAGGAGAAGAGGGATCCTCTTCTGCCAACGCTCGCAAAAAGGGGAAGGCACCAGACACGACGGCGCCAAAAGAAACGAAGGAGAAAACAAAGTCCTCTTTCGCAACAAATGCTTTCGAACCTATCAAGGTAGGAAGCAAGGTCAAGGCAATTTACCTCCCACAACAATTAACCAGAAGCACATACCGGAAGCTGTCACTGGAGGAACGACAGGCAAAGACATATCCCTTTACTGACGCAGACATTCCTATCATGCTCGACCAACTCCTTGACAACCAACTACTGAGGCTGCCAGAAATCAAAAGACTTGGTGACCAATTCAAGAGCAAGGATCCAAATTTCTGCAAATATCATCGACTGGTTGGCCATCCGACAGAGAAATGCTTCGTCCTAAAGGATCGCATCATGGAGCTGGCGGCTCAAGGTCGCATCGAAATTGAAGGAGCTGAAAATACAGCTTCCTCACATGCCATCTCCATTGAAGCCGAGCCAAACCAGCGAACTTGGCTACACCAGCAGAAGGTCACACAAAAGGAGTACCGTCCAAAAGTCGGTCTCTCCAACCGACCACACAATCACAGACGACCACCGGCTAAGGTCGCACCAAAACTGGCACCCCGTGAACTAGTTGTTGCCGACGCAGAGGGGTGGATCCCGGTCACCTGGAGAAAGAAGCCTCTTCGAGAAGTCGAACCGGCACCGGCGAACACCAGAACTAAGGCAAAGCGACAAAACAAAAAGCCGCAAAGCGCCAAAGAAAAGCTCCCAAGACCGACGTCCAGGGGGCAAACAAAAAAGAAGATAAGACCCATCACATTGGCGGAGTTTTTCCCAAAGGAGTTTTTCGCGCCCCCAGCAATTGTGGCGACCTATTCAACAGCTCCTCCCGAGCACACGGATAAAGGCAAAAGACCGGTCATCGAATGCGATGACCTCGAGACGTCACTGAAACAAATCTCACCTCTGAATGAGATAGAAGACGATCTTGACTTGGCCATTCGGTCAAGACAAACCCTAATTTGGGTCCTCGACAAACCAGAGGAACTCAAAGCCAAACTCAAGATGTTGCTCACGCGAAAGCACAACTTGCCGAAAGTCGGCCTGACTCCACCTTATCGCAAGTAGGAAGAAGAGCACAATCATCCCTGCAGCTTGGAAAGTCGGAACAAGCACTTGCCGTGACATGCCCACCGTGCATCACATTCTGAGAAGAGGACGCACAGTTGGGAACGAAAAATCACAATAGACCGTTGTTCATCTCTGGCTACATCAGAGACCACAAATTCAACCGCGTCCTCATCGACTGTGGATCCGCAGTCAACATTCTGCCTATTCGCACGATGAAGAACGTTGGTCTCTCTGCGGGCGACCTCTCTCCAAGTTCTCTCCTCATCCAAGGTTTCAACCAGGAGGGCCAGAGAATACTCAGCATGGCAAACCTCAAGCTGCACATTGGCGACATGGTAGCCGAAACTCATTTTCAAGTCATCGACTCCAGGACATCCTACAACCTGCTCTTGGGTCGACCGTGGCTTCATTCAAACGGAGTCGTGCCATCCACACTACACCAATGCTTCAAGTATTGGGAAAACGGCGAACAAAAGACGGTGTATGCCGACGAAAGCCCATTCACAGAGGCAGAGGCATCTTTCGCAGACGCCAAATTCTATCTGATGACCAGACCGACAGTCAAATTGTCACCATGGTCGAACCAGGCAACGAACGCCAAGAGCACTCCGACGCAGACTGCATCGTCTAAACAACCGACGCAGGTCACAACGCTCTAACAGTCGTCGCAGCCCACAAAACTGTCGACGCCGAAGCAACTTGCATCTCCAAACCAGACCACGACGCAGGTCGTGTCTCCAAAACAGCCTGCGCACAATAGCCAGCCAGCACACGGCCACAAATCGACCGCAGCCACTCCAAAGCCAGCGCAGCACAGTGTACCCATCTTACGGTACATCCCACAATCGCAAAGGAAGAAAGGAGAAGCTCCACAGGTCGTCTGCCATAAAATCCAGCCGACCCTTTTGCCAGAAAAAGTCACACTTCCACTGCCAAAATTGGAGGAACGAAGCATCGTAAAGCAGTCGCCGAGCCAACAGTAGTTGTCATCCACACGCTCCAATGAAGGTTTCGACCCAAACGCCTACCGACTGATGGCCAGAGCTGGGGGCAACCTCACAAAAGATGAAATTCATGCTAATCCACCCGTCACTCTACCGGTTCTTACTCCAGAACAGGAGAAATTGAGAAACGAAGGCCAAAGAATCAACCAAGGTCGCTTGGACCTCTGATACGAGAAGCAGAAGCCGATCAAAATCTACACTAGCCGGGCGAAACCAGTCAAAATAACCAGAAAGAATTCGGCAGATGCCCATCAAGTTTCAGTCGGCCAAACTCTGACGGAAAAGAAAGACACGCCAAAACCAGTGGTTATTTACACCCTGAGAACTGCAATAGCACGAGCTCGCCTACGACTCAGTTATGGTGAACCACATCTCCTTCACTGACGACGACCAAGAGGAAGACGAATTCGTCTTGAAGGAGACTCCGGCCGAGTTCGAAGAAGGAGGCCAGTCGAATGTCGACGAATTAAAGAAAGTTCACCTGGGCACAGCAGAGGACCCGAGGCCGACATTCCTCAGTGCTTCACTGACGGCCGAAGAAGAGGTCAAATACATGGCGTTGCTCAGCGAATATCACGACATCTTCACCTGGAACTACACAAAGATGCCCGGCCTCGACCAGCGAGTTGCAGTCCACAAATTGGCAGTTCATCCCTCTGTTCGGCCAGTCAAGCAATCGCTATGACGGTTCCGACCAGAACTGGTGCCAGAAATCGAAAAGGGGGTCGACAAATTGATCGCAAAAAATTTCATTAGAGAGGTGAAGTACCCGTCCTGGATTGCAAACATCGTCCCAGTCAAAAAGAAGACTGGCCAAATCTGGGTCTGCGTCGACTTTCGCGACTTGAACAAGGCGTGCCCGAAAGACGACTTACCTCTGCCGACAACCGAGCTCATGGTCGACGCGACGACGGGCCACGAAGCTCTGTCCTTCATGGATGGTTCCTCCGGTTACAATCAAATCCGGATGGACCCAAAGGATGAGGAGCTCAATGCGTTCCGCACGCCCAAAGGCATCTTTTGTTACAAAGTGATGTCGTTCGGACTCAAGAATGTTGGGGCGACTTACCAGAGAGCAATGCAAAATATCTTCAACGATTTCTTACACAAGCGCGTCGAATGTTATGTAGACAACCTGGTGGTGAAAACAAAACAGAGGGCTTACCATCTTCTCGACCTCAGGGCAGTGTTCGAGCGACTGCGACGGTTTCAACTCAAAATGAATCCGTTAAAGTGTGCATTCGGCGTCACCTCAGGCAAATTCCTGGAATTCATCGTCCATCACAGAGGGATTGAAATCGACCAGTAAAAAATCGACGCCATTCAAAAGATGCCGGAGCCCAAAAACGTCTCTAAGCTTAAAAGTTTCCAAGGTCACTTGGCGTATATTCGGCGTTTCATTTCGAACTTGGCCGAAAGGTGCTAGGCATTCAGCCGTCTCCTCAAGAAGGATACACCGTTCGAGTGGGACGAATCCTGTCAGAACGCCTTTAACAACATAAAGGCGTATCTTACTAAGCCGCCAGTACTCGTAGCTCCAATTGTTGACCAACCGCTGCTCTTGTACAGCACAACACAGGAGAAATCGGTGGGAGCCCTCTTGGCTCAATGCGACGAAAACAACAAAGAACGTGCTCTGTACTATCTAAGTCGAACACTGGTGGGCACCGAACTCAACTATTCTCCAATCGAGAAGACATGTCTGGCTCTCATTTTCGCAATTCAAAAGCTCCGACACTACCTCCTGGCGCATTCAACAAACCTCATCTCAAGAGCCGACCCACTGAAGTACATTATGTCGCGACCAATTTTCTCTGGTCAATTGGCAAAATGGGCACTACTCCTTTCTGAGTTCGAAATCAATTTCGTGCCGCAACGAGCAATTAAAGGCCAAGCATTGGCCAATTTCCTGGCCGACCACCCGGTACCTGCCGAATGGGAGTTAATAGAGGAATTCCCAGACGAGGAAATATTTCTGGTCGAGGTACTCCCTCCTTGGGAGATGTACTTCGACGGAGCCGCGCGAAGAAATGAAGCTGGCGCGGGAGTCCTGTTCGTCTCACCGAGGAAAGATTTGCTGCCATACTCGTTCGTGCTCACCCAAATTTGCTCGAACAATGAAGCAGAGTACCAATCTCTCCTTCTCGGACTCGACATAGCGGTCGAGATGCAGTTGCCACAATTAAACATCTATGGCGACTCGGCTCTGGTCATCAAGAAGCTTACAGGAGAGTTTGAAGTAAAGAAACTCGAACTCGAACCACTCTGGAGACATGTCGATGAACTTCTGGCCCAAATCCCGGAAGCTTCACTCCACCATGTCCCTCGCTCCGAGAATGGGCCAGCCGACGCATTAGCCGGCATCGCGGCCAGTTTGGCACACTTCGACCAGCGACCAAGCCAAATCCGCATTTGCGAGCGATGGGTAATCCCTCCACCGGCCGAGGGAGAAATGGAGGAAGACGAAATAGAAGAGTCTCTGCCTATCTCGGCCAGTCAAAATCAAACCGAAGATTGGAGAGAAACTATTACAAACTTTCTTCGCCACGACACACTCCCTGTCGACATGAGAGAACGAGTCCAGGTTCGCTGAGCAGTTCCAAAGTACGTCTTCATCAACGACGTACTTTACCGAAGGTCATATGAAGGTTTGCTTCTCTGTTGCCTATCAAAGGAAGAGGGGTCACAAGTTCTCTAAGAGATACACAGTGGAATCTGCGGCGCACACCAAGCCGGCCCGAAGCTCCACTTACTGGTCAAACGACTAGGCTATTACTGGCCGTCGATGCTCAGAGACGCCATCGAAATGGCTCGGTCATGCAAACAATGCCAACTCCATGCCGACTACATACACCAGGCGCCGGAGCCGCTTCTCTCAACGGTTGCATCATGGTCGTTCAAAGCTTGGGGGATGGACATCATTGGCCCTATCTCTCCCAAATCCGATTCCGACAGGCAATACATCTTGGCTACCACCAACTACTTCTCAAAATGGGCCGCAGCGGCCGCCTACCGAGAAGTGAAGGCCGTCACTGTCGTCGACTTCATTCGAACACAAATCATCTATCGATATGGAGTCCCCCGATACATAATGACGGACAACGGTATGCCATTCAAAAACAAAGTCATGGATCATTTCTGAGAAAAATTTCGCATACAACAGCGGACCTCAACGGCTTACAATCCGGCAGCCAACGAACTCGCAGAAGCTTTTAACAAGACGCACTGCAAAATCCTAAAGAAGACCATTGGTGCCAACAACAGGAGTTGGGACGAGAAACGTGGTGAAGCCTTATGGGCATACAGGACGTCGTTCCGAACACCAACCCAGTCGACTCCATTCTCGCTGGTCTACGGCACCGAAGCAGTGCTCCCCCTCGAAGTATAACTCCCTTCTCTGCGAATTGCAATGAGAGAAGGACTGACGACGGAGGAATGTGCTCAGCTGCAGTTGGCAGAACTCGAGTCACTCAATGAACATCGACTCAAGGCACAACAACGCCTCGAATGCTATCAGTCTCGCATGACCCGAGCCTTCAACAAAAAAGTAAGGCTCAGGTCATTCCAGAAGGGCGATCTCGTGCTCACAGTCAGACGGCCGATGCTCTTCACCAGCAAAATTGGGGGTAAATTCGCGCCGAAATGGAAAGGACCTTATGTGGTGCAAGAAGCCTATACCAATGGCGCTTACAAGCTCGTCATTGCAAATAGATCGGAGCTGCCGATAAAGAACGGTAAATTCCTCAAACGATTTTACCCATGAAGGCAGCGAAAAACAAAAAGAGAAAAGAGGGACAAAGAAATAGAAGTTGAATAAAGAATACTTCTCATTGCAAAAGAATGTGTGTGTGGTGAAAGTATTACAAGCCCCTCAAACAAAAAGAGAGGCTACAAAAAATTCTAGCCTCCCCTCAACAAAAAAAGAGAGGCTACAAAAAATTCTAGTCTCGAAGAAAAAAAAAAGAGACTACAAAAAAAATAATAAAGAAAAAAATCTATACATCAGAGAGAGGATAGCTCGAAGTCAACTACCGCTGAAACCTCCTCTTCAGCAGCGTCAAGTCCCCGACGAATGGTCCCAAGTTCAGCATTGAGGGAGTCAAGCCGAGAAGAGAGAAACGCTAGGCGATCACGGAGAGCCGTTTGTTCAGTCTCCACAGCCTCACGCTCAGCCTGGTGCCGGTCTAAGCTCGCAATCAAGTTGTCACGCTGACGTTTCACCTGCCAGATGGACCGCTCGAGTTCAGCTTCGGTAATTCGACGTTCGGCCAAGCTAAGCCTCTCGCCCAAAGAACCGCGTAGTCGCTGAAGACGCGCTGCCTCCATGGCGAAGTCCTCCACCCACTGTTCTAGCACTGAAGTATTGACACCGGCCCTCCTCAAATGCTCAAGGAAGGTGCGAGTGTCAGCCACAAGCTCAGGAGAACAGGGATCGTCGGCAGGTGTTAGGACCGACTTGACAAAACCTGCCCATAGGTCCAATGCGGACTGTACGGACTGTTGCATCAACAGCCTCGACTTCGCCGAAAGTAGGAGGGTCGACTTTTTGGTAACAAAAAAAAAACAAAGGGTGAGAAGAAGGAGCCTAGAAAAAAAAAAGAGACAAAAAGGAAGGGAGAAGAGGTAACGGAGGCTTATCGACGCGGGTCGTGAAGTCGATGAACCCTCACTGACGGACTGGTGATCTGAACCCGGAGCTCCCTCTCTCGCCGCAGAAGTCGCTTCCTCGCTACTAGGAGGAAACGTCACAAAAGGTCACGCGACAGCTGAACGGCCTCGACTAGAAATCGGGTGCTGAAGGCCGACCCCGGCTGCTCCAACCGAAGGCTGGAGGGACGCGGACGCCCAGCCTCGCCGGTCATAAATCCACCGGTGACGGCACCAGAGGGCGCCCCTTCTCCAGTCTGCTCCACATGCCGGGTATCCTCCAAAACGGCGCGACCGGACGAACCGTCTGACCGGAAGATAGGCTGGCCTGTGGGGGGTACGAGGATGATCGCAAGTGCATCGGAAGGCGAAACCTCCTCCTCAGCAGCTAGCGACCCGACCGAGGGTGCCTGCGCAGGCACCACATCCGGCTCTGCAGCGACCTCTCCCTCCGACGCGGGAGCCCTCGGAGGAGGAACAATAGACCCCTCAATAGGTCTCATCTCCTCAACTCTCTCTCTTTCCTCCGCCGCGGGAACCTCTGGGGGAGGAACAATAGACCCGGCAATAGGTCTCATTTCCTCAGCTCTCTCTCCCTCCCCCGACGCGGGAATCTTCGGAGGATGAACAATAGGAAAGGGAGTCGAAGGCTTCCTCAAACCAGTCCACAGCCGCTTCCTAAAAAGAGGTGGAGCGTAGATGAGTGGCTCTGGTCGCGGGGCCGCTGACTTCTTCTTCTTCTTCGAAGCAGCCTTCTTCGAAGAAGCCATCGATTCGGCGACTGCCTTCCCTTTTCCTAATGGCGCGCCCTCAACCGCCAAAGAGGCCTCGGCAGGCCGGGTATCATCCTCTATCGGAGGGGTCTCTCTGATCACGACCCTCTTGGCAGGTGCTGCTGGCGCTGGAGTCGCCACTTTCTTCTTGGCGGCCTTCAGCTTAGCCGCTTTCTTCTTGGCAGCAGCTCTCTTTGGCAAAATCTTCTTCGGCGTGGATGCGCCAGTAAATTTCCTCCATGACCTTTGGACAAAACAGAGGAAACGACGAAGTCAACGATATAGGAAGAGAAACGAAAAGGAGAAAGAAAGAAAAAAAAAATTTGAAAGGAGAGATAGCCACCTCGAAGAAGGGGATGACCACCTCGAGCCAAGACTCTCGGAAGAGAGCGGTCACGCCTGGATCAGCATTGGCGCTCACAAAAGCAGGCACTTCCACGGTACCAAGAGGGCAGACATTCCCGGTCTGCCAGATTTCCACCAACGCATCGACTGAAGCTGCCCTCCGTTGGTCAGCGATCAAAACGCCTGGCAGGTCCTGGCAGAACCCGAACTGACGAGCGAACCGGTGTGGACTATAAGGTTCCACGATGAGGAGGTCACGCTGCCGCAACACAAGACGTATTGCTCGTAAACAGCAGAAATACTCCACTTCAATCCGGGAAGCGTAATGACCGGGTCTGTCGACGATCGGGCCAGGAGGAAGAGCTGGAGACGGATATTAGCATTGCACCCCACCAAGCCAAAATAGCGACCGAGCCTCTTCCTGAGTATAGGCACAGAAATGATCCGGGTTGCAATACACCATCATCGAGGGTCTATCGCCTTCCGAGGAGTCAGTCCCGTGCACACCAAAACGCTGGGCGAGCCACGCATAGACAAATGCCCAAGGAATCCGCCCCAACATGGAATTGTTGAGTCCCCGATAGAGATTGGCCAGAGCCACGCAGCCAAGTTGCACTTCTTGCCGTTGGGTAAGTAGCACGCCATCTTGAAGACAGTGAGCCTCAACATATTGCCTGGCAGAGGAAGAACAAAACGGCAAATCCACATGGATAAGAACGCCGAGCCGACCTATCGTGACTCATAAGGCCGGATGTCTTCTCACGATCGGCCCAGGGATCTTCTGAAGGACGTCTACCCTCTTTGGAGCGAAACCAAAAGGATGCCCAATCAGACATTGTGACTCCAAAGAATTCGTTCGTCGCCGAAGACCGAGAACGATGGAAGAGGCGGTAATAAGCAAGGATCAGATATCCAATGCTTTCCGGCAGAGGAAGGAAGCAGCTATGGATGAAATCCTCGACGGACGGGGTCACTTCGTCGAAGAGGCTCCCGGAAAGGGGCAATCCCCTGAGTCGATGCATGTCCCACAAGGAGATCGACAGCTCCCCCTCGTGGGTAAAGATGGAGTTGGTAGAAGAGCACCAGACCTCCATAAAAGCGTGGACGACATTGCTGCAGCATCGGTAGGAAAATGCCGAAGCTCGGACGGCGTGAAGGAGATCAACCGCGGCCAACAGCTCAGAACAGATGCGGAGGACGACGTCTGCCCACTCGAAGTAGAAAGGTACATGCTCGGGGCTTACGCACTCTGTCGACTCGGAGTCCCAAGGACCGAATCGATCGCTATCTATAAAAAGTTCTGGCTCAGAAAAGCGAACCAGACTATCGTGCATAGGACTCAGCAAGAGGGTGCCTGCAGCCTGATGTGGCGACGATGAAGTCTCATCGACTCCCAGGAAGTAACAAACCTAGTCATCCTCGTCGACGACAGGGCGACTCCAAAGGTCGTAGATGGCCTTAATCAAAGGCACAGTCACGTCGCAACCACCAAAAGCGGATGGTGTCCAAAGAGGTAACAGCAACGGCTTCTGTTTTTCCGTAGAGTCACAGATCCGCAAACAGTCCCGGAGACTACCCTTCACAGTGGTCTTTACGTTCGTAATAGTTAGACCGAGGAAGGAGAATGAATCCAATGGAGAAGACATCTGCAGCAAAGTGTCAAAATCATCAGCCGAAGTTAAAATCAGGTACGCAATCCAGCTCTATCTCAATTCAAAAAAAAAAAAAGGGTATAGACACACCCCGCGAAAAAAACAAAGTCGGGAGCAAAACAAAAAAAAAAAAAAGGAGCGACAAAAAGAACCAGTCGCTGATAGAAAAAGAGAATGGAGAATAAAAACAAAAGAGTGGGCAAACCATAGAGGTACACCAATTCTCCTCTGTTCGGCAACCAAACTTTCGCGTCCGGCGGCCAAGCCGGATGCGATCAAAAAAAATTCACAACAATCGGCAACCAAGCCGAGTGCAATCGAAGCAGAAGTGTTACACTCGACAACCCAGTCGAGCACAAACAACCACCGCGCACTGCGACAGAGCCCGCTCGACAAAAAAATAGCCTCGCGGCCAACAAACCGGAGGCGAACAAAATCGAGCTCTCCAGTGTCCGGCGTTTAAGCTAAGCACAATAAAACGGGGAATTCAGCATCTGGCGATAATACCAGACGCCGCACATCCGAATCTCAGTGCCGGATGACCGACTTGGACGGGATACGAATGCTGTGAAACAAAAAAAATAGGTGCCCGGCGACCGAGCCGAGCACCCTTCGAAGTTTCGCGACCAACTAAATATTGGCCGCAAACAAAAAAATAGGTGCCTGGCGACCGAGCCGCGCACCCTTTGAAGTTCCGCGACCAACCAAATACTGGCCGCAAACAAAAAAATAGGTGCCCCACAACCGAGCCGAGCACCCTTCAAAGTTCCGCGACCAACCAAATACTGGCCGCAAACAAAAAAACAGGTGCCCAGCGACCGAGCCGAGCACCCTTCGAAGTTCTGCAACCAGCCAAATACTGGCCGCAAACAAAAAAACTAGTGCTCGGCGACCGGACCAAGCACCCTTCGAAGCTCTGCGGCCAAACACACAACTGGCCGCGATCAAAACAAATGTCCGGCGGCTGAGCCGAGCATAACCCAAAGCCTCGCGAGTAGCCAAAACAGCCGACCGCAATCAAAACAGCACAGTCACTGTACACGATGACCAAGCCAGGCGCAGCCAATCAGAGCCAGGAATGTAACTCTTCACCGAACAAAAAAAAAAAACAAGAGAGGCTGCGACAAAAACAGGTCGTTGCGAGGGAAAAGCAAGCGACAAAAAGAAGCAGTCGCAAACAAAAAAAAAGGGGGCTTCGACAAAAAGAAGTCGTCGTAAAACAAAAAAAACATATACAAAAAAAAAAATGTGTGCTGCGACAAAAAGGAGTCGTCGTAACAAAAAAAAAAGGGTTTTGTGACAAAGAGGAGCCATCATCAAAAGGGCAAGCAGTCGATACAACTTCTGCGGCAATCATGGCCAGCCGCGATTATGTGGACACGGAGACTTAGCGACCAAGCCAAAGACGTTGGTGCAAAATCAAGCCTCCTGACAAACCAGCCGAACCCAGTTGAATCAAAACTTCGACGTTCGACGGCCAAAACAAAAGCTTATCTCTAGGCGACCGAGCCGGCCAAAGTTAAAACGACGACAGTGCCCGGCGACCGAGCTGGACGCAACATACACTCCCCGGTCAACCAGGCAGAAGTCGTGGGAAGGAACTCAACGTCCTAGCGACCTAACTAGGATTACTCGAAGCAAGCCCTGGCACCTGCGATAAAGCCAGATTCACCTTTGGGCCAAACAACAGGCGGAAAAAAAAAAAAATTAGTCCGTCACATCGACAAGCTAATGGACACTAGGAGCGTACGAGAAAACCAGTTCAAGAAAATGGTATGTAAAAAAAACACAGAGAGAAAAGACGAAGAGCAAAAAAAAAAGAGAATCAAAAAAAAAAAAGAGAGAGAAAGAGACTGAGGGAGAAGTCGAAAAGTGAGGAGAGAAAAAGAAGAAGAAAGAAAAGAGAGTGGGACCCCGGCTGACTCAAACTCAATCCGAGGTTGCCGGGAGAGAAAAAAAAAGAGCTTTACAGTACCTTTCAGTCCTAGTTTGCGGAAGTTCTATGTTACCAACCGGGAAGAGACAAAGCTAAAGTCACAGTCGCGATCGTCGACGATCTCTCTCTCAAGTTGTGGACGTTTCCAACTGGCGATTCAGGACAAACTGAGGAGAACGAGGAAGGAGGTACGAGGATACTAGGTTTTAAAGGAGGGAGGTCGAAGAGTTTCTCTCAAATCAAGAAACCGATTAGCTTTCCCAGAGACGTACCGGAACTTATAAAGCCCCAAGGCGGACGTCTATTCGAATTAAAAATCAGTTTGGGAAATTCGGGAAGAAAAAGGCGCCAATGAGAAAAGTGGGGCCCACATCTTCTAAAACCCTACTTAACTCATCGATTTTCATTCATTGGAGCGAAAGGATTTGAAGGTTAGTTCGGGGAAAGGAAACAAATATCATTTCGAGACGGAGGACGCGAAATCATCTTCAGCGGCCTTCCTCCCTTCTCTCTTTTCCCCTTCCGGCAGCAGCTGCATCCATGTCGACAGCTGCCCCGAAATCTTCAATGGCCTTGGTAGTCGAGGTCATCCTCCGTTCCGACGCCCCAACACTCAAATCGCCAAAGTAGAAGTGTCGCGGCTTATTTCAACTCACAACATCCCTCCCCAGTGCGACACCCGAAATAGCCGAGATGTGCAGAAGTCGTCGCGGATGTCTTCAATGAAGGCTCAAAGTACTCTTCGACCTTCCACACTATCTGTCTCCTTCTTTCGCTGAGAAATTAAAAGAGAAGAGGATCGTCGGGTCGCGGAATGCAATCAAACCGAAATAGAGCAGTCACGATTCACTCCAGTTCACGGCCCCGGCGCAATCCCCCCTAGTTGCCAAAACTTGCCGAAGCCAACAGAATCCATTACCATCGTCAGAAGGATGAATCAGTGGTCTCTAAAGTATCTCGTCGAGTTCAATTTTTCTCTGGCGCGCAACCAACTTTCCCAAAGCAACATTCAGCCGCGGCACTTAGTAAGCTACAACCTCTGCTCAATCGACTTCAAATCATCGTCGGCGATCAACACTCCTATTTAGGTACCCTATCTCTCTATACCGTACATATTCCGGATGTACGCGTATCAAAAAAAAAATCGAAAAAAAAGCAAACAGCTCTAAAATAGCAAGAGAAAAATAAAAAATAAAAATAAAATAAAGATACTTACAAGTGTACAGAAAATATACGCTGCCCTAAAAAACCAAGAGGGCAGAAGAATAGTACACAAAAGACAAGCGATCCTAAAATAGTAAGAGGATAAAAAAATAAAAAAAAAGTGTGTGCGTCGTGTGTTCCTCGTCACATTTGAAACTCGATCGTTCCTCTCGAACAATCAAGTTTCGAAGGGGGCAATCTGTATGCATCAAAATATGCATGACCCAATTTCGACAAGCCCAGAAACCCACTGGTCCATCAAACAACGATCGTGGGTGGGTTTCATCAATTCTTGAAGTCCATCGTAGCAGCCCATCGGAAGATCCAGCCACACTGCTGCGTCACCAGCACAATCGGCACCTCAGTCAGCAAAATCTGTCGCGTCATCGCCAATCAGTAGCCATGTCACATGATTAAATGACTCGACAGCCAACGGCCAAACCTGGTCTTCCTCCTCTTTCAATTCCATCAGCAGAAAGGGGATCTCGATCCCCTTTCCGAGGATCAACTTTAACAACTGCGCAGGACAGGCTACAAAAAGCCAGAAATTCCCTGTTGCAGGGGTTGGAAAAATTCTAGTTCGAAAGCCTTCTTGCCGAGGAAAAACTCCATTCGTGGAAGTCCTCGAACCAGAGAAGTCAAGCTACTCGCTATTCGTCAATCAACAGACCGACCAGGAGCAGCTCTACACGATCACTGACAAGGTCACAAGTCGATACACGCGGAGCACAAATACCTCTGTCCGACCGACCAAAGCCACTCCAGTTCGTGCACACTCGTTCCTATAACTCGAGCCTCGACGACGACTCGCCTGAAGTTTAAACTTCGCCAAGTTCACACGGAGATCGAATCAAAGGAAGCATAGGAGATAGTACTCGCAATTTTCTGATATTCAAACACACCCTGTAACACAAATTTATTCTAAAGTAATTGAAATATTCTCTCGGTCGCACCACTTCGCAGACCGGCGGATTTTCGGTGAAACAAATTTAAAAAGTTTAATCTGAAAGGCAATAGTATAGGGTTTGAAGGAAACACTACGAATCAAGGTGTTTGTAACTCAAACTGGCCAGTTCGGTTCGGTTTTTAAAAACACTGGTTTCTATTACTCAATTAGCAAGATATAATTATGGAGATATAACTTTGAAGATAATGATCAAAGGTCAAGATTGAATATGCTAATCAACGGCCCTCGTCTAAAGAAAATGGTCTTCAATGGGGTTTATGGTAATATTACTCGACCCGCCAATCCTTTGGATGCGCGGGAAGCTTCCGTTCCCGCCTAGGCGCCAAAACTTTAGCTTAGTTTAAAATGAAAAACAAAGAAAAAATCAAAACTAGGTGAGGAAGATCGATCGAGGAAGAGAAACGGAGACGGGAAGATGCAGGGCAATGGCGGAGCAGCACCCACAGGCTGCTACAAATGCGGCCGACCGGGGCATTGGTCTCGAGACTGCCCCATCTCCCCCTCTAACCCCGAAGGTGGTTCTAAGCCCAACCCCGAATCGAACACTACTTCTAATCCAAAACCTAATTCTTCTCGAGGTCCCTACAAGCCTGGTGGTCCGAACTCTACCGAGGGCGCACCCGAAAAGCCTAAAAGGCTGTCGAGTACGCGACCGAAGCTCACTGCGGAGCTTCTTCTTTCTAATGACGGTCTTGGTTACGTTCTCCGGCATTTCCCTGGAGCCTTCAAGTATCACGGTCGCGGTCATGAGGTAACGCGCATTATTTTGCTTATGATTCTTGAAATTTAGTCAATTGGTTGTGCATCTGTTTATTTCTTTGGAGAAGATTGGCTTCGGTTTGATTTAGGTTCCAGCACTTTATATCTCTGTGGGCAATAAAACCCAGTATAATTCTGAAGTGTATGAGTCATCTGGATTATTGTCCCGCTTGTTTGCAACAAATGTTATTAGATATTAGTCTTCTGTTTGAGACTTAATATTATCGCACGGTCCCCTAATGCGGTATTATTTGCGAATTGGCAAGTATTATACTATCCAATTTATTGGCATGTCCATTTTAAATGAAGTTTTGTTGATCTTAAGAGAGTTTTTTTTTTTTTTTTTTTTTTTTTTTTTGAGTTTTCTTGAAGTAAAATTTCAATCAGTTGCTCAAGCTGTAGTGAAGTGGAATATCAGTCTTTGCTAGAATTTTTGTTTCCGCCTCTTCTTGGTGTGTTGCAATCTAGGTTTTATCCTTCCGCTTTATCCTATAGATAGATTTTTTTTCCAAGATTATTAAGTGGATTTTACTTTACAGGTTTGTGTTGTCTTCTTTTAACATTCCTTCTTCTAGCATGCAGATCAGTGATTTAAATAATCTAATCAGTCTATACGCCCAATGGCATAAGCATTTGATTCCTTATTATTCCTTTGGACAATTTCTACAAAAGGTGGAAAAACTTGGTGGCACAAGACGGGTGAAGGTAAGTTCTTAACGTTGTTCTCAACTGTCAAGGCAAAATACATTCAAAACAGTTTCCTTACACTCATTAAGTCTTTGAAAATGAAGTTGTTCTTGACTAAAGACAATCTACTGGAGTGCTGATCCTTGTTTGAAGCAGTTTTATTTTTTCAATTGAATTTTACTCAAAACAATTGCTTACTCATGCTCTGCTTTACAGAAGCTGCTGTCTATGTGGTTAATTCCCTTACATCTCACTATTGTTTTGTTGCTCTTAATCAGATGTGTCTTAGAGAGTTAAGAGATAGAGTTGCTAATGGCGGGGATCCTACAAAGTTGCATGAAGCACCAGTGGAGAATATTGATCCACATCATGAAGCAGGTCACTTCCATATATAACATGCATAATATTTCATAGATGTGGTTGTTTTTTGTAGTATTCATTTTTTTATTTTTAATTATATTCCACTTATTTTATACAACTTTTTAAGAGCAAATAGCATGGTCATTTTTAATGAGCAAAAATATGGTTCAGGCAAGATTTAATGATTCAGAAATATAGGGTGATTTGGAAGGTCCATGCCACTAGGCTACCTATTTTTTAGCTCAGAAGAACCAGTTTCTGCCTTTTCCATCTTCATCTGATTTTAGGCACCATGTAACATGTCTTTTAGATGCAGAAGAAAACATGGATGGGGACCTCTCAGTTCCCAATGAGGACAATCTACTGGTAGAGAATCTCGAAGGTGATAACATTCAAGAAGAAATGTTGGACGAGATCTACATGAAAGCTTCTGAGGTGAGTGCTAGCTATCAAAATATCTAGTTGTGCGTATGCAAACCAGCAAATAACCAATGAGAGGTAGTGACAGATATGAGTGGACAGGAAGCTGTCCTTTTGTTCCAATCATTTAAATAGTTTGCATTAAGGTGATCATATCTGCATTCTATGTTCAGTAGGAAAGAGTCCCTCAGCTGAACTGATCTCAAGCGTCTTCCATCTGGAAGGCTTGATCCTCTCTGCTGTTGTACTCAACTGTATTCTTTTACGGAAAGCCATTCATAATTTTCTTGTTTCTATTAAGAAGTGTCTACGTTGGTGGTCTTTTAATTACAGGAACCATCCATAGCAATATCTGCTGAGGCAGCTCCTCAGCCATCCCCTGTTCCTGAAGTCCCAAGCCAAACCTTAGATAAAGGACAGGATGCCTCCAAGTTTTCATCAGTGACTGCTGAACAAAAAGCTCGTATGGAAGCTAACCGATTAAAGGCACTTGAAAGAATGAAAGCTCGGGCTTCACAGGAAGCTTCAGTTCCTTCTGCTTGATATGGTGAGTTTTGTCATTAAGATGATAAAATGAGCGTGCTGGTAACTGAAGCTGTTATTTCAAGCATTCTCCTGTAAACAACATTTGTGAATGTATAATATTTTTGTTTGAGAGCAATTGGTTCTGATCAATTATTCTAAAAAAAAAATACAGTTGAAATTTTGGGTCTGGAATCAGGTATGAGCGTATCGGTACAACCTTTGTTGGCAGCTGATCCAGGACCTCAATTTTTTAGACCACAAACAGTACCTATCAGGATGTCTTTACCCCTAAGGAGGTATACCGATTTGGGTTCACCAAAATATGAGATGAATCAAGTCCTCCCTCAGACTTGGCTATGTCATTTCCACATTCTTCACCAAAAACAGCATATGCCATGTATATACATTGGCTGTCTTTTTGGACTTTTGGACAGAGGAAGATCTTCCAGCTCCGTTTTGATATTAAAAATAAGACAGGATACCCAGGCGTGACAGAATGACAGAACTGATCTAGTCTCAACCTTTTTCTTTTTAATTTCTGGCCTGATACAGACGCCCAACTAAGTCACATGCTTGCCCACGAGCATAGCATAGAGAATGGCAAACAATGGAGGCCACAGTTGATTAAACAAAGGCATTAGTTCTCTCATGCATGTCAGCAGCAAAACAAAAGAAAGAAAGAAACCCAGAAAGGCTTCTTAATGAAAGAAGATAGATCCAAATGGGAGCAGGATCTTGTGTCCTACTGGACGGACCTACTCTGCCTTTTAAGTGATAAACATAAAACAATGTCATAAATTCTGTCCCCTGCACATAAAAACAATGTCATAAATCTTTCTCTTGTTTAGAGGGATTGATTATAATAAGGGGTGTAAAGGGAATGGAATATGGTTATTTCGTATGACATCCAATTAATATTCCGGTATATGATATAAACGGTATAATGAAAAAGTAGTACCATATACCATTTATCCGTTTATTTATCCGTGGAACATATAATCGGGTAATAAATGGAATAATAACAATAAAAAACTTATAAAGTTACAGAATAATGAAATATATAGAGAACTTTGCATAGAAACTTAAGAATTATGATATTTTAAAATAAAAATTCATTAATTGGAAAAATATTGAGTAATTTAATAAAATAAAAATTACTTAAATTATAATTTTATCAAGGTACTATATCCTATGATTTTATGAGAAAATACTAAAAATATAAAATGACCTTATTCTTTACACCGTTCTATTTATTATTCAATAGTGGGATAAATTATCCATTTAACCCCGATTATTAATTGAAATAGAGAAAAAAACTTCATAATCAACTATTATCCATTTACCCCCGATTATTAATTGAAATAGAGAAAAAAACTTCATAATCAACTGACTCAACCCTAATTATAATCTGTGGTCTCTAAGTCGAGAGAGATATAACTCACATATCCTCTCTTCTCTTCAGATTACAAAATTCACCCATTTCATTGAAAAAGAGGGAACAATTTTATGACCAAAAAGACATGTATGAAGAAACCCACCCACCTTTACACAAACCACACTCTACACACTACACACTACAATGGCCTAAACTAGTTCAGCAAAATCGAAACCAAAATCAGTCTCTCTCGGAAAAGCTGTGATGATCGGAATTGTGCACCCGCGGCAGGCTCTGCACGGTATCCGACCACCTCCCCGGTGAATGATTGCTGCTGTTGGAGGACGCCTGAGCCTCCGCCCTCGCCTCCCTGATCATCCTCAATTAAAAGAAAATAAAAAATTGTAAAAATGACACTATTCCGAACATATTTGCAAAAATATCACTATTTATTGTTTGACCGAGTTGGTCAAGTTTGACCAACTCGGTCAAACACCACGTAGGCGACACGCTGGCCTGCAGACGCCAGCGTGTCGCCGTATTTTTTTTAAAAGAGCAATCCGTAGGCGGCATTAAAATGCCGCCTACAGAAAAAAATACGAACGAGGCGGCTTTAAAATGCCGCCTACACCTAAACGCGAGGCGGCTTCGAAATGCTGCATTTGTTAACGAATCCGAAAGAGGCGGCATGAAAATGCCGCCACAGTTAAAAATGCAAGGCGGCATTTCGATGCCGCCTCAACCACGACTTAGTGTAATTTCGTATTTTCAGCCGAAGGACTAAAACTATGGGAGGCGGCATCGCGAAGCCGCCTAACTTAAGTGTAGGCGGCATCGCGATGCCGCCTGTCTTCTTTTTTAACCCCCCCCGACCTTCTTCTTTCTCTTCTTCCTTCATTCTCCCAAATCAAACCGCGTGGAAAAAACCCTTTTTCTCTCTTCCTTTCGTCCCTATTTTTGCCAAATCGAAGCAGCAAATCAGCGATTGGAGGCTGTGCGATCGCAAATCGTGCGTTTCTCCCGCGGATCTTCGTCTTTTCGTTGTAAAAGTAAGTTATTTTTTTATTTTTCGTGAGTTAGAATTTGTTTGGACGTCGTTTTGATGATTTGATGCATGTTTTTAGTTGAAATCGCTCCTATTGTAGTGTATTAACCATGATTATGCTACGAATTTCATGTTTAGTGGTTGATTTAGGGTTAAATTTCATGTATTGCGTGGATTTGGGGTTTCTTGTATTTAGGGTTTAGGGTTTTGAGGCTAATTTTGGGTTTTGTAGCTAATTTAGGGTTTTGATGCTAATTTAGGCATTTTGAAGCTTATTTAGGATTTTTTATGTTAATTTTGATTTTATGCTATTTTAGGGGTTTTATGGTAATCAATTAATTTTATGCTTATTTAGGGTTTTTTAGGCTAATTTGGGAATTTGTATGGTAATGTTGATTTTATGTTAAGTTATGGTTTTATACGCTAATTAAGGATTTTTAATGGTAATTCAGTCATTTTTTATGCTAATTGAGGTTTTAGGCTAATTTAGGATTTTATAGGTTAATTTAGTATTATGAGGCGTTGTAGTTTTCTAGAGGCGTTGTAGTTTTCTAGAGGCGTTGTAGTTTCTTAGACAGTTTTCTAGAGGCGTTGTAGGATAGAAGGGATTTGTGGATCTTGGAATAAGTACATTACGCCAAAAAGTGGTTTTGCATGAAGAATTATAATTCCAAGTTGTGTGGTGTATGAGATGAGTTGTGATTGAAAACTTAAATGTTTGTTGCTTAATTTCAGTTGAAGATGGCAGTCGTACCTGCGTGTTGTTATTTTGGTGGTGAATTTATTTTTTAGCACGGTAATGTGGTCGGCTATAGCGGGGGGACAACCAGACTTATATATCTAGAGCCAACATGTTCGTTTAATACGTTGTGCACTATGATATATAATGTTCTTGGAGGGAACCCACGCACGGACCACATTTCAATATGGTTGAGTTTTACGTGCAATGGTCGGTTGATGTACACTCCCGTACTCGATGATGTGTCACTGGAGAACGGATTAGGCATGGTGAAGCATGGGTTCCAATCAATACTGGAGTTGTTTGTGAAGCGGGATACCTACTCCTATAAGATGGATAATAGAAGAAGTTTGAAAAATGTGGGTGGAACTGGCGAAGGAGATGTTATGGTATACGGGGGGCAAGCTTCGGCCGAAGGGGATGAGAGAGTTGAAAGACCTATTGTAGAATTCATCCCTGAAGAAAGGTGAGAATCATCACTTTAGCCTAGTTTAAAGTTTTACTTAATTTCAGTTTCGCATTAGTTTTTGATGAAGTTACAATTGAATTCAAGGAACCAAGTGAGGACGCCACTGATAATTCTAGTGGCGAGGAGTCGTAGCCGGATCCAGTTAGAGAGGAAGTTGAGTAAGAAGAAGAAGATGTTGAATTACCCCTTCCTACCATGGGAGTCCCACCTCTAGAGGAAAATGGTGCACTGTATCCCGATCCGTGGATAGGAGTGATGGACATGGATGTCACATATAGGAACACAATGGTCCCAGGCGTAGATGATGACAATGTACCCCCACCCGTTGGTGTTGGAGTCGGTCAGAGGTTTATGACTAAGGACGCATAAGTGATGTATTTGAAGGACTACTGCATAAGTAGACATGTCCAGTTCAGGGTACATAAATCGGGACCGACGGTTTATTCTGTTCGTTGCACAGGTGATCAGTGTCCATGGCATGTATACGCGTCATTTAGTATGAAGTTGAACATGTGGAAAATTAGACGATGGAATGATGAACACACGTATTTAAATGCCGAGCTGCGCATGGACAACCGGTTGTGCACCTCTAGAGTGATATATAACCTGATTATGCCGAATGTGAGGACAAGTTTCACTCTGTCTCCGTATGAGATCATTCAGTTGGTTAAGGACAAATATCATATTCAGGTGAGTTATAGTAGGGCATAGAGGACAAGGAACAAAGCACTAGTTGTTGTATTTGGTGGCTGGGAGGAGTCGTATAACTTATTACCTCAATTTTTGAAGGCAATCAAAGACACAAACCGAGGTACTAAGTACAAGGTGATAACCACGGATGATGATGTGACACGCAGAAATTTTGTGCGGTTTGATAGGGCATTTTGGGCGTTTGGACCAGCTATCCATGGATTTCAGTTTTGTAGGCCCTTCATCAGTGTAGATGGGACTCATTTGTACGGGAAGTACAAAGGTTGTCTGCTGATAGCTACGTCGTTTGATGGAGATAACCGATTATTTCCCCTGGCCTTTGCACTTGTGGAGACAGAGAACATCGATACATGGACTTGGTTTATATCATGTTTGGCGCGTCAGGTGGTTAGAGGGAGGTCTCCGATGTGCATCATCTCTGACCGTCACAGTGGTATCATCATAACAGTAAGGGATGTCTTTCCACTTCCCATAGACACGGGTTTTGTATACGACACATCATTGCCAATTTGAAGAAGCGTCTGATGTCAAGGACTTGAATAAGATGGTATGGAGATGTGCGAGTGCAGAAACAGTGACTCATTACGATCATGAAATGCAAATACTTGAAGAAGCATGTCCTGGAGCCAAGGCGGAGTTGACTGAGGATATGAGCCCTGAGCAGTGGGCCCTTGCATACGATGGGAACATGTCATTTGGGAAGCTCACGACAAATTCCTCTCAGAGTGTGAATTCTCTATTGAAGCGGACACAGAGCTTACCTGTTCAAGCCCTAGCATCGGCGATATTCTATCGGATGAATGCATGGTTTGTACACAGGCGAGATAAGGCTGCACAGATTACAACCCATCTTTGTCCTTCGGTAGACGCACATTTACGGACTGTCATGGATGATGCCAGACATGTGCACGTTATTGCTTATGGTGATGGGATATTTCAGGCCGGCGAACACAAGGTTAACGTCATGCTTAAGGAGTGTACCTGTCGGTCATTCTAGATATATCAGGTTCCGTGTGTCCATGCCATTGCAGTGTGCGGGGCAATACATTACGACTTCCATCAGATGACATCCGAGTATTATTATGCATCTACAAATGCACGGGTGTATGAACGAGCATTTGATGTGCCAACACGGAGAAGTACTTGGGTGCTGGAAGGTCCAGTGGTACTCCCACCAGGTCCGAAGAGGACTCCGGGTAGGCCAATGTCCACGCGTATTCAGAATTCTATGGATTTGAGAGATGACGACAGAGGACGATATTTGTGTAGTAATTGTAAGCAACCCGGTCATAACAAACGAGCTTGTAAAGCCCCATCTTCTGGCAGTACAGAGAGTTCTCGTGCGGGGTCTAGGCGTCAGTAATGTATTTTGTTAGTTTATGTAAAATGTATAATGACATGTTTTCAGTTGGTTAATTTATCTTAGTTTGTTAACGTTACTTTATTTTTCCTACAGGTCGTGATGGCAGATGCCCCATTATTGTACGATCAGGACTCCCATAGGAGCGAGGCCATCTGGCACGGGGAGGTTAGTGCGGACTCTTGTACTTGTGATTACATTTGCTTTTAAACATAGGTTTTAAACATACACTAACAAGACTCACTCATGTTCAGGACCCTGGATGCCTGGAATGCACTGAGCATTTCCAGACTCTACGACATTGGCCCATAGACGAGCGGATGTTGCCGTATATAGAGGTCGCGGGTTTTGGTGTACTACACAGAGTCCAGTGGTTGAGACTGGACAAACCGCTGATTACCGCACTAGTAGAGAGATGGAGCGAGACGAACACCTTCCACCTTGCGAATGGTGAGATGACTATCACATTAGAGGACGTGGTTGTCCTATTGGGATTATGTGTCGACGGAGACGCTGTGACCGGGTCGACTCGGGGGGATTGGATGGAGTTGGCGAGTGTCTTTCTAGGGGACGAGCTTCCACCTGGAAGTTTTCAAGGGGGTCGACTGTCACTATCATGGCTTAGAGGCCAATTCTCATTCTGTCCCGACGACGCAACTGAGTTGGTTATACAGCAGCACGCGCGTGCGCACCTCCTCCATCTAGTGGGTGCGACGATATTCTCAGATGGTAGTGCCCGAGGAGTTCACATGGCATATCTGACACTGTTCGAGGATTTCGGGCGGCCGGAGGTACAGTGGGGGAGCAGCCACGCTAGCCTTCCTCTACCGAACTTCGCTGGCGTGATCGCGGGAGTCGTCGGTATTGCTGGATGCCTCACCCTTATGCGTGTAGATTCTTCTTTCATAAAAATTGTTCATCTTGAAGGAATAGGACTTATCGATTATAATTTTTGTTTTTGCGGTTGTGGGCGTGGGAACGTCTACATCTTGGACATCCGACACTCCTAGAGGAACCGGAGTGCGGGGTGGCCCTTTAGGTTCCGTATGTACATATACTGATTTAATCATTATTTACACTTCCATAAAATCTTGGGTAACTAACTTATATTGGTTTTTTTAGGTGGAACGTCCGACCGGACGAATGCCACAAACCCCGGTGGAAACCTAGTGCTATACAGACGAGTTGGACCACCAAATGAGCTATCGGTAAGTTACTTTCTGAACAAACAAGTACTAACAATTCATACCCTAGCAAGTTCCCGGTAATAATTATTGTATTTTTTCTTAGGTAAACCGGCAACTGTACCTCGATTTCATGCGTCTACACCGCTATCTGCGTTGAAAGTAGACGTGTCGGTTGTCTAGGACACCTCTTATTTGTTTCGAGATCGCCGAAATGCGCATGTTCCCGATCGAGTGATGTTACAGTTCGGGTTGGAGCGGTAATTATTGCAACACCCAAGTTCAATTTCTATTTATTATTTAGTGTTTAATTTAATAACTTTGAGCGGGTGACTCCAACGGAGGATGTCGAGCATGTTACTTTCGCATCTCTCTGAAAGGCCGAGCTGGGGAGGATTAGGCTATACCACCGTGATTACATCGCTCGGGGTGGGGCGGCGGCGAGTATGTTGTTATGGGCAGCCGAGCACACACCCCCAGACATGCTCCCAGTGACTATATGAGGTGGTATTTGGGGGCTACTCGACGATTCATAGCACCTCCACCGACTGAGCCAGCCATGGTATACCATCCTAGAGGTTATACCGAGGAGGCATTGGTATGTACTTAACTTTGTGAAATGATAATTTCTTTATTAACATTTTTTAACTTACGCTTTTCTTTCGCAGTTGGGTTGTGTAAGGAACGTGGTTGAGCGCGTCAACCATAGGGCAGCCTTATACCCATCATCCACAGACCCACACTGGCCGGAGATTGGACACTACTTGTTAGTCGGTCCCCGCACGCCTTCCACTCTTGGAGGGAGCGATCATCGTCGGCGAGATGTGTCACATGCCGGTGAGCCTTCTCCGCGGGTCGAGCCAGCCGGAGATAGAGCTCCACGACGGCGTCGTGCAAAGGCGTCGACCTACGGTGAGACGGCGACTTCGTGTCGAGGACTCGACGAGGTTCCAACCGTCATCAGAGCCTCACGGTGCTCAATCTTCCACCCGAAAGGACACCGACACGGAGCCCGGGCCCGCCCATTGAGCGACCTCTTGAGCGGCCCATTGAGCGACCCTAGGAGGAGCCCGGCCGCCACCCTCCTATTCAAAGGATTTATACAAGAAAGCAGAAAAAGGCAATTGGTGCACCAGAGCCCAGTTCTGCCTTATGATTGTTTCTGTAATTTATATTTGTTGTTTTTTATTATTTTTTATGTATTCAAATTTGTATACTTATATTTTAATATAGTTTTCATTTATTTTTCATCATAGATGTATTTATTTACTTTACAGTTATGTAGTGTGATCTGTTTTGAATTATGAATGTTAACAGGTAATTACAGGTTGAAAAACAGACAACAAAAACAAAAAAGAAATTAACAAAAAAATTTAATAAAGGCGGCATTTAAATGCCGCCTTTAGTTTAAAAAGATGAGGTGGTTTTTCTATGCCACCTTCAAAATTGAACTAAAGGCGGCTTTTATATGCCGCCTACATTGTTTAACTAAGGGCGACATCTAAATGCCGCCTCCAACACGATAAGACTTTCAGCCTTTGACCTCAAATTTTTGCTAAGTGTCAACGAGGCGACATCTAAAAGCCGCCTCATTTTTTCTAAATGAGACAGCATTTTTAAGCGTTAGGCAGCATTTCAAAGCCGCCTCGCCGTTTGCTGCAAGCAACTTTAAAATGCCACCTCGTATTTTTTTTGTTGGCAGTATTTTAACGCCGTCTATGGATTTTTCTTTAAAAAAATATATGCCGACACGCTAGCGCTGCTAGGTCGCCTACGTAACATTTGACCAAGTTGGTCAAACATAACCAACTCGGTCAAACATTAAATAGTAACATTTCGACAAATAATTTCAGAATAGTATCATTTATGTAATTTTTTTTTTTTTAATTATTCTTAAAAAAATTACCCTTTACACAAACCACACTCTACACACTACACGCTACAATGGCTAGTTCAGCAAAATCGAAACCAAAATCAGTCTCTCTCGGAAAAGCTGTGATGGTCGGAATTGTGCACCCGCGGCAGGCTCTGCACGGTATCCGACCACCTCCCCGGTGAATGATCGCTGCTGTTGGAGGACACCTGAGCCTCCGCCCTCGCCTCCCTGATCATCCTCAACACCTCCTTCATCGTCGGACGGTCCTCCGCCGCCGCGGCGACGCAGCCCACGGCGACGTTCAGCAAGGCGGAGAGCTTACCGTCCGCCTCGTTTCCGGAGGCCGGGTCGTCGCCGGACTCGATCTCATCCTCCCTCACGGACCGGACCCACCTAGGAATGTCGGCGCCGTGCTCGTGGACGAGGTCCTGGAAGGGGGTTTTCCCGGTGAGGAGCTCAAGGAGGAGAACGCCGTAGCTGTAGACGTCGGACTGCGGGGTGTGGGATTTCCGAGGGGGGCCGGACTCGGGTGCGCGGTAGAAGAGGGAAGAGGCGCCGAGGCCGCCGCCGCCGCCGCCGTCGTCGTGGGAGTCCGGCGATCGGAAGACGTGGAGGCCGTAGTCGGTGAGGCAGGACTCGAAGTCGGAGCCGAGGAGGACGTTGGAGGACTTGAGATTGCCGTGGACGAGCCTGACGGTTTCGTGGAGGTAGACGAGGCCGGTCGCCAAGTCCTCCGCGATTTTCAGGCAGGACGTCCAGTGGAGGGGCTTCCCTCCTCCGGCGGGCTTTGATCCTGCAATTCCAAGATCAAATCACACACGTATTAAAACAAAACTATAACCAGAGATTAAAAACAAACTCCAGAAATGTCGCCTTCTTTCACATGAATTCTCCATTACAGGAGTACCGAAAATGCAGAGAGTTCTTTCTTTTGTTAGAGATTAGTCTGGTTTATAAGTTAGTATGAGGAAGGTGTTAAACTTCGGCTAGTCATTTTGGAAACTCGGACCCAAAACGGAGATTGCAGAAATGGTAATCAGGGTTTCTCTTTTTCTGTGATGTGTCGTTCGGAAATGAACACTAGCTACAGAGGTTGTATCTACAGAATAATTAAAATGCGACCAAAAGGCTGACACGAAAGGGAGGACAGTGATTCCTGATGAAGAAAAACCTGGGTCGGGTCCATGAAAGAGAGAGAGAGAGAGAGAGGAGAGAGAGAGAGAGAGAGAGAGAGAGAGAGAGAGAGAGAGAGAGAGAGAGAGAGAGAGAGAGAGAGAGAGAGAGAGAGAGAGAGAGAGAGAGATTGGGGGCCCTTTTTAGTTTTTAGTATGAATGATTTGTATAGAGCAGACAGAAGAAAGAGAAACAACTCCATGTAAAGGTCTGGGAATGTGGGATGCGAATCGAGATTGCGTAGTTTGGGGAGAATCTTTCAGCCTTCAGATTTGGGTAAGTCGCCATTGATGAGTCCCTTTTGATGGAGAGAATAAAAATCACGCGGGGTTTCTCGAGCTGTGAATCGAGAGTAGTTGAGTTTCCGTAAAAAGTTCTCAGAAACCAAGAAGAAGATGACAAGTGAGGGAAGCTGGGAGGGGACTGTTACAGCGTCAGATTGCTGGGCCAAGCTCAATTTGATAATTCCATGGCGGCCACTCGCGGAAGAAACAGAGGTAGACGACGACGTATCTAGCCGTTAAAAAATACACATCTACGGTTCGGGGAAGTTTGACTTCAAGTCAAAGATTGTTTTCGGAACGAAATCGCGAATTACTCGGAGAAGAAGAAGACGTACCGTGAATGAGGGAGAAGAGGCTGCCGTTCGGGAAGTAGTCGTAGACGAGGAGGCGCTCCTCCTTGGCCTGGAAATACGCCCGAAGCGGCACCAGATTGGGGTGCCGGAGCCGACCCAGAACGTCCATCTGCCGCCGGAACTCCGGCAGGCTCGGGTAGATCGAGTCCTTGAGCCGCTTCACCGTCACGATGAAGCCGGACTCCATCACCGCCTTGTACGTGCTCCCCACCGTCCCCCGCCCCAGCGTCTCCGCCGACGCCTTCAGCAGGTCCTCCAGCGAGTACATCTGCTCCACGCCCCCGCAGAACACCAAGCTCCCCAGCCCCTCCCCGTCCCAAGCGAAGCCCCCCTTCCCCACCGCCGCCGCGTCGTTACTCGAAGGCCCCTCGCCGGCGCCGGCTTCCGCCTTACCCAATACTCCCTTGTTGTTGCGCGGCGGCTCGCGGGTCTTCCTCCGGTCGCCACAGCACCTCCATAACAGAGTAAAACAGAGTAATGCAAACGCCAATCCGACGATGCTGGAGACGAGGATGATGATCAGTTTCTTTTTCTTGTGATTGTGTCTCTGGGGCTTGGGTCGGAAGGAGCTCTCCGGGGTGGGGGAAGGAGGGATCGCGTCATTGCAGGGGGTACGAATCTGCTCCCCGCAGAGATCGGGGTTATTCAAGAACGAGGACGAATTGAACTGTAACAGAGCAGGGGTGGGAGGGATTTCCCCGGAGAGGAGATTGTTCGAGACGTTGAAGAACTTGAGGGAAGCCTGGTTGAGAATGGGGATTTCTCCCGTGAGGAGATTGTCTTGCAACAGGAGAGTGAAGAGACGAGGGAGCTTGTTCAAAGAATCGGGGATGTGGCCGGATATTTTGTTGCCGGAGAGGACGATGACTTTGAGGCGATGCAATGCGGAAAGGGAGACGGGGAAGTCGCCGGTGAACTGGTTGTTGCAGAGGAAGAGGGATTTGAGGTTGATGAGGCCGGAGAGATCGGGAACGGGGCCTGAAATCGAATTGCCCTTGAAGCTCATAACGCGGAGCTGATCCAGCATGTTGAGACTCTTCTCTTCCAATCTTCCAGTCAAGTTCTTGAACTCCAGAACGAGCTTGCTCACCCTTCCCCTGAGGCATTCCTTGATCCCCTGCCATTGGCAGACATCCGAGCCTCCCGGCCATGGAAGCGCATTCAAAGGATCGATCGAGGATTTCAGAGCGAGGAGCGCTTCTGTATCGCTTCCTCCAACAGAGCCGAAGAGGAGGAGGAAGAGGAGGTAGAGCAGGAACCACTTAGTGTACTCCATTCAAAACCCAAAACAAACAGAACAATTCCCCACAAGAAAAAAAATCGAGTTTTTTCTACTTCTTATTCAGTCCATGACTACTCCTTTCACCAGACAGCAAACTGCTGTCTTCAACCGCCATGGACAAAACGAAACTTCCTTTTCCAATTTCGTTTCTTCCCCAATTGCAGTCTCCCGCTAAAACCCATCAAGTCATCACCACATTGGAAGAAGCCATCGCTGAGCCCTCCTCCATCTCCTTCGTCTTCCTGCTCGTGCTCAATCTACAAACGTCCAACAACATCGCTGTCAGGGGAACCTGATGCAGGAGCGAGCCAAAAGAGAAGGTCTCGCAAGTCAAACGGAACCGGGGTCGCTTTCGCCGCTTGGAATCAGATCTCTGGATCTACACTTCCATTGACAAATCCAGTATCGCTCCACCAAGCTCAAAGCAGCAGGGGAAGAGACTCACTCCGGGGCCTTCACTCCGGCGCTCGGTTTCATCACTACACCGCTTTATTTTTCTCACTTCTTGCTCTTGAACTCCGCAGAGAGCAGAGGTTCACGTGACTCTATTCAGAGATTGCAGAGAGAGAGAGAGAGAGGGGGGGGGAGGAGAGGGCTTTTATCTGGCTTTATCTCTGCTCTCCCCTTCCCTTTCCGTCTCCTGTGATTATTCTAAGCAATCGCCATTTTTCCTCGTTTTCCTCAACGCTCAAAGCCGTTGGGAAGATTAAAAGGCATGGGATCCAATACGTTTACACATCAGCGACGACAGACCCGATGAAGCCGTGACAGAGACAACGAGCCTCGTCGCCGACGAGAACGAAAACGCCAGACGACACACAGACCGATCAGAATTCAGAGCTCGCTCCCTCCAGTCGTCTTCCCCAGCAAGCGGAACCGTTTTCAATCATCCAAACGAACCCAACAACAAGCTCCAGAGAAAGGACCAAAAACCCGAACTGGAAATGGACAAATGCGCCAGAAACCGGTACAGAACACAACACTACCGTCTGGACTACCCCTCAGTACTCCAGAGTCCAGACTCCTCCACGACCAGTAAAAAGACGATGAAGATTCTAGCTACGAGAACGAAAACCACTTCGCCCACCGATTCCGAATTCGGAACTCGACCCAACACAATGTCGACCGAAGAGGAACAGAACAGTTCAATCCCCCTCCGCCGCGAAAAAAAAGAAATAAATAAAATGTCCGAACGAACAAGGGGAAAAACGGAGCTCGACCAGGAAAAACCTTATTCCGGCTCCCCCGAAACCCTAACAATAAAAGCGTCCGGTAAAAGGGAACGAAGATGAAAAACGAAGCGAGAGAGAGAACCGAAGGGTTAAACGGGGACAGATCGTCCGCCTCTGCCGTTCTCTCAGGAAGGAAAATCAGCGACTGAAATGAAAGCTCGACTGTCAGCCGAGAAACAGGGATGTCGAACCGTGGGACCCACTTTCGTACGGACACTTCTGCAGACGCCTTGCCAATACCCTTTCATTATTTTGCCACGTGTACGGTGTTTTTTCCGCGAATATTTTTCCTGGTCAAAGACCTCGCGTCGGGTCTGCGGTCCCATTATCCGGACTATAAGATCCGAGGAAGCCATTTCGTGGCTATTTTATAGATTTTTCAATTCTCACAATATTTTTACATTAATAAAAATAAAATAAAATAACCTAAAATGCCTGAAAAAGCCTCTTCTGAAAACCGGCCCGGACCGCTTGGTTGAACCAAAATCGGAGCCCGAAGGCCAGTCCGGTTCTTATTGACTTGGCCTGGTTCAATACATATTAACTACCAACACAAATAAAGCACTTCTCTTATCTTTATTTCTTATTAAAATATACAAATTATATAAAAATATTAAATATATACAAATTGTAGAGTATAATGTTCAATGGTTTGAACTTTAATGACGGGTCCGGTTTTTAAAATATTATGAATACAGTAAGTTTTAAAGATATTTATTTAAATTACATCGAATCTATCTTTTTTCTAGCATAAATACCACCAAATTTTGCTGAACATTATGCGCACGTACAAGCAGGAGGGCCCACCCCAAGTCCCAACCGCCGGAGAAACTTAAAAACAGGGCGGTGGCCGGTGATATACACGATGGGGTCGTGTCACGTGCGAACGAACCGGTGCCTTTACATTTAAATCCAAGAAGCCTTCGCTAATCCTTCCCTCCCTTATGAGATACAAATAATCAATTTTAATGCCTGCTTTGAGAGTAATTGAAGGAAGATTAAATCTTGTGGAATCCCATAAAACACATTGCTTAAGGTGATTATTTGTAATTGAGCATCTTGTATCTAGAAAAAAGTTTTTGGTAGGAATGACACCATTTGAGGAAAATGGGTCATCCCCAAAATATGTACATTATGTGCACACAAAGATATTAATGATCATTTTTTTGCTCTTAATCGATAATTGGTTAAATAATAACTGAATCTTTGAGTTAACCAAGTGAGTTTGAAATGAGATTTAGAGTTCAAGGTTCAGGATTTGTCATCCATAGTTTTCTATCTAGTTTCATCTAGTATTTTTAAAACTAGACCGGTCATCATACCAAGCGTTTTAAAAACTGAACCGAACCAGCCTGCCAGACCTTGGGTGAACCAAAGTCGAAGGCCAGTTCATATTAATTCCGCCCAATTCACTATAATTGACACTATACTTGTTCTTTTTTTTTTCTCAATTTATATATATATATATAAAGTATAGAGTATAATATTCAATGATTGAACCATTGGTCCTACCCAATATAATTGGATTCGACCAAAGTCGGACGTATTGCCGGTTAGATGGCCAGTTTTTTAAAACATTGATCATGCCAGTAGTACGACCAATTTTAGCCAAACCCAATTAGACTGGGTTAGACCAATGGTTCAACCATTGAATGTTATACCCTATAATTTGAATATATTTAGCATTTCTAGGGCAAAAGAAGTGTTTTAGTTGTGCTAGTATATTTTGAACCGAATTGAGTCAATAAAACATGGATTGGCATCCACTTCTGGTTTAACCAGGTCGGACGGGTCCGTCAGGTCCGATTTTTAAAACATTTATAAAAATAACAAAAAATAAAAGTAAAAAATAAAAGTAAAAAATAAAAAGTTGAATAGAAGGGGCTCATTGTAGGGGTGTAAACGGGTAATAATTGAAACGGGTAAGGGTTATTCCGTTACCCGTTTCGATTACCCGACCTGTGTTCCATCACCCGCCGGACTAAAAATTAGTCATTCTATGACCCGAATTTCTTACCCGATTACTTGTAGGTAATAAGGTAATCGGGTAAATAAATGGATAATAATATTTTAATAAATTTAATTATCTAACCCTTATAAATTTTTAAAAAATAAAAAAAAAAAAAAAATTATATGAAAATTACATCCAAATTCTTAAGTTTATCTAAAAATAACTCAAACAAATGTACAACACACATATTATCTAAAAATAACATTAAATACATAAAGTTTAAAAAAATTACCAAATTACCATTCGGGTAATCGGGTAAGAAATACCCATTATCTATATCCGTTTTGATTAAGAGGCAAGTAATCGGGTAATTGAATAATCGGGTAATCGGGTCATCACAATAAATAATTTTATTTCTTATCCATCCAATTACCGTTCGAGTAATCGAGTAATCGGGTAATCAGGTAAAATTACCACCCTTACTCACCTAAAAGGCAAGTGCACCCATAAGAATTACAATTATCAATAAAAATAAAAATAGATGTAGTTAATTTGTGTGGAATTCATGAATTGTTTTAAGAATTTTTATTGCAAACCATGTGAATCATAAATCCATCAATATTTGGTAATTTATTAACCAGACCCTCTGTCCCTGATTTAATAAATAGCTGGCAGAGAGAGTAAGATAAGGAAGATGAGGCATGAAATAATAGAAAAGAGCAAAAGTAGGCCAACTTTTTGGGGGTTTTGGTTGGTGGGAGGTGGCCGGTGGGTGAGACACGGGGGACAGCAGGCAGAGTAACATCCCTACATTTGGCCTTTTAGGTACATACCCGTGCCTTCATTGTCCATCAAATCCAACCCCCAATGGAGAAGCAAAGCCACAAGTCCAGCAGGGGCCAGGGATTGAGGTGGGGGAGCCCGCCCTTGTCTCTTCATTTTTGTGTGAATTCATTTGAACTGGTTCAGTTAGGTTTTAGTTCGATGAGGGTGGGATAGGTGTTGGGTACTAAGAGTATTAATTTTACCCAATTACGTTATTACTCGTTTTTTTGATAGATAAGAAATGCTTTATTTTTATTTTGATTACTCAATAACCCAATTACCAATTTTCTAATTGAAACGGATATGGATAATGTCTATTCCATAGTAGCTTTCCGAATGGTAATTTGGTAATTTATTTATTATATATATATATTTTAGTTAATCTCACTTATTTTTTTTAATAGGATTTTAAGTAATTTTATTAGTATTTATTGTAATTATGAACTTAATATTAGAGTTATTATTTAAATTTTCATTGGTAATTTTTTTGTTTTATATAAATTATATTTTTTGTGATTTTTAAAATATTTATTAAGGTTTATATGATGAAATTAATAAAAACATTTGTTTCACCGAGAATCCGCTAGTCGTCGAAGAGGCACGACCGAGAGAATATGTCGATTACTTTAGAATAAATGTGTTAAAGGATGTGGTATAAATATCCGAAATTGCGAGTACAATCTCCTATGCTTCCTCTGATTCGATCTCCGTATGTATTTGGTGAAGTCGAAACCTTCGCGAACGAGCGAATGTCGAACTCAAGTTGCGGGAACTAGTGTACACGAACTGTTGTGGCTTTGGTCGGTCGGACGGAGGTATTTGTGCTCCGCGTGTATCGACTTATGACGCTGCCGGTAGTTGTGTGGAACTGCTTCGCGTGAACTATTAGAACGACGAACTGCAGGTTACTTGGCTTCGATGGTTTGAGGGAACATCTGGGTACATGAGAGCTTCTCTTACGAGAGGGATTTGAGTCCTTCGGTTTTGAGATAGAGATAGCCTTTCACTTGTCGAAATTTTGGGAATTGATTTCTTCACCCCTGTGGATAGGGAACTTCTGGCTATTTATAGCCGGTCTGTGTAGCTATTGATAGACGTTGCCTGGGAATGGGGATCACGATCCTCATTCTGCTGTGAAGTTGAGGAAGAAGAGGGGAAGAGGGAGACCAGGAACGTGGCCCCTCTTTCTCTCCTTCTGATGAAGACCGAGACTGGCTGTTGGTTGCTGAGGTGGGCGGTGAGTTGATGAAGCATGCTGATGAGTACTGACTCGACGAATTCTGCTGATTGTGTTGTCGACTGTACCGATGACGTGACAATGCGACTGGACTTCGCGATGGGCTGCAATGACCAACCTTGAAGATGAACAGAGCCTACCCACGATCGTTGTTTGATGGACTCATCGAATTTGGGCCACACATATTTTGGTGCGTACAGATTGCCCCCTTCGAGACTTGATCGTTCGGGAGGAACGAGCTGGTGTCAAATTTTGAAGAACACAATACACGAGACGAGTTTTTTTTTTTTTTTTTTTCTTATCCTCTTACTTTTTAGGATCGTTTGTATACTTTTTTTTTGTTTGTCCTCTTACTCTTTTAGGACAATGTATATTTTATGTACATTATTATATATATACTTGATTATCTCCTTCGTGTATGTCGTCGAAGGAATTCGGCGACGCTGTTAAGTACTTTTGAAGGAGGTGCTGGCAAAGAGCCTCGGTGACTTCCGTCGGCAGGTTGCTTCCTGTATGGAGAAGGGCTGTTGTGAAGGGCTATTGTGAAGCGAATCATTGCTCGTAACTGTATTGACTTTGCTTTGGACTCTGATTCTGGGGAAAAGACGACCTCTCACCATTTTCGATCGTTTTGGTTCGATTGTTTCCGATGTTTTTGTTGTAAATCGCCGTTCGGAGAGTATGTTTGAACGGCTCGAAGAATCGCTTCTTTATTGGGTATAGATGAGGCTGCTGCCGATCCTGATTCTGCGATCCGAGGGAACTGCGCGAACTGGACGCCATGATTTTGAGAATCTCTTTCGGTTCGCTAAACCCTAAAATGTAGACTCACTTGTCGAACTGCACGACTTCAGAAGCGTTCATCACCACGATCTCTTTTTGTCTTCGTGGTTGAGTAAGTTGAAGCGGTTATAAGGAGTGGGGTCCACCAGGGCCAGGTATCGATCCCGGGGTTGTCGCTTGATCGGGTCCCCATGTAGAGTTTCATGATAAGGGAAATTCCGTACGGAAGAGATCGAATCCCTTTTAGAAAGGGACTGTCGCCTTCTCCCAAATTCGAAGGAAACCCTTCGAGTTCTTCGATATATAAGTCGCCTTGAGTCTTGGGTAGTTCACCGTACGAACCTCGTAGCGCAACCCTTTTGAGTTTTCGCCCCTGTTGCGCTTCTCCATTTGAAGCTCCACATCCTTCGGTTGTGTGTGTCTGCGACTGATTCTTGGAGATTCTGTTCGCGCTCTGGTTCTAGGAGGGTACTTATTGACGAAGAGTTTTTCCTTTCAGTGAATCTCTGCTTTCGTCTCTTCTTTAACATCGGAGGTCTCATTCACACGAAGATTGAAAGGTACCTTCGAGATTCTCTCTTTCTTTTTCTCCCGGCAACCTCGTTTGGGATTTGAGTCAGCCGGGGTCCCGCTCTCTTTTCTTTTCTCCTTTGTTCCTTCCTTTGTCCTTCTTCTTTTTCTCTCCTCTCCTTTTCAACTCCTTCTTTCTTGTTTTGTCGCGACGAATTCTTTTTGTCGCGGTTTAGGTATTTTGATCTCTTGCTATTTTAGAGCTTTTTATTTTATATATTTTTTTTGTGTGCGACGGCTTCTTTTTGTCGCTGCTCTTTTCCTTCTCTCTTTTTGTTTTGGGTTTTCGATACGTACCTTGCTTTGAACTTGTTCCTTTGAGCGTTGCTGGAGTCCGTCATCTTGTTGGTGTTGATGACCGGTTTCCTTCCATGAGGTTTTCGGTTGGGGAATGCGCCCGACTTAGTTGTTGGGTGCCGGTTCTTCCTTTTCCGATGGTTTTACTTCGGGGAACACTGGTTGGGTCGCCGGGGTGATGGTCTGTCTTCACCTTTTTTTTTTTGTTTTGCTGAAAACGCGCCGGTCGTTCCTCTGTGGGTGGTTGAACACTGTCGTCGTTTCGACTTCGGCCGGCTCAGTTGCCGGGGAGGGGCCTCCGTTTCACTCGCCTTCTTCAAAAATTTCTTTTTGACTTGACCGGCCAGTTTATCAGACGTCTCGTCTCAGCCTATCATCGGTGGCTTGGCCGTCAAGTTTCGACTTCCGCAGCTCACCATGATTACCGAGGCACGAGTTGGCCTGGCTACCTCGTTTTCTGGTGAATGCTTCTTCGGGACTTCGTTCTCTTTTTTTTTTTTTTTTTTAGCGATGACTTCTTTTTGTCACAGTCTTTTCGTGACGACTTCTTTTTGTCACCGCCTCCCCCTGTTTTTTTTTTCTTTTTTTTTTTTTGTTCAGGGAAGAGTCATTTACCTGACCTAGCCTAAGTGTGTCCGACTCAGTTGCCGAGTGCAGTCTCCCCCTTTTTTTTTTTTTTTGCGCTATGGCTTTGAGTCGTGCCTGGCTTGGTTGCGGGCATGGATGGCTGACGATGTGGTTAACCGTAGAGCTCCATATGATGTTCGGCTCGATCGTAGAGCATCGTCTTCCATGGCATTCGTCTCCCGTCCGACTTTGACGTCTGGCACGGGGGTTCGCAATGCGAGCGTTCGGTGATAATCCCGGGCATTGAATTCTTAGCCTTGTGATGCTCAGGTTTGTTGTTGAGCATCGGGAATCCAGTTTTGTTCACCTCCGGTTTGGTGGCCGCGAGGATGCTGGTTTCTACCACCGATTGTCTCGAGGCTGCATTTGTGTTGGTCGTAGAGAGAGATTTTTTTTTGTCGCGGCTTTGGTTTTCTTTTGCTGCTGTTCACATCCTTTTGTCTTTTTTTTTTATCGTGATGTGAATACACAGACTTCTTTCTTTTCTTATTTTTTTTTTGAAGATAGCTTGTGTACCTGGTTTTTGAACTGACGATTCCGATGTTTCTGTCGCTTGCAGATGTCTTTCCCATCGCTTCCTGTTACGTTCCTCGACCTCGTCCTCTCTAACGTCTGGGTGCCAGTGAGAGGCGCTCTCCGAGAATGCGTGCATATCAGCAATGCGCAAGGAGATAGGAAAATCCTACTGACTGTGGGTATGCCCTCTGCCCTTGGGGGTCGTGACGTGCATGTTCCTTTAACTGGAACGGCTTGTGAGCTCTGGAGCCGTCCGGTTGTTAGCAGAGATGACCAGATTTGCTTCATTCCTGGCGTCGGCAAGACTCCGACACCTCCGCATGAAGCTCAGGGTGTCATCTTGATGAGCCCCATGCACGACACTTTAGTGCGTTTTTCTCATCCCAAGCTTTCTATCGGTAGCAGTCGCTTCGGCCCCTGGGAGGCTAGGAGCATGGACATTGTGAGTCCTCGCCATGTACCTTATTACTTCGAGTGGGCGGACGTCGTCCTGCGTACGTGTTCGGAGCGTCTGGTGGCGGTCGACTTATTGTATGCCGTGCGGGCCTCCATGTTCCGGTATAGTTGCTGCTGCAACGTCGTCACGGCCTTCACGGAAGTCTGGTGTTCTGCCACCAATTATATTTTCACCCGAGAAGGAGAGTTGTCGATTTCCTTGTGGGATCTCCATCGCCTCGGTGGGCTTCCGTCTCTGGAGGTATTTTCGACGAGACCTTCCCTTCTGTGGATGATTTCTCCTCTGGTCATCACCTTCCTTTGCCCGAAAGCCTCAAGTATTTGATCTTGGCTTATTTCCGTTTATCCGCGCCCTCGGAGGCGGAGAGACCTGCTGGAGTCCAGATGTCCGATTGGGTACCTTTTTGGTTCCGCCCGGGAAGGAACTCATGGCCTTCTGAAGATGCCTGGGTCGATCGTATGAAGACTTCGGGCTCGAGGAACCGCAACCGGTCGGAAAGGTTGGATCAGCCTTTGAAGGAGCTCGGCGTTCCCGACGCGCTCGCCGACGAGGTATATTTGGCCGCCTTCTTATCTCTTTGGCTCTGCCTCTGTATTCTCCCTGCGCCAGGGGTACGTTGAGGTATACGATTTTGAAGATGGCGTGCTTCTTGGCGAGCGGTTATAAGTGCAACTTGGCCGCCGCGACTCTAGCAGGTCTGTATCAAGGCCTTAACAGTTCCTGTTGGGGGAAGGTCCCTTGGCCATTTGTTTATGCCTGGCTCGCACAACATTTTAGCGTCCACACGGCCGACTCATCAGAAGGTGACAGGCCGTTGATGATGGTTTATCGCAACCCCGACAATGGCCGTGCCTACACTCAGAGGGAGGCTCGTGCTCTTTTCTGCCGGGGCGGGGTGCGATGTTGGTATCCACCACAAGCATTTCCTCCAGGCCCTATTGTTGACAAGCCCGGCCACCTTGCCTCGCAAATTGAGGCGGACTACTTCCGATGTTTGCGAGCGAGCCGTCTCGTGTTACGGCAGCGCGACCTCCTGATTGTGGAGCCATATAGTCCGCACCGGTTCGCCAGTCAATTTGGCTTTTGCCAGGATTTGTCGGGTGTTCTGATCGGTGATCAGAGGAGGGCGCCGTCTGTTGAATCCTTGGTGGAGATATGGCAAAGTGAAAATGCCTTCCCCCTTGGGACGGTGGATGTGCCGCCCTTCGTCAGTCCAGATGTCGATCCAGGAGTGACGGCTTTATATAGGGAATCATGGCTCGAAGTCGTGGTTCCCCTTTCTGAGGTAAAAGCACTTACTTGTATTTATGCGCCTTTTGTTTCCTTGGGCTTTTGATTGCATTTGCATTTACTCTCTCCTCCCCCTGTTGTTTCTCAGAAAGAATGGGAGAATTTTATCGGAGAACGGGCGCCGCGGAAGAAGGCTGCTCCGAAGAGAGGCTCCGGGCAGAAGAAGACGCCGGCCTCTAAGCCTTCCCCTAAGGTTGCTCAGGCTCCGACGACCGTCGAGCTGGAGGGAGGGGTCGTTATCAGAGAAGCCGCTCCTGCCCCGCCTGCCGAACCGGTTGTTCGGACGAACTCGTCGTCCCTACCGGCTGCGGACGCGCCTCTGGATAAAGGAAAGGGGGTCGTCGACCCGATAATAGCGCACCCCGCAGTTTCGCTGTCGGCAGTTTCGCCGAGGAAGGGTGTGCCGAAGAGGAACAAGACAGAGGTTCCGAGGGTCGTCTTCGACCCGCCTTTGTTCAAGAAGAGGTCGAGGAGTAAGCACCATCTGACTTCTTCGTCTTCTCGTGACTTGCCTTCTCCGACGGTTTCCGCTCCGGAGTCCCGAGAAGTTATCATGGGGGCGTGTCCGGTGGAGAGGCTAGAGGCACCGCATGCCGGAGAAGTTGCCATGCAGTCGGAGGCAATGCCGGTCGTGTCCTCTCCGGTGCGACCTGAGGCAGTGGCGGAGCCTTCTGTTGGTGCGCTTGCGCTGGTCCTCTATTCTCGCGTGAGCCAACCTGAAGTTCGCTCGGATGGTTCGCGTACTCCTGTCGCCTCGGAAGAGCGTTGCCAAGAAGAGAGGGACCGAGAGGGGATGTTCGTCGATGCTACCATTGGTAGGTTGGAGATGGGTAGGGTTGACTGCCCTATGACCATTTCGAGCGACGAGGGCGAAGCATCGTCTCCTCCTTTAGGTGGGGAAGGCGGGGTCGGATTTCAGACCCCGGTTCCGGACTTGGGCTATCATTTACTTCTTGCTCATGAGGAGAGGTTGTACATCGGAAGGAGGCGGAACGATCAGGCAGCCGCTCCAGTCATTGGGGAAGAGTGTCGAGAACCCTTCCACCGATCCGTCAGCGAGACCTCTTTCTCCTCACGGTTCACCGCGGTAGGTTTTCCTTGCTCTCTGTTTCTGTCTCCCTCCTTTTCTTTGCTTAACTTTTTGTTCGTCTGGCAATCTCGCAGTCTTCGACGATTTCTCTCTCGGCGACATCACGCGGATGGGTCCAGCAGTCGGCGATGGACCTGTGGACTCGGTTTGTTCGGACGGCCTTGGCGCCTGCAGAGGACCCCTGCTCCCCGGAGTTTGTGATTGATGCCCGCGGTCTTTTAGAGCATTTGCGTTTGTCGGGTGTCGAGATTTCTATCTTGGAGCAGTGGGTGGAGGATTTTGCTCGAGAGGCGGAACATCTCCAGCAATTGCGTTGCTCTGCTGCCAATAAACTCCCCAGGGCCGAGCATCGGGCTATCGGAGTCGAAGTTTCGTGGTCAGTTCGGTGTGTGCATTGTCGGCGCAATGCAATGGTTGAACTGGTAAGTCTGCGCCAGGCTGAGTATAAGACCGTGGAAGCTGAGAGGGAGGCCGTTCAGGAACATCTGGCTAAGCTGGATGCTCAGCTTGACTCCCTTCATGCAAACATTGACATCGCTTAGGCTGAGCTTCAAGCATTCGATGCGGAAGCCTCCGTGTTCGAGCGTTAACTTGAGGATGTTCGTGCACAGCCTGTGCTGAGTGAGGCCGAGGCTCGTGAACTAGAGGATGCTCGAGCTGAGGTGCTTCGGCGACGGCAGCGAGTGATTGACTTCGAACTCAACCTGTAGCCTCAGTGTAGGCGATCCTTGGATTTTTTTTTTTTTTTTTTTTTTTTGTGGTCTCGTGTATTTACTTTTTTTTTGCGAGACCTGGGGTGTAAAGATTTTTTTTTTTGACTAAAAGGAAGTGAACTCCTTTCTTCTACTACCCTTCTCAAGGATAAAATCGTCTGAGAAACTTACCGTTTGTGATAGGTAGCTCCGATCCATTGGCGGTGACGAGTTTGTAAGCGCCGTTCGTGTATGCCTCTTGTACGACATAGGGGCCTTCCCATTTTGGCGTGAATTTGCCCCCGGTCTTGCTCGTGAAGAGCATTGGCCGTCGTACTGCTAGCACAAGGTCGCGCTTCTGGAATGACCTGAGGCGTACCTTTTTGTTGAAGGCTCTGGTCATGCGAGATTGGTAACACTCGAGTCGCTGTTGCGCTTCGAGTCGCTGTTCATCGAGTGACTCAAGCTCTGCCAGCCGCAGTTGAGCGCATTCTTCTGTCGTCAACCCTTCTCTTACAGCTATGCGTAAGGAAGGGAGTTGTACCTCGAGAGGGAGCACTGCTTCGGTGCCATAAACCAGCGAGTAGGGAGTCGACTGGGTAGGCGTTCGAGCCGTCGTTCTGTATGCCTATAAAACTTCGGGAAGCTTTTCATCCCAGCTCCTTTTGTGGGCGCCGACCTTTTTCTTCAGAATTTTGCATAGTATTTTATTGAAAGCCTCTGCGAGTCCATTGGCTGCCGGGTTGTAAGCCGACGACATCCGCTGTTGTATGCGAAATTTTTCACAGAAGCGGTCCATGACTCTGTTTCTGAAGGGTGTGCCGTTGTCTGTCACGATATACCGTGGAACTCCATATCTGTATATGAGTTGAGTTCGGATGAAATCGGCAACGGTGGTGGCTTTGACCTCTCGGTAGGCCGCGGCTTCAGCCCATTTGGAGAAGTAGTCGGTGGCAGCCAAGATGTACTGCCGGTCGGAGTCGGATTTGGGAGTGATGGGGCCAATGATATCCATACCCCAAGCTTCGAATGGCCAGGAAGCGACCGTTGGGTGAAGCGGCACTGGTGGTTGGTGTATGTAGTCGGTGTGGAGTTGGCACGGTTTGCAGGTTCGGGCCATTTCGATGGCGTCCCTGAGCATAGTCGGCCAGTAATAGCCGAGTCGTTTGACTTGCAGGTCGAGCCTCGGGCTAGCTTGATGTGCGCCGTAGATCCCACCGTGTATTTCTTTCAATACTTGTAGCCCCTCTTCTTTTGAAAGACAGCGAAGGAGCAGTCCTTCGTACGATCTTCGGTATAGTACGTCGTTGATGAAAACGTACCTAGGAGCTGTTCGGCGAATTTGGACTCGCTCTCGCAGGTCGACTGGGAGTGTGCTGTCACGAAGGAAGTTGATGATAGGTTCGCGCCAATCTTCGATTTGATTTTGGCTAGCCGATGTAGGGAGAGATTCTTCTATCTCCTCTGTTAGCTCTTCATCGATTTCTTCCTTGACTGGTGGAGGGATGACCCATTGCTCGCAAATGGGGACTTGGTTTGGCCGTTCGTCCAAGTGTGCTAAGCTGGCAGCAATGCCGGTTAATGTGTCGGCTGGCCCATTCTCAGAGCGAGGGACATAGTGGAGTGAAACTTCCGGGATTTGGGCCAGAAGTTCACTGGCATACCTCCAAAGAGGTCCGAGCTCGAGTTTCTTTACCTCAAATTTGGCTGAGAGTTGCTTGATGACGAGAGCCGAGTCGCCGTAGATGTGTAGCTGCGGTAATTTCATTTCGACCGCCATGCCGAGTCCGAGGACGATGGCTTGATACTCTGCTTCGTTGTTCGAGCAAGTCTGAGTAAGCACGAACGAATATGGGAGTAGATACTTTTTTGGTGAAATAAACAGAACACCGGCGCCGACCCGGCTTTTTCATGCCGCGCCATCGAAGTACATCTCCTAGGGGGGGAGTATCTCGACCAGGAAGATTTCATCGTCCGGGAATTCTTCTGATATCTCCCATTCTGCCGGTATCAGATGGTCTGCCAGGAAATTGGCTAATCCATGCCCTTTGATTGCTCTTTGAGGTACAAAGTCGATCTCGAATTCGGAGAGGAGCAGCGTCCATTTTGCCAGTCGACCGGAGAGAATTGGTTGTGACATAATGTACTTCAGTGGGTCGGCTCTCGAAATGAGTTTCGTCGAATGTGCCAGAAGGTAGTGACAGAGCTTTTGGACAGCGAAGACCAGCGCAGGCATGTCTTCTCGATCGGTGTATAGTTGAGCTCGGCACCCACCAGTGTTTGGCTGAGATAATACAGAGAACGTTCTTTGTTGTCCTCATCACATTGAGCCAAAAGAGCGCCCACCGATTTTTCTTGTGCTGCGATGTACAATAGCAGCGGTTTGTCGACGATTGGAGCTACGAGCACTGGTGGTTTGGTGAGATACGCCTTTATGTTGTTAAAGGCGTTCCGGCAAGAGTCATCCCACTCGAACGGTGTACCTTTCTTTAGCAGGCGGCTGAAAGGCTGGCATCTCCCGACGAGATTCGAGATGAAACGTCGAATGTACGCCAAGTGACCTTGGAAGCTTTTAAGCTCGGAGACGTTTCTAGTCTCCGGCATCTTCTGGATTGCGTCGATTTTCAACTGGTCAATTTCGATTCCTCTGTGATGGACGAGGAACCCCAAAAAATTTACCCGAAGTGACGCCGAAGACACACTTCAATGGGTTCATTTTGAGTTGAAACCGTCGCAGTCGTTCGAACACTGCCCGGAGGTCGAGAAGATGGTCTGACCTCTGCTTTGTCTTTACTACCAGGTCGTCGACATAGCATTCGACGCGTTTGTGCAGGAAGTCGTCGAAGATATTTTACATTTCTCGCTGGTATGTTGCGCCGACATTTTTGAGTCCGAACGGCATAACTTTGTAGCAGAAAATACCTTTTGGGGTGCGGAATGCGGTGAACTCCTTGTCTTTTGGGTCCATCCGAATTTGATTGTAGCCGGAGGACCCGTCCATGAAAGATAGAGCCTCGTGACCTGTTGTCGCGTCGACCATAAGCTCGGTAATTGGTAGAGGGAAGTCATCCTTCGGGCACGCCTTATTCAAGTCACCAAAGTCGACACAGACCCGAATTTGGCCAGTCTTTTTCTTGACTGGGACGATGTTTGCAATCCAGGATGGGTACTTCACCTCCCTGATGAAATTTGCCGCGATCAACTTGTCGACCTCCTTTTCGATTTCTGGCACTAGTTCTGGCCTGAACCGTCGTTGTGATTGCTTCACTGGTCAAACAGAGGGATGAACCGCCAATTTGTGGACTGCCACGCGCGGGTCGAGGCCGGGCATCTCTGTGTAATTGCAAGCGAAGATATCGCGATATTCGTGAAGCAAAGCCATGTATTCGACTTCTTCTTCGGCCGTCAGCGAGGCGCTGAGGAATGTCGGCCTCGGGTCCTCTGCTGTGCCCAAGTCGACTTTCTTTAGTTCGTTGACGGTTGACTAGCCTCCTTCTTCGAATTCAGCCGGAGCCTCTTTCAGGACGAATTCCTCTTCTTCTTCTTGGTTGTCGTCGACGACGGAGATGTGAGTCACCATTATCGAGTCGTACGCGCGAGCTTGTGCGAGGGCTGCCTTCAAAGTATAGATGACGATTGGACCGTTGTCTTCTTTTGGTCGACTTCGATTGATGGCGTCTTTGGTGTAAATGATCACCAGTTTTGAAGTATTTTGTTTCTTCGTTGGAATTTGGCCAACTGAGACTTGGTGCACATCTGTCGATGACTTTCTGGTTATCTTGACCGGCTTTGCTTGGGCTGTATAGATTTTGATTGGTTTTGGCTTCTCGTGGCGAGGCCCAGGCGGCCTTTGATCGATCACGGTGCCCTTCGTTCTTCAATTTCTCCTGCTCGAGTGAAGACGGGTAAGGTCCGGGGAGGTTGTGCATGAATCTCGTCTTTTTGTAAGATTGCCCCCGCTCGGCCATCAACCGGTAGGCGTTCGGGTCGAAGCCTTCATTTGAGCGTGTAGCCGGTGCTCGTTGCTGGCTCGCCCCGCTTCCACGATACCGTTCCTCTAATTTTGGTAGAGGAAGCGTGACCTTTTCTGACAAAAGGGTTGGCTGGAATTTGTTGCAGGCGACCAGGGGAGCTTCTCCTTTCTTCCTTTGCGACTGTGGAATGTATCGCAGGATGGGTATGTTGCGCCGATTTGGTGTAGGCGTGACTGTGGCCGGTTTAGGACTGTGTGCCAGCTGTTTTGGAGATAAGTCCTGCGTCTTGGTCTGCTTAGGTGATGTAGTTTGCGTCGGGGCCTGCGGTTTTGTGGGCTGCGACGACTGTTTGAGTGTTGCATCCTGCGCCGGTTGTTTGGGTGGTGTAGCCTACATCGGAGTGCTTTTGGCGTTCGCTGCTTGGTTCGACCAAGGTGACGATTGGACTGTCGGCCTGGTCGTCAGATAGAACTTAGCATCTGCGAACGATGCCTCTGCTTCTGTGAATGGGCTTTCGTCAGCATACACCGTCTTCTGCTGGCCGTTTTCCCAGTACTTGAAGCACTGATGGAGTGTGGATGGTACAACTCCATTAGAGTGAAGCCACGGTCGACCCAGGAGCAAGTTGTAAGACGTCCTGGAGTCGATGACTTGAAGAGGCGTATCGGCTATCATGTCTCCGATATGCAGCTTGAGATTCGTCATCCCGAGTGTTCTTTGGCCCTCTTGGTTGAAACCTTGAATGAGAAGAGAGCTTGGAGAGAGGTCTCCGGCAGAGCGGCCAATGTTCTTCATCGTACGGATAGGCAGAATGTTGACTGCAGATCCGCAGTCGATGAGAATACGGTTGATTTTGTGGTCCCTGATGTAGCCGGAGACGAACAACGGTCTGTTGTGATTCTTCGTCCCCAATTGTGCTTCTTCCTCTTTGAATGTAATGCACGGTGGGCATGTGACGGCCAGTGCTTCTTCTGGTTTCGCGAGATGCGCTTTGGTGTAAGCGTCTTCCTCCTCTTTTCGAAAAGGAGGGGTTAACCCGACTTTCGGCAGATCGTGCTTTCTCATCAGCAGCGTCTCGAGTTCAGCCTTGAATCCCTCTTGTTTGGCGAGGATTTGGATTAAGGCTTGCCTCGATCTGATGTCTAGATCGAGATCATCCTCTATCTTGTTGAGATGCGAGATTTTTTTTAGCGATGTTTCTAGGTCGTCGCATTCGGTGACTGGTCTTTTGCCCTTCTCTTTTGTTGTTGTTTGTTAGGGAAGAGCTGTTGAGCAGGTCGCCACCATTGCAGGCGGCGAGAGGAACTCCTTCGGGAAGAACTCTGCCAATGTGATGGGTCTTCTTTTCTTTTTGCTTGCCCCCTGGACGTTAGTCCTGGGAGCTTTCTTTTGACATTTTGCGGCTCTTTTGTTTGACCGCTTTGTTTTTGTTTTGATGGTCGTCGGTGCCGGTTCGATTTCTCGAATCGGCTTCTTTCTCCGAATGACCAAGATCCACCCTTCTGCGTCGACTGCAGCTTCTTCGCAGGGTGCCGATTTTGGTGCGACCTTAGCCGGTGGTCGTCTATTGTTATGAGGTCGGTTGGAGGAGCCGGGCTTTGGTCGGTACTCCTTCGTGACCTACTTCTTGTTTGGCCGGGTTAGCTGGTTCGGCTCGGCTCGGATGGAGATGACATATGAGGAGGCTGTGTTTTTAGCTCCTTCGATTTCAATACGGCCTTGCGCCGCCAGCTCCATGATGCGGTCCTTCAAGACGAAGCATTTCTCCGTCGAGTGCCCAACCAGTCGATGGTATTTGCAAAAATTTGGATCTTTGCTTTTGGATTGGTCGCCAGGCCTTTTGATTTCTGGCAGGCTCAGTAGTTGATTTTCAAGCAGCTGGTCGAGCATGATGGGAACGTCGACGTCGGCAAAGGGGTATGTCTTTGCCTGTCGTTCTTCCAGTGTCGGCTTCTTGAAGCCTCCCGTCAATTGTTGTGGGAGGTAGGTCGGCTTAACCCTACTTCCGACCTTGATCGGTTCGACAGTATTTGTCGCGAAAGAGGAATTCGTTTTCTCTTTCATCTCTTTTAGTGCGGTCATAACGGGTGCCTTTCTTTTTTTGCGTGGATCGGCGGAAGAGGATCCTTCTTCTCCTCGTTCTTCCATGAGAATCTCCATGTTGTGAGCTTCTGTTGCGAGCTCTTGGAAGTTGTTCGGCCTTCGGCTACGGATGTAGCGCAGGAGCTCCCAGTGCATTCCCCGTGAGCACATCTCGATCTCAGCTTCGAGGGAGAGATTTGAGCTTTCTTTGCAATTTAGGCTCAAATTTCTCCATCGGTTGATGTAGTCGACCAATTTTTCGCCCTTCTTCTGTTTGAGATTGGCGATCTCCACTAGAGTGACGGTGCGTCGGGTACTGTAGAACCGACTGAGGAATTCTCTCTCCAGTTGTTCCCAGTTGTCGATCGACTCTTGGGGTAGCTCGATGTACCAATCGAAGGCATTTCCCTTCAGTGACCGGCCGAACTGTTTGACCAATAAGTCGCCGTCTGTGCCGGCGTTATTACACGTTTCAATCAAATGAGCGACATGCTGCTTTGGGTGGCCGTCGCCGTTAAATTGTTGAAACTTGGGAGGGTGATAGCCGATCGGCATTGGGATGTTCTGGATCCTCTGTGTGTACGGTCTCTTGTAGGCAACTGATTTGTGGTCGCCAGCGCTGTTTCGTACTGCACGGTTGATGAGCTCTGTAATGGAATCAAGGGTAAGAGCAGATGGATCCACTTCGGGTCGGCCTCTGCGGATGGCCACTGGAGCGACGGGCGGCAGCCCGTCGTTGGAGGAAGAGTCTTCTCGTGGTAGATCAGCTGAGGCGCTAGTAGTCGGCCGATTTCGGTCGACTTCTTGAGAGACGCCACCAGTGTTATTGGTGGTTGTGCCCATTTCAAGCCGTTCAAACATCTTTGCAATTTGATCATTGCGAGCAGCTAGTTGAGCATCACGGGCTACAAGTTGCGCATCTTTTATGCGCAGCTGTTCGCTTTGCTCCTTTATCGCAGCCTGCATTTCGGCAAGCTGTTCTTCAATAGTCTTGGCTGAAGTTGTCATTGCGGCCATCTTGATGGTTTGCGTCGGAGTAATTGTTCCTGACGCAACTTGAAGATATGAAGCCTTCGTCATTGACTTCATTGAAGAGGCGGTCGTTGTGGGAGACCGGTCAGACGGACCAGTCGCAGGTTGATTGCAGAGAGTGGCTCTGGGCGACGACTGGCTTTCAGTGACAGCCGTCGGTGAGAATTGAAAGAATGCGATAGGTGATGTTGCGATAGGGGAACTCGCCGGTGTTTGTCGGCGCGGTGAACGGATAGGTGGTGGACCAGCTATTGCGTTGAGAGCGGCAAGAAGGTCGTGTGAGACCAGCATAACCGGCGAGTTGTCTGTCGCCGGAGCTCTTTGTACAGAGGAGGCTGGTATTGAGCGTGTTCTCGCAGCGGAGAGAGAGGATAGGGCTTCTCCGTGACGGCGGCGACTGCGTCGGACTGGCAGTCGGGCTGCGAGGAGAAAGAGAGGTGGCAGCGGCCAAATAGGTCGGCTTAGCCATCGTCGGCATCAGTTTGGTGGAAGATGCGGCAGGTTTAGTTGAGGCCGCGGTAGCCGGAGGAACGAACACGACGGTTGGGTGACGGGTGTCGCGCATGAATGGAGCTTGTCTAGTGGACAAATTTCTGGCCAGAGCCCTTGTAAATGGGCGTGTGGCATGTGGAGGGGATGTCGGAGCGCGGAGGTCGACCGGAGATGTGGCTACTGGTCCGCGGGCTCCGGTGGTCGAGCCTGCAGTCGCGGCGGGGCGCGGTTGAGCAGAGCTCGAGGAGGCTGTTTGCTTGCCCCTGTTGTTGGTGTTGTTGTTGTTGTTGCCATTGTTGGCGTTGCTCGCCATGGCTGTGGTTGTAGATTTTTTTTTTGGTTGGACGAAGAAGGAGATGAGAGGTAGGAAAGGTCTCACCGGATATGCCAAATCTGTTTCACCGAGAATCCGCCGGTCGGCGAAGAGGCGCGACTGAGAGAATATGTCGATTACTTTAGAATAAATGTGTTACAGGATGTGGTGTAAATATCAGAAATTGCGAGTACAATCTCCTATGCTTCCTCTGATTCGATCTCCGTATGTATCTGGTGAAGTCGAAACCTTCGCGAACGAGCGAATGTCGAACTCAAGTTGCGGGAACCAGTGTACACGAACTGTTGTGGCTTTGGTCGGTCGGATGGAGGTATTTGTGCTCCGCGTGTATCGACTTATGACGTTGCCGGTAGTTGTGTGGAACTGCTTCGCGTGAACTGTTAGAACGACGAACTGCAGGTTACTTGGCTTCGATGGTTTGAGGGAACATCTGTGTATGTGAGAGCTTCTCTTACGAGAGGGATTTGAGTCCTTCGGTTTTGAGATAGAGATAGCCTTTCACTTGTCAGAATTTTGGGAATTGATTTCTTCACCCCTGTGGACAGGGAACTTCTGGCTATTTGTAGCCGGTCTATGTAGCTATTGATTGACGTTGCCTGGGAATGGGGATCACGATCCTCATTCTGCTGTGAAGTTGAGGAAGAAGAGGGGAAGAGGGAGACCAGGAACGTGGCCCCTCTTTCTCTCCTTCTGTTGAAGACCGAGACTGGCTGTTGGTTGCTGAGGTGGGCGGTGAGTTGATGAAGCATGCTGACGAGTACTGACTCGACGAATTCTGCTGATTGTGTTGTCGACTGTACCGATGACGTGACGATGCGACTGGACTTCGCGATGGGCTGCAATGACCAACCTTGAAGATGAACAGAGCCTACCCACGATCGTTGTTTGATGGATCGATGGGTTGCTGGACTCATCGAATTTGGGCCACGCACATTTTGGTGCGTACAACATTATTTACCCATATATTTATCCAATTACCCATTTACCCGTGGGTAATCGGGTAAAACATTTGAATTCTGAATAATTATTCTTAATTCGGGCGAAACGGGTAACGGGTAATGGAGAGGGTAATCAAAACGGGTAACAGAATAACCATTACCCGTTTCGATTGTTACCCGATTAGTACGAGTCAGGTTCTCTTGACCCAATAGGACTTGTGCAAAATTTGGTTCAATATCTGGCTGAAACCAGTTCGATTGGGTTTAGATCAATGTTTTAAAAACTTAATTGGTCATCCAACTCACCCTATGTCCATTCTTAGTTGAACCTAGTTAGACTGGGTTGGAACGTTGAATATTATATATCATACTTTACATATATTTAATATTTTTATAAGGAAAAAAATAAAAATAATGCTTGTTACAATGAACCGGACCAAGTAAAAGAGAACCAGACTGGCCTTCGATTCTGGTTCAACCGGGTCAAACTGGCCGATTCGGTTCGTTTTTAAAACATTGGCGGCTGGGTAGAACTGGCCAATCCGGTCCAGTTTTTAAAATACTGTTTTTAATGCATAAAGATATAATAATTTATTTTCAAATTTACCTATAATTATGGTTTCCCTTTTAATTTCTCTAGAGGATTAAATTGTGAATTTTGACTTTAACTTTTGTTCCTAACATTAATGATAATTAAAAACGTCATTAAAAGCCATAAACCTTCTCCTGTTATTTTGTACTTTTAATGTTACACCTTTTTAAGGAAAGAATTGAATGTTCCTCATTTTTCAATCATTTTTAGTAAATAAAGCAGTAAATTCGGAGCTGAGTATGGAGGGTGGAAAGGTGGGAATGAAGAGTAAATGAATTGTACTTAACCTTTCTGGCCCAAAACAGGTAGGGGTGGCAATTTTACATGATTAATTATTCTAGAATAAATTCTTTTTTACCCAAATATTTACCCGTTTACACATTTACCCATTTACTCAATTACCCATTTACCCATTTACCCATTTACTCAATGACCCATTTACCCATTTACTCAATGACCCATTAACCCATTTACCCATTTACTCAATGACCCATTTACCCATTTACCCAATTACCCGTTTACCCATTTACCTGTTGACCAATTTACCCTTTTACCTATTTACCCGTTTATCCGTTTACCCGTTTACCAATTGACCATTTAATAATCTTTTATGTTAATATTAGGTGTAGTTTATGCTTTGTGTGATTTTTATTGTGTTGAAAGATTATGACAATTATACTATGTGTTTTAATCTTTGGCCATTTTTTCTTTTATGTTTATTTAGTGTATATTACCCATTTACCGTTGGAAAAAGGGGTAATAAATAAAAATGGAAAGATTCAAAAAGTAATTGGAGTAATAGAAATGTAACAGGATAGGGTAATAAAAAAAATGTATACAAAATAACCTCGTCTATTCCTCCTTGTATGTCATTTACACCAGTGAACATCAAGATATGATGCTTTGCTTTCTCCTCCACCCTAACTCTCACTGTCGCTCCCACTCTCACTCTCAAGTCTCACACTCATTAATCCTACCCTCAGTACTCCCAAATTCACTCCCACTTTTACTCCCAATTAACTTTATTCCCACCCTTATTACTCCTACCCTAGTACTCCCAAAATCACTCCCACTTTGACTCCCAATTAACTTCGTTCCCACTAGGGGTGGCAATGGGCGGATATCCAACCCAATAACCACATATTCAAATCAATCCATTAAGAAACGGATATCCAATAAGCTGCTTATTGGATATTCATTTCTTAACGGGTTGGATGTGGATATTATCCATTAGCTTAATAGATATTCATTAGGCCCATTAAGAGTTTCAAATTTTTCTGAATTCCGATACCCTTCCCGACCCGACCTCACCCAACCTGACCTAATTGGCTAAACTTATATAGTATTATTTTATATATCATTAAAAAAATATGAAAAATTATATAAAAATTTTTTTAGGCCCGACACTTGCGTGGCCCGCCACAAGCAAGGCTCATCCCACATTCGAGGCCTGCCCACTTGCTAGGCCCGCTCCAAGTGGCCCTCCCTTTGAGTGTGGCCCACCTAAAATAAGAAGTCGGCCACAAGCATGGCCTGCCCACTGCAGGGCCCACCAAGTCTGGGTTGGCCCAATTTGGGTGCTTGCTGGGCTTTACCAAATGAGAGGTCGGGCCTCAAGCGTGGCCTGTCCCACTTTTGGCCCCCACCAAGCCCCATATGGGGAGGATCTTCCCTTGTAGGGCTTTTCAAATTGAGTGACAACCCAATTGAATGGCTTGGGCCCGCTCAACACTGGGCCAGCCAATCGTGAGAGGCCCGCCCTACAAGAGGTCCACCCCATATCTGAGGCCCGCTACTAGAGTCCCGGCCATTGAGTGCCCACCTAAAATGAGAGGCCGACCCTCAAGCGTAACCCGCCCCACTTCTGCCCCCCTCCAAACCCTAATTTGGGAGGATCTTCCCTTCCAGGGCTTTGCTAAATTAAGTACCAGCCCCAATCGAGAGGCCCATGGCCCGCCCACTCCTGGCCAGCCACAAGGACCGTGTCACATTCAAGCGAGCCACGCTGCTACAGGTCTGCCCCTTTGAGAGTGACCCACCTAAAATAAGAGGCCGGGCCTCAAGTGTGGCCCGCCCACTTCTGGCCCGCCACAAGCAAGGCCCAACTCACTTTTATGGCCCATCCCATTCAAGGCACATACCACGAGGCCCACATGCTTGGCCCGCCCACTTCTAGCCCCCACCGAGCCCCAATTTGGGAGGATCCCCTTGATAGGATTTCCCAAATTGAGTGCCAACCCCAAGTGAGAGGCCCGTGGCCCACCCCACACCAAGCCCGCCACAAGCAAGGCCTGACTCACTTTTGAGGCCCATACCACATTTGAGCCCCGCCCACATGCTTGGCCCGCCCACTTCTGGCCCCCACCGAGCCCCAATTTCGGAGGATCCCCTTGATGGGATTTCCCAAATTGAGTGTCAGCTCCAAGTGAGAGGCCCGTAGCCCGCCCCACACTAAGCCCGCCACAAGCAAGGCCCGACTCACTTTCGAGGCAAATACCACATTCGAGGCCCGCCACATGCTTGGCCCGCCCACTTTTGGCCCCACCAAGCCCCAATTTGGGAGGATATTCCCTTGATAGATTTCCCAAATTGAGTGCCAGCCCCAATTGAGATGCCCGTGGCCCGCCCCACACCAAGCGCGCCACAAGAGAGGCCCGTCACAAGCAAGGTCTGCTTACATGCTTGGCCCGCCAATCGTGGGAGGCCCGCCCCACAAAACATCTGCCCTATATTAGAGGCCCGCTCCAAGAAGTTCGCCCCTTATCTGAGGCCCGCTCAAAGAGGTTTGCCGCATATCTGAGGCCCGAGGCCTGCTATAAGTGGCCCGCCCATTGAGTGGCCCACGGCCTGCCCTACTCGAGGCCCGCCCCCACAAGTGGTCCACCCCATATCAGAGGCTCTCACCAAGAGGCTAGCCCTTTGTGTGTGGCCGGCCTAAAATGAGAAGTCGGGCAAGGTTGGGTGGTCCCATATTTGGTGGACTTGGACTTGTCAGCCCTAATTGAAAGGCCCATGGCCCACCCTAATCGAGGCCGGCCACATGCGAGGCCTGCCACAAGATTCGAGGCCCACCCAATATTCATGGCCCACTTGCAACGCTTGCCCTTTTGTGAGGCCCGCCACAGGGAAGGCCCCACCCCACTTGCAAGGCCCACCAATGGGAGGCCCGCCCCCACAAGCGAGGCCTGCCAATGGGAGGCCCGCCCCACATTGGTTTGCCCCTGAGGCCCGCTCCAAAGAGATCCGCCCTATAGCCGATGCCTGCCCCACTTCTGGCCCGCACCAAGCCCCAATTTGAGAGGACCTTCTTACTGGGCTTTCCCAAATTGTCAGCTCCAATAGAGAGGCCCACCCACAAATCGGGCCAGCCCTCAAGCGAGGCATGCCCTTGCACATGCCGGCTCCACCCACCTTTGAAGCCCCAAGTTACTTAATATTTTCAAATAAAACGCAAATAATTCAAATAAAAAATTTACATAAACTACATAACTTTTTAAATACAATAAGTTTTTTTTTTTGGGAGATTGAGTTTGGGAGTCGGCATTAATTTAAAATAATCAATTGGAGACATATAAGAACTACGAGATTTGAAAAATAAGTGAAAGAAAAAAATAAAATAATTCCAAACTTATAAATAAAAATAAAAAATTATTTATGGTAATAAAAACAAAGTTATATTTTTAAAATTACATAATATGGAGGGAGAATTTAAACACTTTAAAATAATTTGAGAAAATAGAAAATTAGTGGTAGGGCAAAATAAACAATTATAAAAAAAAAAAAAAAAAAAAAAAGTCAGAATGGAAAAGGAACTACGAGCGAGTGGAAAAACTGAAAATAATTTACAATTTTAAATTTTTAAATAAATTTAAAGATAAAATTTGTAAAAAATTAATAAAGTAAAAATAAAAAAATATTTATAAAAATATTTATAAAAATATTTATAAAATATTTTATAAAAATATTTTAAAAAATATTTTAAAAACGGGAGAAAAGAGAGAGCTAAGAACTCAAAGTTTGAAAATTCAAAGTGAGAAAGTGGAGGGAAGGCTTTTTAGTCTTTTCCCACTCCCCTGATTTCTCATGGATTTTCCCTCACTATGCCAATCTTGAAAAAACAATAAATATCATTTATGACATGCAAAATTTTAAATTATTAAATATTATGAATCACGTTAAATTTTTTAAATCATACTTTTTCAAAAAATTTAAATTAAAAACTCATTTAACAAAAGTTTAATACTTTATTATAATAATAACAAATAATCTATAAATTTGAACATCAAATAATGAGGGAGGAAAATCAGAAAAATGGAAGTTGAACTATGAGTGAGTGGAAAAGGTGAAAAGTATTTACAATTTTAAAATTTCTAATTCAAACATACCATAAATCATAACCGAGGAAGCTAGGGAAAAATTTTTAAATAGATAAATCATAAATAAATTAGTAAGTAACATTTTTAAAATTAAATAGTTTGGATGGAGAATCTAAATACTTTAAAATCATTGATAATTAATTAGTAATAATTATAAAACAATTAGGCATTAAAATGAAATAGACAAAAAAACTACTAGAAATGGAAAATTAGTGATTGTCTAGTCACTCTCGGTTACTAAAAAAATTTAAACCAACTTTTAAAGAAAGAAAAGTGAAGGGACAAGGCAAATGAGAGAGGAAGGAGAGGAAATGTGAAAGGGACAAAGCAAATGAAAGGGGGGATACAGCAAATGAGATGGGGATACAAAGCAAAATGAGAGGGGAGATACAAACAAATGAGAGGGGGGGATACAAAACAAAACGAGAGGGGGATACAACAAATGAGAGGGGATAAAACATGAAGAGGGGATACAAACAAATCGAGAGGGGATAAACAAAAACGAGGGGGATAAAATCAAACGAGAGGAGGGGACTCAAAACGAGAATAGAGGGAGGAAAAAGAGAGGGAATTTGTCAAAAAGGAGGAGAAAGGGAGGGATCAAAATGAGAGGAGGGAGGGACAGAGCAAAATGAGAGAGGGGGAGGAATAATCTAAAAAGGGGGGGATCAATGAAATAAAGAGAGACAGATAGACAAGAAGATAGAGAGAAACAGATAGAAATAAAGAGAGAAAGAGAGAGATAGAGAGAAATAGAGAGAGAGAGATAGAGAGAAATAGAGAGAGAGATAGACAGAGAGAGACGAGAAAGAAGAGAGAAGAGAGAGAAGAGAGAACCAATCTTACCGAATGATTATCTTTATTTGCCATAGACTCCAAAACAAAACTAAGAGTGGTGGCTGAAACTAAGATGCATGAGCAAGAGAGCAAATGAGAGAGAGAGAAGGAATGTTAGCCGAAACTAAAACGCATGAGTAACAGAGCAAATGAGAGAGAGAGAAGAAAACGGTAATGTTAGCTGAAATTAAGACGCATGAGCAACAGAGAGCAAATGAGAGAGAGAGAGAAGGAAAGAGTAATGTTAGCAGATGAACTCAAAAACGCGAAGCATAGAAAAAAATTGGAGAAGCACAAAAAAGGGCTCCAAAAACCAATATAAAATGCAACATCATCTTACTCAAAGAAACCACGAAAGGGGAAACAACTCAAACAATAAAAGGGGAAATCAAATCAAATGACCCAAGACAAAAAAATCAAAATGGAGACATGAAAAGAGGAAAAAATAGGGGAAAGAAGGGGAAAAAATAAAAGGAAGAATTACTAACCAGTTTTACCTCTTCCGATTGATTATCTTTATTTGCCATAGACTCCAAAACTAAGACGCATGAGCAACAAAAAGCAAATGAGAGAGAGAGAGAGATAGAGAGAAGGAAAGAGTAATGTTAGCTAAAACTAAGACGCATGAGCAACAGAGAGCAAATGAGAGAGAGAGAGAGAAGGAAAGATGCTAGTTGAAACTAAGACGCATGAGCAACAGAGAGCAAATGACAGAGAGAGAGAGAAGGAAAGACTAATGTTAGTAGATGAACTCAAAAAGCGAAGCAAAGAATAAAAACAATAAAAGGGGAAATCAAATCAAATGACCCAAGTACAAAAATCAAGATGGAGACAATGCAAAGAGGAAGAAAAAATAGGGAAAAGAAGAGAAAAAAAAGGAAGAATTACTAACAAGTTTTACCTCTTCTAAATGATTTCTTTATTTGCCATAGACTCCAAAACAAATATAAGAGTGGTGGCTGAAACTAAGACACATGAGCAAATGAGACAAGAAAGAGAACGCCATTGAAACCTGTAAACGCGTACAATATGTGGACCGAAAAATACGGATCCGATGTACAGTGTACAAAATAATTTGAAGGGTATTTTGGTAATTTTCAGGTGATTGTGTGGGGTGCGACTTCTAGAACTCCTTTGATTCAATCTCCGACTAAGAACAAACGATCGCCGAGTAGACACGAATGATCAACGTACGCCTTCTGAACGAACGAACGAGACGAATTTGAATTTTGCCTAAGCTTGACGGAAAATTTTGTATTCCGGTTGGCTCACAGCAATTTGATTTGCGAGACAGCGGCAAGAATGCTTGTTGCTCTCTCAGATTTGGGTGGTGATTTGGGATTTTTGGGCGTCTTGAAAATTTTTGTGTCCGTCCCATCTTTTTGTGCTCTGAATTTATAAGCTTACCGGGCTCCAACTGCATTGACCGGGTTCATTGGAGCGGTTGTAACTCAATCGACTTTTTCTGTGTAACGTCCTCCTTAAAGAGTGGAGCTGTCTTAGACTGGGGCAAGGGCCATGTATGATCCTTGTTGGCTGCTGATGTGGCCACTTTGGATGACATGTCGCCCATGTAAGCTGCTGATGTGGCAATTGGGATCTTGGCCGTTGATTTGTTGAAGCTTGATCGACGGCTTAATTTCGTTGATCTGACTGGGGTCGGTCTTTGACTTGTTGACCCGGATTGTACGGTGCTGATTTGGACCGTAAATGTCGGACTTTACAAAATTGATTCTTACAGATGCCCCCTTCAAAATGTGCGCATCAAGTGTATAATTTGAGAATGTGTACAAGAGATGTGTACATTTTGAAGTTCTATATTTTTTTTTTTTTTTTTTTTTTTTTATGGGCCCTCTGGCTCGTGGGCTTGGGCCCGTTGCCAGTTTAGGTTTACCTGGACTTTTTGGCTTGATGGGCTGTTTGGGCTTGGTTCTTTGTGGGCCCCGCATACTGGGTCGAGCTGAGTTGAGTTGGTCCGAAGTCGAAGTCGTAGACTGGTTTGAGTCGCCGCCGAGTTGTGTAAACCGAGTCGCCGGGTCGGGTTTGTATAACTGGTCCGGATGGGTCGGGTCTGCGGATCGGTCGGGTTTGGTTGGCTGACCCGAAGTTGAGCTGTGTCTTATCTCAATTCAAATTATGAAGAGATAAGAGTAATCCGAGAGAGGGGAGGATTTTTCTAGGGTTAGAGGTCTTATAAATAAGAGCCTCGTTAAGCGTGCCCCAATTGCTTCGTTCCCCGATTTTGACTTCACGTTTGCTTCTTTTCTCTTGCTTTCTCTCTCTCTGACGTCTGCACCTGCTTTTGTTCTCTTCGATCGTGACATCACCGAGGTAAACTTTTCTTGGCTTCTGTCTTCTTGTTGTCTTGTTTTGCTTATATGTATTGCTGTTTCTCTTCGCCGAGGAGGCATCGTCAGGAGAGGCCTAGGCTGATTCAGTGAACTTTGGTGCAGTGAATTTTTTGGTCACCGTTTTCTGAAGTTTACTATTTAGCCATTGCTTCCTCTTTCGAATGTCGATGCGGGGCTGTCTTTTCTGTATATTTGATTAGTCGTCGGCTTAGTTTCCTTCTCTTTTGCGATGATATTTCCAGCAATGGAGGTGGCTCGAGTTGGTGGAGTCCGGTTCGGTGGAGAAAGTCCACTGTTTACTGAGATTTTGCCATCCGAACCCTCAATTTCGCCTTTCGTTTCCTTGATTTTCTTTGTGATGATATTTCCGGCAATGGAGGTGGCTCGAGTTGGTCGAGTCCGGTTCGGTGGAGAAAGTCCACTGTTTACTGAGATTTCGCCATCCGAACCCTCAATTTCGCCTTTCGTTTCCTTGGTTTTCTTTGTGATGATATTTTCGGCAATGGAGGTGGCTCGAGTTGGTGGAGTCCGGTTCGATGGAGAAAGTCCACTGCTTACTGAGATTTCGCCATCCGAACCCTCAATTCTGTCTTGAACGCCGCTGTTAACCTTCTGATTTTGATGATTTTTTCTTTGGGCTTCACCGCGATCTTTTACGCCCAGAAACAATTGAGAGGCTCGATTCGGTAGCGCCTTGTTCAATGGAATTTTGGTCCATTGTTTACATCGGTTGCACCTTCTCGGACTTCGATTTTTTGCACGACGTTTCCTTCCCCCCTATTCTCTTTTTCTTTTTCGTTTTTGTTGCGACTTTGGGCTCGTTGTCGGCATTTTCTTTATTGCTATTGTCGGCGCCGGACGGAGAGGCGGAGTTGGATTTGTTTGCGTCGTCGTCGCCGGAGATGAGCGGAGAGCGGCGGAGGAGGGCGTCGTCGCGTCGTTTATCGGCGGCGGCGTCCTTCGCTATGCTGAAACCGGGTGAAAGAGACGAGCTACGGAGCCTCGCCCTCGCGAGGCTTCGGCTTGTCGGGTAGCGATCCCGGATCTTCGATGTCCGAAAGTACGGGATCCGGTTAAGCTGCCGGTATGCTGGCGGATTTTAGGGTTCCGATTCGGGGACCCGTTATAAAGCGGTATGAGAGACGGATTTTTAGGGTTCAGCGTCGGGACCCGAACATCGCGTTCCACGCGGTCGGGTTTGGAGGGTCCGCGTCACGGGACCCGACTGCTTCGTCTTCTTCGTTGAAAACCCTAGTTTTGGGTTTTCAAAACTTGTGTCTTCCTCCCTTCCGTCGCGGCTTCGCTTTGTCGAGGGATATCGATTTGAGAATGTTTATCCGCTGGCTTACCTCTATTTTCCGTGGTTTGTTGATGGCGCCGACGAGGCGGCGGTGCTGTTTCTGTGGTTGCCGGTGATGCGAAGAGGCGCCGCCGGCTTTGTTGCTGGCGACGCTTCCGCTGGACGGTGTGTCGGGCGGCACTTCCGTTGATGGTGTCGCTGGCCGGCGGCGGCGCCCCGCTGTTGGCGTCGCGGGCGAAGGGATGCCTTCTCGAGGGTATAAAAAATCCCTAAGTCCCAAACATTAGGACTTAGGAGTTTTGTTTCATTGGTCGCGACTTCGAGTCGCTCGCTCAGATCGATCGATTCGGGTCGACTTGGGTCGAATTCGACATGATTTTTTTTTTTTTTTTTTTTTTTGTTTAATTCGAAATTTAAGATATCTTAATGAAAATGAACTTCCATTAAGTAACTTAACTCGAATTAAGAAATTTAAAATAGAACTTACCTCGCCTTTGATTAGGCTCGACTTTGATATTTGTGCCTTTGATTAGGCGGATCCTCGACTCCCAGCCTTTGATTAGGCAGATCGATATTTCAGCCTTTGATTAGGCAGATCGATTTCCAAGCCTTTGATTTTGACAAGTCGATTTTTGAGCCTTTAATTTCCGAGCCTTTGATTAGGCAAGAATTCATCGTCCCGTCCAGGCCTTTGATTAGGCAGATCGATTTATGAGCCTTTGATTAACCAGATCGATTTCCCCTTCGTGCCTTTGATTAGGCGAAACATTAACTCTCGGCCTTTGATTAGGCAAGAATTCGTCGTCCGGTCCAGGCCTTTGATTAGGCAGATCGATTTCCAAGCCTTTGATTAGGCAGATCGATTTCCGCTTCTCCCCGCCTTTAATTAGGCAATCCCTTAATTAAAAATTAAGACTTAGCCAATTTAGGCCGATTTAGCCTTAATTAAAAACTAAGGACTCCAATTTTGCCGATCGATTTTTTCGACTTCGCTGGAATTGAATTTTCTTGATTTTGTTACGCGCCGGTCGCCCACTTCTGGATTTTCGACTCTTCCTGAATGTTGGTTTTGCGAAATCTGAACTTAGAAAAACTTTGCTACTTTTAGGCGGTCGCCAAATTATGCTTTTAACTTGGCGCCGGCTTAACTTGCGGTTTTGCTGAGAATCATGACTCTCTCGACCTTTGAATTTTGATTTCAGATGGCTGCTCCTTCCGCCACTTTGGTTGGTGGACTGAGGGCTTTTGACCACACCGTGGGTTGTTGAAGGAGAGACTATTCAGACCTTGGCTTTGTACATGGAGGGCGATGCTTCTCATATGACTTACTTGCCGGCGGGGGAATCGGTTTTGGGGGTCACGCCGAAAACCAACATCCTTAGTAGATAGCTCTCGCTTCATGTGAGTTTTGAGTAGGCGTTTGGCTACCGACCGACCGTGTATTCTTCCTGCCTTGCCTTGACACTCCGTGAGAGGGAAGACGGCTGCCAAGCCGAAACTTTTAGCGCTCCAGCGTGCCTCTTGGTTGGTGAATAAGCCTCCGTTGCCACATTTGTTTGAAGATGGGGTAGTTGAGCGGACTCTTTACACCCCGACACGGCTTTGGATAAGCCGATCCCATTTATTTTCGAGTGGACCACTCTGCTTATGGGTCGCTATGGCAGCCTTCTCCACAACGCGGGGATCTACTATGGCATTTGGGGATCCCTCTTTCAGTACAGCTGTGATGTATCAGTAGTCAGAGCTTTTCTCGATGCCTGGAGCCCCAAGACGAACACGTTAGTCACGTGCCAGGGTGAGCTTTCTATTACTCTGATGGACATGGATAGGATTTTCGGTTTGCCCATCGCTGGCCAGTTTTACGACGAGATTTCGCCCATGGTAGCTGATTTTAAGGAAGTGCGGAGTACGGATTTACCCTTTAGCTACCGTTATCTGTTTCTGGCGTACCACCATCTCTGTCGGAGTTCTGGGTCCAACGTGATATCTTCTGCGGCTTGGGTCGAATTTTGGTTCCGCACAGAGGACGATGCCGTTCCAGTTGATGACCCCTGGGCTGCTTGGCATGCCAGTTTTGGGAAAGATGCGCCCTCTTTCAGAGAGTTCACGGCCACATAGCGCGATGTGTTTCACTTCCTCCATGTCACACCGGGTAGAGAAGACGAGGTCCACTTGGCAGCACTCCTATCGGTTTGGTTGTCGCGGTTCGTGTTCCGGGCGATTGGTGATGAGATCCGACCCATGGTTTTTAAGGTGGCTAGTTATATGGCCACCGGGGTCCGTTTTGCTTTGGCCGGTCCTGCCTTGGCCTGCCTTTACAAAGGTTTGGGACACGCAAGCTGCTGGATGGCCATCGATGGCTCGCTGGCCTTACTTGTATACTTGGCTCGCCGCCTACTTTCACACGCATCGGGAGGATTTAGAAGTAAGTCGGCGTCCAGGTATGATCTCCTTCGGGGACCCTTCTCTCAAACGTAATTTTACGGAAGACCAGGCCTGTGATTTGTTTCAGCGTCTTCCGGTGCGGTGTGGCATAGATATGTTCTTGCCACCGCCAAAACTTCTTTCTTGGTGGACGAAATTAAAGAAGCCGATAGCCGACAGCATTATGAGAGTCTTCTCAGCGTCCGCAAATGTTTCTTGACAACCGGGCGCCGATTCATTTCTTTGTGGAGCCGTATTGTCCAGCCAGATTTGCGCGACAGTTCGGCTATTGTCAAGATCTCCCCGGCGATATGGGGATCACAGCTAATCATCGGGAGATTAGCTCTTTATCGGAGTTGGTGGCCCTTTGGAAAACCAGCATTGTTCGTCCTTGTGGCCGGCTTGATCTGCCTCCGTCGGGAGAACGGGACCCATCTCGAGACCCAGGGACCACTCCAGCTTATTATACTTGGTGGACGACCCACATGTCGTCACTATTTCAGGTAAGTTTATCTCCCCTTCTATTTTTTTTCTTTGCTTTGTTTTCCTTTTCCTCATTGTCTTGTGTCTTCCAGCAAAATCGACTGGAGTCGGCGCCAGTTGTTTCCTTGATGGAGGATAGTGGCGAGGACTATGACAGCGATCGGTCTCACCCTCATAGCCGGAGGCGAAGGGCAAGAGGCCAGTTGGTGCTTCTTCGGTAAGTATACTTGTGTCGGTATACTTGTGGTTTTGATTTTGCTGCATTTCTTTATTTCTTTTGAATTTCAGGCGAGCAAGAAGAGGGCTCCTCTTACCATTTTGGCTGACGCTTCGGTTCAAGGTCAAAGAAGAAGAAGGCACGTAAAGAAGTTCCGCCTGCCTCTTTTTTCCCCTTCGCCACCGACGTTTCTTCCGCCTATTCCAGAGGCGGAGCCTCCGACTTCTTGTCCGGCGGAGAACCCTCCTATTGAGACGGTTCAGATTTTGTCTTCCCGTAGGGCGCTCGTAGCACCTCAAGAGGAGGCTTCAGAGTGGGAGAGCTTGCAGAGATTACACCGTCCCCGAGGGTTTGCTTGTTCAAGAGGTCGCTCCTTCTCCATCAGTTGTTCAAGAAGAGGCGGTGATCGAGGCAGAGGCTCTGCCTCCTGCAGTCGAAGAAGAAGATCCAACTCCAGCGGTTGAAGTTTCAGCTATTGAGGCAGCTGTCGAAGTGATCCAGGAGGAGGTCCCGACTACTGAAGGAGCTTTGGAGACTATTGTAGCACCTGAAGAGGAAGTTTCGCTCGTGCAGGCCACGCCACCTACTTCGTCTTCTCTGACTCCATCGCAGACCCCGTCGCAGGAGTTTTTGTCTTATATTAAGGGCTTGATGGTGCAGGCTTGGAGAGACCGAATAGTCCCTCGTATGTTATCTCCGGGCGTGGTGAGTGACATATCTTTGCTGGCCGATGCAGGATTTGCCATCAGCAGGTTGCAGGAGATGGGTCATGATGTGACTTCGCCCTCTGAGTCTACACTCAGCAGCCTACGACTCTTCAGGAAATTGAACCTTCGGCTGGAGAGAAGGTTCGTCGGACTTCCAGGGATGAGGCGGAGGGTATTGCTCGAAACACTTTGGCCGTAGTATCCTCCAAGTTAGAAGAGCCCAAAGCCACTTTGGGCGAGGTTGTTGAGGAACTTTCGGAGGCTAAGGCCGAGGAAAAGGATGCCCGTGAACGTTTTGAGTTAGCTAGAGAACAACTTCAGTCGGCTGGGACAAAAGTCGCATACCTTACCACTCAAGCAGAGCAGATCCAGGAAAGTGTACGGGGTTTGGAGACGGGTGTGATTGAGGCTGAGCGGCTGATAGCAGAGGTCATTGCCACGCCCACCCTTAGTGCGGCTGAGGAGGCAACTCTCCTATCGTCGAGGGCTGCCTTTGCGGAGTTGCAGCAGGAGATGGCGAGAAATCTTTAGGAGCTGCTTTGTTTTCCGCCTTTTGATTTGATTTGTAACCACATTTTTTTTTTTTCGTGTAGTTGAATTTTGTTGCCCCTTTTTTTTTTGCATTCCACAGAATATTCATGAATAAAATTTCTTGAGAAATTTACCGTTTATGGCTGGGAGTCTTCTTCCTTCGGGAGTAACCAATTTGTACGCACCGTTAGTGTAGACTTCTTGGACCACGAGTGGTCCTTCCCACTTAGGTGCAAATTTTCCCCCATCTTTGCTTGTGGCCATGATTGGTCTGCGCACTGCTAAGACAAGGTCCCCTTTTTGAAAGGAACGAAGCTTGACTTTTTTATTGAATGCGCGAGTGAGGCGAGCTTGATAGCATTCAAGCCTTTGCTGTGCTTCTAATCGCTTCTCGTCGAGGGATTCTAGCTCTTGCAGGCGGAGCCGGATATTTTCCTCTTCCGTGAGTCCTTCTCGAAGAGCAACTCGCAGCGATGGAATTTGAATTTCCAGTGGAAGCACAGCTTCCACGCCGTAGACTAGTGAATATGGGGTTGATTCTGTCGGGCGTTCGAACGTAATCCTGTATGCCCACGGTGCTTCTCCGAGCCTTTCGTGCCAATCTTTCTTATTCCCTCGCGATTTGTCTTCTTTAAGATTTTACACAAGGTTTTGTTGAAGGCTTCGCCAGGCCATTGGCGGCGGGTTGTATGCCGTGGGCGTCCCTGCATCCGGATGCCGAATCTCTCACGAAATTATCCATGGTCTTGTTACGGAATGGGGTGCCGTTATCGGTCATGATGTATCTTGGAACACCATACCGATACGATTTGTGTCCCGAATGAAATCGACCACGGTGGCAGCTTTGATTTCTTTATAAGCTGCTGCTTCGCCCACTTAGAAAAATAGTTCGTGGCGGCCAAGTATATCTTGGTGATTTGCCGACGACTTTGGTTGATTGGACCTATGATGTCCATTCCCAGGCTTCAATGGCCAGGAGGCCACCGTTGGATGTAAAGGGCTGGGAGGCTGATGGATGTAGTTGGCGTGTAATTGACATGCCGTGCGGTGTCTTGCCAATTCTATCGCGTCCCCGCAGCATTGTAGGCCAATAGTAGCCTAATTGTTTGACTTGGAGATGTAGTTTGGGGCCAGCTTGATGGGCACCGCAAATCCCTCCGTGCTTCGGCTAAGATTGCTTGTCCTTCTTCTTTAGAGACGCACCTGAGTAGGATCCCGTCGTGGGATCGCTCGGTACAGCGTGTTGTTGAACAGGCAGAATTTTTGGTGCAACTCTTCGATGCATTACACCGAGCCTTCAGTTCCTCAGGAAATTTGTTGTGCTCTAAGTAATCGAGAAATTATTGACGCCAATCTTCTTCCTCAATTGCATAGACCGAAACCAAATTGGTTTCTTCTTCCTCTGAGAATTTCTCCAAGGTAGGCACCACCCACCTTTCGCATATAGGGATTCGTTCAGGCCTTGCCTCGAACTGTGCCAGACTTGCAGCGATCCCGGCCAATGCGTCCGCTTGGGAATTACTGGCTCTGGGTACATGCCCTAGGGTGACATTTGAAATTTTTTGCAGCAATCTTTGAGCCTCTTTTTGATATGGCATGAGCTCGTCTTTTCTGACCTCGAAGTCCCCGATTATCTGTTTGATCACCAGAGCCGAATCGCCGAAGATTTCTAGTTGGCTTAAGCCCATTTCGATAGCCATCCCCAAACCGAGGATTATGGCTTGATACTCGGCCTCGTTGTTTGTGCAGCAAAGTGGATAGGATAAAGGAGTACGGCATTAAATCCTCGTTGGGAGATATGAAAAGGACTCCAAATACCGCTCCATTTTTCCGTGCAGCACCATCAAAGTACATTCTCCATGGAGGTAGCACTTCAATGAAGAAGACTTCTTCATCTGGTAGACTTTGGCTTACCTCCCACTCTGCTGGAATGGGATGATCGGCTAGGAAATTTGCAAGTCCTTGTCCTTTGATGGCTTTCTCGAGGGATGAAATTGATCTCGAACTCGAGCAATAAGGCCCATTTGGCCAGCCGTCCGGAAAGCATTGGTCTGGATATGATGAATTTGAGGGGATCTGCCCGAGAGATTAGATTTGTGGAATGTGCGAGCAGATAGTGTCTCAGCTTCTGGATGGCGAAGATGAGTGCAAGGCACGTTTTTTCAATCGGGGAGTAGTTGAGTTCTGCCCCGACCATTGTACGGCTTAGATAGTACAACGGACGTTCTTTCCCTTGGTCATCATTTTGGGCGAGGAGGGCACCCAGAGATTTTTCTTGAGCCGCGATGTATAAGAGAAGCGGCTTTCCCGAAGTCGGAGCCATCAGAACTGGTGGCTTCATCAGGTAGTTTTTGATGTTTTGGAATGCCCGTCGGCAAGATTCGTCCCATTCGAAGGGTGTATCCTTCTTCATGAGATGACTGAAGGGTTGACATCTTCCGCCAGATTTGAGATGAACCGCCCGAATGTAAGCCGATGCCCCCGAAGGCTTTTTAATTCTGACAAAGTCTTTGGTTCGGGCATTTGTTGAATGGCATCGATCTTAGTCTGATCGATTTCGATGCCCCTATGTCTGACCACCTAATCCGAGGAATTTCCCGACGAAAACCCCAAAGGCGCACTTGAGAGGGTTCATCTTCAATTGGTGCCGCCGCAGACGCGTTCAAGACGGCTCGCAAGTCTCTTAGGTGGTCGCCTCTTGATTTGGTTTTGACGACCACATCGTCGACGTAGCATTCTACAAATTTGTGGAGGAAGTCGTCGAATATCTTTTGCATGGCCCTTTGATAAGTGGCTCCTGCATTCTTCGCACCAAATGGCATTACCTTGTAGCAGAAAAATACCTTTTGGCGTCACGGAAGGCTGTCTTTTCCTCGCGTCTTTTGGATCCATCCGAATTTGATTGTAGCCGGAAGATCCGTCCATGAAGGATAAGGCTTCATGCCCTGTTGTCGCATCCACCATTAATTCGGTGATAGGGAGCGGGAAGTCATCTTTTGGACAAGCTTTGTTCAAGTCCCTGAAGTCGACGCTTGGACTTCGAATCTGTCCATTCTTCTTCTTCACCGGTGCGATGTTGGCGATCCAGCTTGGGTACTTGACTTCTGGATGAAGTCGGCCTTGAGGAGTTTATCGACTTCCTTCTCAATTTCTGGGACAAGCTCGGGCGAAATCGCCTTTGGGACTGTTTTATCGGTTTGACTCGGTTTGATTGCGAGTTTGTGAATTGCAACTGTTGGGTCGAGCCCAGCATCTCAAGATATGACCACCAAGCAAAAAACGTCTTTATATTCACCGAGTAAAGACATATAATATTTTTCTTACATTACGAAAGTGAAGCACTTAAGAAAGTGGGTCTTGGATCATCCTCGTACCCAGATTTACTTTTTTCAGCTGGTCGATGGTTGCTTGGCCGCCTTCCTCAAAGATTGCAGGCGCTTCTCCCAAATCATCTTCAGGGGTTGAGTCGTTACCCTCGTCGGTCGAGATGTGGTGGACAGCGACTACCTCTTCTTCTTCTTCTGAGTCCTTTTTCTTTGACGATACGTAAATCACCACTGGGGTGACTTCGCTGCTTTCTGATTTTATTCTTTTTGAAGAAGTCCCTCCTACTTTCCCCAATCTTTGGGTCGCAGGGATCCGTGTGGGTGCCCCAAGTCTTTGGAAGACTGTTCTTTTGGGTTGTTCCATCGGTTTTCCCAGCCTCTGAAATACGCTGAGTTTTTCTGTGGCTTGTGGAGCGGTGGTATTTAGTTTAGGGTCTTCTGCTTGCCCCTTTTTCCGCCAGACTTTCGTAACCTTGGATTTACGCTCGTTACTTGGTTCTGGAGGAATATTTGGATTTCTATCTTCTTCTTGTCCCAATCGAACGAATGCCGAGACTCGTGGCTCTGGGATGCCGATTCTGTCAAAAGCTGACGTCCGGGTTTCTTCTGAAGCGGTTGCCTTCCTTTTGGTTGTGATTTGATTGACACCGCCTTGCCGAAAATCACAACCGGCTTGTGTTTTTGATAGCCAAGCCCATGTCTGTTAGGAGGGATTGAATAACCCCGCGCTGAAGGCTTTTCGGGTTGGTGACAGGTTTTGAACAGCCACCATCGATTTTTCTTGCGGTTGTTCGAGGGAGAGCCGGATCCTGCTTTGGCCATCATCCGGTGGCGTTGGGATCGAATCCTTGTGTCCGAAGTTTTGGAAGCTTCGGGTGGATTCTTTTCTTCGACCAGGATGCCCCGTTGTTGAGTTTAGGCGGGGGAATAGTGGCAGCCCCTTTAAAGCCTTCAGTTTCTCAGCTAACTCTTCTGGTTGCAAGTGGCGAAGGGAGATTCGCCTTTTCTTCCTTCTTGATTGAGGAACGTGCCTGAGAATTGGTTCCTCTGTTTGCTTTTTGGGTTTGGCCAGTTCACCCTTGACGGCTTTAGGGGAGCGGCTTTACTCGGTAGCACCTTCTTCCGAGTAATATTTGGCATCTGCGAAGGATGCTTCGCCTCTGTGAAAGGGCATTCATCTGCGAACACCGTTTTCTCCTCTTCATCTTGGTAATATTTGAAACACTCGATGAAGGGTCGAAGGCACGACCTTGTTGGTGTGTAACCAGGGGCCTCCCCGAGCAGCATATTGTAGGAGGTGCGGGCATCGATTACATGGAACAATGCGTGGGAAGTCATATCCCGATTTGTAGTTCCAGTCTGATTGTTCCCAATGCTCGTTGTCCTTCTTGGTTGAAGCCTTGGATCATCAGCGAACTGGCTTGGAGGTCGTTAGCCACCAACCCGACATTTTTCAAAGTCTGGATTGGCGGGATATTTACTGCTGATCCGCTGTCCAGAGTATCTGGTTGATCCACCGGTCTTTGATGGCTCCAGAGACCGAATAAAGGTCTATTATGAAACATTTCCCCAAAGCAAAGATGTGTCGCTTCTTTGAAGGAGATGGAAATTGAATGAGCCTCCTTGACTTGTGGTGGCTCAAGGTTGTTCTTCTTTCAACGTCTTTGGGAGATAAACCAATCTTTGGTTCATCGTGCCTCCGCATCCTCAATTGTTCGACTTGCATGCCCGGTCGTCTTTGGCGGCAACGAACTTGATGAGAGCTTGTCCGGATCTGATTGGCAGATCTAAGTCATCATGTACCGCATTTGTGATCGACAAGTTCTGTAAACATGTATGAATATCATCGGCAGATTCGATCGGAGCCTTCCCTTCACGCCTTTGCTTTCGACCACTTGGGGTGAACAAGTGGCCACCAAGCAGGGGGTTGGCGTCGAGAATTCTGACGGAAGAAATCAGCCAAAGTGATTGGCTTTGGCTTCTTTGATAGATCTCTTCTTCGACTTTTGTGGAGGATGATTTACGTCCGTGCTTTCTTCCTCCTCTTTTCCTTCTTGGCTCTTCTTTTTTTCGTCGCAAAACCCTTGATGAATATTTTCACGGGGAGTTCTTGAAACGGTTTCTTTTGTGGGTCACCACTTCCCATCCTTCTTTGTCTTTGGTGGCGGGTCGTGGCTTTGGTCCTGAAGTGCGCCAAGGCGAAGATTTTTCTGTTCGCCCTTTGACTCTCCGGTCCGGTGCTGGAATCTGGTTGGGCGAAGATGGTGTGGGAAGCAGCCGTGTTGTCGTCGTCTGATTCCAAGATGATGCGACCTTTGCGTCCGCTAACTCGAGTATTCTGTCCTTTAGGACAAAACATTTTTCGGTAGGATGGCCTACCGGTCGATGGTACTTGCAATAGTTGGGATCTGAGCTCTTCCCAACATCTTCCGCCCTCTTGGCTTCGGAAGCTGCAACAGATTCTTTTCCGGGAGTTGCTCGAGCATGCCCGGAACATCGGAGTCGGGGAAAGGATAGGTTTTGGCCTGCCTATCCTTTAACGTGAACTTTTGGCGGGTTGCAGTCTTGGCGAAGTCGATTGGCATTTGGCTTCCAATCACTGCCCGTTACTTTATTTTTGGGTCGCCGTGATCTTTTTTGGTTCGGCGATGTTTGTGGCGAGGGGGCTTCTTTTGAAGGAGTTTTGTACTCCTTCTTCTGAACTTCGGCTTCTTGTCCGCCTCGGTCGGTGGAGCCTTTCCTTCTCCCTTTTCCTGGATGAGGATCTCCCATGTTGTGCGCTTTGGTCGCCAGGTTCTTGGGCGTCCCCTCGGCTTCCGACTCTGTAAGAAGTAGACAAGAGTCCAGTTCATCCCTCGAATGCACATGTCGATGGATGTCTGCAGTGTGGATAAGGAGGTGCTCTCCTTGCAATTGAGACTGAGATTGCGCCAGCGTTGATGTATTCAATCACCTTCTCACCCCGGGCGCCGCTTGAGGTTGGTGAGTTCTACCAGCGTCACCGTTAAACCGTCTTTCTTAGAAGCGGCTGAGAAATTCACTTTCTAATTGTTCCCAGCTGTCGATTGACTCTGGCTGGGAGCTCAATGAACCAATCGAAGGCATTCCCTTTGAGGGATCGCCCAAATTGCTTGACGAGGAGATCGCCGTCGGTTCCTGCATTGTTGCAGGTCTCAATAAAGTGGGCGACGTGCTTGTTTTGGGTTGCCGCCTCCACTGAATTGTTGAAATTTGGGTGGATGGTAAGAGGTAGGCATGTGGATTGCCTGGATCCGTCGGGGAGTAGGGCCTGGTGTGTAGGCTTGAGATCCGACTCCTTCGGATTGCACCTTCGCCCCACTGCGTTGGAGATCATTTCTTCGGGTACCGTAAGATAGTGCCCCCGGTTCTTCAAGCGGTGGTTCCCGGTTCACCGGGTGTTCGGGAGCTGGAGATGAACGGATGATGGGTGAAGGAGGGATAGGATTGGCGGACATGCCGGGTCCCGCCTGGCCTTCTTCATTTCTCGGCCGGGAGGATGCTCCCGGCGATCTGCAATCAGCTCAATTTCTGCAGAATTGTGGCGACCGGAGATCCCTCTGCAGTTCTCTCTCTCGCATTGCTCGTCCCTTTCCCTCATGGCAGTTTGGATTTCGCGGTTGCTCCTCCACGCTTTTGGTTTGGGTCATCATTGCCGGTGACCCCGATCACCGGAGATGTGGGGAAGGAGGGCTTGGAGCGAGAGGTGCCCCATTGGTGTAGTCGGGCGGGGAAGGAATGATGCGCCTTCCTTCAAAGTGAGTGATTAATGCCGAACTTCGCTTGCCGTCAGCGGGAGAGTTCCTTTGGCCGGGCTTGGCGACCGGGCTGGCCACCGGACTGGCTGGTGGTGGGGATGTCAAGACAGCCGAATAACTCCTCGAGGGATGGACCTTTGTTGGAGAAATTATAGGGCTGGCGGGAGCTTGTCCTGCCTGCGCCTGAATTTGGACAAGACGCTGTGGTAAGGCAGAGATCCCGTGACAGATCTGGTGGTTGGCCTTGAACGACCGATCCACGAGGGATTTGGGATGGGCGGATCCCTCCGTTTTGGCTGCAGCAGCAGCTGGCTGGTGTCTTGCTGACGGGCGAGGGAAGGTGACCAACGGATCGGTCATGCTCTGGTCGCCGCACGGCGACGGCTGGCTCCAGCCAGCTAGGGGTCTTGGCGGCAACCTTGTTGTTGTTGTTGTTGTTGGAACCGCCATTTGAACTTTGAACTTGGTAGATCGGGGAAAGAGATGAAAGGTAGAAGTGTCCCACCGGCGCAAGCAAATTTGTAAACGCTACAATATGTGGACCGAAAAATACGGATCCGATGTACGCGGTACAAAAATAATTTGAAGGGTATTTTGGTAATTTTCGTGTGATTGTGTGGGGTGCGACTTCTAGAACTCCTTTGATTCAATCTCCGACTAAGAACAAACGATCGCCGAGTAGACACGAATGATCAACGTCGCCTTATACGAATCGAACGAACGAGGCGAATTTGAATTTTGCCTAAGCTTGACGGAAAATTTTTGTATTCCGGTTGGCTCACGACAATTTGATTTGGCGAGACAAATGGCAAGAATGCTTGTTGCTCTCTCAGATTTGGGTGGTGATTTGGGATTTTTGGGCGCCTTGAAAATTTTTTGTGTCCGGCCCCATCTTTTTGTGCTCTGAATTTATAAACTTACCGGGCTCCAACCGCATTGACCGGGTTCATTGGAGCGGTTGTAACTCAATCGACTTTTTTCGTAAACGCCCTCCTTAAAGAGTGGAGCTGTCTTAGACCGGGGCAAGGGCCATGTATGATCCTTGTTGGCTGCTGATGTGGCCACTTTGGATGACATGTCGCCCATGTAAGCTGCTGATGTGGCAATTGGGATCTTGGCCGTTGATTTGTTGAAGCTTGATCGACGGCTTAATTTCGTTGATCTGACTGGGGTCGGTCTTTGACTTGTTGACCCGGATTGTACGGTGCTGATTTGGACCGTAAATGTCGGACTTTACAAAATTGATTCTTACAAAACCCTATGGTAGAAATAGAACAAGCGGGAGTAGGAAATAAACATGCAACTACAAACTTACAACCGATGATAACCCACTTTGCACACGCAACAGTGGGAGAGATTTGACTCTCCGATTCTCTCAGAACAAACCAAGGCTCCCCCTTGGTTGATACTCTACTCCTGAGAGTATGGGTCGTACCTTTGCTCGGGTTCTTTGATTCTCTCAGAACAAACCACAAGGCTCCCCCTTGGTTGATACTCTCCTCTTGAGAGTATGGGTCATACCTTTGCTCGTGAACCTTCACTCTACTCCTTTCTTCACTGTTTAAGCTTGTTCACTTTGTTGATCATAGCATTTTTCTTTTATAATAGAAAAAAGACCAAGTTTGGCTCCCTTATCTCAAGGGCACTATCTACGTGTGTCTATCATGACACATTCTATGTCTAAATAAAGACATGGACTATTTTCACTTTTCCTTTCTTACAGCCACGTCCTTGTGCCAAAAAAAGGACCACTTAATTTGGTCCTAACATGTAGCTCTAAATCTTTAGTATTTATGATCATTACATCATAAATCAAATTATTGCGCAATTTTAAACTCTGTTTGCTTGCGTTTTGGTCAAAAAAGAGTCACGAGGTACCGTGACAAGGAGCTATGGAATACTGGCAAACCCGACCCTTTATTTTATCATATTATTATCATTATTATTTTTATTCTCCTTTAATCTTTATTTAATTATATTTATTTTGTCATTAACTAACTCATTATTATATTTTATATGGAAATAGAAAAACAAAGGATTGGATCCCTCTGCCGTGCCCGTGCACGAAGCCATCCTGTCTCCACATGCCATGTTACCACTTCATTCCCCGATATTTCCATCTATAAACTATCTAATAAATGGGAGAAGCAGTCGGTGGCTATACAGTGCCTCTCGACTGCTTCTCATTGTAGTTATTGTTATTATAACTATCAAGAACGTTTAAGTTATTTGTTTCACCGCACACCTATCTTTATCTTCTTATTTTTCCCTCTTCTTTATCTTTCTCCTCTCCGTTTTCATCAATCACCGCTCACCTTATTTTATCTTTCTAATTTTTCCCTCTTCTTTATCTTCTCCTCTCTCTGTTTTCTATCTTTCACCGCCTCAATTTCTATTTCTTCTTTGCAAGGTATGTATTTTTATTTTTTTATTTTTTATTTTGCTTCCGTTTTGTCTTTAATTTATGCTTACGGTAGTTTTTTTTATTGTTGTTCTTTAATTTATGTATGTTCTGTTTTACGTAAGCGATTGAAGGATTTGGATGCGTTTTTCGTCGATTTTTTGGCAGTCCTCGATGCCGGAAATAGTCGTTGCGGACGGGGGACTCCACTTCACCAGATGATTCTGCGGATGGACTACCGTCCATGCGCAGAGAGAAACCAAGGTTTCTCTCTGCGTCGGCAGAGCTGGAGGTCAAGGACGACCTCCGCTCTGAGTCGACTCCGTCAATTTGGATGGCGATTCGGGCGGTTTTTCGCCACTGGCCGAGGCCGCAAAGCTTCGTCGCAGAAGGGCGACGCTACCTTCCATGCCCAGAGAAAAACCATGCTTTCTCTCTGCGTCGCCCGAGCTGGAGGTCAGGGACAACCTCCGCTCTGAGTCAACTCGGTCATTTTGACTAGGCAACCAGGCCGACTCGACCGAGTCAGTCCAATCGACTCGGCCGAGTCTGTCCTTCCGACTCGGCCTAGTCTGTCCATCCGACTCGGCCGAGTCTGTCCGACCGACTCGACCGAGTCAATCCGACCGACTCGACCGAGTGAATCCGACCGACTCGACCGAGTGAATCCGACCGACTCGACCGAGTCAATCCGACCGACTCGACCGAGTCAATCCGACCGACTCGACCGAGTCAATCCGACCGACTCGACCGAGTCAATCCGACCGACTCGACCGAGTCAATCCGACCGACTCGACCGAGTCAATCGGCCGTGTTCCCCGAGTCAAGCCGGTCGTGTCTGCCAAGTCAGCTCAGCCATGTTGGGCCGAGTTAATTTCACCGTTTGGGCCGAGTTAATTTCACCGTTTGGGCCGGCCTACCTCGGCCCGATAGTTCTGAGTGGGCCAAGTGTTCACAAATAGTGTCATTACAATTACATTCAACTGTTAGTTAATTTTAAAATAACATTAAATTGGATTAAATAGTGTCCTTACAAATAATTTGATACTGAATTGTTAGTTAATTTTAAATAACATTACATTGGATTAAATATTCAAATTAACATTAAAGTGAATTAAATAATTTTTAAAAATCTTTTGAAGACAAAAAAATTTACATTAAATTGTTTGCTAATTTCAAAATAATAGGTTTAAATACATTAAATTGTTAGCTAATTTCAAAATAATAGGATTAAAAAATTAATAAAAACCAACATAACAAATAAATAAAAAATTTATTTAAATAGTGTCATTACAAATAATTTTACATTGAATTGTTAGTTAATTGTAAAATGATTGTTAGTTAATTCTAAAATAACATGAAATTGGATTAAATAATTAAAATAACATTAAATTGAATTAAATACTTTTTAAAAACCTTTTGAAGACAAGAAATTTTACATTAAATTGTTAGTTAACTTCAAAATAATTGGATTAAATAATTATTAAAACCAAAAATTATTAAAAAGCTTTTGAAGGAAAAATAATTTCTTGTAATTATTAAAATATTTTGAAGGCAAAAAAAATTTACATTATATTGTTAAATAACTTCAAAATAACATTAAATTGGATTAAAAAATCAAAATAAGATCAAAATGGATTAAATAATTATTAAAAACCTTTTTAAGTCAAGAAATTTAAAATTAAATTGTTAATTAAATTTAAAATAATATTAAATCAAATTGAATAATTTTTTTAAAAAAAATTTATGACAACAAATTTTATGTTTTTTGTGATTATTTAGATAGAATTAGAGTGTGTTGTTATCTTTATTTTGTTTATATCTTGTTATAGTTGGTTTTATTTGTTATTTTGATGAGGTTACTGTTTGTTGTCATGTTTATTATTTGTAGAACATAGTTGTTATTGAATAGTGTCAAGAAAACTAAAATTTGATGAAATTAGAATTTTGGGTCGGGCAACCATGGCCCGATAGTTCTAATTAAGTGGGCCTAACTTCTTACAAATAGTGTAAATTGTTAGTTAATATTAAAATAATATTAATTTGGTTTAGATTAGTTCCATTAATCAAACAACAGCCGGTTTGGTTCGGTTAACCAAAAAATAGTTGGTTTGGTTTAGTTAGCCAAATAACAACCGGTTTGGTTCGGTTAGCCAAACAACAGCCGGTTTAGTTCGGTTAGCCAAACAACATTAGGTTTGGTCCAGTTAGCCAAACAACAGTAGGTTTGGTCCAGTTAGCCAAACAACAATAGGTTTGGTCCAGTTAGCCAAACAACAACCTGATTGGTCCGGGTAGCGAAACAACAGCCTATTTGGTTCGATTAGGTCAACAATAGTCGGTATGGTCCGGTTAGCCAAACAATAACCCGTTTGGTCCGGTTAAGCAAACAACAACCGATTTGGTCCGGTTAGCTAAACAACTGCCAGTTTGGTCCGGTTACCTAAACAACTGCCGATTTGGTCCGTTTAGGTAAACAACTGCCGGTTTGGTCCTATTAGGTAAACAACTGCCGGTTTGGTTTGGTTCTGTTAGGTAAACAACTGCCGGTTTGGTTCGGTGAACTAAATAATAACCGGTTTGGTCTGGTGAGTCAAACGACAATCGATTTGGTTCGGTTTATCAAATCACAGTTGGTTTGGTCCGGTTCACCAAACAACAGTCGGTTTGGTCCAGTTAACCAAACAATAATCGGTTTGGTCTGGTTAGCTAAACAACGGTCGGTTTGGTCCGGTTAGCCAAATAACGGTCGATTTGGTCCGGTTAGCCAAACAACGGTCAGTTTGGTCTGGTTAGTCAAACAACTGTCGATTTGGTCCAGTTAGCCAAACAACAGCCAATTTGGTCCAATTAGCTCAACAACAGTCGGTTTGGTCCAGTGAGCCAAATAAGAACCATTTTTTTTTGTTAGCCAAACAACTGTCGGATTAGTCTGGTGAACTAAATAATAGCCGGTTTGGTCCGTGAGTCAAACGACTCCCAATTTGGTTCTGTTAGTAAGAAAATAGTTGGTTTGGTCCGGTTCACCAAACAACAACCAGTTTGGTCCGAGTAACCAAACGACAATCGATTTGATCCGATTAGTCAAACAACAACCGATTTGGTCCGAGTAGCCAAACAACAGTCGATTTGATTCGGTTAGTCAAACAACAACCGGTTTGGTCCAATTAACCAAACAACAACTGATTTGGTCGGTTAGCCAAACCACGATCGGTTTGGTTCGGTTAGCCAAACCACGGTCGGTTTGGTTCGGTTAGACAAACCACGGTCGGTTTGGTTCGGTTAGCCAAACCACGGTCGGTTTGGTTCGGTTAGCCAAACCACGGTCGGTTTGGTTCGGTTAGCCAAACCACGGTCAGTTTGGTCTAGTTAGCCAAACAACAGTCGATTTGGTCCAGTTAGCCCACCAACAGTCGATTTGGTCCGGTAAGCCAAACAAGAACCATAATTTTTTGGTTAGTCAAACAACGGTCGGTTTGGTCCAGTTAGCCAAACAACAGCCGATTTGGTCCAGTTAGCCCAACAACAGTCGGTTTGGTTCGGTGAGCCAAACAAGAATCATTTTTTTTTCAGTTAGCCAAACAAGAATTATTTTTTTTCGGTTAGCCAAACAACAACCGGTTTGGTCCGGTGAACTAAATAATAGCCAGTTTGGTCCTGTGAGTCAAACTACTCCCGATTTGGTTCGGTTAGTCAGAACATAGTTGGTTTGGTCCGGTTCACCAAACAACAATCAGTTTGGTCCGAATAACAACAATCGATTTGATCCGGTTAGTCAAACAACAACCGATTTGGTCCGAGTAGCCAAACAACAGTCGATTTGATCCGATTAGTCAAACAACAGTCGGTTTGGTCCAATTAGCCAAATAACAGTCGGTTTGATCCGGTTAGTCAAACAACAGTCGGTTTAGTCCAGTTAACAAAACAACAACTGGTTTGTTCCAGTTAGCCAAACAACAGTCGGTTTGGTTCGGTTAGCCAAACAACGGTTGGTTTGGTTTGGTTAGCCAAATAACGGTCGATTTGGTCCGGTTAGGCAAACAACATTCGATTTGGTCCTAAGAAGTCAAACAACATTCGATTTGGTCCTATTAGTCAAACAACGGTCAGTTTGGTCCTTAGTCAAACAAACAACGGTCGGTTTGGTCCTAAGTTAGTCAAACAACGGTCGGTTTGGTCCAGTTAGTCAAACAACAACGATTTGGTCCGGTGAACCAAATAAGAACCGGTTTTTTTTTGTTAGCCAAACATCAGTTGGCTTGGTCAGTTTACCCAAACAACAACCAGTTTGATCCGGTTAGTTAAACAACAATCGGTTTGGTCAAATTTGTTTAATTTTACATTGAATTGTTAGTTAATTTTAAAATGACTGTTAGTTAATTATAAAATAATTTTTTTATTTATTTATATAGTGTCCTTACAAATAATTTGATAATGAATTGTTAGTTAATTTTAAAATAACATTAAATTGGATTAAATAATCAAATTAACATTAAAGTGAATTAAATACTTTTTAAAAATCTTTTGAAGACAAGAAAATTTACATTAAATTGTTAGCTAAGTTCAAAATAATAGGATGAAATAATTAATAAAACCAACATAACAAGCAAATAAAAAAAAATAATTAAATAATGTCATTACAAATAATTGTACATTGAATTTTTAGTTAATTTTAAAATGATTGTTAGTTAATTCTAAAATAACATGAAATTGGATTAAATAATCAAAATAGCATTAAATTGAATGAAATACTTTTAAAAAACTTTTGAAGACAAGAAATTTTACATTAAATTGTTAGTTAATTTCAAAATAATTGGATTAAATAAGTATTAAAACCAAAAATTATTAAAAAAAGCTTTTGAAGGCAAAATAATTTCTTCTAATTATTAAAATCTTTTGAAGGCAAAAATTTTACATTAAATTGTTAATTAACTTCTAAATGACATTAAATTGGATATAAAAACTAAATTAGATCAAAATGGATTGTATAATTATTAAAAACCATTATAAGTCAAGAAATTTAACATTAAATTGTTAATTAACTTCAAAATAATAATAAATTAAATTAAATAATTTGTTAATATCTTTTGAAGATAAAAAATTTTATAGTTTTTTTTTGTGATTATTTAGATATAATTAGATGTGTTGTTATCTTTATTTGGTTTATATCTTCTTATAGTCGGTTTTAGTTGTTATTTTGAAGAGATTACTGTTTGTTGTCATGTTTATTATTTGTACAACATAATTGTTATTAAATAGTGTCAAGACAAGTACAATTAGATGAAATTAGAATTTTGGGTCGGGCAACCATGGTCCGGTGAGCCAAACAAGAACCCATTTTTTTCGGTTAGCCGAACAATAGCCGGTTTGGTCCGATTAGTCAAACAACGGTCAGTTTGGTTCGGTTAACCAAAAAACGGTCAGTTTGGTTCGGTTAACCAAACAACGGTCAATTTGGTCCAGTTAGTCAAACAACGATCGGTTTGGTCCGGTTAACCAAACAACAACTGATTTGGTCCAGTTAGCCAAACAACAACCGATTTGGTCCAGTTAGCCCAACAACAGCTAGTTTGGTCCGGTGAGCCAATCAAGAACCAGTTTTTTTTAGTTAGCCAAACAACAGCTGGTTTGGTCTGCTTACCCAAACAATAATTTGTTTGATCCAGTTAGTCAAACAACAACCGGTTTAGTCAAATTTGAATTGTTAGTTAATTTTAAAATGATTGTTAGTTAATTTTAAAATAACATGAATTGGATTAAATAATCAAAATAACATTAAATTGAATTAAATACTTTTTAAAAACCTTTTGAAGACAAGAACCGGTTCACCAAACAACAACCAATTTGGTCTGAATAACCAAACAACAATCGGTTTGATCCGGTTAATCAAACAACAACCAATTTGGTCCGGGTAGCCAAATAACAGTCGGTTTGGTCTGATTAGCCAAACAACAGTCTGTTTGGTTTGGTTAGTCAAACAACAGTCGGTTTGGTTTGGTTAGTCAAACAATAGTCGGTTTGGTCCGGTTAGCCAAACAACAATCGGTTTGGTTCGGTTAGCCAAATAACTGTCAGTTTTGTCCGATTAGTTAAACAACAACCGGTTTGATTCGGTTAGTCAAACAACAGTCGATTTTGTCCGATTACTTAAACAACAACCAGTTTGATCCGGTTAGCCAAACAATAGCTGATTTAGTCCGGTTAGCCCACATTTTCAATTACGGTTGGTTTACCGTTCGACTTGGTTATTAAAAATCAAATAAAAAAATATGACAAAATAAAAATTGGATTTAAAAAATTGGTTTAAGTAAAAAGGTTTAAAATTATTATTATTATATACAAATTTTATAAAATTTTATTTGTTAATATTAACCCAGTGGGCTTGTGTTTAGATGGGATTCTCATGTTAAATTATGTTATGTTAATTTTTTTCATCAATTATATTTATAACTTTTATCCAGTATTCACTACTTCCAGGTAATATTACCCTTTGATAGTTGTTTATTTTATGGACAATTGTTTATGTTTACTTCTTTTTCTTTATCTTTGTTTTTACAGATTGAACTTCCCTTTATCTTTTAGGTTACCGCCTCATGTTTCTTATATGAGTTTATGTATTTTTGTTCACAGTTGCTCGCTTCTCTGGTCCTGCTTTACGTGTAATTATTAACCCTTTCTTCTTGGTTCTCCTTTTTTTGTGGACATCCCTCATCAATGTTCTTAGTTTTTTTTTTTTTTTTTTTTTTTTTTGGTCTTAGATGTCCATTAGTTTCAGACATACGATACCTCTTTTAAAAAAATTTCTCCTATCGTCGACTCTTCTAGATTCTAAGCTCTAACAGATTTCTCTCAAACAAACCAAAACTATGATTTTTTTTTTCTTTTTCTCTCTCAAAATTGTCGTTTTTTTAAAAGTTTTAGGTTTTTTAAGTGTTTATTTGTTGTCCAGTGTCGACATGGTTCCGAAAAGTGTTGCCAGAAATTGACGACACCACTCGGGTCGACGGCTGGCTGCATGGACCATCGGAGACCTGCGCAGAGAAATAAGGGTTTCTCTGGGCGTGAGTAGGGCTGAAGGTCAAGGACGACCTCCAGTTAAGGGTGGCAATTTTATCCGATTACCCAAATGGTAATCGGATGGATAAGGAACAAAATTATGTATTTCAATTACCCGATTATCCAATTACCCGATTACCCGGCTTTTAATCGAAACGGATATGGAAAATGGGTATTCCTTACCCGATTACCCAATTACCCGGATGATAATTTGGTAATTTTTTAAAATTTTGTATTTTATGTTATTTTTAGATAATATGTGTGTTATACATTTGTTTGAGTTGTTTTTAGATAAACTTTAGAATTTGGATGTAATTTTCATATGATTTTAATTTTTTTTGTATTTTTTTTAAATTAATAAGGGTTAGATACTTAAATTTATTAAAATATTATTATCCATTTATTTACCCGATTACCCGATTGCCCACGGGTAATCGGGTAAGAAATTCGGGTAACGGAATGTATGCATCAAAATGTGCATAGCTCAATTTCGACGAGCCTAGAAACTCACTGGTCCATCAAACAACGACCATGGGTAGATTTCGTCGATTCTCGAAGTCTATCGCAGCAGCCCATCGAAAGATCCATTTGCGCTGCCGCGTCACCAGCACAGTCGGCGCCCCAGTTAGCAAAATATTGTTGAGTCAGCACTAGTCAGCAATTGAAGTACAAGTCACCTCTCCCAACAGTTAAGCGACCAAGTCCGGTCGCCAACCGTAGAAGCTAAGGAAGAGGGGCCACGATCCTGGTCCTTCTCCTCCCCTTCTTTTCTCCCAACTACAGCAGCAGAAAGGGGATCGTGATCCCCTTTCCTAGAAAAAAGCCTCAACGACCGAAGAGGACAAGCTACAAATAGCCAGAAGTTCCCTATCGCAAGGGTTCGGAAACACAGCAGTCGAAGTGCTCATTCACACATAGAAGAGCTCTCTCGAGATGAAGGACCCAAAATCCCTTCACCGAGGAGAAGTTATCACCCGCGAAAGCTCTCGAACCACCGGAGTCAAGCAACTCGCAGTCCATTGTCGTCACTCTACAGTTCGACCGGAATAGCTCAACACGTTCGCCGACAGCTTCACAAGTCGAAACACACGGAACACAAATACTTCCGTCCGATCGACCAAAGCCACACCAGATCTTGCACAATCGTTCTCGAAACTCGAGTCTCGACGACGACTAGCCAGAAGTCGAAACTTCAACAATTCACACGGAGATCGAATCAGAGGAAGCCTAGGAGATTGTACTCGCATTTTTCTAATACAAAATACACCATGTAACACAAATTTATTCTAAAGTAATTGAAATACTCTTGGTCACGCCTCTTCACGGACCGGTGGATTTTCGGTGAAACAGATTTGGCACGCCCGGTGGGACCTTTTCTACCTCTCATCTCCTTCTCCGTCCAAACAAAAAAAAAAAACTCAAAATCAGCCATGACCAGCGATGCCAACAACGGCAACAACAACAACAACAACAGGGGCAAGCAAACTGCTCCTTCAAGCTCCGCTCAGCCGTGCCCCACCGCGATCGCGAGCTCGACCACAGAGGCTCGCGGGTCATCTGCCGACCTCTGTGCTCCTACCTCCCCACCATCGGCCATTCACCCAGTGACAAGGGCTCTGACCAGGAGTTTGTCCATCAGAAAAGCTCCCTTCATGCGCGACGCGCGCCGTCCAAGCGCCGTCTTCATGCCACAGGCTGCCGCGGCCTCTGCAAAAGCCACCGCGGCTCCCGTAAAACTGATGCCAGTGATGGCCAAGCCAACATATTTGGCTATCGCTGCATCCCCTCCTCACCTGGCCTTGTCAGCCCGGCCGCGGTCGCCCGCCTTCTTCTGAAAGAAGTTCTATCATCCCCACTTTAGTGCGGTGTCCCGAGCAACACAGGGGTATCTCCTCCTCCTCCGCGGCGAGAACACACTCATCGTCGGGCTCCTCCATAAAGAGAGCGATGGCCACAGACAATTCATCGATTGTGTTGGTTTCGTATGACCTCCTGGCCGCACTCAACGCAGCAGCGGGACCACCACCTATCTGCTCACCTCGCCGGCAGACACCGACGACCTCCCCTGTTGCTAGTTCTCCCATTCCGTCTCGCCGTCCCTCACCGGTGGCTGCCAATACAAGCCCGGTCGCCTCCCGAGCCATTTTCCGCCAATCAACCTGCCAGCGGCTCTTTTCGACCGGTTAAGCCCATGGGCGATCTCCTCTCCGACGCCGGCGACCATCTCTCTCAATGCGGTCACCGGTAACAACTTCACAACTCAAGCCGGCGTCGAAAACAAATTCTTCGGTATGCAAACAAAATGGCGCGGCGACAACCCGCCAAAATCGTCGAAAGAGCAGCTAGCCGGCACTGGGGGGGTTTTTTTGTGAACCTTCTTTTGTAGGGCTTAGTACTCCTACACTTAGTATAATCTTGCTTAGGTAGATTTTCATAAGCAAACCGTTGACAGAAAGTACCTAGGGTTTTGGGTGATATCTGATCTCGCTTAAGTTGTTTCTTAAGTCGAAGAACGTTGCAGAGTAAGAGGCCTTGCCTAGTACAAGCCGTTTGCAACTGACCATAATGAAGACTGTTCCAATTTATTTCTTCATTAGGTCCTGGACGTAGCATGTCCTTTACTTTCATAGCAAATTGGGTAGGTAACCCTTCTATGAATCGCTGCTTCTAATAAGGATTAGCTGCGTCTGCTAGAGTCATGACTCTACTCCTAAAAGTAGAGATATACCAGTGAAGATCAGTAAGAGTTCTACATCTGAGGTGGTGGAGCAGATACATAGTAGTTTCTGCTTGTCGTTGAGGATCAACGGCGAACATTGCCATGATCCTTAGACTAAAGGTCATGAAGGCATTTGATATTGATTGTCCTTCATTGTCGAGTAGAGTATCACCTAATTCGTCAATTTTGACAGCAGTAGTGATTTCATACCTGTTAGAGTCTGATAAGTAGTGGTACCACCATACGTATAGGTCACCTGTGAGTCCAACTACTATTTGGTTTATAACCTGTGCTTCGGGTAAACCTTTAGCTCGACAAATATTACAGTAAATAAATATTCGGTGAAGAGTGTCAACTACACCTTTAGGAGATTCATAATCTATATTCCATTCGTAGATGGTTCTTGCGTCATAACTATTATAGATATGACAAAAGGGCTCTCTTGGTTGGTATGTAGATCAAACGGCGAGGGCCGGGGACGACTTTGGTTTTTTGTCTTGCCATTTTGTGGCAACTTCAGAGTTCATTTGTTGTGGAACTCTTGAAAAAGCGGAAAAAATTAGTAATTGTACTTACCTGAGGTTTTCCAAGCTTTTCAAGGAGTAGTTTAAGAAGCTCTGATTGCTCCTCCTGATATGATGGTGGAAGCTTTAGAACAGGCGGTTGATGCAGCATGAAGGGCTTCTATTTTATCGAAGAGGCAGGTATTACTGCTTTCGAAGTAGACGGTTCTTGAGTTGAGAGTTTTTTCTGGCTAAGTGTTACGATTTTTGTTTCTAATTGTTGAAGCTGTTTTTCTATGGCTTCAAGGGTAAGATTGGTAAAGTTGTTTTGCCGTATTACCTGGTTTACGGTTTGAAGAATTTCCAATGTACTGGGAATACTGGAGGTAATATCTGTCGGAGAGGCTACGACAATAGAGGCCTTTTGCTTACCTTGTATTGTAAAGGCATCTTTTGGTGGAAATACTGACTTGACAACTGTTCCTGTACTTAGCTGCCATTCCTGTTCCAAGGTGGTTAAGTACTTCGAACAAGATTCAGTAAATTTTTCAATAAACCAAGGAATAAAATATAAAGCATATTCCTTTCTAACTAGGTCTGAGTAGTACCAGTCCTTGATGTACTGTAAGTCATCATTATTGAAAGTAACAAAGTACCAGTCTCGGAACCACTTGTTTGAACTCTTGCCGAATTCATTCGCCAAAAGGACCCGAAGTGGTTGTCCTGATATCAATTCTTCGACCTTAATTATTAAAAGTCATGTTTGAGGAAGGCCTAAGGTTGAATATAGGCTGGGGATTTCCCTGTTGATATGTGTATAGATCAGTCATCTCAGGTGCAAACTGGGATGAAGTTTGCGATATCGGAATAGAGCTAGAAGATTTTTTTCCTGAGGTGACTAAGGGTATTTTTGGCCTCAGGTTAGGTGCAAAGGTGATCTCAACATTACCTTCTGCATCTTGGGTAATTTGTTCCACGTCCTCGTTGTCCGTGAGGTCGGTGGAGCTGTAACTTCAGTAAGCTGCTAGGTGGATGGGAAAGAGATTTCTTCCCATCTTAGAGTCCGATGGGATAGCTGTTTTTGTTGACAGCTCATTGGACTCGATAAGAGTAGTCTTTCTTTTTTTCGTGAGACTATTTTAATATTAGAGGTTAAAGTATTTAACACTCTATAGTAAATCCTGTAAATAACAGCAATAGACTTCGGATCCGTGTAAAAGTTATAGTTATTTGTTTTAAGATTTAGGCTAAGAGCTTTCAGAAGGTGTGGGTCTGAAAGAGAAAGTGCTAAATCGGGATAAATATTGAAGTAGACGGGATCGTTAGTTAAACTGGTCTCCATAACTCCCATAAGGGATCTTGCCTAATCTAGGCATCGGGGTCGAAGCATTTATGCTAAGAGCCGGCGAGAAGACTCTAGTCCTTTCCATGAGCTTTGATTAGCCTTATGCTGTTCCTAAAATATTCTGATGATAGTCATATTCAAACGTTATGCGCAAACTTATTGTTCTTGTCCGGTACAAGACTCCTGCCGTGTTACCGGCTTACTACCTTTTGGGTAGATCAATACTGCTTAGGCATACACCCTACCCTGCCTCACCATGGGCCTTACGGGATTTCTTGGGCAACCTTTCAGTAATTCCTACTGAATAGGAATACGAGTCTTGGACTAGTAAGAACTACAAATTTCAGCATCTCGTTTAGATATGACTATAAGAGTATTAAATAAACAGCATAGAGTTAATAATTCTACATGGATCTCCTGGAGCTTCTCTTAGGCGTTTAGCCTGTCATGGCTCTGATACCAGAGTTAGAATCGAATAAAATTGCCGAAAATATAAAAATAAAGATAATGCAAACTGATGCAAACCAAAGTTTATTTATGAAATAATACTTACAAATAAACGTAAAAAAACTTACTGACGCCTTTAATAATGAAAAGCCAAGTAAACAAGAGACTTCAAGAAAGACTAAGACTCCGAAGAAGGATGATGTCTCCGAAGAGGGTAGGGCTCCTTTTATAGTGGAAGGAGGTCCGGACCCGAGTAAAAAATATTAAACATAGTTTATCGATAAAGGTATGGCGTCCGAAAATCAGGGGCAGAAACCAGGGGCGCCAGTGGTTTTCAAAGGCTGAAAGTGGTTTCTGACGTTATGGGTGACGTCAAAGATTGCATCCTGGAGGTGGCATCCCGGGGGGTGGAAGACCTTCTTTTGCGTATAGTAAATGTTTCTTCATCTCTCGCCATCTTATCCACATGTACGTAGGATAATAGCGAATATTGTGAACTGTCGATGGATCTGGATCCAGATCTTCTGGGATTGTATTATTCTGTGCTAGCCAATCGGCGTAAAGTGGGTCGATTTCTTTGACCTGGTGTTTCATCTTGCGTATTGATAAGTGTCCAAAAGACACTTATTTATGCTTGAATTATTGATCATAAATTTCTAATTTGAGTTGATTATGAGAATGAAAGTGACAAATATAACTCAAATACATATTTTCTGTCTCAGGTACCTTGTAAAAGAAGAAAATCTAAATTCTGAGGAAAAATGAAGGAAAAAGGAGCAAAATAAAGCAACAAAGGGAATGGCGCGACCGCACCGGATAAATGTGCATAAATTCAAATTATTCTTAGAAATTCCCAACGACTAGTGAGGCTGAAAGGAGGACAGTTCGTGAATGTGAAATGGCGCGACCGCGCCCCACGAGGGCGCTACCACGCCATGAAGGTGGCGCTACCTGTGGCGCTGTCGCGCCGCACTGTTTCCTTACATGGATGCCGAGGTCTATTTCGGGAAGTCGGCAAAGCGTCTAAGGAGTGGCGCGACCGCGCCAGTTCGACAACATAAAGTGGCGCGATCGCGCCATGTAGAATCCTTCCTCTTTTGGAACCCGAAAGCCATTTTTCGGACATAGACAAAATCCTGTTCCAGTGGCGTGACCGCACCAAAACATAGAACGATTCGGCGCGCTCACGCCGCTGACTCTGCTTCGTGATTTGAGGAAATTTTGGGATTCTGACTACTAATCAAGCCCAAACTTGGGAGAAGAAGTCCTAATTGGCTAAGGAAGGTATCCACAAAGATTTTATGATATATTGACAGAGTCTAGGTGCATTGAATGGTCAAGAAGAGAAGTCAAAGACAAAGAAGGAAACTGCTGTCATAAAAGGAAAGTCCAAGTCCGAGATTGAAGAGGTCATATCTGGAGATTCCGACTTCAACTGGATCCAAATTTGGACCACAGCTTCCTGAGAGGATTGAGAATCATGACACGGAAAATCAGGCCAATCCAAGTTTGGATTGTGGAGTTTTATATTTTTAAAGTGGTGGACCCAGAGTTGGAATTGGCAGCAGAACCAGTTCAACTTCTCAAGGAGATATATCAAGTTTTCCAACTCAGAATGACTTCAAATTTCGTACACAAGTCAAGGACTATGTAAGGAAGGTTCGGATGTAATTTCAGCCAATTCTGAAGTCGGGACGTCACAATTCATACCCCTGGACAGTGGCTAAAATTTCTAGTATTGGGCAGAGCTTCAGCTATAAAAGGAGGTCTGAGGCAAAGCATAAAGGGGGGGAGTTTTAGATCCAGTTCCGAGTTCCAGCTCTTAGAATAGTTCTTACTTTGTTTTTATTGCTTTGTAGTTAGGTTATAGAGAATAGAAAAGTCCAGAGAGAGTCTTACTCGACCTCTTGGCACTTTAGAGAGAGAAGGTGAAGATTTTAGTCAAGGTGCAAGAGAAGCCAAAGGCAGTCCATCAAGGCGGTTTCTGTACTTAGTTTGTTTTATATCTATGGCTGTAATTGAATCCTTATTACTGTGTTTATTCTATTTTCATGGAGTAGTCTCTCTTTGTTGGGGAAGTCATGAACTCCTAGCTGTTTTATGTTTGAATTCTGATTTTTATAGCAATAAAATATCTTGCTTTTGTTTTAGAAACTGAGGTCATTGCTTATTTCTGATATGAATTGATATTTGAAGTTTAATGAGGTTCGAATAGAGAAGTTAAATTTCAGTAAAAAGTTGGGTTGGTTATATGATTCTTTATTTTCTAAAGCAACTTGTCTTTTAAACTAGATTGTTCCGGTTATGAAGGAGACTAGTTGAAAAGTGATGTGACTTCTATAACTCTTGTTCTGAATAAGAAAGAGTAAATCTTCAAGCTTTTATATTTATGCACATAGGATTTGAATGTTCCAGTAGAGTAGGAGTTCAAGGAATAAGTGAAAGTTATGTCCTGTATATGGGTAACTAGGTTTTTAAAAGCTAAGTCAAGGTAAGGGTATTTGAGCTATAAAATCAGAACTTTGTATGTTAGCAACTAGGAGGGATTGACATTCTTCCCTAACATCTCATCTCTATTAGTTTTTCCAGTAGTTTAATTCTGTTTTCTTTTCAGTTTTCAAAACCAAAACCAAATTTTTTTTTTCCCTCAATCAATAGAAAAATCTTTACTTAAAATTGAATTCTCATCAAGGTCTCTGTGGGATCGATATCTGGACTCTCGAGTCTATATTACTTGCTGACCTAGTGCACTTGCTAGACACCCAACACGTTTGATAAATAAGAAGAGACGATCTTGAAACCGTTTGTGAAAGATTTCTGTAGATGTTGTCGGTAATGAAAAGGGGTCGTAAGTTGGCCTAAGTCCATTAGGCCATCTTTGCCACTCGACTGCAGCAGGTGCTACATTTTCATCTTCCTATGGATGATTGTTCATTCTTCATAGGGATCTTGAGATTCTTTGTAGAATTCTCGCTGATCTTCTTTGTCGCTGCCTTTTGGTGACGAGGGTGGCGCCAAGGAAACCTGTTTGTGAGGAAACAGACGAGCAACGTTAGAAATTACTTGGACATGTACGTACTCAAAGATGTCTTCCTCAATGGCTAGAGGATTTCGTCTTATATACTGTGCTCTGATCTTTTCGGGATCAGTAGCAAATAGATCCCATGTTGGTTCTGATTCTAGTAGAGGGGGTAATTTCTTCCATTCCTCTATCTCGGCTTTAATGGCTTGTGCTTCCGTCTCGTATAATTTAGTGTGAATGGCTTGTGTTGCCGTCTCGTATAATGGCTTGTGATAAGTGTCCAAAAGATACTTATTTATGCATGAATTATTGATCATATATTCCTAATTTGAGTTGATTATGAGCATGAAAGTGAGAAATATAACTCAAATATATATTTTGTGTCAGGTACCTTGTAAAAGAAGAAAATCTAAATTATGAGGAAAATGAAGGAAAAAGGAGCAAAATAAAGCAAAAAAGGGAATGGCGCGACCGCGCCAGATAAATGTGTGTAAATTTAAATTATTCCTAGAAATTCCCAACGGCTAGTGAGGCTGAAAGAAGGACAGTTCGTGAATGTGAAATGGCGCGACGACGCCCCACGAGGGCGCTACCGTGCCATGAAGATGGCGCTACCTGTGGCGCTGTCGCGCTGCACTGTTTCCTTACATGGATGCCGAGTTCTATTACGGGAAGTCGGCAAAGCGTCTGAGTGGCGCGACCGCGCCAGTTCGACAGCATAAAGTGGCGCGATCGCGCCATGTAGAATCCTTCCTCTTTTGGAACCCGAAATCCGTTTTGCGGACTTAGACAAAATCCTGCTCTAGTGGCACGACCGCGCTAAAACATAGAACGATTCGGCGCGCCCCCGCCGCTAACTCAGCTTCGTGATTTGCGGAAATTTTGGGATTCTGACTACCAATCAAGCCCAAATTTGGGAGAAGAAGTCCAAATTGTCTAAGGAAGGTATCCACGAAGATTTTATGATATATTGACAGAGTCTAGGTGCATTGAATGGTCAAGAAGAGAAGTCAAAGACAGAAGGAAACTGCTGCCATAAAAGGAAAGTCCAAGTCCAAGATTGAAGAGGCCATATGTGGAGATTCCGACTTCCAACTGGATCCAAATTTGGACCACAGCTTCCTGAGAGGATTGAGAATCATGAAACGGAAAATCAGGCCAATCCAAGTTTGGATTGTGGAGTTTTATATTTTCAAAGTGGTGGACCCAGTGCTGGAATTGGCAGCAGAACCAGTTCAACTTCTCAAGGAGATATCTCAAGTTTTCAAAGTCAGAATGACTTCAAATTTCGTACACAAGTCAAGGACTATGTAAGGAAGGTTCGGATGTAATTTCAGCCAATTCTGAGGTCGGGAAGTCACAATTCATACCCCTAGACAGAGGCCAAAATTACAAGTTCTGGGCAGAGCTTTAGTTATAAAAGGAGGTCCGAGGCAAAGCATAAAGGGGGGGAGTTTTAGATCCAGTTCCGAGTTCCAGCTCTTAGAATAGTTCTTAGTTTGTTTTTATTGCTTTGTAGTTAGGTTAGAGAGAAGAGAAAAGTCCAGAGGGGGAGTCTTACACCCACCTCTTGGCACTTTTAGAGAGAGAAGGTGAAGATTTCAGTCAAGGTACAAGAGAAGCCAAAGGCAGTCCTTCAAGGGGGTTTCTGTACTTAGTTTATTTTATATCTATGGCTGTAATTGAATTCTTATTACTGTGTGTTTATTCTATTATCATGGAGTAGTCTCTCTTTGTTGGGAAAGTCATGAACTCCTAGCTGTTTTATGTTTGAATTCTGATTTTTATAGCAATAAAATATCCTGCTTTTGTTTTAGAAACTGAGGTCATTGCTTATTTCTGATATGAATTGATATTTGAAGTTTAATGAGGTTTGAATAGAGAATTTAAATTTCAGTAGAAAGTTGGGTTGGTTATATGATTCTTTGTTTTCTAAAACAACTTTTTTTTCAAACTAGATTGTTTCGATTATGAAGGAGACTAGTTGAAAAGTGATGTGACTTCTATAACTCTTGTTCTGAATAAGAAAGTAAATCTTCAAGCTTTTATATTTATGCACTTAGGATTTGAATGTTCCGGTTGAGAAGGAGTTCAAGGAATAAGTGAAAGTTATGTCCTGTATATGGGTAACTAGGTTTTCAAAAGCTAAGTCAAGGTAAGGGTATTTGAGCTATAAAATCAGAACTTTGTATGTTAGCAACTAGGAGGGATTGACATTCTTCCCCAACTTCTCATCTCTATTAGTTTTTCCAGTAGTTTAATTCTGTTTTCTTTTCAGTTTTCAAAACCAAAACCAAAAATTTCTTTTCCCTCAATCAATAGAAATTTTTTTACTTAAACTGAATTCTCATCAAGGTCTCTGTGGGATCGATATCTGGACTCTCGAGTCTATATTACTTGCTGACCTAGTGCACTTGCTAGACACCCAACAAGTTTTTGGCCCCGTTGCCGGGGACTATTGAATTGAGAGTATGTTTAAGTGAATTTTAATTTGTTGATTGAGATTAAAATTTTATTTTATCTTTTCAGGTTGAACCAAATCATGCATAAAAATTAGAATTAGTGGTGAGCCACAAGATGAACCCGATATGGAACTGGAAAGAGCACTCAGATGAGAGGTGGAACAATGATCAGAATGAGATAAGTCTATATTCTAACTCATATTCAGAATTTGCCCAACCATATGCATCTTCTACCTATGATCCATGGAGGTATGATTCTGATATATCATGTTCTTTTGATTATGAACCTAATGATTCTTTTAGAAGAGAGCATGATGATTATTTCTCTAGGCAATATAAAAATCAGTATTTTAAGAATGATTGGCAGGACAATTTGCCACATGGGCAATCGTCCATGTTCAGATATGAGCACCCTCCTGTGTATAATGATCATTGTTATCATAATTCTTCCCCTCAACATCAAGAAGAGTTGTCTAGGTTGGAGAAAAGTGCAAGAGGGAGTGTTGCTGACATACATAATGTTGATCATGTATTAGCATTGCAGGCACAAGTCGAGTCACTAACCAAACTATTGTCAAAATTACACACCCCCTCTTTGGTTGCTCAGATTTATGATATATGTGGAGGAGGACATCCCAACCATGAATGCCAACCAGGTAATGTTCAAGCTGTAAATTCTTTAGACCAGGCTAATTATGTTTCTAATTTTTGCAGGTCTAATGATCCATACAGCAATACTTATAATCCTGGTTGGAGGAGTCTTCCAAATTTTTCATGGTCAAACAACAACAACCAACAACCCAGCCTTCAACAACCCAATGCCCACACAAGATCACCACCTGGTTACCAAAGAGCAGTACCAGAATAGGAACAAAAATCCAGCCTTGAGGACCTCCTTTCAAAGATTCTAGCAAATCAAGAGAAAGGAGAAGCCAGGTTTCAAACTCAAGAGGCATCAATCCGAAATCTGGAAATACAATTGGGACAGCTGGCTAATGTTATATCAGGTAGGAACCAAGGTACGTTACCTAGCAATTCTGAATGGATGTATATAGCTAGCTCTTCTTGTTTTAATCTAGAAAATCAGCCAAAGCATGAATTAATTAAAAGTATGAATGCTGAACCATGTTTTCATGAGCAATCTGATGATGATGAACCTGAATGGATGAATACAGCTAGCACTTCTTGTCTTAATTTATGTGTTACTGCAGAACACAGAGGAAGATACAACGGTGAGAGCTGAGACTTGTTGTGAGTTTCAGGAATTTCAAGAGGGAGAGGATCAAAAGATCATAGAGATAAAAGAAGAAGATGTAAAAGAAAAAGAAGGGGATGGGGTAGAAAAAGAAGAGAAACCCCTTGAAGAGCATGAAGAAGTTAGGATAAAGGACAAAAAGTTTGTAGAACATTCCTTCCTCTCATTAGATATTGATTTTTTCATTATCCAGCCCTATAAACCACCCACAAAAGTTGAAATTAAAATTTTATTAGGTCTGGGCAGTGTGAAAAAAAGTTGGCTAAAAATAAAGGAGCAAAACAAGTTAAAAGCCAACCACAAAAGAGAAAGAGCGACAAGCACTTTGCTTGAAAGCCATAATCACCATGTAATAAATTCCAAAGCCAAAAATTTCCTTATGCATGGATGGTTTAAGTTTTCATTCGATCCTGGTGGATCAAATCACTTGTATCAGTAGTGTAGCAATAGCAGTAGGATTCAGTTGAATTTTTTTGAAAAATTTTAAGGCTTTGTGCGAAGTAGGCTTGAATAAGTATTTTTCAAAAGTGTTAGGATTTGTTTGAGTTTGTAGGAGATTTTGATTTGTTTTCATTATTTTTATTCAACCTAGGATAGAAAGAGTGTTAGATAAAAAAAATTACAGCTTTCAAAAAACAGAAAACCACAAAACATTCAGAAAACTCGAAACTGGAACTAGCGCAACCGCGCCAAATATCTGCGCGATCACGCCAGATCGCGCAACCCAGAACAGTAAGTTCTGAACCGACGCGGCCATTGGGGTCGACGCGCCGGTTCGACTCATGCGGAGCAGGTTTTAAAAGACTCAAACCTCCATTCCTAGGGTTTTTCAAGCCTCAAAATCGATAGAAACCTAGAGCCTCAACTTCAACCTCTCCAAATCACCGCCCAGACGGAAAAAATCTCGCCAGAAAACCCGCCGAAAACACTTCGGAATTCGGCGCAGAACAATGTTTAAGCAGAAAAACAATTTGGCGTAGGCATTTTTCGGATCGATTTTGGAAAAATATGCAATCAAGCTCCCAAAACAAAAGGTACGACCACACAGAGGGTACTTCCTAGTTTAATTTTGTCCAGGTTTGGGGTATTTCCATCGAGGAACAAGGGAGAACGAAGTTCTCTAAGTTTGGGGTTTATTCTCAGTTTCTGCAAATCTCTGGGCAAAAAAATAGTGTGTTTTTTGCCTCCTTTCGGGCCGTCTATAGAATTACCTGAGATTGTTTTTGGCAAACTGATTTTAGAGCGTGAAATTACACACTTTTAGCTTTCCAACGCCCCACTTTGCAGCCCAAACCGAAATCAGACCAGAGAGAACCGAGTCCCTCAAAAAGGCCAAAAAACAACTTTTTGCACTGAAATGGCAACCCAAAAATTTTACCAGAGATCAAAAGCAAAAGTGGCAAGAACGTGGGATAAAGAGAGGTTTGTCACAGAAGATGGACACAAGAGGTTCAATGACATACAATCCAAATGCAATGTCCACATGGAAAGGGGTTTTATTATGGATGAGCTCATAAAGGAACGATATGGAGCTATGATAGAAGCAAGGGGGTGGACCCAATGGGTAGTAGTTCCTACACAAGCTAACATCACACTGGTCCAAGAATTTTATGCCAATTTGCCAGATAAAAAAATAGGGCAATTTTTTGTAAGGGGAAAATGGATCAAGTTATACCCCCATGACATCAACAACTACTTGAACACTCCTGATGAGCCCACCGAACCACTGAATGTTTTAAGAGAGGAGGTCAGTGCAATAGAGATTGCAGAGAGGTTATGCCCAAGGGGAGCAAAGTGGGAGACCAAAAGAGGAAAATTACTGTATTTTCAGAGACAAGACATGCATGTAGATGCTAAGGTATGGTCGATGTATCTGTTTACAAAATTGACGCCTACCTCCCACTTTACTGAAATTACACCAGAAAGAGCCTATTTCCTCCATGCTTTACTTGAAGGCATTTCCATCAATGCGGGAGACATCATTCATAGGCAAATTCTGGATATGGCAGACCACAAGAGAGGAAGACTCCCTTTCCCCACTCTCATCACTACCATCTGTTTGGCAAATGGGATTACACTGAGCTCCACAGAGCCAATGGAAAAAGTTTCCAGAAGTATTTCAGCTAGCTCAGTGAAGCAGATTATGAGAGACCACCCACCAACCAGATCAGCAGCAAGCTCTAGCACATCCAAGGAGACGGACATGGCTGCCCTCCATGAGAGGATGAGTGGGCTGGAAAAGAAGATGGGAAAATTGGCCACGTACAACAAGAAGATGTGGACATTATGGGCCCAGCATGAGGGAATACCAGAGGATCAGCTACCCACTGGAGATACCTCTGAAGAAGAAAAAGGTGAAGAGGAAGAAGAAGAAGATGAAGAAGAAGAAGAATAGATTTTTTTTAGCTTTTGCTTAGATCTTTTGACTTGTTCTTTTTATCTTGTGTGTGAGCTTGTTTTTGCGTGTGATTATGTCTGAGAGTGTGCTAAATGAAATTTCATTAATATGTACTCAATCTCCATTCATATTAATGAAATTATGTTTTTACTCTCAATGATTTGTTTTAAAGCATGCACTTCTTCATTCTTCCAATGAAAATATAAGAAAATCACTCAAAAGCATGCCTCTCTCTAATATTTAATTGTCCAAACTGGAAATATTAAAAATTGCATTCAGAATCTGATAATTTCAAGGAATTATACAGCGCGACCGCGCCAAATTCTGGCGCGGCCGCGCCACTTGGTATTAAGAGATTTGGCCACTACAGAGGTGCGGCAATAGAACCTCCACTGCAGGTATTCTTCTTAAGACACATTTTATGCCTGAGAGACACTTCTAGTCAATTTTCATTTTCAATTGCTGAAAATTATGCAAATTTTTATCACTAACCCATGAGAGCAGAATGCAAAAGCCACTAAGGAAGATCCATCCAACGTCACTCCACCCAGAAAGTCAGGGAAGTATCTCTATCACTCCTATGTTTACTGCTGCTTTGAGGACAAAGCATGTTTTTAAGTTTAGGGTGGGATACTCTTCATGCAATTTTAAGGGGATTTGAAAAATTTTAAGTTTGGGGTGGGATACTTTTCATGCATGGATCCGAAAGCACTATTTTTTTTTTTTTTTTTTTTACCAGAAAATCCAATAATGACTTTGAAAAATACCAGTGAAAACCCCTGATCATATGAATAGCATGATTCACTTTCTAGAAAAATATATTAGTTCAGATGCTTTGTCTTGAATGAATGAAAATTTTTCTTTAAAAACAGTTTTCGAAAACAAAGTACAAGTGAACAAGTCGATTTCAATCACTAGAACCAACCTGAGGAAAACTTGAGGCGAAACAGAGAAAGGTTTTCAAAATTCTGAGGTGATTTAGGCACTTGTTTAAAAATCGTTTGAGCCATTTTCAAAGCCACCCATTTTAATGCACAAGTTGCATCACTTTTTGTCAAACCTCTTGAGCCGAAAAGACCCTGTCTTGTTTCAATGTCCCATGCTACATGAACCAGCCTTAGTGATAAATAAACTTGTTTCTTCCTTACCCATGATTCTCCAAATTATTGAAGTGTTCTGTTTGAATGAGCATGGATAAAGATTTTGATGTTATAAGGAGGGTTGGATGAAGGGTATAGAAATATTTCTTTGTAAAGGGGAAGAAGGAGCAAGAGGAAGAAAAAAGAGAGTTCTGGGCTGAGTAGGAGAAAGGCCACCTTGTGTGTGCACCGGGACTTGGGCCTCAGCAAGCTTAGAGTCTCTGAGTCAACCGGCAAGGTAAGTTGGACTCCAAAAAGAGCCAAGGAAAAAGAAAGAAAAGGTTGTGGGTTAGTTAAGGGAAAGCCCACCTCGTGTGTGCACCGGGTCTCGGGCCTCAGCAAGCTTAGGGACTCTGAGTCAACCGACGAGGTAAGCTAGACTCTGGACAAAACCCAAAGAAAAAGACACATGGGAAAGAGAAAAAAGAGGGAAAAGAAAAAAAAAGAGGGATCAATGCAAAAGAAGAATAAGTTTGGGGTGGAAGAGCTTGGAGGAAAAGTCACAAATCCAATTCATGCTCAGGAAAATGGAAAATGGATATGAGGAGGAGAATAAAACCCAAAAGAAAACCAAAAATCTTCATCATACCCATTACCCCTGCCTCATTACAACCCATAAAGACCTATTGATCAGAATTGAGAATTTCTTCAGGTTAGTGGAGAGTGGATTGAGGGTTGGCCTATGGAGTTGAATTGAGACTTATCACTTGTATGAGAATGTACATCTTTGAAAAATTTGAAAAAAATTCGAAGTCTGTTTTGACTAAGCTTGAAGAACCATCATTAGGAAAGAAGTGAATCATCTATCTTGAAAACTTTAAAAGGGAGGATCATTGAATTTTTCTTAGTCTTTACAGATCTATCTGGTAGTTATTTCAGAGTTTTGCTCGAGGACGAGCAAAGGTTTAAGTTTGGGGTTGTGATAAGTGTCCAAAAGACACTTATTTATGCATGAATTATTGATCATATATTCCTAATTTGAGTTGATTATGAGCATAAAAGTGAGAAATATAACTCAAATATATATTTTGTGTCAGGTACCTTGTAAAAGAAGAAAATCTAAATTCTGAGGAAAATGAAGGAAAAAGGAGCAAAATAAAGCAAAAAAGGGAATGGCGCGACCGCGCCAGATAAATGTGCGTAAATTCAAATTATTCCTAGAAATTCCCAACGGCTAGTGAGGCTGAAAGTAGGACAGTTCGTGAATGTGAAATGGCGCGACGACGCCCCACGAGGGCTCTACCACGCCATGAAGATGGCGCTGCCGCACCGCACTGTTTCCTTACATGGATGCCGAGTTCTATTACGGGAAGTCGGCAAAGCGTCTAAGGAGTGGCGCGACCGCGCCAGTTCGACAGCATAAAGTGGCGCGATCGCGCCATGTAGAATCCTTCCTCTTTTGGAACCCGAAATCCGTTTTCCGGACTTAGACAAAATCCTGCTCTAGTGGCGCGACCGCGCTAAAACATAGAACGATTCGGCGCGCCCCCGCCACAAACTCAGCTTCGTGATTTGCGGAAATTTTGGGATTCTGACTACCAATCAAGCCCAAACTTGGGAGAAGAAGTCCTAATTGGCTAAGGAAGGTATCCACGAAGATTTTATGATATATTGACAGAGTCTAGGTGCATTGAATGGTCAAGAAAAGAAGTCAAAGACAGAAGGAAACTGCTGCCATAAAAAGGAAAGTCCAAGTCCGAGATTGAAGAGGCCATATGTGGAGATTCCGACTTCCAACTGGATCCAAATTTGGACCACAGCTTCCTGAGAGGATTGAGAATCATGACACGGAAAATCAGGCTAATCCAAGTTTGGATTGTGGAGTTTTATATTTTCAAAATGGTGGACCGAGTGCAGGAATTGGCTGCAGAACCAGTTCAACTTCTCAAGGATATATCTTAAGTTTCCAAAGTCAGAATGACTTCAAATTTCGTACACAAGTCAAGGACTATGTAAGGAAGGTTCGGATGTAATATCAGCCAATTCTGAGGTCGGGAAGTCACAATTCATACCCCTAGACAGAGGCCAAAATTACAAGTTCTGGGCTGAGCTTTAGCTATAAAAGGAGGTCCGAGGCAAAGCATAAAGGGGGGGAGTTTTAGATCCAGTTCCGAGTTCCAGCTCTTAGAATAGTTCTTAGTTTGTTTTTATTGCTTTGTAGTTAGGTTAGAGAGAAGAGAAAAGTCCAGAGGCAGTCTTACACGACCTCTTGGCACTTTAGAGAGAGAAGGTGAAGATTTCAGTCAAGGTACAAGAGAAGCCAAAGGCAGTCCTTCAAGGGGGTTTCTGTACTTAGTTTATTTTATATCTATGGCTGTAATTGAATTCTTATTACTGTGTGTTTATTCTATTATCATGGAGTAGTCTCTCTTTGTTGGGAAAGTCATGAACTCCTAGCTGTTTTATGTTTGAATTCTGATTTTTATAGCAATAAAATATCCTGCTTTTGTTTTAGAAACTGAGTTCATTGTTTATTTCTGATATGAATTGATATTTGAAGTTTAATGAGGTTCGAATAGAGAATTTAAATTTCAGTAGAAAGTTGGGTTGGTTATATGATTCTTTGTTTTCTAAAACAACTTGTTTTTCAAACTAGATTGTTTCGGTTATGAAGGAGACTAGTTGAAAAGTGATGTGACTTCTATAACTCTTGTTCTGAATAAGAAAGAGTAAATCTTTAAGCTTTTATATTTATGCACTTAGGATTTGAATGTTCCGGTTGAGAAGGAGTTCAAGGAATAAGTGAAAGTTATGTCCTGTATATGGGTAACTAGGTTTTCAAAAGCTACGTCAAGGTAAGGGTATTTGAGCTATAAAATCAGAACTTTGTATGTTAGCACCTAGGAGGGATTGACATTCTTCCCTAACATCTCATCTCTATTAGTTTTTCCAGTAGTTTAATTCTGTTTTCTTTTCAGTTTTCAAAACCAAAACCAAATTTTTTTTTTCCCTCAATCAATAGAAAAATCTTTACTTAAAACTGAATTCTCATCAAGGTCTCTGTGGGATCGATATTTGGACTCTCGAGTCTATATTACTTGCTGACCTAGTGCACTTGCTAGACACCCAACACGTATGAGAAATAAGAAGAGACGATCTTGAAACCGTTTGCGAAAGATTTCTGTAGATGTTGTCGGTAATGACAAGGGGTCGTAAGCTGGCCTAAGTCCATTAGGCCATATTTGCCACTCGACTGCAGCAGGTGCTTCATTTGCATCTTCCTATGGATGATTGTTCATTCTTCGTAGGGATCTTGAGATTCTTTGTAGAATTCTCGGTGATCTTCTTTGTCGCTGCCTTTTGGTGATGAGGGTGGCGCCAAGGAAACCTGTTTGTGAGGAAACAGACGAGCAACGTTAGAAATTACTTGGACATGTACGTACTCAAAGATGTCTTCCTCAATGGCTAGAGGATTTCGTCTTATATACTGTGCTCTGATCTTTTCGGGATCAGTAGCAAATAGATCCCATGTTGGTTCTGATTCTAGTAGAGGGGGTAATTTCTTCCATTCCTCTATCTCGGCTTTAGTGGCTTGTGCTGCCGTCTCGTATAATTTAGTGTGAATGTAGTGTTGCCATTTCTGGATCTCGCAAGTCCTCCACAGAGCAGGAGTATTATCACAGGAACAATTTTCTTCCCACTCGCTTCGCCATATCCATGGGACTTCGAATCTGATGAAGAAAGTAGCTTCGACTTAGCATACAAGTCTGTAGATTTGCACTATGTGAGAGCTGGGTGAAGTTTACACCATTCACTAAATAGAACCAGTAAGGGTTTACTACTGGGGTCATCGAATATCCGAATGTCCCCCCCCATCGAAGACCACCAGTGATAAAACCCGGTGGGCAGAGAGGAAGAGTTAAGAACAGTTGGCCGGATTTGAAAGTAAAAAGTGTGAGTCCGGGCATTATTGTTGTCGTAAAAGGCATGGTAGAAAGCATCAACGTAATCCCAATAAGTGTAGGGTTGAGCTCCTGAAGCTGGAGTGTGGAACGTAAGAGGGTGATTTGGGATAGTGGGCCATTCGTATGGTAGTAGTATACGGTCAATAAAGACCTGGGTACGTAGAACCTCGGTAGAAGGCTTGGTTTGATTGAGCAAGACATGATGGCACCGTAATATCTGCTGGTAAAAGGCTAGAGATTTACCATAGCGTTGGGCAAATTGGTAAGTTCCACCCAGAGTTTGATAAGCCAATTGCCAGGCTGGTTGCTTCAGGTTAAGACCATGTGGGATAAAGGCAACTAAATTTTTGTGAGATTTAGAATGCCAAGGGATGGGTAGGTATGTCACATCCTTGAAAGAGGAAGTAGCCTCTGGAGCACTGGAGTTTGTAACCTCCTTTTGTTTTAGGGCGTGCTCTAATTCGTCTTTGCAATAAAGGGCCAATGGCTTAGTAAGAGCCTTATTTGGCGTTGAAGGTCCCGGTAATCGGGAAGCCTGGCTGGTAGAGCCTTGCTGCCGTCTGTTGGCAACTTGTTTTTCTTTACCTGCAGATATTACGGTGCCATCATGTCTTGCTCAATTAGACCAAGCCTTCTACCGAGGTTCTACGTACCCAAGTCTTTATTGACCGTATACTACTACCATATGAATGGCCCACTAGCCAAAATCACCCTCTTACGTTCCACACTCCACCTTCAGGAGCTCAACCCTACACTTATTAGAATTACGTTGATGCTTTCTACCATGCCTTTTACTACAATAATACTACCCGGACTCACACTTTCTACTTTCAAATCCGGTCCACTGTTCTAAACTCTTCCTCTCTGCCCACCTGGTTTTACACTGGTGGTCTTCGATGGGGGGGGGGAGATTCGGATATTCGATGACCCCAGTAGTAAACCCTTACTGGTTCTCTTTAGTGAATGGTGAAAACTTCAGCCAGCTCTCACACAGAGCAAATCTACAGACTTGTATGCCAACCAAGTCGAAGCTACTTTCTTCATCAGGTTCGAAGTCCCATGGATATGACAAAGCCAGTGGGAAGAAAATAGTTCCTATGATAATACTCCTGCTCTCTAGAGGACTTGCGAGATCCAGAGATGGCAACACTACATTCACATTAAATTATACGAGACGGCAGCACAAGCCATTAAAGCCGAGATAGAGGAATGGAAGAAATTACCCCCTCTACTAGAATCAGAACCAACATGGGATCTATTTGCTACTGATCAAGAAGAGATCAGAGCACAGTATATAAGACGAAATCCTCTAGCCACTGAGGAAGACATCTTTGAGTACGTACATGTCTAAGTGATGTCTAACGTTGCTCGTCTGTTTCCCCACCCTCATCACCAAAAGGCAGCGACAAGAAGATCAGCGAGAATTCTACCAAGAATCTGAAATCCCTACGAAGAATGAACAATCATCTATGGGAAGATGCAAATGAACCACCAGCTGCAGTCGAGTGGCAAAGATGGCCTAATGGACTTTGACCAGCTTACCACCCCTTGTCATTACAGACAACATCTACAGAAATCTTTCACAAACGGTTTCAAGATCGTCTTTTCTTGTTTATGATACGCAAGATGAAACACCTGGTCAGATAAATCAACCCACGTTACGCCGATTGGCTAGCACAGAATAATACAATCCAAGAAGATCTGGATCCAGATCCATCGACAGTTCACAATATTCGCTATTATCCTCCGTACATGTGGATAAGATGGCGAGAGATGAAGAAACATTTACTTTACGCAAAAGGACTTCCACCCCCCGGGATGCCACCTCCAGGATAGAATCTTTGACGTCATCCATAACGTCAGAAACCACTTTCAGCCTTTGAAAACCACTGGCACCCTTGGTTTCTGCCCCTGGTTTTCGGATGCCATACCTTTACCGATAAACTATGTTTAATATTTTGTACTCGGGTCCGAACCTCCTTCCACTATAAAAGGAGCCCTACCCTCTTCGGAGACATCATCCTTCTTCGGAGTCTCAGTCTTTCTTGAAGTCTCTTGTTTGCTTGGCTCTCAGTGTGCGTCTGTAGGTTTTTCTATTTATTTGTAAGTATTATTTCATAAATAAAATTTGGTTTGCATAAGTTTGCATTATCTTTATTTTTATATTTATGGCAATTTCTTCGATCCTAACTCTGGTATCAGAGCCATGACAGGCTAAACGCCTGAGAGAAGCTCCAGGATATCCATGTAGAATTATTAACTCTATGCAGTTTATTTAATACTCTTATAGTCATATCTAAACGAGATGCTGAAATTTGTAGTTCTTACTAGTCCAAGACTTGTATTCCTATTCAGTAGGAATTACTGAAAGGTTGCCAAAAGAAATCCTGTAAGGCCCATGGTGAGGCAGGGTAGGGTGTATGCCTAAGCAGTATTGATTTACCCAAAAGGTAGTGAGTCAGTAACACGGCAGGAGTCTTGTACCGGACAAGAACTATAAGTTTGCGCATACCGTTTGAATATGATTATCATCAGAATATTTTAGGAACAACATAAGGCTAATCAAAGCTCATGGAAAGGAATGGAGTCTTCTCGCTGGCTCTTAGTAAAAATGCTTAGACCCCGACTTTCAAATGCTACCACGCGTAGCAAGAATACAGCCCTTGACGAATACACCGTCGATGTACAGGACCTTAACAAATGGTCCATACCTAAAGTTCCTTCGAAACAAATTTACAACATAGGTTCATTTACCTTAGCCTGGTCTCATGTTGTAAAAACCCTAGAACAGTCTATTACAATAGAAGATATTGAACAAACTATGGAACTACTTACAGAAAAGGATGTTCAAGCCGTTCGGGAAAAATATAATTTTATTCACATAGGATGTATTCAAGTAGCCCAAAACCCCTTACACAAAAAAGATTAGACACATCCATTATAGTCGCGTTACGCGATGCCCGATGCCTATATTGGGCAAGATCCCTTATTGGAGTTATAGAGACAAGTTTAACTAACGGTCCCGTCTACTTCAATATTTATCCCAATTTAGCGCTTTCTCTCTCAGCCCCACAGCTTCTGAAAGCTCTTAGCCTAAATCTTAAAACAAATAGCTATAAATTTTTACCTGGATCCGAGACTATTGCTGTTATTTACAGGATTTACTATAGAGCGTTAAATACTTTAACCTCTAATATTAAAATAGTCTCTGAAAAAGGAAAGACTACTCTTATTGAGTCCAATGAGTTGTCAACAAAAACAGCTATCCCACGGACTCTAAGATGGGAAGAAATCTCTTTCCCATCCACTTGGCAGCTTGTAGAAGCCACAGCTCCACGACATCTGGACAACAGAGACGTGGAACAAATTACCCAAGATGCAGAAGGTAATGTTGAGATCACCTTTGCACCTAAGCTGAGGCGAAAAATACCATTAGTCACCTCAGAAAGAAAATCTTCTAGGTCTATTCCGATATCGAAAACTTCATCCCAGTTTGCACATGAGATGACTGATCTATACACTAATCAACATGGAAATTCCCAGCCTATATACAACCTTAGGCCTTCCTCAAACATGACTTTTAATGATTAAGGCCGAAGAATTGATATCAGGACAACCACTTTGGGTCCTTTTGGCGAAAGACTTCGGCAAGAGTTCAAACATGTGGTTCCGAGACTGGTACTTTGTTACTTTCAATAATGATGACTTATAGTGCATTAAGGACTGGTACTACTCAGACCTGGTTGGAAAGTTATATGCTTTATATTTTATTCCTTGGTTTATTGAGAAATTTACTGAATCTTGTTCGAAGTACCTAACCACCTTGGAACAGGAATGGCAGCTAAGTACAGGAACAATTGTCAAGTCAGTATTTCCACCAAAAGATGCCCTTACCATACAAGGTAAACAGAAGGCCTCTATTGCCGTACGCTCTCCGGCAGAAATTACCACCAGTATTCCCAATACATTGGAAATTCTTCAAAACGTAAACCAGGTAATACGACAAAACAACTTTATCAATCTTACCCTTGAAGCCGTAGGAAAACTACTTAAACAATTAGAAAAAAAAATCGTAACGCTTATCCAGAAAAAAATCTCCGCTCAAGAAGCGTCTACTTCGAAAGCAGTAATACCTGCCTCTTCGATAAAACAGAAGCCCTTCATGCTGCATCAACCGCCTGTTCTTAATCTTCCACCATCATATCAGGAGCAGCAATTGGAGCTTCTTAAACAACTACTTGAAAAGCTTAGAAAAACTCAGGTAAGTACAATTAGTGATTTTTCTGCTTTTTCAAGAGTTTCACAACAAATGAACTCTGAAGTTGCCACAAAATGGCAAGACAAAAAACCAAAGTCGTCCCACCCTCCGCCGTTTGATCTACATACCAACCAAGAGAGACCTTAGGATTGAATAAAATTGCTGGAAATATAAAAATAAAGATAATGCAAACTCATGCAATCCAAAGTTTATTTATGAAATAATACTTACAAATAAACAGAAAAACTTACAGACGCACACTGAAAGCCAAGCAAAAAAGAGACTTTAAGAAAGTCCGAGACTCCGAAGAAGGATGTACAAGCCTTTCGGGAAAAATATAAGTTTATTCACATAGGATGTATTCAGGTAGCCGTAAAACCCCTTACACTAAAGGGATTAGACACATCCATTCTAGTGGCGTTACGCGATGCCCGATGCCTAGATTGGGCAAGATCCCTTATAGGAGTTATGGAGACCAGTTTAACTAACGGTCCCGTCTACTTCAATATTTATCCCGATTTAGCGCTTTCTCTTTCAGACCCACACCTTCTGAAAGCTCTTAGCCTAAATCTTAAAACAAATAACTATAACTTTTTACCTGGATCCAAGACTATTACTGTTATTTACAGGATTTACTATAGAGTGTTAAATACTTTAACCTCTAATATTAAAATAGTCTGTGAAAATGGAAAGACTACTCTTATTGAGTCCAATGAGCAGTCAACAAAAACAGCTATCCCACGGACTCTTAGATGGGAAGAAATCTCTTTCCCATCCACTTGGCAGCTTACAGAAGCCACAACTCCACGACCTCTGGACAACAGAGACGTGGAACAAATTACCCATGATGCAGAAGGTAATGTTGAGATCACCTTCGCGCCTAACCTGAGGCGAAAAATATCCTTAGTTACCTCAGGAAGAAAATCTTCTAGCGCTACTCCGATATCTGAAATTTCATCCCAGTTTGCACCTGAGATGACTGATCTATACACAAATCCACAGGGAAATCCCCAGCCTGTATACCACATTAGGCCTTCCTCAAACATGACTTTTAATGATTAAGGCCGAAAAATTGATATTAGGACAACTAGTTCGGGTCCTTTTGGCGAATGAATTCGGCAAGAGTTCAAAGATGTGGTTCCGAGACTGGTACTTTGTTACTTTCAATAATGATGACTTATAGTACATCAAGGTCCGGTACTACTCAGATCTGGTTGGAAAGGAATATGCTTTATTTTTTTTCCATGGTTTCTTGAGAAATTTACTGAATCTTGTTCGAAGTACCTACCACCTTGGAACAGGAATGGCAGTGAAGTACAGGAACAATTGTCAAGTCCGTCTTTCCACCAAAAGATGCCCTTACCATACAAGGTAAGCAGAAGGCCTCTATTGCCGTAGCAATATGGCAAAAATTACCACCGGTATTCCCAGTACATTCGAAATTCTTCAAACCGTAAACCAGGTAATACGGCAAAACAACTTTACCAATCTTACCCTTGAAGCCATAGGAAAACAACTTACAGAATTAGAAACAAAAATTGTAACGCTTAGCCAGAAAAAACTCTCAGCTCAAGAAGCGTCTACTTCGAAAGCAGTAATACCTGCCTCTTCGATAAAACTTAAGCCATTCATTCTGCATCAACCGCCTGTTCTAAAGCTTCCACTATCAGATCAGGAGAAGCAATTAGAGCTTCTTAAACTACTACTTGAAAAGCTAAGAAAAACTCAGGTAAGTACAATTACTGATTTTTCTGCTTTTTCAAGAGTTCCACAACAAATGAACTATGAAGTTGCCACAAAATGGCAAGACAAAAAATCAAAGTCATCCGAACCTCCGCCGTTTGATCTACATACCAACCAAGAGAGCCCTTAGGATCGAACAAAATTGCAAGAAATACAAAAATAAAGATAATGCAAACTGATGCAAACCAAAGTTTATTTATGAAATAATACTTCCAAAGAAACAGAAAAACTTACAGACGTAGCGAAGAAGAGACTTTAAGAAAGTTTGAGACTCCGAAGAAGGATGTCCAAGACGTTCGGGAAAAATATAAGTTTATTCACATAGGATGTATTCAAGTAGCCGTAAAACCCCTTACACTAAAGGGATTAGACACAACCATTCTAGTGGCGCTACGTGATGCCTAGATTGGGCAAGATCCCTTATAGGAGTTATGGAGACCAAATTAACTAACGGTCCCGTCTACTTCAATATTTATCCCGATTTAAGCTTTCTCTTTCAGACCCACACCTTCTGAAAGCTCTTAGCCTAAATCTTAAAACAAATAACTATAACTTTTTACATGGATCCGAGACTATTGGTGTTATTTACAGGATTTACTATAGAGTGTTAAATACTTTAACCGCTAATATTAAAATAGTCTCTGAAAAAGGAAAGACTACTCTTATTGAGTCCAATGAGCTGTCAACAAAAATAGCTATCCCACAGACTCTAAGATGGGAATAAATATCTTTCCCATCCACTTGGCAGCTTACAGAAGCCACTGCTCCACGACCTTTGGACAACAGAGACGTGGAACAAATTACCCAAGATGCAGAAGGTAATGTTGAGATCACCTTCGCACCTAACTTGTGGCAAAAAATACCCTTAGTTACCTCAGGAAGAAAATCTTCTAGCTCTATTTCGTTATCTGAAACTTCATCCCAGTTTGCACCTGAGATGACTGATCTATACACAAATCAACAGGGAAATCCCCAGCCTATATACAACCTTAGGCCTTCCTTAAACATGACTTTTAATGATTAAGGCCGAAGAATTGATATCCGGACAACCACTTCGGGTCCTTTTGGCGAATGAATTCAGCAAGAGTTCAAACAAGTGGTTTCGAGACTGGTTCTTTGTTACTTTCAATAATGATGACTTACAGTTCATCAAGGACGGGTACTACTCAGACCTGGTTGGAAAGGAATATGCTTTATATTTTATTCCTTGGTTTCTTGACAAATTTACTGAATCTTGTTCAAAGTACCAAACCACCTTGGAACAGGAATGGCAGCTAAGTACAGGAACTGTTGTCAAGTCAGTAATTCCACCAAAAGATGCCCTTACCATACAAGGTACGCATAAGGCCTCTATCGTCGTAGCCTCTCCGGCAGAAATTACCTCCAGTATTTCGAGTACATAGGAAATTCTTCAAACCGTAAACCAGGTAATACGGCAAAACAACTTTACCGATCTTACTCTTGAAGCCATAGGAAAGCAACTTAAACAATTAGAAACAAAAATCGTAACGCATAGCCAGAAAAAACTCTCAGCTCAAGAAGCGTCTACTTCGAAAGCAGTAATACCTGCCTCTTCGATAAAACAGAAGCCCTTCATGTTACGTCAACCGCCTGTTCTAAAGCTTCCACCATCAGATCAGGAGCAGCAATCAGAGCTTCTTAAACTACTTATTCAGAAGCTTAGAAAAACTCTGGTAAGTACAATTACTGATTTTTCTACTTTTTTAAGAGTTCCACAACAAATGAACTCTGAAGTTGCCACAAAATGGCAAGACAAAAATCCAAAGTCATCCCGGCCTCCACCGTTTGATCTACGTACTAACCAAGAGAGCCCTTAGGATCAAATAAAATTGCAGGAAATATAAAAATGAAGATAATGCAAACTGATGCAAACTAAAGTTTATTTATGAAATAATACTTACAAATAAATAGAAAAACTTATAGTTGCACACTGAAAGCCAAGCAAAGAAGAGACTTTAAGAAAGTCTGAGAGTCCGACGAAGGATGTTCAAGAATTTCGGGAAAAATATAAGTTTATTCACATCGGATGTATTTAAGTAGCCGTAAAACCCCTTACACTAAAGGGATTAGACACATCCATTCTAGTGGCATTACGCGATGCCCGATGCCTAGATTGGGCAAGATCCCTTATAGGAGTTATGGAGACCAGTTTAACTAACGGTCCCGTCTACTTCAATATTTACCCCGATTTAGCGCTTTCTCTTTCAGACCCTCACCTTCTGAAAGCTCTTAGCCTAAATCATAAAATAAATAACTATAACTTTTTACCTGGATCCGAGACTATTGCTTTGATTTACAGGATTTGCTAAAGAGTGTCAAAATACTTTAACCTGTAATATTAAAATAGTCTCTGAAAAAGGAAAGACTACTCTTATTGAGTCCAATGAGCTGTCAACAAAAACAGCTATCCCACGGACTCTAAGATAGGAAGAAATCTCTTTCCCATCCACTTGGCAGCTTACAGAAGCCACAGCTCCACGACCTCTGGACAATAGAGACGTGGAACAAATTACCCAAGATGCAGAAGGTACTGTTGAGATCACCTTTGCACCTAACCTGAGGCGAAAAATACCCTTAGTCACCTCAGGAAGAAAATCTTCTAGCTCTTTTCCGATATCTGAAACTTCATCCCAATTTTCACCTGAGATGACTGATCTATACACAAATCCACAGGGAAATCCCCAGCCTATATACAACCTTAGGCCTTCCTCAAACATGACTTTTAATGATTAAGGCCGGAGAATTGATATCAGGACAACCACTTCGGATCCTTTTGGCGAATGAATTCGGCAAGAGTTCAAACAAGTGGTTCCAAGACTGGTACTTTGTTACTTTCAATAATAATGACTTACAGTACATCAAGGACTGGTACTATTCAGACCTGGTTGGAAAGGAATATGCTTAATATTTTATTCCTTGGTTTCTTGAGAAATATACTGAATCTTGTTCAAAGTCTCTAACCACCTTGGAACAGGAATGGCAGCTAAGTAGTGGAACAGTTGTCAAGGCAGTAATTCCACCAAAAGATGCCCTTACCATACAAGGTACGCATAAGGCCTCTATTGCCGTAGCCTCTCCGGCAGAAATTTCCTCTAGTATTTCGAGTACATCGGAAATTCTTCAAACCGTAAACCAGGTAATACGGCAAAACAACTTTACCAATCTTACTCTTGAAGCCATAGGAAAGCAACTTAAACAATTAGAAACAAAAATCGTAATGCATAGCCAGAAAAAACTCTCAGCTCAAGAAGCGTCTACTTCGAAAGCAGTAATACCTGCCTCTTCGATAAAACATAAGCCATTCATTCTGCATCAACCGCCTGTTCTAAAGCTTCCACTATCAGATCAGGAGAAGCAATTAGAGCTTCTTAAACTACTACTTGAAAAGCTAAGAAAAACTCAGGTAAGTACAATTACTGATTTTTCTGCTTTTTCAAGAGTTCCACAACAAATGAACTCTGAAGTTGCCACAAAATGGCAAGACAAAAAATCAAAGTCATCCGAACCTCCGCCGTTTGATCTACATACCAACCAAGAGAGCCCTTAGGATCGAACAAAATTGCAAGAAATACAAAAATAAAGATAATGCAAACTGATGCAAACCAAAGTTTATTTATGAAATAATACTTCCAAAGAAACAGAAAAACTTACAGACGTAGCGAAGAAGAGACTTTAAGAAAGTTTGAGACTCCGAAGAAGGATGTCCAAGACGTTCGGGAAAAATATAAGTTTATTCACATAGGATGTATTCAAGTAGCCGTAAAACCCCTTACACTAAAGGGATTAGACACAACCATTCTAGTGGCGTTACGTGATGCCTAGATTGGGCAAGATCCCTTATAGGAGTTATGGAGACCAAATTAACTAACGGTCCCGTCTACTTCAATATTTATCCCGATTTAGCGCTTTCTCTTTCAGACCCACACCTTCTGAAAGCTCTTAGCCAAAATCTTAAAACAAATAACTATAACTTTTTACATGGATCCGAGACTATTGGTGTTATTTACAGGATTTACTATAGAGTGTTAAATACTTTAACCGCTAATATTAAAATAGTCTCTGAAAAAGGAAAGACTACTCTTATTGAGTCCAATGAGCTGTCAACAAAAATAGCTATCCCAAAGACTCTAAGATGGGAATAAATATCTTTCCCATCCACTAGGCAACTTACAGAAGCCACTGCTCCACGACCTTTGGACAACAGAGACGTGGAACAAATTACCCAAGATGCAGAAGGTAATGTTGAGATCACCTTCGCACCTAACCTGTGGCGAAAAATACCCTTAGTTACCTAAGGAAGAAAATCTTCTAGCTCTATTTCGTTATCTGAAACTTCATCCCAGTTTGCACCTGAGATGACTGATCTATACACAAATCCACAGGGAAATCCCCAGCCTATATACAACCTTAGGCCTTCCTTAAACATGACTTTTAATGATTAAGGCCGAAGAATTGATATCCGGACAACCACTTCGGGTCCTTTTGGCGAATGAATTCAGCAAGAGTTCAAACAAGTGGTTTCGAGACTGGTACTTTGTTACTTTCAATAATGATGACTTACAGTTCATCAAGGACGGGTACTACTCAGACCTGGTTGGAAAGGAATATGCTTTATATTTTATTCCTTGGTTTCTTGACAAATTTACTGAATCTTGTTCAAAGTACCAAACCACCTTGGAACAGGAATGGCAGCTAAGTACAGGAACTGTTGTCAAGTCAGTAATTCCACCAAAAGATGCCCTTACCATACAAGGTACGCATAAGGCCTCTATCGTCGTAGCCTCTCCGGCAGAAATTACCTCCAGTATTTCGAGTACATAGGAAATTCTTCAAACCGTAAACCAGGTAATACGACAAAACAACTTTACCGATCTTACTCTTGAAGCCATAGGAAAGCAACTTAAACAATTAGAAACAAAAATCGTAACGCATAGCCAGAAAAAACTCTCAGCTCAAGAAGCGTCTACTTCGAAAGCAGTAATACCTGCCTCTTCGATAAAACAGAAGCCCTTCATGTTGCGTCAACCGCCTGTTCTAAAGCTTCCACCATCAGATGAGGAGCAGCAATCAGAGCTTCTTAAACTACTTATTCAGAAGCTTAGAAAAACTCTGGTAAGTACAATTACTGATTTTTCTACTTTTTTAAGAGTTCCACAACAAATGAACTCTGAAGTTGCCACAAAATGGCAAGACAAAAATCCAAAGTCATCCCGGCCTCCACCGTTTGATCTACGTACTAACCAAGAGAGCCCTTAGGATCAAATAAAATTGCAGGAAATATAAAAATGAAGATAATGCAAACTGATGCAAACTAAAGTTTATTTATGAAATGATACTTACAAATAAATAGAAAAACTTATAGTTGCACACTGAAAGCCAAGCAAAGAAGAGACTTTAAGAAAGTTTGAGAGTCCGACGAAGGATGTTCAAGCCTTTCGAGAAAAATATAAGTTTATTCACATAGGATGTATTTAAGTAGCCGTAAAACCCCTTACACTAAAGGGATTAGACACATCCATTCTAGTGGCGTTACGCGATGCCCGATGCCTAGATTGGGCAAGATCCCTTATAGGAGTTATGGAGACCAGTTTAACTAACGGTCCCGTCTACTTCAATATTTACCCCGATTTAACGCTTTCTCTTTCAGACCCTCACCTTCTGAAAGCTCTTAGCCTAAATCATAAAATAAATAACTATAACTTTTTACCTGGATCCGAGACTATTGCTTTGATTTACAGGATTTACTAAAGAGTGTCAAAATACTTTAACCTGTAATATTAAAATAGTCTCTGAAAAAGGAAAGACTACTCTTATTGAGTCCAATGAGCTGTCAACAAAAACAGCTATCCCACGGACTCTAAGATAGGAAGAAATCTCTTTCCCATCCACTTGGCAGCTTACAGAAGCCAAAGCTCCACGACCTCTGGACAATAGAGACGTGGAACAAATTACCCAAGATGCAGAAGGTACTGTTGAGATCACCTTTGCACCTAACCTGAGGCGAAAAATACCCTTAGTCACCTCAGGAAGAAAATCTTCTAGCTCTTTTCCGATATCTGAAACTTCATCCCAATTTTCACCTGAGATGACTGATCTATACACAAATCCACATGGAAATCCCCAGCCTATATACAACCTTAGGCCTTCCTCAAACATGACTTTTAATGATTAAGGCCGGAGAATTGATATCAGGACAACCACTTCGGATCCTTTTGGCGAATGAATTCGGCAAGAGTTCAAACAAGTGGTTCCAAGACTGGTACTTTGTTACTTTCAATAATAATGACTTACAGTACATCAAGGACTGGTACTATTCAGACTTGGTTGGAAAGGAATATGCTTAATATTTTATTCCTTGGTTTCTTGAGAAATTTACTGAATCTTGTTCAAAGTCCCTAACCACCTTGGAACAGGAATGGCAGCTAAGTAGTGGAACAGTTGTCAAGGCAGTAATTCCACCAAAAGATGCCCTTACCATACAAGGTACGCATAAGGCCTCTATTGCCGTAGCCTCTCCGGCAGAAATTTCCTCTAGTATTTCGAGTACATCGGAAATTCTTCAAACCGTAAACCAGGTAATACGGCAAAACAACTTTACCAATCTTACTCTTGAAGCCATAGGAAAGCAACTTAAACAATTAGAAACAAAAATCGTAACGCATAGCCAGAAAAAACTCTCAGCTCAAGAAGCGCCTACTTGAAAAAGAAGTAATACCTGCCTCTTCGATAAAACAGAAGCCCTTCATGTTATATCAACCGCCTGTTCTAAAGCTTCCACCATCAGATCAGGAGCAGCAATCGAGCTTCTTAAACTACTTATTCAGAAGCTTAGAAAAACTCTGGTAAGTACAATTACTGATTTTTCTACTTTTTAAGAGTTCCACAACAAATGAACTCTGAAGTTGCCACAAAATGGCAAGACAAAAATCCAAAGTCATCCCGGCCTCCACCGTTTGATCTACGTACTAACCAAGAGAGCCCTTAGGATCAAATAAAATTGCAGGAAATATAAAAATGAAGATAATGCAAACTGATGCAAACTAAAGTTTATTTATGAAATAATACTTACAAATAAATAGAAAAACTTATAGTTGCACACTGAAAGCCAAGCATAGAAGAGACTTTAAGAAAGTCTGAGAGTCCGAAGAAGGATGTTCAAGCCTTTCGGAAAAATATAAGTTTATTCACATAGGATGTATTTAAGTAGCCGTAAAACCCCTTACACTAAAGGGATTAGACACATCCATTCTAGTGGCGTTACGCGATGCCCGATGCCTAGATTGGGCAAGTTCCCTTATAGGAGTTATGGAGACCAGTTTAACTAACGGTCCCGTCTACTTCAATATTTACCCCGATTTAGCGCTTTCTCTTTCAGACCCTCACCTTCTGAAAGCTCTTAGCCTAAATCATAAAATAAATAACTATAACTTTTTACCTGGATCCGAGACTATTGCTTTGATTTACAGGATTTACTATAGAGTGTCAAAATACTTTAACCTGTAATATTAAAATAGTCCCTGAAAAAGGAAAGACTACTCTTATTGAGTCCAATGAGCTGTCAACAAAAACAGCTATCCCACGGACTCTAAGATGGGAAGAAATCTCTTTCCCATCCACTTGGCAGCTTACAGAAGCCACAGCTCCACGACCTCTGGACAATAGAGACGTGGAACAAATTACCCAAGATGCAGAAGGTACTGTTGAGATCACCTTTGCACCTAACCTGAGGCGAAAAAATACCCTTAGTCACCTCAGGAAGAAAATCTTCTAGCTCTTTTCCGATATCTGAAACTTCATCCCAATTTTCACCTGAGATGACTGATCTATACACAAATCCACAGGGAAATCCCCAGCCTATATACAACCTTAGGCCTTCCTCAAACATGACTTTTAATGATTAAGGCCGGAGAATTGATATCAGGACAACCACTTCGGATCCTTTTGGCGAATGAATTCGGCAAGAGTTCAAACAAGTGGTTCCAAGACTGGTACTTTGTTACTTTCAATAATAATGACTTACAGTACATCAAGGACTGGTACTATTCAGACTTGGTTGGAAAGGAATATGCTTAATATTTTATTCCTTGGTTTCTTGAGAAATTTACTGAATCTTGTTCAAAGTCCCTAACCACCTTGGAACAGGAATGGCAGCTAAGTAGTGGAACAGTTGTCAAGGCAGTAATTCCACCAAAAGATGCCCTTACCATACAAGGTACGCATAAGGCCTCTATTGCCGTAGCCTCTCCGGCAGAAATTTCCTCTAGTATTTCGAGTACATCGGAAATTCTTCAAACCGTAAACCAGGTAATACGGCAAAACAACTTTACCAATCTTACTCTTGAAGCCATAGGAAAGCAACTTAAACAATTAGAAACAAAAATCGTAACGCATAGCCAGAAAAAACTCTCAGCTCAAGAAGCATCTACTTCGAAAGAAGTAATACCTGCCTCTTCGATAAAACAGAAGCCCTTCATGTTACGTCAACCGCCTGTTCTAAAGCTTCCACCATCAGATCAGGAGCAGCAATCAGAGCTTCTTAAACTACTTATTCAGAAGCTTAGAAAAACTCTGGTAAGTACAATTACTGATTTTTCTACTTTTTTAAGAGTTCCACAACAAATGAACTCTGAAGTTGCCACAAAATGGCAAGACAAAAATCCAAAGTCATCCCGGCCTCCACCGTTTGATCTACGTACTAACCAAGAGAGCCCTTAGGATCAAATAAAATTGCAGGAAATATAAAAATGAAGATAATGCAAACTGATGCAAACTAAAGTTTATTTATGAAATAATACTTACAAATAAAAAGAAAAACTTATAGTTGCACACTGAAAGCCAAGCATAGAAGAGACTTTAAGAAAGTCTGAGAGTCCGAAGAAGGATGTTCAAGCCTTTCGGGAAAAATATAAGTTTATTCACATAGGATGTATTTAAGTAGCCGTAAAACCCCTTACACTAAAGGGATTAGACACATCCATTCTAGTGGCGTTACGCGATGCCCGATGCCTAGATTGGGCAAGTTCCCTTATAGGAGTTATGGAGACCAGTTTAACTAACGGTCCCGCCTACTTCAATATTTACCCCGATTTAAGCTTTCTCTTTCAGACCCTCACCTTCTGAAAAGCTCTTAGCCTAAATCATAAAATAAATAACTATAACTTTTTACCTGGATCCGAGACTATTGCTTTGATTTACAGGATTTACTATAGAGTGTCAAAATACTTTAACCTGTAATATTAAAATAGTCCCTGAAAAAGGAAAGACTACTCTTATTGAGTCCAATGAGCTGTCAACAAAAACAGCTATCCCACGGACTCTAAGATGGGAAGAAATCTCTTTCCCATCCACTTGGCAGCTTACAGAAGCCACAGCTCCACGACCTCTGGACAATAGAGACGTGGAACAAATTACCCAAGATGCAGAAGGTACTGTTGAGATCACCTTTGCACCTAACCTGAGGCAAAAAATACCCTTAGTCACCTCAGGAAGAAAATCTTCTAGCTCTTTTCCGATATCTGAAACTTCATCCCAATTTTCACCTGAGATGACTGATCTATACACAAATCCACAGGGAAATCCCCAGCCTATATACAACCTTAGGCCTTCCTCAAACATGACTTTTAATGATTAAGGCCGGAGAATTGATATCAGGACAACCACTTCGATCCTTTTGGCGAATGAATTCGCAAGAGTTCAAACAAGTGGTTCCAAGACTGGTACTTTGTTACTTTCAATAATAATGACTTACAGTACATCAAGGACTGGTACTATTCAGACTTGGTTGGAAAGGAATATGCTTAATATTTTATTCCTTGGTTTCTTGAGAAATTTACTGAATCTTGTTCAAAGTCCCTAACCACCTTGGAACAGGAATGGCAGCTAAGTAGTGGAACAGTTGTCAAGGCAGTAATTCCACCAAAAGATGCCCTTACCATACAAGGTACGCATAAGGCCTCTATTGCCGTAGCCTCTCCGGCAGAAATTTCCTCTAGTATTTCGAGTACATCGGAAATTCTTCAAACCGTAAACCAGGTAATACGGCAAAACAACTTTACCAATCTTACTCTTGAAGCCATAGGAAAGCAACTTAAACAATTAGAAACAAAAATCGTAACGCATAGCCAGAAAAAACTCTCAGCTCAAGAAGCGTCTACTTCGAAAGAAGTAATACCTGCCTCTTCGATAAAACAGAAGCCCTTCATGTTGCGTCAACCGCCTGTTCTAAAGCTTCCACCATCAGATCAGGAGCAGCAATCAGAGCTTCTTAAACTACTTATTCAGAAGCTTAGAAAAACTCTGGTAAGTACAATTACTGATTTTTCTACTTTTTTAAGAGTTCCACAACAAATGAACTCTGAAGTTGCCACAAAATGGCAAGACAAAAATCCAAAGTCATCCCGGCCTCCACCGTTTGATCTACGTACTAACCAAGAGAGCCCTTAGGATCAAATAAAATTGCAGGAAATATAAAAATGAAGATAATGCAAACTGATGCAAACTAAAGTTTATTTATGAAATAATACTTACAAATAAATAGAAAAACTTATAGTTGCACACTGAAAGCCAAGCATAGAAGAGACTTTAAGAAAGTCTGAGAGTCCGAAGAAGGATGTTCAAGCCTTTCGGAAAAATATAAGTTTATTCACATAGGATGTATTTAAGTAGCCAGTAAAACCCCTTACACTAAAGGGATTAGACACATCCATTCTAGTGGCGTTACGCGATGCCCGATGCCTAGATAGGGCAAGTTCCCTTATAGGAGTTATGGAGACCAGTTTAACTAACGGTCCCGCCTACTTCAATATTTACCCCGATTTAAGCGCTTTCTCTTTCAGACCCTCACCTTCTGAAAAAGCTCTTAGCCTAAATCATAAAATAAATAACTATAACTTTTTACCTGGATCCGAGACTATTGCTTTGATTTACAGGATTTACTATAGAGTGTCAAAATACTTTAACCTGTAATATTAAAATAGTCCCTGAAAAAGGAAAGACTACTCTTATTGAGTCCAATGAGCTGTCAACAAAAACAGCTATCCCACGGACTCTAAGATGGGAAGAAATCTCTTTCCCATCCACTTGGCAGCTTACAGAAGCCACAGCTCCACGACCTCTGGACAATAGAGACGTGGAACAAATTACCCAAGATGCAGAAGGTATTGTTGAGATCACCTTTGCACCTAACCTGAGGCGAAAAATACCCTTAGTCACCTCAGGAAGAAAATCTTCTAGCTCTTTTCCGATATCTGAAACTTCAATCCAATTTTCACCTGAGATGACTGATCTATACACAAATCCACAGGGAAATCCCCAGCCTATATACAACCTTAGGCCTTCCTCAAACATGACTTTTAATGATTAAGGCCGAAGAATTGATATCAGGACAACCACTTCGGGTCCTTTTGGCGAATGAATTCGGCAAGAGTTCAAACAAGTGGTTCCAAGACTGGTACTTTGTTACTTTCAATAATAATGACTTACAGTACATCAAGGACTGGTACTACTCAGACCTGGTTGGAAAGGAATATGCTTTATATTTTATTCCTTGGTTTCTTGAGAAATTTACTGAATCTTGTTCAAAGTCCCTAACCACCTTGGAACAGGAATGGCAGCTAAGTAGTGGAATAGTTGTCAAGGCAGTAATTCCACCAAAAGATGCCCTTACCATACAAGGTAAGCATAAGGCCTCTATTGTCGTAGCCTCTCCGGCAGAAATTACCTCCTGTAATTCGAGTACATTGGAAATTCTTCAAACCGTAAACCAGGTAATACGGCAAAACAACTTTACCAATCTTACTCTTGAAGCCATAGGAAAGCAACTTAAACAATTAGAAACAAAAATCGTAACGCATAGCCAGAAAAAACTCTCAGCTCAAGAAGCATCTACTTCGAAAGAAGTAATACCTGCCTCTTCGATAAAACAGAAGCCCTTCATGTTAAGGTCAACCCGCTGTTCTAAAGCTTCCACCATCAGATCAGGAGCAGCAATCAGAGCTTCTTAAACTACTTATTCAGAAGCTTAGAAAAACTCTGGTAAGTACAATTACTGATTTTTCTACTTTTTTAAGAGTTCCACAACAAATGAACTCTGAAGTTGCCACAAAATGGCAAGACAAAAAACCAAAGTCATCCCGGCCTCCGCCGTTTGATCTACGTACCAACCAAGAGAGCCCTTAGGATCGAATAAAATTGCAGGAAATATAAAAATAAAGGTAATGCAAACTGATGCAAACCAAAGTTTATTTATGAAATAATACTTACAAAGAAACAGAAAAACTTACAGACGCACACTGAAAGCCAAGGAAAGAAGAGACTTTAAGAAAGTCTGAGACGCCGACGAAGGATGTTCAAGCCTTTCGGAAAAAATATAAGTTTATTCACATAGGATGTATTCAAGCAGCCGTAAAACCCCTAACACTAAAGGGATTAGACACATCCATTCTAGTGGCGTTACGCGATGCCCGATGCCTAGATTGGGCAAGATCCCTTATAGGAGTTATGGAGACCAGTTTAACTAACGGTCCCGTCTACTTCAATATTTACCCCGATTTAGCGCTTTCTCTTTCAGACCCTCACCTTCTGAAAGCTCTTAGCCTAAATCTTAAAACAAATAACTATAACTTTTTACCAGGATCCGAGACTATTGCTGTTATTTTCAGGATTTACTATAGAGTGTTAAATACTTTAACCTCTAATATTAAAATAGTCTCTGAAAAAGGAAATACTACTCTTATTGAGTCCAATGAGCTATCAACAAAAACAACTATCCCACAGACTCTAAGATGGGAAGAAATCTCTTTCCCATCCACTTGGCAGCTTACAGAAGCCACAGCTCCACGACCTCTGGACAACAGAGACGTGGAACAAATTACCCAAGATGCAGAAGGTAATGTTGAGATCACCTTCGCACCTAACCTGAGGCAAAAAATACCCTTAGTCACCACAGGAAGAAAATCTTCTAGCTCTTTTCCGATATCTGAAATTTCATCCCAATTTTCACCTGAGATGACTGATCTATACACAAATCCACAGGGAAATCCGCAGCCTATTTACAACCTTAGGCCTTCCTCAAACATGACTTTTAATGATTAAGGCCGAAGAATTGATATCCGGACAACCACTTCGGGTCCTTTTGGCGAATGAATTCGGCAAGAGTTCAAACAAGTGGTTCCAAGACTGGTACTTTGTTACTTTCAATAATAAAGACTTACAGTACATCAAGGACTGGTACTACTCAGACCTGGTTGGAAAGGAATATGCTTTATATTTTATTCCTTGGTTTCTTGAGAAATTTACTGAATCTTGTTCAAAGTCCCTAACCACCTTGGAACAGGAATGGCAGCTAAGTAGTGGAACAGTTGTCAAGGCAGTAATTCCACATAAAGATGCCCTTACCATACAAGGTACGCATAAGGCCTCTATTGCCGTAGCCTCTCCGGCAGAAATTACCTCCTGTATTTCGAGTACATTGGAAATTCTTCAAACCGTAAACCAGGTAATTCGGCAAAACAACGTTACCAATCTTACTCTAGAAGCCAATGGAAAACAACTTAAACAATTAGAAACAAAAATCGTAACGCTTAGCCAGAAAAAACTCTCAGCTCAAGAAGCGTCTACTTCGAAAGCGGTAATACCTGCCTCTTCGATAAAACAGAATCTCTTCATGCTGTATCAACCGCCTGTTCTAAAGCTTCCACCATCAGATCAGGAGCAGCAATCAGAGCTTCTTAAACTACTACATGAGAAGCTTAGAAAAACTCAGGTAAGTACAATTACTGATTTTTCTAGTTTTTTAAGAGTTGCACAACAAATGAACTCTGAAGTTGCCACAAAATGGATAGACAAAAAACCAAAGTCATTCCGGCCTCCGCCGTTTGATCTACGTACCAACCAAGAGAGCCCTTAGGATCGAATAAAATTGCAGGAAATATAAAAATAAAAATAATGCAAACTGATGCAAACCAAAGTTTATTCATGAAATAATACTTACAAATAAATAGAAAAATTTACAGACGCACACGGAAAGCGAAGGAAAGAAGTGACTATAAGAAAGTCTGAGACGCCGATAAAGGAAGTTCAAGCCTTTCGGGAAAAATATAAGTTTATTCACATAAGATGTATTCAAGTAGCCGTAAAACCCCTTACACTAAAGGGATTAGACACATCCATTCTAGTGGCGTTACGCGATGCCCGATGCCTAGATTGGGCAAGATCCCATATAGGAGTTATGGAGACCAGTTTAACTAACGGTCCCGTCTACTTCAATATTTATCCCGATTTAGCGCTTTCTCTTTCAGACCCTCACCTTCTGAATGCTCTTAGCCTAAATCTTAAAATAAATAACTATAACTTTTTACTTGGATCCGAGACTATTGCTTTGATTTACAGGATTTACTATAGAGTGTCAAAATACTTTAACCTGTAATATTAAAATAGTCTCTGAAAAAGGAAAGACTACTCTTATTGAGTCCAATGAGCTGTCAACAAAAACAGCTATCCCACGGACTCTAAGATGGGAAGAAATCTCTTTCCCTTCCACTTGGCAGCTTACAGAAGCCACAGCTCCTCGACCTCTGGACAATAGAGACGTGGAACAAATTACCCAAGATGCAGAAGGTATTGTTGAGATCACCTTTGCACCTAACCTGAGGCGAAAAATACCCTTAGTCACCTCAGGAAGAAAATCTTCTAGCTCTTTTCCGATATCTGAAACTTCAATCCAATTTTCACATGAGATGACTGATCTATACACAAATCCACAGGGAAATCCCCAGCCTATATACAACCTTAGGCCTTCCTCAAACATGACTTTTAATGATTAAGGCCGAAGAATTGATATCAGGACAACCACGTCGGGTCCTTTTGGCGAATGAATTCGGCAAGAGTTCAAACAAGTGGTTCCAAGACTGGTACTTTGTTACTTTCAATAATAATGCTTTACAGTACATCAAGGACTGGTACTACTCAGACCTGGTTGGAAAGGAATATGCTTTATATTTTATTCCTTGGTTTCTTGAGAAATTTACTGAATCTTGTTCAAAGTCCCTAACCACCTTGGAACAGGAATGGCAGCTAAGTAGTGGAATAGTTGTCAAGGCAGTAATTCCACCAAAAGCTGCCCTTACCATACAAGGTACGCATAAGGCCTCTATTGCCGTAGCCTCTCCGGCAGAAATTACCTCCTGTAATTCTAGTACATTGGAAATTCTTCAAACCGTAAACCATGTAATACGGCAAAAAAACTTTACCAATCTTACTCTTGAAGCCAATGGAAAACAACTTAAACAATTAGAAACAAAAATTGTAACGCATAGCCAGAAAAAACTCTCAGCTCAAGAAGCGTCTACTTCGAAAGCGGTAATACCTGCCTCTTCGATAAAACAGAATCCCTTCATACTGCATCAACCGCCTGTTCTAAAGCTTCCACCATCAGATCAGGAGCAGCAATCAGAGCTTCTTAAACTACTACTTGAGAAGCTTAGAAAAACTCAGGTAAGTACAATTACTGATTTTTCTAGTTTTTTAAGAGTTCCACAACAAATGAACTCTGAAGTTGCCACAAAATGGATAGACAAAAAACCAAAGTCATCCCGGCCTCCGCTGTTTGATCTACGTACCAACCAAGAGAGCCCTTAGGATCGAATAAAATTGCAGGAAATATAAAAATAAAGATAATGCAAACTGATGCAAACCAAAGTTTATTCATGAAATAATACTTGCAAATAAACAGAAAAATTTACAGACGCACACGGAAAGCCAAGGAAAGAAGAGACATTAAGAAAGTCTGAGACGCCGACGAAGGATATTCAAGCCTTTCGAGAAAAATATAAGTTTATTCATATAGGATGTATTCAAGTAGCAGTAAAACCCCTTACACTAAAGGGATTAGACACATCCATTCTAGTGGCGTTACACGATGCCCGATGCATAGATTGGGCAAGATCCCTTATAGGAGTTATGGAGACCAGTTTAACTAACGGTCCCGTCTACTTCAATATTTATCCCGATTTAACGCTTTCTCTTTCAGACCCTCACCTTCTGAATGCTCTTAGCCTAAATCTTAAAATAAATAACTATAACTTTTTACCTGGATCCGAGACTATTGCTTTGATTTACAGGATTTACTATAGAGTGTCAAAATACTTTAACCTGTAATATTAAAATAGTCTCTGAAAAAGGAAAGACTACTCTTATTGAGTCCAATGAGCTCTCAACAAAAACAGCTATCCCACGGACTCTAAGATGGGAAGAAATCTCTTTCCCATCCACTTGGCAGCTAACAGAAGCCACAGCTCCACGGCCTCTGGACAATAGAGACGTGGAACAAATTACCCAAGATGCAGAAGGTATTGTTGAGATCACCTTTGCACCTAACCTGAGGCGAAAAATACCCTTAGTCACCTCAAGAAGATAATCTTCTAGCTCTTTTCCGATATCTGAAACTTCAACCCAATTTTCACCTGAGATGACTGATCTATACACAAATCCACAGGGAAATCCCCAGCCTATATACAACCTTTAGGCCTTCCTCAAACATTACTTTTAATGATTAAGGCCGAAGAATTGATATCAGGACAACCACTTGGGTCCTTTTGGCGAATGAATTCGCAAGAGTTCAAACATGTGGTTCCAAGACTGGTACTTTGTTACTTTCAATAATAATGACTTACAAGACATCAAGGACTGGTACTACTCAGACCCTGGTTGGAAAGGAATATGCTTTATATTTTATTCCTTGGTTTCTTGAGAAATTTACTGAATCTTGTTCAAAGTCCCTAACCACCTTGGAACAGAATGGCAGCTAAGAAGTGGAATAGTTGTCAAGGCAGTAATTCCACCAAAAGATGCCCTTACCATACAAGGTACGCATAAGGCCTCTATTGCCGTAGCCTCTCCGGCAGAAATTACCTCCTGTATTTCGAGTACATTGGAAATTCTTCAAACCGTAAACCAGGTAATACGGCAAAACAACTTTACCAATCTTACTCTTGAACCCATAGGAAAACAACTTAAACAATTAGAAACAAAAATCGTAACGCATAGTCAAAAAAAACTCTCAGCTCAAGAAGCGTCTACTTCGAAAGCGGTAATACCTGCCTCTTCGATAAAACAGAATCCCTTCATACTGCATCAACCGCCTATTCTAAAGCTTCCACCATCAGATCAGGAGCAGCAATCAGAGCTTCTTAAACTACTACTTGAGAAGCTTAGAAAAACTCAGGTAAGTACAATTACTGATTTTTCTTGTTTTTTAAGAGTTCCACAACAAATGAACTCTGAAGTTGCCACAAAATGGAAAGACAAAAAACCAAAGTCATCCCGGCCTCCGCCGTTTGATCTACGTACCAACCAAGAGAGCCCTTAGGATCGAATAAAATTGCAGGAAATATAAAAATAGAGATAATGCATACTGATGCAAACCAAAGTTTATTTATGAAATAATACTTACAAAGAAACAGAAAAACTTACAGACGCACACTGAAAGCCAAGGAAAGAAGAGACTTTAAGAAAGTCTGAGACGCCGACGAAGGATGTTCAAGCCTTTCGGAAAAAATATAAGTTTATTCACATAGGATGTATTCAAGTAGCCGTAAAACCCCTTACACTAAAGGGATTAGACACATCCATTCTAGTGGCGTTACACGATGCCCGATGCATAGATTGGGCAAGATCCCATATAGGAGTTATGGAGACCAGTTTAACTAACGGTCCCGTCTACTTCAATATTTATCCCGATTTAGCGCTTTCTCTTTCAGACCCTCACCTTCTGAATGCTCTTTGCCTAAATCTTAAAATAAATAACTATAACTTTTTACCTGGATCCGAGACTATTGCTTTCATTTACAGGATTTACTATAGAGTGTCAAAATACTTTAACCTGTAATATTAAAATAGTCTCTGAAAAAGGAAAGACTACTCTTATTGAGTCCAATGAGCTCTCAACAAAAACAGCTATCCCACGGACTCTAAGATGGGAAGAAATCTCTTTCCCATCCACTTGGCAGCTAACAGAACCCACAGCTCCACGGCCTCTGGACAATAGAGACGTGGAACAAATTACCCAAGATGCAGAAGGTATTGTTGAGATCACCTTTGCACCTAACCTGAGGCGAAAAATACCCTTAGTCACCTCAAGAAGATAATCTTCTAGCTCTTTTCCGATATCTGAAACTTCAACCCAATTTTCACCTGAGATGACTGATCTATACACAAATCCACAGGGAAATCCCCAGCCTATATACAACCTTAGGCCTTCCTCAAACATTACTTTTAATGATTAAGGCCGAAGAATTGATATCAGGACAACCACTTCGGGTCCTTTTGGCGAATGAATTCGGCAAGAGTTCAAACATGTGGTTCCAAGACTGGTACTTTGTTACTTTCAATAATAATGACTTACAGTACATCAAGGACTGGTACTACTCAGACCTGGTTGGAAAGGAATATGCTTTATATTTTATTCCTTGGTTTCTTGAGAAATTTACTGAATCTTGTTCAAAGTCCCTAACCACCTTGGAACAGGAATGGCAGCTAAGAAGTGGAATAGTTGTCAAGGCAGTAATTCCACCAAAAGATGCCCTTACCATACAAGGTACGCATAAGGCCTCTATTGCCGTAGCCTCTCCGGCAGAAATTACCTCCTGTATTTCGAGTACATTGGAAATTCTTCAAACCGTAAACCAGGTAATACGGCAAAACAACTTTACCAATCTTACTCTTGAACCCATAGGAAAACAACTTAAACAATTAGAAACAAAAATCGTAACGCATAGTCAAAAAAAACTCTCAGCTCAAGAAGCGTCTACTTCGAAAGCGGTAATACCTGCCTCTTCGATAAAATAGAATCCCTTCATACTGCATCAACCGCCTATTCTAAAGCTTCCACCATCAGATCAGGAGCAGCAATCAGAGCTTCTTAAACTACTACTTGAGAAGCTTAGAAAAACTCAGGTAAGTACAATTACTGATTTTTCTTGTTTTTTAAGAGTTCCACAACAAATGAACTCTGAAGTTGCCACAAAATGGAAAGACAAAAAACCAAAGTCATCCCGGCCTCCGCCGTTTGATCTACGTACCAACCAAGAGAGCCCTTAGGATCGAATAAAATTGCAGGAAATATAAAAATAGAGATAATGCATACTGATGCAAACCAAAGTTTATTTATGAAATAATACTTACAAAGAAACAGAAAAACTTACAGACGCACACTGAAAGCCAAGGAAAGAAGAGACTTTAAGAAAGTCTGAGACGCCGACGAAGGATGTTCAAGCCTTTCGGAAAAAATATAAGTTTATTCACATAGGATGTATTCAAGTAGCCGTAAAACCCCTTACACTAAAGGGATTAGACACATCCATTCTAGTGGCGTTACGCGATACCCGATGCCTAGATTGGGCAAGATCCCTTATAGGAGTTATGGAGACCAGTTTAACTAACGGTCCCGTCTACTTCAATATTTATCCCGATTTAGCGTTTTCTCTTTCAGACCCACACCTTCAGAAAGCTCTTTGCCTAAATCTTAAAACAAATAACTATAACTTTTTACCAGGATCCGAGACTATTGCTGTTATTTTCAGGATTTACTATAGAGTGTTAAATACTTTAACCTCTAATATTAAAATAGTCTCTGAAAAAGGAAAGACTACTCTTATTGAGTCCAATGAGCTGTCAACAAAAACAACTATCCCACGGACTCTTAGATGGGAAGAAATCTCTTTCCCATCCACTTGGCAGCTTACAGAAGCCACAGCTCCACGACCTCTGGACAACAGAGACGTGGAACAAATTACACAAGATGCAGAAGGTAATGTTGAGATCACCTTCGCACCTAACCTGAGGCAAAAAATACCCTTAGTCACCACAGGAAGAAAATCTTCTAGCTCTTTTCCAATATCTGAAACTTCATCCCAATTTTCACCTGAGATGACTGATCTATACACAAATCCACAGTGAATCCCCAGCCTATATACAACCTTAGGCCTTCCTCAAACATGACTTTTAATGATTAAGGCCGAAGAATTGATATCAGGACAACCACTTCGGGTCCTTTTGGCGAATGAATTCGGCAAGAGTTCAAACATGTGGTTCCAAGACTGGTACTTTGTTACTTTCAATAATAATGACTTACTGTACATCAAGGACAGGTACTACTCAGACCTGGTTGGAAAGGAATATGCTTTATATTTTATTCCTTGGTTTCTTTGAAATTTATTGAATCTTGTTCAAAGTCCCTAACCACCTTGGAACAAGAATGGCAGCTAAGTAGTGGAAAAGTTGTCAAAGCAGTAATTCCACCAAAAGATGCCCTTACCATACAAGGTACGCATAAGGCCTCTATTGCCGTAGCCTCTCCGGCAGAAATTACCTCCTGTATTTCGAGTACATTGGAAATTCTTCAAACCGTAAACCAGGTAATACGGCAAAACAACTTTACCAATCTTACTCTTGAAGCCATAGGAAAACAACTTAAACAATTAGAAAGAAAAATCGTAACGCTTAGCCAGAAAAAACTCTTAGCTCAAGAAGCGTCTACTTCGAAAGCGGTAATACCTGCCTCTTCGATAAAACAGAATCTCTTCATGCTGTATCAACCGCCTGTTCTAAAGCTTCCACCAATAGATCAGGAGCAGCAATCAGAGCTTCTTAAACTACTACATGCGAAGCTTAGAAAAACTCAGGTCAGTACAATTACTGATTTTTCTAGTTTTTTAAGAGTTCCACAACAAATGAAATCTGAAGTTGCCACAAAATGGATAGACAAAAAACCGAAGTCATCCCGGCCTCCGCCGTTTTATCTACGTACCAACCAAGAGAGCCCTTAGGATCGAATAAAATTGCAGGAAAAATAAAAATAAAGATAATGCAAACTGATGGAAACCAAAGTTTATTCATGAAATAATACTTACAAATAAACAGAAAAACTTTCAGACGCACACGGAAAGCCAAGGAAAGAAGAGACTTTAAGAAAGTCTGAGACTCCGACGAAGGATGTTCAAGCCTTTCGGGAAAAATAGAAGTTTATTCACATAGGATGTATTCAAGTAGCCGTAAAACCCCTTACACTAAAGGGATTAGAGACATCCATTCTAGTGGCGTTACGCGATGCCCGATGCCTAGATTGGGCAAGATCCCTTATAGGAGTTATGGAGACCAGTTTAACTAACGGTCCCGTCTACTTCAATATTTATCCCGATTTAGCGCTTTCTCTTTCAGACCCACACCTTCTGAAAGATCTTAGCCTAAATCATAAAACAAATATCTATAACTTTTCACCTGGATCCGAGTCTATTGCTTTTATTTACAGGATTTACTATAGAGTGTCAAAATACTTTAACCTCTAATATTAAAATAGTCTATGAAAAAGGAAAGACTCGTCTTATTGAGTCCAATGAGCTGTCAACAAAAACAACTATCCCACGGACTCTAAGATGGGAAGAAATCTCTTTCCCATCCACGTGGCAGCTTACAGAAGCCACAGCTCCACGACCTCTGGACATCAGAGACGTGGAACAAATTACCCAAGATGCAGAAGGTAATGTTGAGATCACCTTCGCACCTAACCTGATCCAAAAAATACCCTTAGTCACCACAGGAAGAAAATCTTCAAGCTCTTTTCCGATATCTGAAACTTCATCCCAATTTTCACCTGAGATGACTGATCTATACACAAATCCACAGGGAAATCCCCTGCCTATATACAACCTTAGGCCTTCCTCAAACATGACTTTTAATGATTAAGGCCGAAGAATTGATATCCGGACAACCACTTCGGGTCCTTTTGGCGAATGAATTCAGCAAGAGTTCAAACAAGTGGTTCCGAGACTGGTACTTTGTTACTTTCAATAATGATGACTTACAGTACATCAAGGACTGGTACAACTCAGACCTGGTCGGAAAGGAATATGCTTTATATTTTATTCCTTGGTTTCTTGAGAAATTTACTGAATCTTGTTCAAAGTACCAAACCACCTTGGAACAGGAATGGCAGGTAAGTACAGGAACAGTTGTCAAGTCAGTAATTCCACCAAAAGATGCCCTTACCATACAAGGTACGCATAAGGCCTCTATTGTCGTAGCCTCTCCGGCAGAAATTACCTCCAGTATTTCGAGTACATTGGAAATTCTTCAAACCGTAAACCTGGTAATACGGCAAAACAACTTTACCAATCTTACTCTTGAAGCCATAGGAAAACAGCTTAAACAATTAGAAACAAAAATCGTAATACATAGCCAGAAAAAACTCTTAGCTCAAGAAGCGTCTACTTCGAAAGTAGTAATACCTGCCTCTTCGATAAAACAGAAGCCCTTCATGTTGCATCAACCGCCTGTTCTAAAGCTTCCACCACCAGATCAGGAGCAGCAATCAGAGCTTCTTAAACTACTACATGAGAAGCTTAGAAAAACTCAGGTAAGTACAATTACTGATTTTTCTAGTTTTTTAAGAGTTCCACAACAAATGAAATCTGAAGTTGCCACAAAATGGATAGACAAAAAACCAAAGTCATCCCGGCCTCCGCCGTTTGATCTACGTACCAACCAAGAGAGCCCTTAGGATCGAATAAAATTGCAGGAAATATAAAAATAAAGATAATGCAAACTGATGCAAACCAAAGTTTATTTATGAAATAATACTTACAAATAAACAGAAAAACTTACAGACGCAGACTGAAAGCCAAGGAAAGAAGAGACTTTAAGAAAGTCTGAGACGCCGACGAAGGATTTTCAAGCCTTTCGGGAAAAATATAAGTTTATTCACATAGGATGTATTCAAGTAGCCGTAAAACCCCTTACACTAAAGGGATTAGACACATCCATTCTAGTGGCGTTACGCGATACCCGATGCCTAGATTGGGCAAGGTCCCTTATAGGAGTTATGGAGACCAGTTTAACTAACGGTCCCGTCTACTTCAATATTTATCCCGATTTAACGCTTTCTCTTTCAGACCCACACCTTCGAAAAGCTCTTTGCCTAAATCTTAAAACAAATAACTATAACTTTTTACCAGGATCCGAGACTATTGCTGTTATTTTCAGGATTTACTATAGAGTGTTAAATACTTTAACCTCTAATATTAAAATAGTCTCTGAAAAAGGAAAGACTACTCTTATTGAGTCCAATGAGCTGTCAACAAAAACAACTATTCCACGGACTCTTAGATGGGAAGAAATCTCTTTCCCATCCACTTGGCAGCTTACAGAAGCCACAGCTCCACGACCTCTGGACAACAGAGACGTGGAACAAATTACCCAAGATGCAGAAGGTAATGTTGAGATCACCTTCGCACCTAACCTGAGGCAAAAAATACCCTTAGTCACCACAGGAAGAAAATCTTCTAGCTCTTTTCCAATATCTGAAACTTCATCCCAATTTTCACCTGAGATGACTGATCTATACACAAATCCACAGTGAAATCCCCAGCCTATATACAACCTTAGGCCTTCCTCAAACATGACTTTTAATGATTAAGGCCGAAGAATTGATATCAGGACAACCACTTCGGGTCCTTTTGGCGAATGAATTCGGCAAGAGTTCAAACAAGTGGTTCCAAGACTGGTACTTTGTTACTTTCAATAATAATGACTTACTGTACATCAAGGAGTGGTACTACTTAGACCTGGTTGGAAAGGAATATGCTTTATATTTTATTCCTTGGTTTCTTGAGAAATTTACTGAATCTTGTTCAAAGTCCCTAACCACCTTGGAACAAGAATGGCAGCTAAGTAGTGGAACAGTTGTCAAGGCAGTAATTCCACCAAAAGATGCCCTTACCATACAAGGTACGCATAAGGCCTCTATTGCCGTAGCCTCTCCGGCAGAAATTACCTCCAGTATTTCGAGTACATTGGAAATTCTTCAAACCGTAAACCAGGTAATACGGCAAGACAACTTTACCAATCTTACTCTTGAAGCCATAGGAAAACAACTTAAACTACTAGAAACAAAAATCGTAACGCTTAGCGAGAAAAAACTCTCAGCTCAAGAAGCGTCTACTTCAAAAGCGGTAATACCTGCCTCTTCGATAAAACAGAATCTCTTCATGCTGTATCAACCGCCTGTTCTAAAGCTTCCACCATCAGATCAGGAGCAGCAATCAGAGCTTCTTAAACTACTACATGAGAAGCTTAGAAAAACTTAGGTAAGTACAATTACTGATTTTTCTACTTTTTTAAGAGTTCCACAACAAATGAAATCTGAAGTTGCCACAAAATGGATAGACAAAAAACCAAAGTCATCCCGGCCTCCGCCGTTTGATCTACGTACCAACCAAGAGAGCCCTTAGGATCGAATAAAATTGCAGGAAATATAAAAATAAAGATAATGCAAACTCATGCAAACCAAAGTTTATTCATGAAATAATACTTACAAATAAACAGAAAAACTTACAGACGCACACGGAAAGCCAAGGAAAGAAGAGACTTTAAGAAAGTCTGAGACACCGACGAAGGAAGTTCAAGCATTTCGGGAAAAAAATAAGTTTATTCACATAGGATGTATTCAAGTAGCCGTAAAACCCCTTACACTAAATGGATTAGACACATCCATTCTAGTGGCGTTACGCGATGCCCGATGCCTAGATTGGGCAAGATCCCTTATTGGAGTTATGGAGACCAGTTTAACTAACGGTCCCGTCTACTTCAATATTTATCCCGATTTAGCGCTTTCTCTTTCAGACCCACACCTTCTGAAAGATCTTAGCCTAAATCTTAAAACAAATATCTATAACTTTTCACCTGGATCCGAGACTATTGCTTTTATTTACAGGATTTACTATAGAGTGTCAAAATACTTTAACCTCTAATATTAATATCTCTGAAAAAGGAAAGACTCGTCTTATTGAGTCCAATGAGCTGTCAACAAAAACAACTATCCCACGGACTCTAAGATGGGAAGAAATCTCTTTCCCATCCACTTGGCAGCTTACTGAAGCCACAGCTCCACGACCTCTGGACAACAGAGACGTGGAACAAATTACCCAAGATGCAGAAGGTAATGTTGAGATCACCTTCGCACCTAACCTGAGCCAAAAAATACCCTTAGTCACCTCAGGAAGAATATCTTCTAGCTCTTTTCCGATATCTGAAACTTCAACCCAATTTTCACCTGAGATGACTGATCTATACACAAATCCACAGGGAAATCCCCAGCCTATATACAACCTTAGGCCTTCCTCAAACATGACTTTTAATGATTAAGGCCGAAGAATTGATATCCGGACAACCACTTCGGGTCCTTTTGGCGAATGAATTCAGCAAGAGTTCAAACAAGTGGTTCCGAGACTGGTACTTTGTTACTTTCAATAATGATGACTTACAGAACATCAAGGACTGGTACTACTCAGACCTGGTTGGAAAGGAATATGCTTTATATTTTATTCCTTGGTTTCTTGAGAAATTTACTGAATCTTGTTCAAAGTACCAAACCACCTCAGAACAGGAATGGCAGGTAAGTACAGGAACAGTTGTCAAGTCAGTAATTCCACCAAAAGATGCCCTTACCATACAAGGTACGCATAAGGCCTCTATTGTCGTAGCCTCTCCGGCAGAAATTACCTCCAGTATTTCGAGTACATTGGAAATTCTTCAAACCGTAAACCTGCTAATACGGCAAAACAACTTTACCTATCTTACTCTTGAAGCCATAGGAAAACAGCTTAAACAATTAGAAACAAAAATCGTAATACATAGCCAGAAAAAACTCTTAGCTCAAGAAGCGTCTACTTCGAAAGTAGTAATACCTGCCTCTTCGATAAAACAGAAGCCCTTCATGTTGCATCAACCGCCTGTTCTAAAGCTTCCACCACCAGATCAGGAGCAGCAATCAGAGCTTCTTAAACTACTACATGAGAAGCTTAGAAAAACTCAGGTAAGTACAATTACTGATTTTTCTAGTTTTTTAAGAGTTCCACAACAAATGAAATCTGAAGTTGCCACAAAATGGATAGACAAAAAACCAAAGTCATCCCGGCCACCGCCGTTTGATCTACGTACCAACCAAGAGAGCCCTTAGGATCGAAAAAAATTGCAGGAAAAATAAAAATAAAGATAATGCAAACTGATGCAAACCAAAGTTTATTTATGAAATAATACTTACAAATAAACAGAAAAACTTACAGACGCACTCTGAAAGCCAAGCAAAGAAGAGACTTTAAGAAAGTCTGAGACTCAGAAGAAGGATGTTCATGCCTTTCGGGAAAAATATAAGTTTATTCACATCGGATGTATTCAAGTAGCCGTAAAACCCCTTACACTAAAGGGATTAGACACATCCATTCTGGTGGCGTTACGCGATGCCCGATGCCTAGATTGGGCAAGATCCCTTATAGGAGTTATGGAGACCTGTTTAACTAACAGTCTCGTCTACTTCAATATTTATCCCGATTTAGCGCTTTCTCTTTCAGACCCACACCTTCTGAAAGCTCTTAGCCTAAATATTAAAACAAATAGCTATAACTTTTTACCTGGATCCGAGACTATTGCAGTTATTTACAGGATTTACTGTAGAGTGTTAAATACTTTAACCTCTAATATTAAAATAGTCTGTGAAAAAGGAATGACTACTCTTATTGAGTGGAATGAGCTGTCAACAAAAACAGCTACCCCACGGACTCTTAGATGGGAAGAAATGTCTTTCCCATCCACTTCGCAGCTTACAGAAGCCACAACTCCACGACCTCTTGACAACAGAGACGTGGAACAAATTTCCCAAGACGCAGAAGGTAATGTTGAGATCACCTTCGCACCTAACCTGAGGCGAAAAATATCCTTAGTTACCTCAGGAAGAAATTCTTCTAGCTCTATTCCGATATCTGAAATTTCATCCCAGTTTGCACCTGAGATGACTGATCTATACACAAATCCACAGGGAAATCCCCAGCCTATATACAACCTTAGGCCTACCTCAAACACGACTTTTAATGATTAAGGCCGAAGAATTGATATTAGGACAACCACTTCGGGTCCTTTTGGCGAATGAATTCGGCAAGAGTTCAAACAAGTGGTTCCGAGACTGGTACTTTGTTACTTTCAGTAATGATGACTTATAGTACAGCAAGGACTGGTACTACTCAGACCTGGTTGGAAAGGAATATGCTTTAGATTTTATTCCTTGGTTTCTTGAAAAATTTATTGAATCTTGTTCGAAGTTCCTATCCACTTTGGAACAGGAATGGCAGCTAAGTACATTAACAGTTGTCTAGTCAGTATTTCCACCAAGAGATGCCCTTACCGTACAAGGTAAGCAGAAGGCCTCTATTGCCGTAGCCTCTCCGGCAGAAATTACCTCCAGTATTCCCAATATATTGGAAATTCTTCAAACCGTAAACCAGGTAATACGGAAAAACAACTTTACCAATCTTACCCTTGAAGCCATATTAAAACAACTAAAACAATTAGAAACAAAAATCGTAACGCTTAGCCTGAAAAAACTCTCAGCTCAAGAAGCGTCTACTTCGAAAGCGGTAATACCTGCCTCTTCGATAAAACAGAAGCCCTTCATGCTGCATCAACCGCCTGTTCTAAAGCTTCCACCTTCAGATCAGGAGCAGCAATTAGAGCTTCCTAAACAACTACTTGAAAAGCTTAGAAAAACTCAGGTAAGTACAATTACTGATTTTTCTGCTTTTTCAAGAGTTCCACAACAAATGAACTCTGAAGTTGCCACAAAATGGCAAGACAAAAAACCAAAGTCGTCCCATCCTCCGCCGTTTGATCTACATACCAACCAAGAGAGCCCTTAGGATCGAATAAAATTGCTGGAAAGATAAAAATAAAGATAATGCAAACTGATGCAAACCAAAGTTTATTTATGAAATAATACTTACAAATAAACAGAAAAAGTTACAGACGCACACTGAAAGCCAAGCAAAGAAGAGACTTTAAGAAAGTCCGAGACTCCGAAGAAGGATGTTCAAGCCTTTCGGGAAAAATATAAGTTTATTCACATAGGATGTATTCAAGTAGCCGTAAAACCCCTTACACTAAAGGGATTAGACACATCCATTCTAGTGGCGTTACGTGATGCCCGATGCCTAGATTGGGCAAGATCCCTTATAGGAGTTATGGAGACCAGTTTAACTAACGGTCCCGTCTACTTCAATATTTATCCCGATTTAACGCTTTCTCTTTCAGACCCACACCTTCTGAAAGATCTTAGCTTAAATCATTAAACAAATATCTATAACTTTTCACTTGGATCCGAGACTATTGCTTTTATTTACAGAATTTACTATAGAGTGTCAAAATACTTTAACCTCTAATATTAAAATAGTCACTGAAAAAGGAAAGACTCGTCTTATTGAGTCCAATGAGTTGTCATCAAAAACAGCTATCCCACGGACTCTTAGATGGGAGGAAATCTCTTTCCCATCCACTTGGCAGCTTAAAGAAGCCACAACTCCACCACCTTTGGACAACAGAGACGTGGAACAAATTACCCAAGATGCAGAAGGTAATGTTGAGATCACCTTCGCTCCTAACCTGAGGCGAAAAATATCCTTAGTTACCTCAGGAAGAAAATCATCTAGCTCTATTCCGATATCTGAAATTTTATCCCAGTTTGCACCTGAGATGACTGATCTATACACAAATCCACAGGGAAATCCCCAGCCTATATACAACCTTAGGCCTTTCTCAAACATGACTTTTGATGATTAAGGCCGAAAAATTGATATTAGGACAACCAGTTCGGGTCCTTTTGGCGAATGAATTCGGCAAGAGTTCAAACATGTGGTTCCGAGACTGGTACTTTTTTACTTTCAATAATGATGACTTATAGTAGTACATCAAGGACTGGTACTACTCAGACCTGGTTGGAAAGGAATATGCTTTATATTTTATTCCTTGGTTTCTTGAAAAATTTACTGAATCTTATTCGAAGTACCTAAACACTTTGGAACAGGAATGGCAGGTAAGTACAGGAACAGTTGTCAAGTCAGTATTTCCACCAAAAGATGCCCTTACTATACAAGGTAAGCAGAAGGCCTCTATTGCCGTAGCCTCTCAGGCATAAATTACCTCTTGTATTCCCAGTACATTGGAAATTCTTCATACCGTAAACCAGGTAATTCGGCAAAACAACTTTACCAATCTAACCCTTGAAGCCATTGGAAAACAATTTAAACAATTAGAAACAAAAATCGTAAAGCTTAGCCAGAAAAAACTCTCAGCTCATGAAGAGTCTACTTCGAAAGTAGTAATACCTGCCTCTTCGATAAAACAGAAGCCCTTCATGCTGCATCAATCGCCTGTTCAAAAGCTTCCACCATCATATCAGGTGCAGCAATTAGAGCTTCATAAACTACTACTTGAAAAGCTTAGAAAAACTCAGGTAAATACAATTACTGATTTTTCTGCTTTTTCAAGAGTTCCACAACAAATGAACTCTGAAGTTGCCACAAAGTGGCAAGACAAAAAACCAAAGTCATCCTGGCCTCCGCCGTTTGATATATGTACCAACCAAGAGAGCCCTTAGGATTGAATAAAATTGCAGGAAATATAAAAATAAAGATAATGCAAACTGATGCAAACCAAAGTTTATTTATGAAATAATACTTACAAATAAACAGAAAAACTTACAGATGCACACTGCAAGCCAAGCAAAGAAGAGACTTTAAGAAAGTCTGAGACTCCGAAGAAGGATGTTCAAGCCATTCGGGAAAAATATAAGTTTATTCAAATAGGATGTATTCAAGTAGCCGTAAAACTCCTTACACTAAAGGGATTAGACACATCCATTCTAGTGGCGTTACGCGATGCCCGATGCCTAGATTGGGCAAGATCCCTTATAGGAGTTATGGAGACCAGTTTAACTAACGGTCCCGTCTACTTCTATATTTATCCCGATTTAGCGCTTTCTCTTTCAGACCCACACCTTCTGAAAGATCTTAGCCTAAATCTTAAAACAAATAACTATAACTTTTTACCTGGATCCGAGACTATTGCTGTTATTTACAGGATTTACTATAGAGTGTTAAATACTTTAACCTCTAATATTAAAATAGTCAGTGAAAAAGGAAAGACTACTCTTATTGAGTCCAATGAGCAGTCAACAAAAATAGCTATCCCACGGACTCTTAGATGGGAAGAAATCTCTTTCCCATCCACTTGGCAGCTTACAGAAGCCACAACTCCACGACCTCTGGAGAACAGAGATGTGGAACAAATTACCCAAGATGCAGAAGGTAATGTTGAGATCACCTTCGCACCTAACCTGAGGCGAAAAATATCCTTAGTTACCTCAGGAAGAAAATCTTCTAGCTCTATTCCGATATCTGAAATTTCATCCCAGTTTGCACCTGAGATGACTGATCTATAGACAAATCCACAGGGAAATCCCCAGCCTATATACAACCTTAGGCCTTTCTCAAACATGACTTTTGATGATTAAGGCCGAAAAATTGATATTAGGACAACCAGTTCGGGTCCTTTTGGCGAATGAATTCGGCAAGAGTTCAAACATGTGGTTTCGAGACAGGTACTTTGTTACATTCAGTAATGATGACTTATAGTACATCAAAGACTGGTACTACTCAGACCTGGTTGGAAAGGAATATGCTTTATATTTTATTCCTTGGTTTCTTGAGAAATTTACTGAATCTTGTTCGAAGTTCCTATCCACTTTGGAACAGGAATGGCAGCTAAGTACAGGAACAGTTGTCAAGTCAGTATTTCCACCAAAAGATGCCCTTAATATACAAGGTAAGCAGAAGGCCTCTATAGTCGTAGCCTCTCCGACAGAAATTACCTCCAGTATTCCCATTATATTGGAAATTCTTCAAACCGTAAACCTGGGAATACGGCAAAACAACTTTACCAATCTTACCCTTGAAGCCATAGGAAAACAACTAAAACAATTAGAAACAAAAATCGTAACGCTTAGCCAGAAAAAGCTCTCAGCTCAAGAAGCGTCTACTTCGAAAGCAGTAATACCTGCCTCTTCGATAAAACAGAAGCCCTTCATGCTGCATCAACCGCCTGTTCTAAAGCTTCCACCATCAGATCAGGAGCAACAATTAGAGCTTCTTAAACTACTACCTGAAATGCTTAGAAAAACTCAGGTAAGTACAATTACTGATTTTTCTGCTTTTTTAAGAGTTCAACAACAAATGAACTCTGAAGTTGCCACAAAATGGCAAGACAAAAAACCAAAGTCATCCCACCCTCTGCCGTTTTATCTACATACCAACCAAGAGAGCCCTTAGGATCGAATAAAATTGCAGGAAATATAAAAATAAAGATAATGCGAACTGATGCAACCCAAAGTTTATTTATGAAATAATACTTACAAATAAATAGAAAAACTTACAGACGCACACTGAAAGCCAAGCAAAGAAGAGACTTTAAGAAAGTCTGAGACTCCGAAGAAGGATGATCATGCCTTTCGGGAAAAATATAAGTTTATTCACATAGGATGTATTCAAGTAGCCGTAAAACCCCTTACACTAGAGGGATTACACACATCCATTCTAGTGGCGTTACGCGATGCCCGATGCCTAGATTGGGCAAGATCCCTTATAGGAGTTATGGAGACCAGTTTAACTAACGGTCCCGTCTACTTCAATATTTATCCCGATTTAGTGCTTTCTCTTTCAGACCCACACCTTCTGAAAGCTCTTAGCCTAAATCTTAAAACAAATAACTATAACTTTTTACCTGGATCCGAGACTATTGCTGTTATTTACAGGATTTACTATAGAGTGTTAAATACTTTAACCTCTAATATTAAAATAGTCTGTGAAAAAGGAAAGACTACTCTTATTGAGTCTAATGAGCTGTCAACAAAAACAGTTATCCGACGGTCTCTTAGATGGGAAGAAATCTCTTTCCCATCCACTTGGCAGCTTACAGAAGCCACAGCTCCACGACCTCTCGACAACAGAGACGTGGAACAAATTACCCAAGATGCAGAAGGTAATGTTGAGATCACCTTCGCACCTAACCTGAGGCGAAAAATATCCTTAGTTACCTCAGGAAGAAAATCTTCTTGCTCTATTCCGATATCTGAAATTTTATCCCAGTTTGCACCTGAGATGACTGATCTATACACAAATCCACAGGGAAATCCCCAGCCTATATAAACCCTTAGGCCTTTCTCAAACATGACTTTTGATGATTAAGGCCGAAAAATTGATATTAGGACAACCAGTTCGGGTCCTTTTGGCGAATGAATTCGGCAAGATTTCAAACATGTGGTTCCGAGACTGGTACTTTTTTACTTTCAATAATGATGACTTATAGTACATCAAGGACAGGTACTACTCAGACCTGGTTGGAAAGGAATATGCTTTGTATTTTATTCCTTGGTTTCTTGAGAAATTTACTGAATCTTGTTCACTGTACCTAACCACCTTGGAACAGGAATGGCAGCTAAGTACAGGAACAGTTGTCAAGTCAGTATTTCCACCAAAAGATGCCCTTAACATACAAGGTAAGCAGAAGGCCTCTATTGTCGTAGCCACTCTGGCAGAAATTACCTCCAGTATTACCAATATATTGGAAATTCTTCGAACCGTAAACCAGGCAATACGGCAAAACAACCTTACAATCTTTCCCTTGAAGCCATAGGAAAACAACTAAAACAATTAGAAACAAAAATCGTAACGCTTAACCAGAAAAAACTCTATGCTGAAGAAGCGTCTACTTCGAAAGCAGTAATACCTGTCTCTTCGATAAAACAGATGCCCTTCATGCTGCATCAACCGCCTGTTCTAAAGCTTCTACCATCAGATCAGGAGTAGCAATTTGAGCTTCTTAAACTACTACTTGAAAACCTTAGAAAAACTCAGGTAAGTACAATTAGAGATTTTTCTGCTTTTTCAAGAGTTTCACAACAAATGAACTCTGAAGTTGCCACAAAATGGCAAGACAAAAAACCAAAGTCGTCCCACCCTCCGCCGTTTGATCTACATACCAACCAAGAGAGCCCTTAGGATTGAATAAAATTGCTGGAAATATAAAAATAAAGATAATGCAAACTGATGCAAACCAAAGTTTATTTATGAAATAATACTTACAAATAAACTGAAAAACTTACAGACGCACACTGAAAGCCAAGCAAAAAAGAGACTTTAAGAAAGTCCGAGACTCCGAAGAAGGATGTTCAAGCCTTTCGGGAAAAATATAAGTTTATTCACTTAGGATGTATTCAAGTAGCCGTAAAACCCCTTACACTAAAGGGATTAGACACATCCATTCTAGTGGCGTTACGCGATGCCCGATGCCTAGATTGGGAAAGATCCCTTATAGGAGTTATGGAGACCAGTTTAACTAACGGTCCCGTCTACTTCAATATTTATCCCGATTTAACGCTTTCTCTTTCAGACCCACACCTTCTGAAAGCTCTTAGCCTAAATCTTAAAACAAATAACTATAAATTTTTACCTGGATCCGAGACTATTGTTGTTATTTACAGGATTTACTATAGAGTGTTAAATACTTTAACCTCTAATATTAAAATAGTCTGTGAAAAAGGAAAGACTACTCTTATTCAGTCCAATGAGCTATCAACAAAAACAGCTATCCCATGGACTCTTTGATGAGAAGAAATCTCTTTCCCATCCACTTGGCATCTTACTGAAGCCACAGCTCCACGACCTCTGGACAACAGAGACGTGGACCAAGTTACCCAAGATGCAGAAGGTAATGTTGAGATCACCTTCGCACCTAACCTGAGGCGAAAAATATCCATAGTTACCTCAGGAAGAAAATCTTCTAGCTCTATTCCGATATCTGAAATTTCATCCCAGTTTGCACCTGAGATGACTGATCTATACACAAATCCACAGGGAAATCCCCAGCCTACATACAACCTTAGGCCTTCCTCAAACACGACTTTTAATGATTAAGGCCGAAGAATTGATATTAGGACAACCACTTCGGGTCCTTTTGGCGAATGAATTCGGCAAGAGTTCAAACAAGTGGTTCCGAGACTGGTACTTTGTTACTTTCTATAATGAAGACTTACAGTACATCAAGGACAGGTACTACTCAGACCTGGTTGGAAAGGAATATGCTCTATATTTTATTCCTTGGTTTCATGAGAAATTTACTGAATCTTGTTCAAAGTACCTAACCACCTTGGAACAGGAATGGCTGCTAAGTACTGGAACAGTTGTCAAGTCAGTATTTCCACCAAAAGATGCCCTTAACATACAAGGTAAGCAAAAGGCCTCTATTGCCGTAGCCACACTAGCAGAAATTACCTTCTGTATTTCGAGTACATTGGAAATTCTTCAAACCGTAACCAGGTAATACGGCAAAACAGCTTTACCAATCTTTCCCTTGAAGCCTTAGGAAAACAGCTTAAACAATTAGAAACAAAAATTGTAACGCTTAGCCAGAAAAAACTATCAGCTCAAGAAGCGTCTACTTCGAAAGCAGTAATACCTGCCTCTTCAATAAAACAAAAGCCCTTCATGCTGCATCAACCGCCTGTTCTTAATCTTCCACCATCATATCAGGAGCAGCAATTGGAGCTTCTTAAACAACTACTTGAAAAGCTTAGAAAAACTCAGGTAAGTACAATTAGTGATTTTTCTGCTTTTTCAAGAGTTTCACAACAAATGAACTCTGAAGTTGCCACAAAATGGCAAGACAAAAAACCAAAGTCGTCCCACCCTCCGCCGTTTGATCTACATACCAACCAAGAGAGACCTTAGGATTGAATAAAATTGCTGGAAATATAAAAATAAAGATAATGCAAACTCATGCAAACCAAAGTTTATTTATGAAATAATACTTACAAATAAACAGAAAAACTTACAGACGCACAAATGAAAAGCCAAGCAAAAAAGAGACTTTAAGAAAGTCCGAGACTCCGAAGAAGGATGTACAAGCCTTTCGGGAAAAATATAAGTTTATTCACATAGGATGTATTCAAGTAGCCGTAAAACCCCTTACACTAAAGGGATTAGACACATCCATTCTAGTGGCATTACGCGATGCGCGATGCCTAGATTGGGCAAGATCCCTTATAGGAGTTATGGAGACCAGTTTAACTAACGGTCCCGTCTACTTCAATATTTATCCCGATTTAGCGCTTTCTCTTTCAGACCCACACCTTCTGAAAGCTCTTAGCCTAAATCTTAAAACAAATAACTATAACTTTTTACCTGGATCCAAGACTATTACTGTTATTTACAGGATTTACTATAGAGTGTTAAATACTTTAACCTCTAATATTAAAATAGTCTGTGAAAATGGAAAGACTACTCTTATTGAGTCCAATGAGCAGTCAACAAAAACAGCTATCCCACGGACTCTTAGATGGGAAGAAATCTCTTTCCCATCCACTTGGCAGCTTACAGAAGCCACAACTCCACGACCTCTGGACAACAGAGACGTGGAACAAATTACCCATGATGCAGAAGGTAATGTTGAGATCACCTTCGCGCCTAACCTGAGGCGAAAAATATCCTTAGTTACCTCAGGAAGAAAATCTTCTAGCGCTACTCCGATATCTGAAATTTCATCCCAGTTTGCACCTGAGATGACTGATCTATACACAAATCCACAGGGAAATCCCCAGCCTGTATACCACATTAGGCCTTCCTCAAACATGACTTTTAATGATTAAGGCCGAAAAATTGATATTAGGACAACTAGTTCGGGTCCTTTTGGCGAATGAATTCGGCAAGAGTTCAAAGATGTGGTTCCGAGACTGGTACTTTTTTACTTTCAATAATGATGACTTATAGTACATCAAGGACTGGTACTACTCAGACCTGGTTGGAAAGGAATATGCTTTATATTTTATTCCTTGGTTTCTTGAGAAATTTACTGAATCTTGTTCAAAGTACCTAACCACCTTGGAACAGGAATGGCAGCTAAGTACTGGAACAGTTGTCAAGTCAGTATTTCCACCAAAAGATGCCCTTAACATACAAGGTAAGCAGAAGGCCTCTATTGCCGTAGCCACTTTGGCAGAAATTACCTTCTGTATTTCGAGTACATTGGAAATTCTTCAAACTGTAACCAGGTAATACGGCAAAACAGCTTTACCAATCTTTCCCTTGAAGCCTTAGGAAAACAGCTTAAACAATTAGAAACAAAAATCGTAACGCTTAGCCAGAAAAACCTCTCAGCTCAAGAAGCGTCTACTTCGAAAGCAGTAATACCTGCCTCTTCGATAAAAGAGAAGCCCTTCATGCTGCATCAACCGCCTGTTCTAAAGCTTCCTCCATCATATCAGGAGCAGCAATTAGAGCTTCTTAAACAACTACTTGAAAAGCATAGAAAAACTCAGGTAAGTACAATTAGTGATTTTTCTTCTTTTTCAAGAGTTTCACAACAAATGAACTCTGAAGTTGCCACAAAATGGCAAGACAAAAAACCAAAGTCGTCCCACCCTCCGCCGTTTGATCTACATACCAACCAAGACAGACCTTAGGATCGAATAAAATTGCTGGAAATATAAAAATTAAGATAATGCAAACTGATGCAAACCAAAGTTTATTTATGAAATAATACTTACAGATAAACAGAAAAACTTACAGACGCACACTGAAAGCCAAGCAAAGAAGAGACTTTAAGAGTGTCTGAGACTCCGAAGAACGATGTTCAAGCCTTTCGGGAAAAATATAAGTTTATTCACATAGGATGTATTCAAGTAGCCGTAAAACCCCTTACACTAAAGGGATTAGACACATCCATTCTAGTGGCGTTACGCGATGCCCGATGCCTAGATTGGGCAAGATCCCTTATAGGAGTTATGGAGACCAGTTTAACTAACGGTCCCGTCTACTTCAACATTTATCCCGATTTAACGCTTTCTCTTTCAGACCCACACCTTCTGAAAGCTCTTAGCCTAAATCTTAAAACAAATAACTATAACTTTTTACCTGGATCCTAGACTATTACTGTTATTTACAGGATTTACTATAGAGTGTTAAATACTTTAACCTCTAATATTAAAATAGTCTGTGAAAAATGAAAGACTACTCTTATTGAGTCCAATGAGCAGTCAACAAAAACAGCTATCCCATCGGACTCTTAGATGGGAAAAAATCTTTTCCCATCCACTTGGCATCTTACGAAGCCACAACTCCACGACCTCTCGGACAACAGAGGCGTGGAACAAATTACCCATGATGCAGAAGGTAATGTTGAGATCACCTTCAAGCCTAACCTGAGGCTTAAAAATATCCTTAGTTACCTCGGAAGAAAAAATTTCTAGCTCTATTCCGATATCTGAAATTTCATCCCGGTTTGCACCTGAGATGACTGATCTATACACAAATCCACAGGGAAATCCCCAGCCTAAATACCACATTAGGCCTTCCTCAAACATGACTTTTAATGATTAAGGCCGAAAAATTGATATTAGGACAACTAGTTCGGTCCTTTTGGCTAATGAATTGGCAAGAGTTCAAACATGTGGTTCCGAGACTGGTACTTTTTTACTTTCAATAATGATGACTTATAGTACATCAAGGACTGGTACTACTCAGACCTGGTTGGAAAGGAATATGCTTTATATTTTATTCCTTGGTTTCTTGAGAAATTTACTGAATCTTGTTCAAAGTACCTAACCACCTTGGAACAGGAATGGCTGCTAAGGACAGGAACAGTTGTCAAGTCAGTATTTCCACCAAAAGATGCCCTTAACATACAAGGTAAGCAGAAGGCCTCTATTGCCGTAGCCACTCTGGCAGAAATTACCTTTAGTATTTCGAGTACATTGGAAATTCTTCAAAGCGTAAACCAGGTAATACGGCAAAACAACTTTACCAATCTTTCCCTTGAAGCCAAAGGAAAACAACTTAAACAATTAGAAACAAAAATCGTAACGCTTAGCCAGAAAAAAAAACTCAGCTCAAGAAGAGTCTACTTCAAAGCAGTAATACCTGCCTCTTCGATAAAAGAGAAGCCCTTCATGCTGCATCAACCGCCTGTTCTAAAGCTTCCACCATCATATCGGGGAGCAGCAATTAGAGCTTCTTAAACTACTATTTGAAAAGCATAGAAAAACTCAGGTAAATACAATTAGTGATTTTTCTTCTTTTCAAGAGTTCCACAACAAATGAACTCTGAGGTTGCCACAAAATGGCAAGACAAAAAAACCAAACTCATCCCACCCTCCGCCGTTTGATCTACATACCAACCAAGAGAGCTCTTAGGATTGAATAAAATTGCTGGAAATATAAAAATAAAGATAATGCAAACTGATGCAAACCAAAGTTTATTTATGAAATAATACTTACAAATAAACAGAAAAACTTACAGACGCCTTTGCTGAAAGCCAAGCAAAGAAAGAAGAGACTTTAAGAAAGTCCGAGACTCAAGAAGGATGTTCAAGCCTTTCGGGAAAAAATAAGTTTATTCACATAGGATGTATTCAAGTAGCCGTAAAAAACCCTTACACTAAAGGGATTAGACACATCCATTCTAGTGGCGTTACGCGATGCCCGATGCCTAGATTGGGCAAGATCCCTTATAGGAGTTATGGAGACCAGTTTAACTAACGGTCCCATCTACTTCAATATTTATCCCGATTTAAGCGCTTTCTCTTTCAGATCCACACCTTATTCGAAAAGCTCTTAGCCTAAATCTTAAAACAAATAAACTATAACTTTTTACCTGGATCCAAGACTATTGTTATTATTTACAGGATTTACTATAGAGTGTTAAATACTTTAACCTCTAATATTAAAATAGTCTGTGAAAAAATGGAAAGACTACTCTTATTGAGTCCAATGAGCTGTCAACAAAAACAGCTATCCCATCGGACTCTTAGATGGGAAAAATCTCTTTCCCATCCACTTGGCAGCTTATAGAAGCCACAACTCCACGACCTCAGGACAACAGAGACGTGGAACAAATTACCCAAGATGCAGAAGGTAATGTTGAGATCACCTTCGCACCTAACCTGAGGCAAAAAATATCCTAAGTTACCTCAGGAAGAAAATCTTCTAGCTCTATTCCGATATCTGAAATTTCATCCCTGTTTGCACCTGAGATGACTGATCTATACACAAATCCACAGGGAAATCCCCAACCTATATACAACCTTTGGCCTTCCTCAAACAACACTTTTAATGATTAAGGCCGAAAAATTGATATTAGGACAACCAGTTCAGGTCCTTTTGGCGAATGAATTCGGCAAGAGTTCAAACATGTGGTTCCGAGACTGGTACTTTTTTACTTTCAATAATGATGACTTATAGTACATCAAGCACTGGTACTACTCAGACCTGGTTGGAAAGGAATATGCTTTATATTTTATTCAATGGTTTCTTGAGAAATTTACTGAATCTTGTTCAAAGTACCTAACCACCTTGGAACAGGAATGGCTGCTAAGGACAGGAACAGTTGTCAAGTCAGTATTTCCACCAAAAGATGTCCTTAACATACAAGGTAAGCAGAAGGCCTCTATTGCCGTAGCCACTCCTGGCAGAAATTACCTTCAGTATTTTGAGTACATTGGAAATTCTTCAAACCGTAAACCAGGTAATACGGCAAAACAACTTTACCAATCTTACCCTTGAAACCATAGGAAAACAACTTAAACAATTAGAAACAAAAATCGTAACGCTTAGCCAGAAAAAACTCTCAGCTCAAGAAGAGTCTACTTCGAAAGCAGTAATACCTGCCTCTTCGATAAAACAGAAGCCCTTCATGCTCCATCAACCGCCTGTTCTAAAGCTTCCACCATCAAATCAGGAGCAGCAATTAGAGCTTCTTAAACTACTATTTGAAAAGCTTAGAAAAACTCAGGTAAATACAATTAGTGATTTTTCTGCTTTTTCAAGAGTTCCACAACAAATGAACTCTGAAGTTGCCACAAAATGGCAAGACAAAAAACCAAAGTCATCCCACCCTCCGCCGTGTTATCTACATACCAACCAAGAGAGCCCGTAGGATCGAATAAAATTGCTGGAAATATAAAAATAAAGATAATGCAAACTGATGCAAACCAAAGTTTATTTATGAAATAATACTTTCAAATAAACAGAAAAAACTTACAGACGCATTACACCGAAAAGCCAAGCAAAAAAGAGACTTTAAGAAAGTCCGAGACTCAGAAGAAGGATGTTCAATCCTTTCGGGAAAAATATAAGTTTATTCACATAGGATGTATTCAAGTAGCCGTAAAACCCCTTACACTAAAGGGATTAGACACATCCATTCTAGTGGCGTTACGCGATGCCCGATGCCTAGATTGGGCAAGATCCCTTATAGGAGTTATGGAGACCAGTTTAACTAACGGTCCCGTCTACTTCAATATTTATCCCGATTTAGCGCTTTCTCTTTCAGACCCACACCTTCTGAAAGCTCTTAGCCTAAATCTTAAAACAAATAACTATAAATTTTTACCTGGATCCGAGACTATTGTTGTTATTTACAGGATTTACTATAGAGTGTTAAATACTTTAACCTCTAATATTAAAATAGTCTGTGAAAAGGAAAGACTACTCTTATTGAGTCCAATGAGCTGTCAACAAAAACAGCTATCCCATGGACTCTTAGATGGGAAGAAATCTCTTTCCCATCCACTTGGCATCTTATATAAAGCACAGCTCCACGACCTCCGGACAACGAGGCGTGGAACAAATTACCAAGATGCAGAAGGTAATGTTGAGATCACCTTCGCACCTAACCTGAGGCGAAAAATATCCTTTGTTACCTTAGGAAGAAAATCTTCTAGCTCTATTCCGATATCTGAAATTTCATCCCAGTTTGCACCTGAGATGACTGATCTATACACAAATCCACAGGGAAATCCCCAGCCTATATACAACCTTAGGCCTTCCTCAAACACGACTTTTAATGATTAAGGCCGAAAAATTGATATTAGGACAACCAGTTCGGGTCCTTTTGGCGAATGAATTCGGCAAGAGTTCAAACATGTGGTTCCGAGACGGGTACTTTTTTACTTTCAATAATGATGACTTACATTACATCAAGGACTGGTACTACTCAGACCTGGTTGGAAAGGAATATGCTTTATATTTTATTCCTTGGTTTCTTGAGAAATTTACTGAATCTTGTTCAAAGTACCTAACCACCTTGGAACAGGAATGGCTGCTAAGGACAGGGACAGTTGTCAAGTCAGTATTTCCACCAAAAGATGCCCTTAACATACAAGGTACGCAGAAGGCCTCTATTGCCGTAGCCACTCTGGCAGAAATTACCTTCAGTATTTTGAGTACATTGGAAATCTTCAAACCGTAAACCAGGTAATACGGCAAAACAACTTTACCAATCTTACCCTTGAAACCATAGGAAAACAACTTAAACAATTAGAAACAAAAATCGTAACGCTTTAGCCAGAAAAAAAACTCTCAGCTCAAGAAGAGTCTACTTCAAAAGCAGTAATACCTGCCTCTTCGATAAAACAAAAGCCCTTCATGCTCCATCAACCGCCTGTTCTTAAGCTTCCACCATCATCATCAGGAGCAGCAATTGGAGCTTCTTAAACTACTATTTGAAAAGCTTAGAAAAACTCAGGTAAATACAATTACTGATTTTTCTGCTTTTTCAAGAGTTCCACAACAAATGAACTCTGAAGTTGCCACAAAATGGCAAGACAAAAAACCAAAGTCATCCCCACCCCTCCGCCGTTTGATCTATGTACCAACCAAGAGAGACCTTACTATTGAATAAAATTGCAGGAAATATAAAAATAATGATAATGCAAACTCATGCAAACCAAAGTTTATTTATGAAATAATACTTACAAATAAACAGAAAAAAACTTACTGACGCACACTGAAAAGCCAAGCAAAGAAGAGACTTTAAGAAAGTCCGAGACTCAGAAGAAGGATGTTCATGCCTTTCGGGAAAAATATAAGTTTATTCACATAGGATATATTCAAGTAGCCGTAAAACCCCTTACACTAAAGGGATTAGACACATCCATTCTAGTGGCGTTACGCGATGCCCGATGCCTAGATTGGGCAAGATCCCTTATAGGAGTTATGGAGACCAGTTTAACTAACGGTCCCGTCTACTTCAATATTTATCCCGATTTAGCGCTTTCTCTTTCAGACCCACACCTTCTGAAAGCTCTTAGCCTAAATCTTAAAACAAATAACTATAACTTTTTAGCTGGATCCGAGACTATTGTTGTTATTTACAGGATTTACTATAGAGTGTTAAATACTTTAACCTCTAATATTAAAATAGTCTGTGAAAAAGGAAAGACTACTCTTATTGAGTCCAATGAGCTGTCAACAAAAACAGCTATCCCACGGACTCTTAGATGGGAAGAAATCTCTTTCCCATCCACTTGGCAGCTTATAGAAGCCACAACTCCACGACCTCTGGACAACAGAGACGTGGAACAAATTACCCAAGATGCAGAAGGTAATGTTGAGATCACCTTCGCACCTAACCTGAGGCAAAAAATATCCTTAGTTACCTTAGGAAGAAAATCTTCTAGCTCTATTCCGATATCTGAAATTTCATCCCAGTTTGCACCTGAGATGACTGATCTATATACACAAATCCACGGGGAAATCCCCAACCTATATACCACCTTAGGCCTTCCTCAAACATGACTTTTAATGATTAAGGCCGAAAAATTGATATTAGGACAACCAGTTCGGGTCCTTTTGGCGAATGAATACGGCAAGAGTTCAAAGATGTGGTTCCGAGACTGGTACTTTTTTACTTTCAATAATGATGACTTATAGTACGTCAAGCACTGGTACTACTCAGACCTGGTTGGAAAGGAATATGCTTTATATTTTATTCCTTGGTTTCTTGAGAAATTTACCGAATCTTGTTCAAAGTACCTAACCACCTTGGAACAGGAATGGCTGCTAAGGACAGGAACAGTTGTCAAGTCAGTATTTTCACCAAAAGATGCCCTTAACATACAAGGTACGCAGAAGGCCTCTATTGCCGTAGCCACTCTTGCAGAAATTACCTTCAGTATTTCGAGTACATTGGAAATCTTCAAACCGTAAACCAGGTAATACGGCAAAACAACTTTACCAATCTTACCCTTGAAGCCATAGGAAAACAACTTAAACAATTAGAAACAAAAATCGTAACGCTTAGCCAGAAAAAACTCTCAGCTCAAGAAGAGTCTACTTCGAAAGCAGTAATACCTGCCTCTTCGATAAAACGGAAGCCCTTCATGCTGCATCAACCGCCTGTTCTTAAGCTTCCACCATCAGATCAGGAGCAGCAAGAAGAGCTTTTTAAACTACTATTTGAAAAGCTAAGAAAAACTCAGGTAAATACAATTACTGATTTTTTCTGCTTTTTCAAGAGTTCCACAACAAATGAACTCTGAGGTTGCCACAAAATGGCAAGACAAAAAAACCAAACTCATCCCAGCCTCCGCCGTTTGATCTATGTACCAACCAAAGAGAGCCCTAGTATTGAATAAAATTGCAGGAAATATAAAAATAATGATAATGCAAACTGATGCAAACCAAAGTTTATTTATGAAATAATAATTACAAATAAACAGAAAAAACTTACACGCATTAATCGAAAAGCCAAGCAAAGAAGAGACTTTAAGAAAGTCCGAGACTCAAGAAGGATGTTCATGCCTTTCGGAAAAAAATAAGTTTATTCACATAGGATATATTCAAGTAGCCGTAAAACCCCTTACACTAAAGGGTTTAGACACATCCATTCTAGTGGCGTTACGCGATGCCCAATGCCTAGATTGGGCAAGATCCCTTATAGGAGTTATGGAGACCAGTTTAACTAACGGTCCCATCTACTTCAATATTTATCCCGATTTAGCGCTTTCTCTTTCAGACCCACACCTTATGAAAGCTCTTAGCCTAAATCTTAAAACAAATAGCTATAACTTTTTAGCTGGATCCGAGACTATTGTTGTTATTTACAGGATTTACTATAGAGTGTAAAATACTTTAACCTCTAATATTAAAATAGTCTGTGAAAAAGGAAAGACTACTCTTATTGAGTCCAATGGGCTGTCAACAAAAACAGCTATCCCACGGACTCTTAGATGGGAAAAAATCTCTTTCCCATCCACTTGGCATCTTAGCAAAGCCACAGCTCCCGACCTCCTCTGGACAACAGAGACGTGGAACAAATTACCCAAGATGCAGAAGGTAACGTTGAGATCACCTTCGCACCTAACCTGAGGCGAAAAATATCCTTAGTTACCTTGGGAAGAAAATCTTCTAGCTCTATTCCGATATCTGAAATTTCATCCCAGTTTGCACCTGAGATGACAGATCTATACACAAATCCACAGCGAAATCCCCAGCCTATATACCACGTTAGGCCTTCCTCAAACATGACTTTTAATGATTAAGGCCGAAAAATTGATATTAGGATAACCAGTTCGGGTCCTTTTGGCGAATGAATTCGGCAAGAGTTCAAAGATGTGGTTCCGAGACTGGTACTTTTTTACTTTCAATAATGATGACTTATAGTACGTCAAGCACTGGTACTACTCAGACCTGGTTGGAAAGGAATATGCTTTATATTTTATTCCTTGGTTTCTTGAGAAATTTACTGAATCTAGTTCAAAGTACCTAACCACCTTGGAACAGGAATGGCTGCTAAGGACAGGGACAGTTGTCAAGTCAGTATTTCCACCAAAAGATGCCCTTAACATACAAGGTACGCAAAAGGCCTCTATTGCCGTAGCCACTCTGGCAGAAATTACCTTCAGTATTTTGAGTACATTGGAAATCTTCAAACCGTAAACCAGGTAATACGGCAAAACAACTTTACCAATCTTACCCTTGAAGCCATAGGAAAATAACTTAAACAATTAAAAACAAAAATCGTAACGCTTAGCCAAAAAAAACTCTCAGCTCAAGAAGAGTCTACTTCGAAAGCAGTCATACCTGCCTCTTCGATAAAACAGAAGCCCTTCATGCTCCATCAATCGCCTGTTCTTAAGCTTCCACCATCAGATCAGGAGCAGCAAGAAGAGCTTCTTAAACTACTATTTGAAAAGCTTAGAAAAACTCAGGTAAATACAATTACTGATTTTTCTGCTTTTTCAAGAGTTCCACAACAAATGAACTCTGAAGTTGCCACAAAATGGCAAGACAAAAAACCAAAGTCATCCCGGCCTCCGCCGTTTGATCTATGTACCAACCAAGAGATCCCTCAGTATCGAATAAAATTGCAGGAAAAATAAAAATAATGATAATGCAAACTGATGCAAACCAAAGTTTATTTATGAAATAATACTTACAAATAAACAGAAAAACTTACAGACGCACACTGAAAGCCAAGCAAAGAAGAGACTTTAAGAAAGTCCGAGATTCCGAAGAAGGATGTTCATGCCTTTCGGGAAAAATATAAGTTTATTCACATAGGATATATTCAAGTAGCCGTAAAACCCCTTACACTAAAGGGATTAGACACATCCATTCTAGTGGCGTTACGCTATGCCCGATGCCTAGATTGGGCAAGATCCCTTATAGGAGTTATGGAGACCAGTTTAACTAACGGTCCCATCTCTACTTCAATATTTATCCCGATTTAGCTTTTCTCTTTGATCCCCACACCTTATGAAAGCTCTTAGCCTAAATCTTAAAACAAATAGCTATAACTTTTTAGCTGGATCCGAGACTATTGTTGTTATTTACAGGATTTACTATAGAGTGTAAAATACTTTAACCTCTAATATTAAAATAGTCTGTGAAAAAAGGAAAGACTACTCTTATTGAGTCCAATGGGCTGTCAACAAAAACAGCTATCCCATCGGACTCTTAGATGGGAAAAAATCTCTTTCCCATCCACTTGGCAGCTTCATTGAAGCCCGCAGCTCCACGACCTCTGGACAACGAGACGTGGAACAAATTACCCAAGATGCAGAAGGTAACGTTGAGATCACCTTCGCACCTAACCTGAGGCGAAAAATATCCTTAGTTACCTTAGGAAGAAAATCTTCTAGCTCTATTCCGATATCTGAAATTTCATCCCAGTTTGCACCTGAGATGACAGATCTATACACAAATCCACAGCGAAATCCCCAGCCTATATACCACGTTAGGCCTTCCTCAAACATGACTTTTAATGATTAAGGCCAAAAAATTGATATTAGGATAACCAGTTCGGGTCCTTTTGGCGAATGAATTGACAAGAGTTCAAAGATGTGGTTCCGAGACGGGTACTTTTTTTTTTTCAATAATGATGACTTATAGTACGTCAAGGACTGGTACTACTCAGACCTGGTTGGAAAGGAATATGCTTTATATTTTATTCCTTGGTTTCTTGAGAAATTTACTGAATCTAGTTCAAAGTACCTAACCACCTTGGAACAGGGAATGGCTGCTAAGGACGGGGGACGGTTGTCAAGTCGAGTATTTCCACCAAAAGATGCCCTTAACATACAAGGTGCGCAAAAAGGCCTCTATTGCCGTAGCCACTCTGGCAGAAATTACCTTCAGTATTTTGAGTACATTGGAAATCTTCAAACCGTAAACCAGGTAATACGGCAAAACAACTTTACCAATCTTACCCTTGAAGCCATAGGAAAATAACTTAAACAATTAAAAACAAAAATCGTAACGCTTAGCCAAAAAAAACTCTCAGCTCAAGAAGAGTCTACTTCGAAAGCAGTAATACCTGCCTCTTCGATAAAACAGAAGCCCTTCATGCTCCATCAATCGCCTGTTCTTAAGCTTCCACCATCAGATCAGGAGCAGCAAGAAGAGCTTCTTAAATTACTATTTGAAAAGCTTAGAAAAACTCAGGTAAATACAATTACTGATTTTTCTGCTTTTTCAAGAGTTCCACAAGAAATGAACTCTGAAGTTGCCACAAAATGGCAAGACAAAAAACCAAAGTCATCCCGGCCTCCGCCGTTTGATCTATGTACCAACCAAGAGATCCCTCACTATCGAATAAAATTGCAGGAAATATAAAAATAATGATAATGCAAACTGATGCAAACCAAAGTTTATTTATGAAATAATACTTACAAATAAACAGAAAAACTTACAGACGCACACTGAAAGCCAAGCAAAGAAGAGACTTTAAGAAAGTCCGAGATTCCGAAGAAGGATGTTCATGCCTTTCGAGAAAAATATAAGTTTATTCACATAGGATATATTCAAGTAGCCGTAAAACCCCTTACACTAAAGGGATTAGACACATCCATTCTAGTGGCGTTACGCTATGCCCGATGCCTAGATTGGGCAAGATCCCTTATAGGAGTTATGGAGACCAGTTTAACTAACGGTCCCGTCTACTTCAATATTTATCCCGATTTAGCGCTTTCTCTTTCAGACCCACACCTTCTGAAAGCTCTTAGCCTAAATCTTAAAACAAATAGCTATAACTTTTTAGCTGGATCCGAGACTATTGTTGTTATTTACAGGATTTACTATAGAGGGTTAAATACTTTAAACTCTAATATTAAAATAGTCTGTGAAAAAGGAAAGACTACTCTTATTGAGTCCAATGAGCTGTCAACAAAAACAGCTATCCCATCGGACTCTTAGATGGGAAGAAATCTCTTTCCCATCCACTTGGCAGCTTACGAAGCCCGCCTCCCACGACCTCGGACAAAGAGGCGTGGAACAAATTACCCAAGATGCAGAAGGTAATGTTGAGATCACCTTCGCACCTAACCTGAGGCGAAAAATATCCTTAGTTACCTTAGGAAGAAAATCTTCTAGCTCTATTCCGATATCTGAAATTTCATCCCAGTTTGCACCTGAGATGACTGATCTATACACAAATCCACAGGGAAATCCCCAGCCTATATACCACGTTAGGCCTTCCTCAAACATGACTTTTAATGATTAAGGCCGAAAAATTGATATTAGGACAACCAGTTCGGGTCCTTTTGGCGAATGAATTCGGCAAGAGTTCAAAGATGTGGTTCCGAGACTGGTACTTTTTTACTTTCAATAATGATGACTTATAGTACGTCAAGCACTGGTACTACTCAGACCTGGTTGGAAAGGAATATGCTTTATATTTTATTCCTTGGTTTCTTGAGAAATTTACTGAATCTTGTTCAAAGTACCTAACCACCTTGGGACAGGAATGGCTGCTAAGGACAGGAACAGTTGTCAAGTCAGTATTTCCACCAAAAGATGCCCTTAACATACAAGGTACGCAGAAGGCCTCTATTGCCGTAGCCACTCTTGCAGAAATTACCTTCAGTATTTCGAGTACATTGGAAATCTTCAAACCGTAAACCAGGTAATACGGCAAAACAACTTTACCAATCTTACCCTTGAAGCCATAGGAAAACAACTTAAACAATTAGAAACAAAAATCGTAACGCTTAGCCAGAAAAAACTCTCAGCTCAAGAAGAGTCTACTTCGAAAGCAGTAATACCTGCCTCTTCGATAAAACGGAAGCCCTTCATGCTGCATCAACCGCCTGTTCTTAAGCTTCCACCATCAGATCAGGAGCAGCAAGAAGAGCTTTTTAAACAACTATTTGAAAAGCTAAGAAAAACTCAGGTAAATACAATTACTGATTTTTCTGCTTTTTCAAGAGTTCCACAACAAATGAACTCTGAAGTTGCCACAAAATGGCAAGACAAAAAACCAAAGTCATCCCGGCCTCCGCCGTTTGATCTATGTACCAACCAAGAGAGCCCTCAGTATCGAATAAAATTGCAGGAAATATAAAAATAATGATAATGCAAACTGATGCAAACCAAAGTTTATTTATGAAATAATACTTACAAATAAACAGAAAAACTTACAGACGCACATTGAAAGCCAAGCAAAGAAGAGACTTTAAGAAAGTCCGAGACTCAGAAGAAGGATGTTCATGCCTTTCGGGAAAAATATAAGTTTATTCACATAGGATATATTCAAGTAGCCGTAAAACCCCTTACACTAAAGGGATTAGACACATCCATTCTAGTGGCGTTACGCGATGCCCGATGCCTAGATTGGGCAAGATCCCTTATAGGAGTTATGGAGAGCAGTTTAACTAACGGTCCCGTCTACTTCAATATTTATCCCGATTTAGCGCTTTCTCTTTCAGACCCACACCTTCTGAAAGCTCTAAGCCTAAATCTTAAAACAAATAGCTATAACTTTTTAGCTGGATCCGAGACTATTGTTGTTATTTACAGGATTTACTATAGAGTGTTAAATACTTTAAACTCTAATATTGAAATAGTCTGTGAAAAAGGAAAGACTACTCTTATTGAGTCCAATGAGCTGTCAACAAAAACAGCTATCCCACGGACTCTTAGATGGGAAGAAATCTCTTTCCCATCCACATGGCAGCTTACAGAAGCCACAGCTCCACGACCTCTGGACAACAGAGACGTGGAACAAATTACCCAAGATGCAGAAGGTCATGTTGAGATCACCTTCGCACCTAACCTGAGGCGAAAAATATCCTTAGTTACCTTAGGAAGAAAATCTTCTAGCTCTATTCCGATATCTGAAATTTCATCCCAGTTTGCACCTGAGATGACTGATCTATACACAAATCCACAGGGAAATCCCCAGCCTATATACCACGTTAGGCCTTCCTCAAACATGACTTTTAATGATTATGGCCGAAAAATTGATATTAGGACAACCAGTTCGGGTCCTTTTGGCGAATGAATTCGGCAAGAGTTCAAAGATGTGGTTCCGAGACTGGTACTTTTTTACTTTCAATAATGATGACTTATTGTACGTCAAGCACTGGTACTACTCAGACCTGGTTGGAAAGGAATATGCTTTATATTTTATTCCTTGGTTTCTTGAGAAATTTACTGAATCTTGTTCAAAGTACCTAACCACCTTGGAACAAGAATGGCTGCTAAGGACAGGAACAGTTGTCAAGTCAGTATTTCCACCAAAAGATGCCCTTAACATACAAGGTACGCAGAAGGCCTCTATTGCCGTAGCCACTCTTGCAGAAATTACCTTCAGTATTTCGAGTACATTGGAAATCTTCAAACCGTAAACCAGGTAATACGGCAAAACAACTTTACCAATCTTACCCTTGAAGCCATAGGAAAACAACTTAAACAATTAGAAACAAAAATCGTAACGCTTAGCCAGAAAAAACTCTGAGCTCAAGAAGAGTCTACTTCGAAAGCAGTAATACCTGCCTCTTCGATAAAACGGAAGCCCTTCATGCTGCATCAACCGCCTGTTCTTAAGCTTCCACCATCAGATCAGGAGCATCAAGAAGAGCTTTTTAAACTACTATTTGAAAAGCTAAGAAAAACTCAGGTAAATACAATTACTGATTTTTCTGCTTTTTCAAGAGTTCCACAACAAATGAACTCTGAAGTTGCCACAAAATGGCAAGAAAAAAAACCAAAGTCATCCCGGCCTCCGCCGTTTGATCTATGTACCAACCAAGAGAGCCCTCAGTATCGAATAAAATTGCAGGAAAAATAAAAATAATGATAATGCAAACTGATGCAAACGAAAGTTTATTTATGAAATAATACTTACAAATAAACAGAAAAACTTACAGACGCACACTGAAAGCCAAGCAAAGAAGAGACTTTAAGAAAGTCTGAGACTGCGAAGAAGGATGTTCAAGCCTCTCAGGAAAAAAATAAGTTTATTCACATAGGATGAATTCAAGTAGCCGTAAAACCCCTTACACTAAAGGGATTAGACACATCCATTCTAGTGGCGTTACGCTGATGCCCGATGCCTAGATTGGGCAAGATCCCTTATAGGAGTTATGGAGACCAGTTTAACTAACGGTCCCGTCTACTTCAATATTTATCCCGATTTAACGCTTTCTCTTTCAGACCAACACCTTCTGAAAGCTCTTAGCCTAAATCTTAAAACAAATAACTATAACTTTTTACCTGGATCCGAGACTATTGCTGTTATTCACAGGATTTGCTATAGAGTGTTAAATACTTTAACCTATAATATTAAAATAGTCTGTGAAAATGGAAAGACTACTCTTATTGAGTACAATGAGCTGTCAACAAAAACAGCTATCCCACGGACTCTTAGATGGGAAGAAATCTCTTTCCCATCCACCGGCAGCTTACTGAAAGCCACAGCTCCACGACCTCTGGACAACAGAGGCGTGGAACAAATTACCCAAGATGCAGAAGGTAATGTTGAGATCACCTTCGCACCTAACCTGTGGCGAAAAATATCCTAAGTTACCTCAGGAAGAAAATCTTCTAGCTCTATTCCGATATCTGAAATTTCATCCAAGTTTGCACCTGAGATGACTGATCTATACACAAATCCACAGGGAAATCCCCAACCTATATACAACCTTAGGCTTTCCTCAAACAGCACTTTTAATGATTAAGGCCGAAAAATTGATATTAGGACAACCAGTTCGGGTCCTTTTGGCGAATGAATTCGGCAAGAGTTCAAACATGTGGTTCCGAGACTGGTACTTTTTTACTTTCAATAATGATGACTTATAGTACATCAAGCACTGGTACTACTCAGACCTGGTTGGAAAGGAATATGCTTTATATTTTATTCCTTGCTTTCTTGAGAAATTTACTGACTCTTGTTCAAAGTACCTAACCACGTTGGAACAGGAATGGCTGCTAGGGACAGGAACAGTTGTCAAGTCAGTATTTCCACCAAAAGATGTCCTTAACATACAAGGTAAGCAGAAGGCCTCTATTGCCGTAGCCACTCTAGCAGAAATTACCTTCAGTATTTCGAGTACATTGGAAATTCTTCAAACCGTAAACCAGGTAATACGGCAAAACAACTTTACCAATCTTACCCTTGAAGCCATAGGAAAACAACTTAAACAATTAGAAACAAAAATCGTAACGCTTAGCCAAAAAAAACTCTCAGCTCAAGAAGAGTCTACTTCGAAAGCAGTAATACCTGCCTCTTCGATAAAACAGAAGCCCTTCATGCTGCATCATCCGCCTGTTCTAAAGCTTCCACCATCAGATAAGGAGCAGCAATTAGAGCTTCTTAAACTACTATTTGAAAAGCTTAGAAAAACTCAGGTAAATACAATTACTGAGTTTTCTGCTTTTTCAAGAGTTCCACAACAAATGAACTCTGAATTGCCACAAAATGGCAAGAAGAAAAACCAAAGTCATCCCGGCCTCCGCCGTTTGATCTATGTACCAACCAAGAGAGCCCTTAGTATTGAATAAAATTGCAGGAAATATAAAAATAATGATAATGCAAACTGATGCAAACCAAAGTTTTTATGAAATAATACTTACAAATAAACAGAAAAAACTACTGACGCCTCTGAAAGCCAAGCAAAGAAGAGACTTTAAGAAAGTCCGAGACTCAAGAAGGATGTTCAAGCCTTTCGGGAAAAAAATAAGCTTATTCACATTGGATGTATTCAAGTAGCCATAAAACCCCTTACACTAAAGGGATTCGACACATCCATTCTAGTGGCGTTACGCGATGCCCGGTGCCTAGATTGGGCAAGATCCCTTATAGGAGTTATGGAGACCAGTTTAACAAACGGTCCCGTCTACTTCAATATTTATCCCGATTTAGCGCTTTCTCTTTCAGACCCACACCTTCTGAAAGCTCTTAGACTAAATATTAAAACAAATAGCTATAACTTTTTACCTGGATCTGAGACTATTGTTGTTAGTTACAGGATTTACTATAGAGTGTTAAATACGTTAACCTCTAATATTAAAATAGTCTGTGAAAAAGGAAAGACTACTCTTATTGAGTCCAATGAGCTGTCACCAAAAACAGCTATCCCATGGACTCTTAGATGGGAAGAAATCTCTTTCCCATCCACTTGGCTGCTTACAGAAGCCTCTGCTCCACCACCTCTGGACAACAGAGACGTGGAACAAATTACCCAAGATGCAGAAGGTAATGTTGAGATCACCTTCGCACCTAACCTTTGGCGAAAAATACCCTTAGTCACGTGAGGAAGAAAATCTTCTAGCTCTATTCCGATATCTTAAACTTCATCACAGTTTGCACCTGAGATGACTGATCTATACACAAATCCACAGGGAAATCCCCAGCCTATATACAACCTTAGGCCTTCCTCAAACATGACTTTTAATGATTAAGGCCGAAGAATTGATATTAGGACAACCAGTTCGGGTCCTTTTGGAGAATGAATTCGGCAAGAGTTCTAACATGTGGTTCCGAGACTGGTACTTTTTTACTTTCAATAATGATGACTTATAGTACGTCAAGCACTGGTACTACTCAGACCTGGTTGGAAAGGAATATGCTTTATATTTTATTCCTTGGTTTCTTGAGAAATTTACTGAATCTTGTTCAAAGTACCTAACCACCTTGGAACAGGAATGGCTGCTAAGGACAGGGACAGTTGTCAAGTCAGTATTTCCACCAAAAGATGCCCTTAACATACAAGGTACGCAGAAGGCCTCTATTGCCGTAGCCACTCTGGCAGAAATTACCTTCAGTATTTTGAGTACATTGGAAATCTTCAAACCGTAAACCAGGTAATACGGCAAAACAACTTTACCAATCTTACCCTTGAAGCCATAGGAAAACAACTTAAACAATTAGAAACAAAAATCGTAACGCTTAGCCAGAAAAAACTCTCAGCTCAAGAAGAGTCTACTTCGAAAGCAGTAATACCTGCCTCTTCGATAAAACAGAAGCCCTTCATGCTCCATCAACCGCCTGTTCTTAAGCTTCCACAATCAGATAAGGAGCAGCAAGAAGAGCTTCTTAAACTACTATTTGAAAAGCTTAGAAAAACTCAGGTAAATACAATTACTGATTTTTCTGCTTTTTCAAGAGTTCCACAACAAATGAACTCTGAAGTTGCCACAAAATGGCAAGACAAAAAACCAAAGTCATCCCGGCCTCCGCCGTTTGATCTATGTACCAACCAAGAGATCCCTCAGTATCGAATAAAATTGCAGGAAATATAAAAATAATGATAATGCAAACTGATGCAAACCAAAGTTTATTTATGAAATAATACTTACAAATAAATAGAAAAACTTACAGACGAACACTGAAAGCCAAGCAAAGAAGAGACTTTAAGAAAGTCCGAGACTCAGAAGAAGGATGTTCATGCCTTTCGGGAAAAATATAAGTTTATTCACATAGGATATATTCAAGTAGCCGTAAAACCCCTTACACTAAAGGGATTAGACACATCCATTCTAGTGGCGTTACGCGATGCCCGATGCCTAGATTGGGCAAGATCCCTTATAGGAGTTATGGAGACCAGTTTAACTAACGGTCCCGTCTACTTCAATATTTATCCCGATTTAGCGCTTTCTCTTTCAGACCCACACCTTCTGAAAGCTCTTAGCCTAAATCTTAAAACAAATAGCTATAACTTTTTAGCTGGATCCGAGACTATTGTTGTTATTTACAGGATTTACTATAGAGTGTTAAATACTTTAAACTCTAATATTAAAATAGTCTGTGAAAAAGGAAAGACTACTCTTATTGAGTCCAATGAGTTGTCAACAAAAACAGCTATCCCACGGACTCTTAGATGGGAAGAAATCTCTTTCCCATCCACATGGCAGCTTACAGAAGCCACAGCTCCACGACCTCTGGACAACAGAGACGTGGAACAAATTACCCAAGATGCAGAAGGTAATGTTGAGATCACCTTCGCACCTAACCTGAGGCGAAAAATATCCTTAGTTACCTTAGGAAGAAAATCTTCTAGCTCTATTCCGATATCTGAAATTTCATCCCAGTTTGCACCTGAGATGACTGATCTATACACAAATCCACAGGGAAATCCCCAGCCTATATACCACGTTAGGCCTTCCTCAAACATGACTTTTAATGATTATGGCCGAAAAATTGATATTAGGACAACCAGTTCGGGTCCTTTTGGCGAATGAATTCGGCAAGAGTTCAAAGATGTGGTTCCGAGACTGGTACTTTTTTACTTTCAATAATGATGACTTATAGTACGTCAAGCACTGGTACTACTCAGACCTGGTTGGAAAGGAATATGCTTTATATTTTATTCCTTGGTTTCTTGAGAAATTTACTGAATCTTGTTCAAAGTACCTAACCACGTTGGAACAGGGAATAGCTGCTAGGGGACAGAACAGTTTGTCAAGTCAAGTATTTCCACCAAAAGATGTCCTTAACATACAAGGTAAGCAGAAGGCCTCTATTGCCGTAGCCACTCTAGCAGAAATTACCTTCAGTATTTCGAGTACATTGGAAATTCTTCAAACCGTAAACCAGGTAATACGGCAAAACAACTTTACCAATCTTACCCTTGAAGCCATAGGAAAACAACTTAAACAATTAGAAACAAAAATCGTAACGTTTAGCCAGAAAAAACTCTCAGCTCAAGAAGAGTCTACTTCGAAAGCAGTAATACCTGCCTCTTCGATAAAACGGAAGCCCTTCATGCTGCATCAACCGCCTGTTCTTAAGCTTCCACCATCAGATCAGGAGCAGCAAGAAGAGCTTTTTAAACTACTATTTGAAAAGCTAAGAAAAACTCAGGTAAATACAATTACTGATTTTTCTGCTTTTTCAAGAGTTCCACAACAAATGAACTCTGAAGTTGCCACAAAATGGCAAGACAAAAAACCAAAGTCATCCCGGCCTCCGCCGTTTGATCTATGTACCAACCAAGAGAGCCCTCAGTATCAAATAAAATTGCAGGAAATATAAAAATAATGATAATGCAAACTGAGGCAAACCAAAGTTTATTTATGAAATAATACTTACAAATAAACAGAAAAACTTACAGACGCACATTGAAAGCCAAGCAAAGAAGAGACTTTAAGAAAGTCTGTGACTCCGAAGAAGGATGTTCAAGCCTTTCGGGAAAAAAATAAGTTTATTCACATAGGATGAATTCAAGTAGCCGTAAAACCCCTTACACTAAAGGGATTAGACACATCCATTCTAGTGGCGTTACGCGATGCCCGATGCCTAGATTGGGCAAGATCCCTTATAGGAGTTATGGAGACCAGTTTAACTAACGGTCCCGTCTACTTCAATATTTATCCCGATTTAACGCTTTCTCTTTCAGACCCACACCTTCTGAAAGCTCTTAGCCTAAATCTTAAAACAAATAACTATAACTTTTTACCTGGATCCGAGACTATTGCTGTTATTCACAGGATTTGCTATAGAGTGTTAAATACTTTAACCTCTAATATTAAAATAGTCTGTGAAAATGGAAAGACTACTCTTATTGAGTCCAATGAGCTGTCAACAAAAACAGCTATCCCACGGACTCTTAGATGGGAAGAAATCTCTTTCTCATCCACCTGGCAGCTTACAGAAGCCACAGCTCCACGACCTCTGGACAACAGAGACGTGGAACAAATTACCCAAGATGCAGAAGGTAATGTTGAGATCACCTTCGCACCTAACCTGTGGCGAAAAATATCCTAAGTTACCTCAGGAAGAAAATCTTCTTGCTCTATTCCGATATCTGAAATTTCATCCAAGTTTGCACCTGAGATGACTGATCTATACACAAATCCACAGGGAAATCCCCAACCTATATACAACCTTAGGCTTTCCTCAAACTGCACTTTTAATGATTAAGGCCGAAAAATTGATATTAGGACAACCAGTTCGGGTCCTTTTGGCGAATGAATTCGGCAAGAGTTCAAACATGTGGTTCCGAGACTGGTACTTTTTTACTTTCAATAATGATGACTTATAGTACATCAAGCACTGGTACTACTCAGACCTGGTTGGAAAGGAATATGCTTTATATTTTATTCCTTGGTTTCTTGAGAAATTTACTGAATCTTGTTCAAAGTACCTAACCACGTTGGAACAGGAATGGCTGCTAGGGACAGGAACAGTTGTCAAGTCAGTATTTCCACCAAAAGATGTCCTTAACATACAAGGTAAGCAGAAGGCCTCTATTGCCGTAGCCACTCTAGCAGAAATTACCTTCAGTATTTCGAGTACATTGGAAATTCTTCAAACCGTAAACCAGGTAATACGGCAAAACAACTTTACCAATCTTACCCTTGAAGCCATAGGAAAACAACTTAAACAATTAGAAACAAAAATCGTAACGCTTAGCCAGAAAAAACTCTCAGCTCAAGAAGAGTCTACTTCGAAAGCAGTAATACCTGCCTCTTCGATAAAACAGAAGCCTTTCATGCTGCATCATCCGCCTGTTCTAAAGCTTCCACCATCAGATCAGGAGCAGCAATTAGAGCTTCTAAACTACTATTTGAAAAGCTTAGAAAAACTCAGGTAAATACAATTACTGAGTTTTCTGCTTTTTCAAGAGTTCCACAACAAATGAACTCTGAAGTTGCCACAAAATGGCAAGACAAAAAACCAAAGTCATCCCGGCCTCCGCCGTTTGATCTATGTACCAACCAAGAGAGCCCTTAGTATTGAATAAAATTGCAGGAAATATAAAAATAATGATAACGCAAACTGATGCAAACCAAAGTTTTTTATGAAATAATACTTACAAATAAACAGAAAAACTTACAGACGCACTCTGAAAGCCAAGCAAAGAAGAGACTTTAAGAAAGTCTGAGACTCAGAAGAAGGATGTTCAAGCCTTTGGGGAAAAAAATAAGCTTATTCACATTGGATGTATTCAAGTAGCCATAAAACCCCTTACACTAAAGGGATTCGACACATCCATTCTAGTGGCGTTACGCGATGCCCGATGCCTAGATTGGGCAAGATCCCTTATAGGAGTTATGGAGACCAGTTTAACTAACGGTCCCGTCTACTTCAATATTTATCCCGATTTAGCTCTTTCTCTTTCAGACCCACACCTTCTGAAAGCTCTTAGCCTAAATCTTAAAACAAATAGCTATAACTTTTTAGCTGGATCCGAGACTATTGTTGTTATTTACAGGATTTACTATAGAGTGTTAAATACTTTAACCTCTAATATTAAAATAGTCTGTGAAAAAGGAAAGACTACTCTTATTGAGTCCAATGAGCTGTCAACAAAAACAGCTATCCCACGGACTCTTAGATGGGAAGAAATCTCTTTCCCATCCACTTGGCAGCTTACAGAAGCCACAACTCGACGACCTCTGGACAACAGAGACGTGGAACAAATTACCCAAGATGCAGAAGGTAATGTTGAGATCACCTTCGCACCTAACCTGAGGCGAAAAATATCCTTAGTTACCTTAGGAAGAAAATCTTCTAGCTCTATTCCGATATCTGAAATTTCATCCCAGTTTGCACCTGAGATGACAGATCTGTACACAAATCCACAGGGAAATCCCCAGCCTATATACCACGTTAGGCCTTCCTCAAACATGACTTTTAATGATTAAGGCCGAAAAATTGATATTAGGACAACCAGTTCGGGTCCTTTTGGCGAATGAATTCGGGAAGAGTTCAAAGATGTGGTTCCGAGACTGGTACTTTTTTACTTTCAATAATGATGACTTATTGTACGTCAAGCACTGGTACTACTCAGACCTGGTTGGAAAGGAATATGCTTTATATTTTATTCCTTGGTTTCTTGAGAAATTTACTGAATCTTGTTCAAAGTACCTAACCACGTTGGAACAGCAATGGATGCTATGGACAGGAACTGTTGTCAAGTCAGTATTTCCACCAAAAGATGCCCTTAACATACAAGGTACGCAGAAGGCCTCTATTGCCGTAGCCACTCTGGCAGAAATTACCTTCAGTATTTCGAGTACATTGGAAATCTTCAAACCGTAAACCAGGTAATACGGCAAAACAACTTTACCAATCTTACCCTTGAAGCCATAGGAAAACAACTTAAACAATTAGAAACAAAAATCGTAACGCTTAGCCAGAAAAAACTCTCAGCTCAAGAAGCGTCTACTTCGAAAGCAGTAATACCTGCCTCTTCGATAAAACAGAAGCCCTTCATGCTGCATCAACCGCCTGTTCTAAAGCTTCCACCATCAAATCAGGAGCAGCTATTAGGGCTTCTTAAACTACTAATTGAAAAGCTTAGAAAAACTCAGGTAAGTACAATTACTGATTTTTTTGCTTTTTCAAGAGTTCCACAGCAAATGAACTCTGAAGTTGCCACAAAATGGCAAGACAAAAAACCAAAGTCATCCCGGCATCCGCCGTTTGATCTACGTACCAACCAAGAGAACCCTTACGATCGAATAAAATTGCAGGAAATATAAAAATAAAGATAATGCAAACTGATGCAAACCAAAGTTGATTTATGAAATAATACTTACAAATAAACAGAAAAACTAACAGACGCACACTGAAAGCCAAGCAAAGAAGAGACTTTAAGAAAGTCTGAGACTCCGAAGAAGGATGTTCAAGGCTTTCGGGAAAAATATAAGTTTATTCACATAGGATGTATTCAAGTAGCCGTAAAACCCCTTACACTAAAGGGATTAGACACATCCATTCTAGTGGCGTTACGCGATGCCAGATGCCTAGATTGGGCAAGATCCCTTATAGGAGTTATGGAGACCAGTTTAACTAACGGTCCCATTTACTTCAATATTTATCCCGATTTAGCGCTTTCTCTTTCAGACCCACACCTTCTGAAAGCTCTTAGCCTAAATCTTAAAACAAATAGCTATAACTTTTTACCTGGATCCGAGACTATTGTAGTTATTTACAGGATTTACTATAGTGTGTTAAATACTTTAACCTCTAATATTAAAATAGTCTGTGAAAAAGGAAAGACTACTCTTATTGAGTCCAATGAGCTGTCAACAAAAATAGCTATCCCACGGACTCTTAGATGGGAAGAAATCTCTTTCCCATCCACTTGGCAGCTAACAGAAGCCACAGCTCCACGACCTCTGGACAACAGAGACGTGGAACAAATTACCCAAGATGCAGAAGGTATTGTTGAGATCACCTTTGCACCTAACCTGAGGCGAAAAATACCATTAGTCACCTCAGGAAGAAAATCTTCTAGCTCTATTCTAATATCTGAAACTTCATCCCAGTTTGCACCTGAGATGACTGATCTATACACAAATCCACAGGTAAATCCCCAGCCTATATACAACCTTAGGCCTTCCTCAAACATGACTTTTAATGATTCAGGCCGACGAATTGATATTAGGACAACCAGTTCGGGTCCTTTTGGCGAATGAATTCGGCAAGAGTTCAAACATGTGGTTCTGAGACTGGTACTTTGTTACTTTCAATAATGATGACTTATAGCACATCAAGGACTGGTACTACTCTGACCTGGTTGGAATGGAATATGCTTTATATTTTATTTCTTGGTTTGTTGAAAAATTTACTTAATCTTATTCGAAGTACGTAACCACTTTGGAACAGGAATGGCAGCTAAGTACAGGAACAGCTGTCAAGTCAGTATTTCCACCAAAATATGCCCTTACCATACAAGGTAAGCAGAAGGCCTCTATTTCCATAGCCTCTCCGGCAGAAATTACCTCCAGTATTCCCAGTACATTGGAAATTCTTCAAACCGTAAACCAGGTAATACGACAAAACAACTTTACCAATCTTACCCTTGAAGCCACAGGAAAACAACTTAAACAATTAGAAACAAAAATCGTAATGCTTAGCCAGAAAAAACTCTCCGCTCAAGAAGCGTTTACTTCGAAAGCAGTAATACCTGCCTCTTCGATAAAACCGAAGCCCTTCATGCTGCATCAATCGCCTGTTCTAAAGCTTCCACCATCAGATCAGGAGCAGCAATCAGAGCTTCTTAAACTACTTCTTGAGAAGCTTGGAAAAACTCAGGTAAGTACAATTACTGATTTTCTCGCTTTTTAAAGAGTTCCACATCAAATGAACTCTGAAGTTGCCACAAAATGGCAAGCAAAAAACCAAAGTCGTCCCGACCTCCGCCGTTTGATCTACATACCAACCAAGAGAGCCCATTCGTCATATCTAATAGTTATGATGCAAGAACCATCTACGAATGGAATATAGATCATGAATCTCCTAATGGTGTAGTTGACCCTCTTCACCGAATGTTTATTTACTGCAATGTTTTTCGAGCTAAAGGTTTACTCGAAGCACAGGTTGTAAACGAAATAGTAGCTGGACTCACAGGTGACCTATACGGATGGTGGTACCACTACTTATCAGACGCTAACAGGCATGAAATCACTACAGCTGTCAAAATTGACAAATTTGGTGATACTCTACTCGACAATGAAGGACAATCAATATTAGACGCCTTCTTGTCCTTTTGTCTAAGGATCATGGCAATGTTCACCGTTGATCCTCAACGACAAGCAGAAATTACTATGTATCTGCTCCACCACCTCAGATGTAGAACTCTTACTGATCTTCACTGGTATATCTCTACTTTTAGGAGTAGAGTCATGCTTCTAGCAGACGCAGCTAATCCTTATTGGAAGCAGCAATTCATAGAAGGGTTACCTACCCAATTTGCTATGAAAGTAAAGGACATGCTACGTCCAGGACCTAATGAAGAAATAAATTGGAACAGTCTTCATTATGGTCAGTTGCAAACGGCTTGTACTAGGCAAGGCCTCTTACTCTGCAGCGTTCTTCGACTTAAGAAACAACTTATGCGAGATCAGATATCACCCAAAACCCTTGGTACTTTCTGTCAACAGTTTACTTATGAAAATCTACCTGAGCAAGATTGTACTAAGTGTAGGAGTGCTAAGCCCTACAAAAGAAGGTTCACAAAAAGAAACCCGCCTAAACCACCCTTTCAAAAGAAAGATAAGGGCAAAGGTAAAAAAGGGGAAGCTAAAACAAGTTTCCATCCAAAAAAATAATTTTCTCTTACAACTGCAAAATGTTATAAGTGCGGGCACAATGGACATTTCGCTAAAACCTGTTTTGCAAAACAAAAACAGAAAATTCAAGAATTAGCTATAGACGAGCAGTCAAAATAGCTGGTTCTGCAATTGCTCTCTGAAAATGAAGAAACACTCTCCTCTTCAGCTTCAGAACAAGAACTCTGCGAGCCTCTGGATTCCTCGGATTCTGCTTCTTCAGATACAGAAGAAATCAAAGACAATCAGCTAAACCAGCTGGAAGCCATGTTCAGAATGACTACCTCTCTGAATATGATCTCGTCAAACGATTTGTCAACACTGCTACAAAGTTTGACAAATCCAAAAGACAAAGAGCTTATTTTGGATATATTTCTTAAAGGAAAGCAAGAAAATCTAAAATATTGTGACAAATATTATACGATGTCTAACCTGTTTCAAAGACATCAGCAACAAAACCAAAATAGACTACCCGATCTCCAAACTGAGATAAAAAATTGTATACAAGAAATACAGGCTTTGAAGGCAGCCTACTTCGGGTTAGTTACCAGACTCGAAGTAGTAGAGGAACAAACCACTGCACAACAACTATCTTTCTTTGCAGGAGAAAGTTCTGGTCAACCTGAGGAACAGACAACACCTCGAGTAGACTCTACAACAGAGCAATACCTACAACAAATGATTACAAGTATGATCCAACAAAAATGGTATGTGTTTATTTCTTTAGCAGTTGGAAAAACTTTAATTATCAAAAACCTCATCGCCTTGGTAGATAGCGGTGCTGATTTAAACTGCATCAGAGAAGGAGTCATTCCTTCTAGACACGTTTCTCCTTCGAGTGAAACATTAAAATCCGCAACTGGAGATCCAATGAAAATCACCGGTAAAATAGACGGTTTATATGTCTGTAACAAAATGAATGGACAAATGTTTGTCCATACCCCAGCAGTAATTGTCAAGAACTTATCTCACAAAATAATCCTTCGCATCCCTTTTTTGCACAATATAAAACCATTCTAGGTAACTGAAGAAGCCACAATTTCTAACAAACTTGGCACTCCTTATCAGTTTACTTTTGTTACAGCACCTTCACCCAGAGATCTGAACTCTCTCACAACCGAGTTATTGCAAGAAAAAGAACATCACGTATGTTCTCTCAAGACCAAGCTTACAACGACTCGATGAAAGACAGCCCTCACTGGTCCATCTTTCTTGGAGAAAAAACAATCCCTCCAAAAAGAACTCTTAAGGGACGTATGTAGCGACATCCCTAATGTTTTTTGGAATAGAAAGCAGCATATAATTTCATTACCCTATGAACCAGGGTTTAAAGAAACAGATATACCTACTAAAGCTAGACCTTGCCAGATGAATGCCGAATACCTTTCACTGTGTCAAAAAGAGATACAAGATCTTTTGACCAAAGGCCTCATCAAACCTTCTTACTCTCCTTGGAGTTGCACAACTTTTTATGTTAACAATGCAGCCAAAAAAGAACGAGGAAAACCAAGGTTAGTAATCAACTACAAACCTTTGAACAAGGTACTACAATGGATTAGGTATCCTATACCTAACAAAAGAGACCTGCTTAACAGACTCGTTAAAGCAGATATCTTTTCAAAATTTGATCTAAAATCTGGATATTGGCAAATCTATATTAAACCTGAAGACAGATACAAAACTGCCTTCGAAGTTCCATTCGGCCACTATGAATGGAATGTCATGCCTTTTTGCCTGAAAATGCCCCTTCAGAATTCCAGCATATCATGAATGATATCTTTACTCCATATTCTGATTTTCTTTTATCATGCATTGATGATGTTTTGGTTTTTTCCCAAACCATAGAACAACATTTCAAGCACTTACACATTTTCAAAACTTTAATTTTGAAAAATGGTTTCGTCCTTTCAGAGCCCAAAATAAAATTATTTCAAACCGAAATTCGATTTTTGGGACATACTATCTCTCAACATACTCATACACTGTTTCAAAGGTCTATTGAGTTTGCTTCTAAGTTTCCTGACGAAATTACAGATCAAAAATAGCTACAGCGATTTCTTGGAGCATTAAATTATGTAGCCAATTATTACAAAGATATGGCAACTGATACTCATCTACTCTATGCAAGGCTCAAGAAGAAACCTATACCATGGTCTTTTGAGCATTCTAAAGCAGTGCAAACTATTAAGGCTAAAGTAAAAGCTTTACCCTGCTTAGCTTTAGCAGATCCACTCTTATCCAAATAGTGGAAACTGATGCTTCTGATCTAGGCTACGGAGGAATCCTACAACAAAAGCCTTTACAGGGCAACGAACCGTTGGTACGATACTGTTCAGGTTTCAGGAATACAACCCAAAAAAATTACTCAACTGTTAAAAAGGAAATGCTAGTCATACACAAATGCATTTCTAAATTCCAAGATGATTTACTAAATCAATAGTTTCTATTACGAATAGACTGCCAGGCTTACAAATCTATAATAGAAAAGGATGTCCAAAACTTGGTATCCAAATAGATATTTGCGCGATGGCAAGCTGAACTATCTGTTTATGATTTTACTATTGAATACATTCCTGGAGATACTAACTCCTTGCCGGATTTTCTTACACGGGAATTTCTTACAGGACAATGACTTCCTCCTCCTAGGGGGAACCACCTTGGTTTCCAGCGAAAGGGTCACAACCTTTGCTCAATCACAAAAGTAAAGGAAAACAAGTTGCCAACAGACGGCAACAAGGCTCTACCAGCCAGGCTTCCCGATTACAGGGACCTTCAACGCCAAATAAGGCTCTCACTAAGCCATTGGCCTTTTATGCCAAAGATGAATTAGAGCACGCCCTAAAACAAAAGGAGGTTACAAACTCCAGTGCTCCAGAGGCCACTTCCTCCTTCAAGGATGTGACATACCTACCCATCCCCTGGCATTCTAAATCCCACAAAGATTTGGTTGCCTTTATCCCACATGGTCTTAACCTGAAGCAACCAGCCTAGCAACTGGCATATCAAACTCTGGGTGGAACTTACCAATTCGCCCAACGCCATGGTAAATCTCTAGCCTATTACCAGCAGATATTACAGTGCCATCATGTCTTGCTCAATCAGACCAAGCCTTCTACCGAGGTTCTACGTACCAAGGTCTTTATTGACCGTATACTACTACCATACGAATGGCCCACTAGCCCAAATCACCCTCTTACGTTCCACACTCCAGCTTCAGGAGCTCAACCCTACACTTATTGGGATTACGTTGATGCTTTCTACCATAACTTTTACTACAACAATACTGCCCGGACTCACCCTTTCTACTTTCAAATCCGGCCTACTGTTCTTAACTCTTCCTCTCTGCCCACCTGGTTTTATCACTGGTGGTCTTCGATGGGGGGGGAGATTCGGATATTCGATGACCCCAGTAGTAAACCCTTATTGGTTCTATTTAGTGAATGGTGTAAACTTTACCCAGCTCTCACACAGAGCAAATCTACAGACTTGTATGCGAACCAAGTCGAAGCTACTTTCTTCATCAGGTTCGAAGTCCCATGGATATGGCGAAGCCAGTGGGAAGAAAATAGTTCCTGTGATAATACTCCTGCTCACTGGAGGACTTGCGAGATCCAGAGATGGCAACAGTACATTCAGACTAAATTATACGAGACGGCAGCACAAGCCATTAAAGCCGAGATAGAGGAATGGAGGAAATTACCCCCTCTACTAGAATCAGAACCAACATGGGAACTATTTGCTACTGATCCCGAAAAGATCAGAGCACAGTATATAAGACGAAATCCGCTAGCCACTGAGGAAGACATCTTTGAGTACGTACATGTCCAAGTGATGTCTAACGTTGCTCGTCTGTTTCCTCACAAACAGGTTTCCTTGGCGCCACCCTCATTACCAAAAGGCGGCGACAAAGAAGATCAGCGAGAATTCTACCAAGAATCTCAAGATCCCTACGAAGAATGAACAATCATCCATGGGAAGATGCAAATGAACCACCAGCTTCAGTCGAGTGGCAAAGATGGCCCAATGGACTTTGGCGAGCTTACCACCCCTTGTCATTACCGACAACATCTACAGAAATCTTTCGCAAACGATTTCAAGATCGTCTCTTCTTGTTTCTCATACGCAAGATGAAACACCAGGTCAGAGAAATCGACCCACTTTATGCCGACTGGCTAGCACAGAATAATACAATCCCAGAAGATCTGGATCCAGATCCATCGACAGTTCACAATATTCGCTATTATCCTCCGTACATGTGGATAAGATGGCGAGAGATGAAGAAACATTTACTATACGCAAAAGAAGGTCTTCCACCCCCTGGGATGCCACCTCCAAGATGGAATCTTTGATGTCACCCATAACGTCAGAAACCACTCTCAGCCTTTGAAAACCACTGGCGCCCCTGGTTTCTGCCCCTGGTTTTCGGACGCCATACCTTTACCGGTAAACTACGTTTAATATTTTGTACTCGGGTCTGGACCCCCTTCCACTATCAAAGGAGCCCTACCATCTTCGGAGACATCATCCTTCTTCGGAGTCTCAGTTTTTCTTGAAGTCTCTTGTTTGCTTCGCTTTCAATGTGCGTTTGTAAGTTTTTCTGTTTATTTGTAAGTATTATTTCATAAATAAACTTTGGTTTGCATCAGTTTGCATTATCTTTATTAGCCTTAATAGTTTGCACTGCTTTAGAATGCTCAGAAGACCATGGTATAGGTTTCTTCTTGAGCCTTGCATAGAGTAGATGAGTATCAGTTGCCATATTTTTGTAATAATTGGCTACATAATTTAATGCTCCAAGAAATCGTTGTAGCTGTTTCTGATCTGTAATTTCGTCAGGAAACTTAGAAGCAAACTCAATAGACCTTTGAAACGGTGTATGAGTATGTTGAGAGATAGTATGTCCCAAAAATCGAATTTTGGTTTCAAATAATTTTATTTTGGGCTCAGAAAGGACTAAACCATTTTTCAAAATTAAAGTTTTGAAAATGCGTAAATGCTTGAAATGTTGTTCTATGGTTTGGGAAAAAACCAAAACATCATCAATGTATGATAAAAGAAAATCAGAATATGGAGTAAAGATATCATTCATGATATGCAGGAATTTTAAAGGGGCATTTTTCAGGCCAAAAGGTATGACATTCCATTCATAATGGCCGAATGGAACTACGAAGGCAGTTTTGTATTTTTCTTCAGGTTTTATCTGGATTTGCCAATATCCAGATTTTAGATCAAATTTTGAAAAGATATCTGCTTTAACGAGTCTGTTAAGCAGGTCTCTTTTGTTAGGTATAGGATACCTAATCCATTGTAGTACCTTGTTCAAAGGTTTGTAGTTGATTACTAACCTTAGTTTTCCTCGTTCTTTTTCGGCTGCATTGTTAACATAAAAAGTTGAGCAGCTCCAAGGAGAGTAAGAAGGTTTGATGAAGCCTTTGGTCAAAAGATCTTGTATCTCTTTTTGACACAGTGAAAGGTATTCGGCGTTCATCTGGCAAGGTCTAGCTTTAGTAGGTATATCTGTTTCTTTAAACCCTGGTTCATAGGGTAATAAAACTATATGTTGCTTTTTGTTCCAGAAAGCATTAGGGATGTCGCTACATACGTCCCTTAAGAGTTCTTTTTGGAGGGATTGTTTTTTCTCCAAGAAAGATGGACCAGTGAGGGCTGTCTTTCATCGAGTCGTTGTAAGCTTGGTCTTGAGAGAACATACGTGATGTTCTTTTTCTTGCAATAACTCGGTTGTGAGAGAGTTCAGATCTCTGGGTGAAGGTGCTGTAACAAAAGTAAACTGATAAGGAGTGCCAAGTTTGTTAGAAATTGTGGCTTCTTCAGTTACCTAGAATGGTTTTATATTGTGCAAAAAAGGGATGCGAAGGATTATTTTGTGAGATAAGTTCTTGACAATTACTGCTGGGGTATGGACAAACATTTGTCCATTCATTTTGTTACAGACATATAAACCGTCTATTTTACCGGTGATTTTCATTGGATCTCCAGTTGCGGATTTTAATGTTTCACTCGAAGGAGAAACGTGTCTAGAAGGAATGACTCCTTCTCTGATGCAGTTTAAATTAGCACCGCTATCTACCAAGGCGATGAGGTTTTTGATAATTAAAGTTTCTCCAACTGCTAAAGAAATAAACACATACCATTTTTGTTGGATTGCTCTGTTGTAGAGTCTACTCGAGGTGTTGTCTGTTCCTTAGGTTGACCAGAACTTTCTCCTGCAAAGAAAGATAGTTGTTGTGGAGTGGTTTGTTCCTCTACTCCTTCGAGTCTGTTAACTAACCCTAAGTAGGCTGCCTTCAAAGCTTGTATTTCTTATTTACAATTTTTTATCTCGGTTTGGAGATCGGGTAGTCTATTTTGGTTTTGTTGCTGATGTCTTTCAAACAGGTTAGACATCGTATAATACTTGTCATAGTATTTTGGATTTTCTTGCTTTCCTTTAAGCAATGTATCCAAAATAAGCTCTTTGTCTTTTTGATTTTTCAAACTTTGTAGCAGTGTTGACAAATCGTTTGACGAGATCATATTCAGAGAGGTAGTCATTCTGAACATGGCTTCCAGCTGGTCTAGCTAATTATCTTTGATTTCTTCTATATCTGAAGAAACAGAATCCGAGGAATCCAGAGGCTCACAGAGTTGTTGTTTTGAAGCTGAAGAGGAGAGTGTTTCTTCATTTTCAGAGAGCAATTGTAGAACCAGCTATTTTGACTGCTCGTCTATAGCTAATTCTTGAATTTTCTGTTTTTGTTTAGCAAAACAGGTTTTAGCGAAATGTCCAGTGCGCCCGCACTTATAACATTTTGCAGTTGTAGGAGAAGATTGTTCTTTTGGATGGAAACTTGTTTTACCTTCCCCTTTTTTACCTTTGCCCTTATCTTTCTTTTGAAAGGGTGGTTTAGGCGGGTTTCTTTTTGTGAACCTTCTTTTTTAGGGCTTAGTACTCCTACACTTAGTACAATCTTGCTCAGGTAGATTTTCATAAGCAAACTGTTGACAGAAAGTACCTAGGGTTTAGGGTGATATCTGATCTCGCTTAAGTTGTTACTAAAGTCGAAGATCGTTGCAGAGTAAGAGGCCTTGCCAAGTACAAGCCGTTTGCAACTGACCATAATGCAGATTGTTCCAATTTATTTCTTCATTAGGGCCTGAACGTAGCACGTCCTTTACTTTCAAAGCAAATTGGGTAGGTAACCCTTCTATGAATCGCTGCTTCCAATAAATACTAGCTGCGTCTGCTAGAGTCTTTACTCTACTCCTAAAAGTAGACATATACCAGTGAAGATCAATAAGAGTTCTACATCTGAGGTGGTGGAGCAGATACATAGTAGTTTCTGCTTGTCGTTGAGGATCAACGGCGAACATTGCCATGATCCTTAGACAAAAGGCCATGAAGGCGTCTGATATTGATTGTCCTTCATTGTCGAGTAGAGTATCACCTAATTCGTCAATTTTGACAGCAGTAGTGATTTCATACCTGTTAGCGTCTGATAAGTAGTGGTACCACCATCCGTATAGGTCACCTGTGAGTGCAGCTACTATTTGGTTTACAACCTGTGCTTCGGGTAAACCATTAGCTAGACAAACATTACAGTAAATAAACATTCGGTGAAGAGTGTCAACTACACCTTTAGGATATTCATGATCTATATTCCATTCGTAGATGGTTCTTGCGTCATAACAATTAGATATGACGAAAGGGCTCTCTTGGTTTTTTGTCTTGCCATTTTGTGGCTACTTCAGAGTTCATTAGTTGTGGAACTCTTGAAAAAGCGGGAAAATCAGTAATTGTACTTACTTGAGTTTTTCCAAGCTTTTCAAGTAGTAGTTTAAAAAGCTCTGATTGCTGCTCCTGATCTGATGGTGGAAGCTTTAGAACAAGCGGTTGATGCAACATGAAGGGCTTTTGTTTTATCGAAGAGGCAGGTATTACTGCTTTCGAAGTAGACGCTTCTTGAGCTGAGAGTTTTTTCTGGCTAAGCGTTACGATTTTTGTTTCTAATTGTTGAAGTTGTTTTCCTATGGCTTCAAGGGTAAGATTGGTAAAGTTGTTTTGTCGTATTACCTGGTTTACGGTTTGAAGAATTTCCAATGTACTGGGAATACAGGAGGTAATTTCTGCCGGAGAGGCTACGGCAATAGAGGCCTTTTGCTTACCTTGTATGGTAAGGGCATCTTTTGGTGGAAATAGTGACTTGACATTTGTTCCTGTACTTAGCTGCCATTCCTGTTCCAAGGTGGTTAGGTACTTCGAACAGGATTCAGTAAATTTCTCAAGAAACCAAGGCATAAAATATAAAGCATACTCCTTTCCAACTAGGTCTGAGTAGTACCAGTCCTTCATGTAATGTATGTCATCATTATTGAAAGTAACAAAGTACCAGTCTCAGAACCACTTGTTTGAACTCTTGCCGAATTCATTCGTCAAAAGGACCCGAAGTTGTTGTCCTGATATCAATTCTTCGGCCTTAATCATTAAAAGTCATGTTTGAGGAGGGCCTAAGGTTGTATATAGGCTGGGGATTTCCCTGTTGATTTGTGTATAGATTAGTCATCTCAGGTGCAAACTGGGATGAAGTTTCCGATATCGGAAAAGAGCTAGAAGATTTTCTTCCTGAGGTGACTAAGGGTATTTTTTGCCTTAGGTTAGGTGCAAAGGTGATCTCCGCATTACCTTCTACATCTTGGGTAATTTGTTCCACGTCTCTATTCTCCAGAGGTCGTGGAACTGTGGCTTCTGTAAGCTGCCAAGTGGATGGGAAAGAGATTTATTCCCATCTTAGAGTCTGTGGGATAGCTGTTTTTGTTGACAACTCATTGGACTCAATAAGAGTAGTCTTTCCTTTTTCAGAGACTATTTTAATATTAGAGGTTAAAGTATTTAACACTCTATAGTAAATCCTATAAATAACAGCAATAGTCTCGGATCCAGGTATAAAGTTATAGTTATTTGTTTTAAGATTTAGGCTAAGAGCTTTCAGAAGGTGTGGGTCTAAAAGAGAAAGTGCTAAATCGGGATAAATATTGAAGTAGACGGGACCGTTAGTTAAACTGGTCTCCATAACTCCCATAAGGTATCTTGCCCAATCTAGGCATCGGGTATCGCCTAACGCGACTAAAATGGATGTGTCGAATCCGTTTAGTGTAAGGGGTTTTAGGGCTCTTGAATACATCCTATGTGAATAAACTTATATTTTTCCCGAAAGGCTTGAACATCCTTTTCTATAAGGAGTTCCATAGTTTGTACAGTATCTTCTATTGGAATAGACTGTTCTAGGGTTTTTACAACATGAGACCAGGCTAAGGTAAATGAGCCTATGTTGTAAATTTGTTTCGAACGGACTTTAGGTATGGACCATTTGTTAAGGTCCTGTACATCGACGGTGTATTCGTCGAGGGCTGCGTTCTTGCTACGCGTGGTAGCATTTGAAAGTCGGGGTCTAAGCATTTATGCTAAGAGTCGGCGAGAAGACTCCAGTCCTTTCCATGAGCTTTGATTAGCCTTATGTTGTTCCTAAAATATTCTGATGATAGTCATTTTCAAACGGTATGCGCAAACTTATAGTTCTTGTTCGGTACAAGACTCCTGTCGTGTTACCGGCTCACTACCTTTTGGGTAGATCAATACTGCTTAGGCATACCCTACCCTGCCTCACCATGGGCCTTACGGGATTTCTTGGCTCTGATACCAGAGTTAGGATCGAATAAAATTTCCGAAAATATAAAAATAAAGATAATGCAAACTGATGCAAACCAAAGTTTATTTATGAAATAATACTTACAAATAAACAGAAAAACTTACAGACGCACATTGAAAGCCAAGAAAACAAGATACTTCAACAAAGACTGAGACTCCGAAGAAGGATGATGTCTCCGAAGAGGGTAGGGCTCCTTTTATAGTGGAAGGAGGTCCGGACCCGAGTACAAAATATTAAACATAGTTTACCGGTAAAGGTATGGCGTCCAAAAACCAGGGGCAAAAACCAGGGGCGCCAGTGGTTTTCAAAGGCTGAAAGTGGTTTCTGACGTTATGGGTGACGTCAAAGATTCCATCCTGGAGGTGGCATCCCGGTGGGTGGAAGACCTTCTTTTGCGTATAGTAAATGTTTTTTCATCTCTCGCCTTCTTATCCACATGTACGGAGGATAATAGCGAATATTGTGAACTGTCGATGGATCTGGATCCAGATCTTCTGGGATTGTATTATTCTGTGCTAGCCAATCGGCGTACAATGGGTCAATTTCTCTGACCTGGTGTTTCATCTTGCGTATGAGAAACAAGAAGAGGCGATCTTGAAACCATTTGCGAAAGATTTCTGTAGATGTTGTCGGTAATGATAAGGGGTGGTAAGCTGGCCAAAGTCCATTAGGCCATCTTTGCCACTCGACTGCTGATGCGATCCCAGCTAATCACTAGCAAGAGGACTAATCAATGTAATATAGACTTATGTAAGTCCGAATATCGTCCCACAAGGACCAAGCTAATATATAATTGCTTTTCTAGTTTAAAAACCTAAGTTTGAGAAATCAATTGGGAAGGAGTGATAAAGACAGAAAATAAACTAATCTACCTAATTCTATAGAGATCAAGAGAGGGCTTTTGATAAAATCAGTATGGAAAAAGGCATTGGGAATCCAATTCCCTCCCTAGGCAATTCTGAGATTGAATAGAAGGTGAGCTTTGGAAATCAATTTCTGACGAGCTTATTAAACCATGGCTACAATCCTCATCGGCATCAACTGTTTCTATCTCCTAGAGTAAACCTAGTTAGCATGATTGACTCTACTTGATAGCTTAAACATGAAGCTCATTGTGTCATAGGTAGATCAACTAATCCAACAGGGTATTACTTTAAGGTCGAGGATTAACCCAAGGATTAGTGATCTACCTAGTGCATAAACTCAAAAAGACTGTAAACTCCTATCAGCATGTCTCACCTTAAGCCCAGTGTCACCTTATAACCAGTACATAGCTAGACAGCAAGTATGAATCAAGAAATTACATCAATGAAAACTCATTCATGCACCAAACTGAAAACCAATTAAATTATAAGTATCAATCTCATTACATGCCTAGGGAGTCATGGACTCCCAACATAAAAGACTACTCCATACTGGAAATTAAAGAACAAAACAAGGTCTTGAATACAACCATGAAGAAGAAAAGAAAAGATAAACTAAGTACAAACTTCCCTTGAGAAGGATCTACTTGTTGAACATGACTTCCAATGGCTGCTTCTCCTCCTTGCCTCAAAAGCTTCAATAGGACGTCTCATCTGCCTCTCAAGACTCTCTCTAAACTTAAATACAAAGCAACACTGAATACAAAACTCAAAACTAAACTCTGGATCTCAAAACTGGATCTAAAACTGGATGATTTGACCTCTGCCTCGGACCCCTATTTATACTTGAAACTCTGTCCAGGACTTGTAATTTCAGCCTCTGTCCAGGACTTGTAATTTCAGCCACTGTCCAGGACTTGTAATTTCAGCCTCTGTCCAGGGGTGTGAATTGTGACTTCCCGAACTCAGAATTGGATGAAATTACATCAAAAGCTTCCTTATGTGGTGATTTCCTTGCTCACGAAGTTTTAATCCATTCTGAGTTGGGAAACTCGAGATATGAGGGAAGGAAGTTGCCTGATTTCTATTGCCAATTTCTGCTTTGGGTCCACCACTTTGGAGATGTGCAACTCGAGAAGCCTGGCTTTGATTGGGCTGATTTTTTGTGATAAGATCCTCTGTAGTACCAGGAATCTTCGTTCCAAGTTTGGCTTCAATTGGAATTGTGAAACTCCTTCCATGATCTTCACAAAATTCGGATTTATCCCCTTCCTTTAGCAGCAAATTCTTGTTTTGAGTTTTCTTCTCTTGGACCATTCAATGCACCTGGACTTATGTACATTTCCTTAAACTCTTTGTGGGCACCTTCCTTAGACGTCTGAGACTTCTTCTCCCAAGTTTGGAATTGATTTGATTGCTAGTTCCCGTGATTTTCGCAACTAAGAGTGGCAGAGTTATCGGCGCGGTCGCGCCAAAATAAGCTTAATAATGGCGCGGTCGCGTCACTGGAGCAGTGTTCTTGAATGGAAAGTGTTCTGGTCGAGTTTGGCAGCTTTCAGGGTCCGATTTGGCGCGGTCGCGCTGGATTCTGGAGCGGTCGCGCCATAACATGGCGCGGGCGCGCCATATTTTGCCTTCAAACTGGTGCGGTCGCGCCAGTCTCTGCAACATTGTACCTTTATGCACTAAAATCCTCATATCTTCTTCATTTTAGCTCCGATTTCGATGATTCTTGTTGCGTTGGACTCCTGAGAGAGAAAAGATGAATCTGAGATATATTTCATAATTTTATTATAAATATTGACTCCAACATGTAATTTCTTATCCCAATTGAGGCCTAAAAATAGTGTCTTTTAGACACTTATCAACTGCAGCTGGTGGTTCATTTGCATCTTCCCATGGATGATTGTTCATTCTTCGTAGGGATCTTGAGATTCATGGTATAATTCTCGCTGATCTTCTTTGTCGCTGCCTTTTGGTGATGAGGGTGGCGCCAAGGAAACCTGTTTGTGAGGAAACAGACGAGCAACGTTAGACATCACTTGGACATGTACGTACTCAAAGTTGTCTTCCTCAGTGGCTAGATGATTTCGTCTTATATACTGTGCTCTGATCTTTTCGGGATCAGTAGCAAATAGATCCCATGTTGGTTCTGATTCTGGTAGAGGGGGTAATTTCTTCCATTCCTCTATCTTGGCTTTAATAGCTTGTGCTGCCGTCTCGTATAATTTAGTGTGAATGTACTGTTGCCATCTCTGGATCTCGCAAGTCCTCCAGAGAGCAGGAGTATTATCACAGGAACTATTTTTTTCCCACTGGCTGCGCCATATCCATGGGACGTCGAACCTGATGAAGAAAGTGGCTTCGACTTGGTTGGCATACAAGTCTGTAGATTTGCTCTGTGTGAGAGCTGGGTGAAGTTTACACCATTCACTAAATAGAACCAGTAAGGTTTTACTACTGGGGTCATCGAATATCCGAATCTCCCCCCATTGAAGACCACCAGTGATAAAACCAAGTGGGCAGAGAGGAAGAGTTAAGAACAGTAGGCCGGATTTGAAAGTAGAAAGTGTGAGTCCGGGCAGTATTGTTGTAGTAAAAGGCATGGTAGAAAACATCTACGTAATCCCAATAAGTGTAGGGTTGAGCTCCTGAAGCTGGAGTGTGGAACGTAAGAGGGTGATTTGGGCTAGTGGGCCATTCGTATGGTAGTAGTATACAGTCAATAAAGACCTGGGTACGTAGAACCTCGGTAGAAGGCTTGGTCTGATTGAGCAAGACATGATGGCACCGTAATATCTGCTGGTATTAGGCTAGAGATTTACCATGGCGTTGGGCAAATTGGTAAGTTCCACCCAGAGTTTGATAAGCCAATTGCCAGGCTGGTTGCTTCAGGTTAAGACCATGTGGGATAAAGGCAACTAAATCTTTGTGGGATTTAGAATGCCATGGGATGGGTAGGTATGTCACATCCTTGAAAGAGGAAGTAGCCTCTGGAGCACTGAAGTTTGTAACCTCCTTTTGTTTTGGGCGTGCTCTAATTCATCTTTGGAATAAAGGGCCAATGGCTTAGTAAGAGCCTTATTTGGCGTTGAAGGTCCCTGTAATCGGGAAGCCTGGCTGGTAGAGCCTTGTTGCCGTCTGTTGGAAACTTGTTTTTCTTTACCTTTGTAATTGAGCCAAGGTTGTGACCCTTTCGCTGGAAACCAAGGTGGTTCCCCTTGGGAGGAGGAAGTCATTCTCCTGTAAGAAATTCCCGTGTAAGAAAATCAGGCAAGGAGTTAGTATCTCCTGGAATGTATTCAATAGTAAGTACAGGAACAGTTGTCAAGTCAGTATTTCCACCAAAAGATGCCCTTACCATACAAGGTAAGAAAAAGGTAAAAACGGGGAAGCTAAAACAAGTTTCCGTCCAAAAGAACAATCTTCTCCTACAACTGCAAAATGTTATAAGTACGGGCGCATTGGACATTTCGCTAAAACCTGTTTTGCAAAACAAAAACAGAAAATTCAAGAATTAGCTATAGACGAGCAGTCAAAACAGCTGGTTCTACAATTGCTCTCTGATCCGGTTAGTCAAACAACAGTCGGTTTTGTCCGATTAGTTAAACAACAACCAGTTTGATCCGGTTAGCCAAACAATAGCTGATTTAGTCCGGTTAGCCCACATTTTCAATTACGGTTGGTTTACCATTCGGCTTGGTTATTAAAAATCAAATAAAAAAATATGACAAATAAAAATTGGGTTTAAAAAATTGGTTTAAGAAAAAAGGTTTAAAATTATTATTATTATATACAAATTTTATAAAATTTTATTTTTTAATATTAACCCAGTGGGCCTATCTTTAGATGGGATTCTCATGTTAAATTATGTTATGTTAATTTTTTTCATCAATTATATTTATAACTTTTATTCAGTATTTACTACTTCCAGGTAATATTACCCTTTGATAGTTGTTTATTTTATGGACAATTGTTTATGTTTACTTCTTTTTCTTTATCTTTGTTTTTACAGATTGAACTTCCCTTTATCTTTTAGGTTACCGCCTCATGTTTCTTATATGAGTTTATGTATTTTTGTTCACGGTTGATCGCTTCTCTGGTCCTGCTTTACGTGTAATTATTAGCCCTTTCTTCTTGGTTCTCCTTTTTTTGTGGTTGTCAATTTCCTGCTTCAGAGACATCCCTCATCAACGTTCTTAATTTTTATTTATTTTTATTTTTTTTTGGTCTTAGATGTCCATTAGTTTCAGACATACGATACCTCTTTTAAAAAAATTTCTCCTATCGTCGAGTCTTCTAGATTCTAAGCTCTAATAGATTTCTCTCAAACAAACGAAAACTATGATTTTTGTTTCCTTTTTCTCTCTCAAAATTGTCGTGTTTTTTAAAAGTTTTAGGTTTTTTAAGAGTCTATTCGTTGTCCAGTGTCGACATGGTTCCAAAAAGTGTTGCCAGAAATTGACGACACCATTCGGGTCGACGGCTAGCTGCATGGACCACCGGAGACCTGCGCAGAGAAATAAGGGTTTCTCTGGGCATGACTAGGACTGAAGGTCAAGGACGACCTCCAGTTAAGGGTGGCAATTTTACCCGATTACCCGAATGGTAATCGGATGGATAAGGAACAAAATTATGTATTTCAATTACCCGATTATCCAATTACCCAATTACCCAGCTCTTAATCGATACGAATATGGATAATGGGTATTCCTTACCCGATTACCCGATTACCCGGATGGTCATTTGGTAATTTTTTAAAACTTTGTATTTTATGTTACTTTTAGATAATATGTGTGTTATACATTTGTTTGAGTTGTTTTTAGATAAACTTTAGAATTTGGATGTAATTTCCACACGATTTTAATTTTTTTGTATTTTTTTTAAATTAATAACGATTAGATAATTAAATTTATTAAAATATTATTATCCATTTATTTACCCGATTACCCGATTGCCCACGGGTAATCGAGTAAAAAATTCGGGTAACGGAATGTATGCATCAAAATGTGCATAGCCCAATTTCGACGAGCCCAAAAACCCACTGGTCCATCAAACAACGACCATGGGCAGATTTCGTCGATTCTCGAAGTCCATCGCAGTAGCCCATCGGAAGATCCATTCGCGCTGCCGCGTCACCAGCACAGTCCGCGCCCCACTCAGCAAAATATTGTTGAGTAAGCACTAGTTAGCAACCGAAGTACAAGTCACCTCTCCCAACAGTTAAGCGACCAAGTCTGGTCGCCAACCGTAGAAGCTAAGGAAGAGGGGCCACGATCCTGGTCCTTCTCCTCCCCTTCTTTTCTCCCAACTACAGCAGCAGAAAGGGGATCGTGATCCCCTTTCCCAGGAAAAAGCCCCAACGACCGAAGAGGACAAGCTACAAATAGCCAGAAGTTCCCTGTCGCAAGGGTTCGGAAACACAGCAGTCAAAGTGCTCATTCACGCATAGAACATCTCTCTCGAGACGAAGGTCCCAAAATCCCTTCACCGAGGAGAAGTTATCACCCGCGGAAGCTCTCGAACCACCGGAGTCAAGCAACTCGCAGTCCATCGTCGTCACTCTACAGTTCGACCGAAACAGCTCAACACGTTCGTCGGCAGCGTCACAAGTCGAAACACACGGAACACAAATACTTCCGTCCGACCGACCAAAGCCACACCAGATCTTGCACAATCGTTCCTGCAACTCGAGTCTCGACGACGACTAGCCAGAAGCCAAAACTTCAACAATTCACACGGAGATCGAATCAGAGGAAGTCTAGAAGATTGTACACGCATTTTCCTAATACAAAACACACCCTTAACACAAATTTATTCTAAAGTAATTGAAATATCCTCTTGGTCACGCTCTTCGCGGACCGGCGGATTTTCGGTGAAACAGATTTGGCACGCCCGGTGGGACCTTTCCTACCTCACATCTCCTTCTCCGTCCAAACAAAAAAAAAAACTCAAAATCAGCCATGACCAGCAATGCCAACAACGGCAAAAACAACAACAACGATAGGGGCAAGCAAACTGCTCCTTCAAGCTCCGCTCAGCCGCGCCCCACCGCGACCGCGAGCTCGACCGCAGGGGGTTGCAGGTCATCTGCCGACCTCTGCGCTCCTACCTCCCCACCACCGGCCATTCGCCCAGTGACAAGGGCTCTGGCCAGGAGTTTGTCCATCGAACAAGCTCCCTTCATGCGCGACGCGCGCCGTCCAATCGCCGTCTTCGTGCCACAGGCTACCGCGGCCTCTGCAAAAGCCACCGTGGCTCCCGTAAAACTGATGTCATCGATGGCCAAGCCAACATATTTGGCTATCGGTGCATCCCCTCCTCACAGCCTGGCTGTCAGCCCGGCACAGTCGCCGCCTTCACGAAGAAGCTCTATCATCCCCACTTTAGTGCAGTGATACGAGCAACACAGGGGCGTCTCCTCCTCCTCTGCGGCGAGAACGCACTCATCGTCGGCCTCCTCCCTAAAGAGAGCGACGGCCACAGACAATTCATTGATTGTGTTGGTTTCGTATGACCTCCTGGCCGCACTCAACGGAGCAGCGGGACCACCACCTATCCGCTCACCTCGCCGACAAACACCGGCGACCTCCCCTGTTGCTAGTTCTCCCATTCCGTCTCGTCGTCCCTCACCGGTGGCTGCCAATACAAGCCAATCGCCTCCCAGAGCCATTTTCCGCAATCAACCTGCGACTGGCTCTTTCGACCGGTCACCCGCGGCGATCTCCTCTCCGACGCCAACGGCCATCTCTCCAATGTGGTCACCGGTAACAGCTTCACCACTCCAAGCTGCGCCGAAAACAAATTCTTCGGCGCAAACTATCAAAATGGCCGCGACGACAACTTTGGCCAAAATCGTCAAAGAGCAGCTAGCCGAAGTATAGGCTGCGCTCAAAGAGCAAAGTGAGCAGCTGCGCATCAAAGACGCGCAGCTTGCAGCTCGTGACCTCCAAATCACAAGAATGTTAGAACGGTTTGAAATGGGCACAACCACTGCCAACTACGGTGGCGTTTCTCAAGAAGTCGACCGAAACTGGCCGACTACCAGTGCTTCAGCCGGACCACTGCAAGAAGACCCTTCTTCCGACGACGAGCTGCCGCTCGTCGCACCAGTAACCATCCGCAGAGACCGGGCTGAAGTGGACCCATCTGCTCTCACACTTGACGCCGTCACCAAGCTCATCAACCGCGCGGTACAGAACAGCGCCGGCGACCACAAATCAGTCGCTTACAAAAGGCCTTATATGCAGAGAATCCAGAATATCCCGATGCCAATCTGTTTCCATCCTCCAAATTTTCAACAGTTCAATGGCGACGGACACCCCAAACAGCACGTCGCTCATTTCATTGAGGCTTGTAACAACGCCGGCACCGATAGCGACTTGATGGTCAAACAATTCGGTCGGTCGCTGAAAGGCAACGCCTTCGACTGGTACATTGACCTACCCTAGGAGTCCATCGACAGCTGGGAACAATTAGAGCGCGAGTTCCTCAGCCGATTCTACAGCACTCGGCGCACCGTGACATTGGTCGAAATCGCCAATCTCAAACAGAAGAAGGGCAAAAAGGTGGTCGACTACATCAACCGGTGGAGGAACCTGAGCTTAAATTGCAACGAGAGCCCAAACCTCTCCCTCGAAGCCGAGATCGAGATGTGCTCGCGAGGAAAGCACTGGGAACTCTTGCGTTATATCCGCAGCCAAAGGCCGAACGATTTCCAAGAGCTTGCAACAGGAGCTCACAACATGGAAAATCTGATAGAAGAACGAGGAGAAGAAGGATCCTCTTCTGCCGACCCTCGCAAAAAGGGGAAGGCACCAGCCGCGACTGCACCTAAAGAGATGAAGGAGAAAGCAAAGTCCTCTTTCACGAAAAATGCTTTCAAACCTATCAAGGTCAGAAGCAAGGTCAAGGCAACCTACCTCCCACGACAACCGACCGGAAGCACATCCCGGAAGCTGTCACTGGAGGAACGACAGGCAAAGACATACTCATTTGCCTACGCAAACGTTCCTATCATGCTCGACCAACTCCTTGACAACCAACTACTAAGGCTGCCATAAATCAAAAGACCCGGCGACCAATCCAAGAGCAAGGACCCGAACTTCTGCAAGTACCATCGTTTGGTCGGGCACCCGACGGAGAAATGCTTCGTTTTGAAGGATCGGATCATGGAGCTGGCGGCTCAAGGCCGCATCGAAATTGGAGCTGAAAACACGGCCTCGTCACATGCCATCTCCATCACAGCCGAGCCAAGACGGCAAACTGGGCTACACAAACAGCAGGTCGCGAAGCAGGAATACCGTCCAAAATTCGGTCCCTCCAACCGACCTTACCGCAACAACAGACGACCACCAGCTAAGGTCGCACCAAAATCGACACCCCGTGAACTAGTTGTCGCCGACGCAGAGGGGTGGATCCTGGTCACCCGGAGAAAGAAGCCTCTTCGAGAAGTCGAACCAGCACCAGCAATCACCAGAACCAAGGCGAAGCGGTCAAATAAAAGGCTGCGAGATGCCAAAGAAAAGCTCCCAGGACTAACATTCAGGGGGCAAGCAAAAAGAAAAGAAGACCCGTCACCTTGGCGGAGTTCTTCCCGAAGGAGTTTTTTGCGCCCCCAACAATGGTGGCGACTTGTTCAACAGCTCTTCCCGAGCATACAGTGTCCAAAGACAAAGGCAAAAGGCTGGTCACCGAATGCGACGACCTCGAGACGTCACTGAAGCAAATCTCACCTCTGAATGAGATAGAAGACGATTTCAACTTGTCCATTCGGTCAAGACAAGCTCTAATTCGGGTCCTCGATAAACTAGAGGAACTCAAAGCCGAACTTAAGATGCTGCTCATGAGAAAGCATGACTTGCCGAAAGTCGGGCTAACTCCACCTTATCGCAAGGAGGAAGAAGACGTACAATCATCCCTGCGGCTTGCAAAATCAGAAGAAGCACTTGTCGTGACATGCCCACCGTGCATCACATTCCGAGAAGAGGACGTACAGTTGTGGACGAAAAATCATAACAGACCGTTGTTCGTCTCCGGGTACATCAGAGACCACAAAATCAACTGCATCGTCATCGACTGTGGATCCGCAGTCAACATTATGCCTATCCGCAGAATGAAGAACGTTTGTCTCTCCGTTGGAAACCTCTCTCCAAGTTCTCTTCTCATCCAAGGTTTCAACCAGGAGGGCCAGAGAACGCTCGACATGACAAATCTTAAACTGCACATTGGTGACATGGTAGCCGAAACTCCTTTTCAAGTCATCGACTCCAGGACATCTTACAACCTGCTCTTGGGTCGACCTTGGCTTCATTCAAACAGAGTCGTGCCATCCACATTGCACCAATGCTTCAAATACTGAGAAAACGGTGAGCAAAAGATGGTGTATGCCGATGAAAGCCCATTCACAGAGGCAGAGGCATCATTTGCAGACGCCAAGTTCAATTTGACGACCAGACCGGCAGTCAAATTGTCACCTTGGTCGAACCAGACAGTGAACGCCAAGAACACTCCGACGCATACTGCATCGTCCAAACAACCGATGCAGGTCGTAGCGTTCAAATTGGCGTCGCAGGCCACACTCCCAAAACAAACTTCGCCGCAAGTTGCATCTCCGAAACAGACCACGACGCAGGTCGTGTCTTCAAAATAGCCTACGCACAACAGCCAGCCGGCACACGGCCACAAATCGGCTGCAACCACTTCAAAGCCAGCACAGCACAACGTACCTATCTTACGGTACATACCACTATCGAAAAGGAAGAAAGGAGAAGCTCCACTGGTCGTCTGCCATAAAATCCAGCCGACCCCTTTGCCAGAAAAAGTCACACTTCCTCTGCCAAAATTGGAGGAATGAAACATCATAAAGCAGTTCCCGAGCCAACAACAATTACCGGATACACGCTCAAATGAAGGTTTCGACCCGAACGCCTACTGATTGATGGCCAGAGCCGGGGGCAATCTTACAAAAGACGAAATTCATGCCAAACCACTCGTCACTCTATCGGTTCTCACTCCAGAATAGGAGAAATTGAGAAACGAAGGCCAACGGATCAACCAAGATCGCCTAGGCCTCGGCTACGAGAAGCAGAAGCCGATCAAAATCTACACTAGCCAAGCGAAGCCAGTCAAAATAACCAGAAAGACTTCGGCAGATGTACATCAAGTTTCAGTCGGCCGAACTCCGACGGAAAAGAAAGACGCGCCGAAACCAGTGGTTATTTACACCTTGAGAGCTGCAATAGCACGAGCTCGCGCCTACGACTCAGTTATGGTGAACCACATCTCCATCATCGACGACGACCAAGAGGAAGAAGATTTTGTCTTGAAGGAGGCCCCGGCCGAGTTCAAAGAAGGAGGCCAGTCGACTGTCGACGAACTGAAGAAAGTCGACTTGGGCACAGCAGAGGACCCGAGGCCGAAATTCAGTGACGGACTGAAGAAGAAGTTGAATACATGGCGTTGCTCCACGAATATCGCGACACCTTTTCCTGGAACTACACAGAAATGCCCGGCCTCGACCCTCGAGTCGCAATCCACAAATTGGCAGTGCATACCTCTGTTCGATCGGTTAAGCAGTCGCAGCGACAGTTCCGACCAGAACTAGTGCTAGAAATCGAAAAGGAAGTCGACAAATTGATTGCGACAAACTTCATCAGAGAGGTGAAATACCCGTTTTGGATCGCTATCATCGTGCCTGTCAAAAAGAAGGCTAGCCAAATCCGGGTTTGTGTCGACTTTCATGACATGAATAAGGCATGCCCGAAGGATGACTTCCCTCTACCAATAACCGAGCTTATCGTCGATGCGACGACGGGTCACGAAGCTCTATCTTTCATGGATGGTTCCTCCGGTTACAATCAAATTCGGATGGACCCAAAGGATGAGAAGCTCACTGCGTTCCGCACGCCCAAAGGCATCTTCTGTTACAAAGTGATGCCATTCGGACTCAAGAATGCCGGGACGACTTACTTGAGAGCAATGCAGATATTTTTTACGATTTCTTACTCAAACGCGTCGAATGCTATGTCGACGACCTGGTGGTGAAAACAAAACAGAGGGCTGACCATCTTCTCGACCTCCGGGCAGTGTTCGAGCGACTACAACGGTTCCAGCTCAAAATGAATCCGTCAAAGTGTGCATTCGGCATCACCTCGGGCAAATTCCTAGGATTTATCGTCCATCACAGGGGAATCAAAATTGACCAGTCAAAAATCGACGCCATCCAAAAGATGTCGGAGCCCAGAAACGTCTCTGAACTCAAAAGCTTCCAAGGTCACTTGGCATATATTCGGCGTTTCATTTCGAACTTGGCCGGAAGGTGCCAGCCATTCAGCTGTCTCCTCAAGAAGGATATGTCGTTCGAGTGGGACGAATCCTGCCAGAACGCCTTTAAGAACATAAAGGCGTATCTTACTAAGCCACCAGTGCTCGTAGCTCCAATGGTCGACAAACCACCGCTGATGTACATCCCTACACAGGAGAAATCGGTGGGAGCTCTCTTGGCTCAATGCGACGCTAACAACAAAGAATGTTCTCTGTACTATCTAAGTCGAACACTGGTGGGCGCCGAACTCAACTATTCTCCAATCGAGAAGACCTGCCTAGCTCTCATCTTCACATTTCAAAAGCTTCGACACTACCTCCTAGCGCATTCGACGAACCTCATTTCGAGAGCCGACCCTCTGAAGTACATCATGTTGCGACCAATTCTCTCTGGTCGACTGGCAAAATGGGCGCTGATCCACTCCGAGTTTGAGATCAATTTCGTGCCGCAACGAGCAATTAAAGGCCAAGCATTGGCCAATTTCCTGGCCGACCACCCGGTACCTGCCGAATGGGAGTTAACAGAGGAAACATTTCTGGTCGAGGTCCTCCCTCCTTGGTAGATGTACTTCGACGGAGTCGCTCGAAGAAATGGAGCTGGCGCTGGAGTCCTGTTCGTTTCACCAAGGAAATTTTTGCTGCCGTACTCGTTCGTGCTCACCCAAATTTGCTCGAACAATGAAGCACAGTACCAAGCTCTTCTTCTCGGACTCGACATAGCGGTCGAAATGCAATTGCCGCAATTAAACATCTACGGCAACTCGGCTCTGGTCACCAAGCAACTTACAGGAGAGTTCGAAGTAAAGAAACTTGAACTCGAACCACTCTGGAGACACACCAGTGAACTTCTGGCCCAAATCCCGGAAGCTTCACTCCACCATGTCTCTCGCTCCGAGAATGGGCCAGCCGACGCATTAGCCGGTATCGCGGCCAGTTTGGCACAGTTCGACTAGTGACCAAGCCAGATTCCTATTTGCGAGCAATGGGTAATCCCTCCACCGGCCGAGGAAGAAACAGAAGAAGATGAAACAGAAGAAATAGAAGAGTCTCTGCCTATCTCGGCCACTCAAAATCAAACTGAAGATTGGAGAGAAGCCATTACAAACTTCCTTCACCACGGCACACTCCCTGTCGACCTGAGAGAGCAAGTCCAGATTCGCTGAGCAGCTCCAAAGTACGTTTTCATCCACGACGTACTCTACCGGAGGTCATATGAGGGTCTGCTTCTTCGTTGTCTGTCAAAGGAAGAGGGGTCGCAAGTTCTCAAAGAAACACACAGTGGAATTTGCGGCGCACACCAAGCTGGCCCGAAGCTCCATCTACAAGTCAAACGACTGGGCTATTTTTGGCCGACTATGCTCAGAGACGCCATTGAAATGGCCCGAAGTTGCAAACAGTGCCAACTCCATGCCGATTATATACACCAGGCGACGGAGCCGCTTCACCCAACGGTCGCATCATGGCCATTCGAAGCTTGGGGGATGGACATCATTGGCCCCATCTCTCCCAAATCCGACTCTGACCGACAGTACATCTTGGCCGCCACCGACTACTTCTCAAAATGGGCCGAAGCGGCCGCCTACCGAGAAGTGAAGGTCATCACCGTCGTCGACTTCATCCGAACACAAATCATCTATCGATATGGATTTCCCCGATACATAATGACGGACAACGGTACGACATTCAAAAACAAAGTCATGGACCGTTTCTGCGAGAAATTTTGCATACAACAGCGGACCTCAACGGCTTACAATCCGACGGCCAATGGACTCGCAGAAGCTTTTAACAAGACGCTCTGCAAAATCCTAAAGAAGACCATCGGCGCCAACAAAAGGAGTTGGGACGAGAAACTTGGTGAAGCCTTATGGGCATACAGGACGTCGTTCCGAACAACGACCCAGTCGACTCCGTTTTCGCTGGTCTACGGTACCAAAGCAGTGCTCCCTCTCGAAGTACAACTCCCTTCTCTGCGAATTGCAATGAGAGAAGGACTGAAGATGGAGGAATGTGCTCAGCTGCGGTTGACAGAACTTGAGTCACTCGATGAACAGCGACTCGAGGCACAACAACGCCTCGAATGCTATCAGTCTCGCATGACCCGAGCCTTCAACAAAAAAGTACAGCTCAGGTCATTCCAGAAGGGCAATTTCGTGCTTGCAGTCAGACAGCCGATGCTCTTCACCAGCAAAACTGGGGGCAAATTTGTGCCGAAGTGGGCAGGACCTTACGTGGTGCAGGAGGCCTATACAAATGGTGCATACAAGCTCGTCACTGCAAATGGATCGGAGCTGCCGATAACGAACGGTAAATTCCTCAAACGATTTTACACATGAGGGCAGCAGAAAAAAAAAAGAGAGGGACAAAAAAATAGAAATTGAATAAAGAATACTTCTCATTGCAAAAGAATGTGTGTGTGGTGAAAGTATTACAAGCCCCTCAACAAAAAAAAAAAAGAGAGGCTACAAAATATTCTAGTCTCGAAGGAAAAGAGAGACTACAAAAAAATATAAAAAAAAAAATATACATCAAAGAGAGGATAGCTCGAAGTCAACTACCTGTTGTCGCAGCCGCAGTACTTCAGCACAGACTTCAGCCAAGTGTCGCGCCTCAGACTCGTCAAGAACATGGCGCGCGAGAACAGAGGCGAGTCTACCCTCAAGCGCCGAGACCTCCTCTTCACCAGCGTCAAGTCCCCGGCGAATGGTCACAAGTTCAGAATTGAGGGAGTCAAGCCGAGAAGAGAGAGATGCCAGGCGGTCACGTAGAGCCGTTTGCTCCGTCTCCACAGCCTCACGCTCAGCCTGATTCTGGTCTAAGCTCGCAGTCAAATCATCACGTTGACGTTTCACCTGCCGGATGGACTTCGCGAGTTCAGCTTCGGTAATACGACGTTCGGCCAAACTAAGCCTCTACCCAAAGAACCGCGTAGTCGCTGAAAACGCGCCGCCTCCATGGCAAAGTCTTCCACCCTTTGTTCTAACACTGAAATATTGACACCGGCCCTCCTCAGATGCTCCAGGAAGGTGCGAGTGTCAGCCACAAGCTCAGGAGAACAGGGATCGTCGGCAGGTTCTAAGACCGACATGACAAAATCCGCCCATAAGTCCAGCGCGGACTGTTGCATCAACAGCCTCGACTTCTCCGAAAGCAGGAGGGTCGACTTTTTGGTAACAAAAAAAAAACAGAGGGTGAGGAGAGTCGGAAGAAAAAAAACAAAAAAAAAAAGAGAAAGGAAGGGAGAAGAAGTAACAGAGGCTTACCGATGCAGGTCGTGAAGTCGATGACCCTTCACTGACGAGCTGGTGATCCGAACCCGTAGGTCTCTTTCTCGCCACAGAAGTCGCTTCCTCGCTATTAGGAGGAAAGGTTACAAAAGGCTGCGCGACAGCTGAACAACCCCGACCAGAAACGGGGTGCTAAAGGCCGACCCCGGCTGCTCCAACCGAAGGCTGGTGGGATGCCTCACTATCACTCGAGATAGTCATGGGACGCCCAGCCTCGCCGGCCATAAATCCACCGGCGACGATACCAGAGGGCGCCCTGATAAGTGTCCAAAAGACACTTATTTATGCATGATTTATTGATCATAAATTCCTAAATTGAGTTGATTATGAGCATGAAAGTGAAAAATATAACTCAATTACATGTTTTGTGTCTCAGGTACCCGGTAAAAGAAGAAAATCTGGATTCTGAGGAAAAATGAAGGAAAAATGAGCAAAATCAAGCAAAAGAGGGAATGGCGCGACCGCGCCGATTAAATGTGCATAAATTCAAATAAATTCAAGAAAATCCCAACGGCTAGTGAGGCTGAAAGGAGGGCAGTTCATGAATGTGAAATGGCGCGACCGCGCCCCACGAGGGCGCTACCGTGCCATGAAGATGGCGCTATCTATGGCGCTGCCGCACCGCTCTGTTTCCATACATAGAGTTCAAAGTGCTATTTCGGGAAGTCGGCAAGAGTCTGAGTGTCGCGACCGCGCAACTTCAACAGCATAAGACGGCGCGACCGCGCCAAGCGGTCTCCTGACTTAGACGGATATCGAGTTCTGTGGCGCGTCCGCGCCAAAATTCGGCGCGACCTCGTCGATACTCAGCAGCAGAAAATACGAAAATCTCGGGAACCTGCAATCAAATCGAATCCAAACTTGGGAGAAGGATTCTCAGACGTCTAAGGAAGGTGCCCACGAAGAGTTTGAGGTAATTTACTTAAGTCCATATGCATTGAATGGTCCAAGAGAAGAAGTTAATTCAAAACAGGAATCTGCTGCTAAAGGAAGGAGATAAATCCGAATTTTGGGAAGATCATAGAAGGATTTTCACAATTCCAATTGAAGTCAAACTTGGAACGAAGTTTCCTTGTACTACATAGGATCTTGTCACGAAAATTCAGGCCAATCCAAGCCAGGATTCTCGAGTTTCACATCTCCAAAGTGGTGGACCCGAAAGCAGAAATTGGCAGCAGAAATCAGGCAACTTCTTTCCCTCATATCTCGAGTTTCCCAACTCAGAATGGATTCAAACTTTGTGAGCAAGGAAAGGACCACATAAAGAAGCTTCTGATGTAATTTCATAAAATTCTAAGGTCGGAAAGTCACAATTCACACCCTTGGACAGAGGCTGAAATTACTAGGCCTGGACAGAGTTTCAAGTATAAAAAGGGGTCCGAGGCAAAGATCAAGCATGCAGTTTTTTATCTAGTTTTCATCCAGTTTCGAGTTGTAAATACAGTAGTTTAGGTTTTCATTATTTTTAGTTAGTTTGGAGTTGAGAGAAAGTCCAGAGGGAGTCTTACACGACCTTTTGGCACTTTAGAGAGAGAAGGTGGAGATTTCAGTCAAGGTGCAAGAGAAGCTAAAGGCAGTCCTCAAAGGGGGTCTTCTTTACTTATTTTTCTTTTCATACTCATGGCTGTAATTGAATTCTCTTTGTGTGTTTATTTCAACAATATGGAGTAGTCTCTCTTTGTTGGGGAAGTCATGAACTCCTAGTTGTTTATGTTTAAGTTCTGAATTCTATAGCAATAAAGTACTTTGCTTTTGTTTTAGAATATGTATTCATTGCTTATTGCTAATTTTGATTGATATCTGAAGTTTAATGAGGTACGGATTGAGAAGTTAAATTTCAGTAAAGAATTGCGTTAGTTATATGATTCCTTGTTTTCTAAAACAACTCGCTTTTAAACTAGATTGTTCCGGTTTCGAAGGAGACTAATGGAAGGCGATGTGACTTATTAAACTCTTGTTCTGAATAAGAGAGAGTTAATCTTCAAGCTTTTATATTTATGCACTTAGGATTTGAATGTTCCGGATGAGAAGGAGTTCAAAGAATAAGTGAAAGTTATTTCCTGTATATGGGTAACCAGGTTTTCAAAAGCTAAGTCAAGGTAAGGGTATTTGAGCTATATCAGAACTTTGCATGTTAGCAACTAGGAGGGATTGACATTCTTCCCCAACATCTCATCTCTATTAGTTTTTCCTGTAGTTTAATTCTGTTTTTTTTTTTCAGTTCTCAAAACCAAAATAAATTCTTCACCTCAATCAATAGAAAGAACTTTGCTTAAACTGAGTTCTCATCATGGTCTCTGTGGGATCGATATCTGGACTCTCGAGTCTATATTACTTGCTGACCTAGTACACTTGCTAGACACCCAACAAGTTTTTGGCGCCGTTGCCGGGGACCATTGAAGTGAGAGTAAGTTTAAGTAAATTTTTATTTGTTGATTGAGATTAAAATTTTTTTATTTTATCTTTTTAGGATTGGACCAGATCATGCATAAAAACCAGAATTAGTGGTGAGCCACTAGATGAACTCGATCTGGAATTGGAAAGAGCACTCAAATGAGAGGTGGAACAATGTTCAGAATGAGATAAGTCGATATCCTAACTCATATTCAAAATTTCCCCAACCATATACTTCTTCCAATCATGATTCATGGAGGTATGATTCTAATATATCATGTTCTTTTGTTGATAATGAACCTAATAGTTTCTATGAAGCAGAGCATGACAATTATTTCCCTAAGCAAAATGTAAATCCATATTTTGAGAATGATTGGCAGGACAATTTGCCACATGGGCAATTGTCCAGGTTCAGGTATGATCACCCTCCTATGTTTAGTGACTCTTCATATCATCATACATATTCCCCTCAACCTCAAGAAGACTGGTCTAGGCTGACCACTCTAGTGGATAACTATTCTGCTCAAAAAGATACTATGTTAAATCCACCTGATGAACAACCTAGTTTAGAAACCATTGATAATTCACAAAGAGCCAGACTTGAGGAGATGTTTTTAAAGTTCCTAGAAAATCAAGAAAAAAGAGATACTCAGAATGAAGTCAGGCTTGACGCTCTAGAAGCAATCCTAAAGAATCAAGAAGCTTCCATCAAAAATCTGGAAATACAAATAAGACAGATGGCCACTGTCATATCAAAACTCATGGAGGAAGCTACAATGGAGAGAGCTGAGAGTTATTGTGATTTTCAGAAACTTCAAGAGGGAGGAGATGAAAAGATCATAGAGATAAAAGAAGAAGATGAAAAAGAGAAAGAAGTGGATGGGGTAGAACAAGAAGTGAAACCCCAAGAAGAGCATAAAGAGGTTAGGATAGAGCACACTAAGGAAAATGAACATTCCTTCCTCTCATTAGATATTGATTTCTTCATTATCCAGCCCTATAAACATCCCACAAAAATTGAAATTAAAATTTTATTAGGTCTGGGCAGTGTGAAGAACAGTTGGCTAAAAATAAAGGAGCCAAACAAGTTAAAAGCCAACCACAAAAGAGAAAGAGCGACAAGCTCTTTGCTTGAAAGCCATAATCACCATGTACTGAATTCCAAAGCTAAAAATTTCCTTATGCATGGATGGTTTAAGTTTCCATTCGATCCTGGTGGATCAGATCACATGGATCAGTAGGTAGTGTAAATAATAGGAGTAGGATTTTTTGAATTTGCTGGAATTTGTTTTTGAGTAGGTTCGGATAGTTTTTTTTTAAAATATTTTTAGGACTTGTTTAAATTTGAATGAGATTTTGATTTCTTTGCATAGACCTAGGATAGGAATAGGGTTAGATTAAAAATTTACAGCTTTCAAAAAACCAGAAAAACACAAAAAAAATTTAGAACTCAAATCTGGAAAAAGGAAGAAGAAGAAGATGAAGAAAAAGAAGAATAGGAACTTTTAGCTTTTGCTAGTTCTTTTATACTTTTTCTTTCTGAAAGATTTTGTATGAGCTTGCTTTGTGTGTGCTTTTATCTGAGAGTGTGACTTAATGCAATTTTATTAATATGTACTCAATCTCCATTCATATTAATAAAATTATGCTTTTTCTCTCAAATTTGTCTCAAAGCATGCTTTTCATAATTCCTCCAATAAAAATGTGAAAAAATGACTCTGCATCTGCTTATCACTAATACAAACCTGTCCAAAGTGGAAATATTGAAAATTGCATTCAGAATCTGAAGATTTTCTGGAATTAATCGGCCCGACCGCGCCAAATTCTGGCGCAGCAGCGCCACTTGGTATAATAAGATTTGGCCACTACAGAGGTGCTGCAACAGAACCTCCACTGCAGGCATTCTTCTTAACATATATTTTATGCCTGAGAGACACTTTTAGTCAATTTTTATTTTCAATTGCTCAAAATCATGCAATTTTTTATCACTAACCCATGAGAGCAGAATGCAAGAGCTACAAAGGGAGATCCATCCAACCTCCACCCACCCAGAAAGTCAGGGAAGTATCTCTATCACCCCTATGTTTACTGCTGCTTTGAGGACAACGCATGTTTTTAAGTTTGGGATAGGACACTCTTCAAGCAATTTTATGAGGATTTGAAAAATTTTAAGTTTGGGGTGGGATACTTTTCATGCATGGATCTGAAAACTCTGTTTTTTTTTCAAAAATTCACCAAAAAATTCCAATAGAGACTTTGAAAAATACCAGTGAAAACCCCTGATCATATGAATAGCATGATTCACTTTCTGGAAAAATATATTAGTTCAGATGCTTAGTCTTGAATGGATGAGAATTTTTCTTTAAAAACAGTTTTTGAAAACAAAATACAAGTGAGAAAGTTGAGTTCAATCACTAGAACCGACCTGAGGAAAACTTGAGGCGAAACAGAGAAAGGTTTTCAAAAATTCTGAGGTGATTTAGGCACCTGTTTAAAAATCGTTTGAGCCTTTTTAAAAGCCACCCATTTTAATGCACAAGTTGCATCACCTTTTGTCAAACCCTCTGAGCCGAAAAGATCACTATTTTGTTTCAATGTCCCATGCTACATGAACCAGCCTTAGTGATAAATAAACTTGTTTCTTACAGACCCATGATTCTCCAAATTATTGAAGTGTTATGTTTGAATGAGCTTGGATAAAGATTTTGAAGTTATAAGGAGGGATGGATGAAGGGTATAGAAATATTTCTTTGTAAAGGGGCAGAAGGAGCAAGAGAGAGAAAAAAAGAGAGTTCTGGGCTGAGTAGGAGAAAGGACACCTTGTGTGTGCACCGGGACTCGGGCCTCAGCAAGCTTAGAGTCTCTGAGTCAACCGGCAAGGTAGGCTGGACTCCAAACAAAGCCAAAAAAAAGAAAGAAAAGGTTGAGGGTGAGTTAAGGGAAAGGCCACCTCGTGTGTGCACCGGGTCTCGGGCCTCAGCAAGCTTAGGGACTCTGAGTCAACCGACGAGGTAAGCTAGACTCTGGACAAAACCCAAAGAAAAGGATACATGGGAAAGAAAAAAAAAAAAAAAAAAAAAAATATATATGAGGAAAAAGAAAAAAATGAGGGATCAATGCAAAAGAATAAGTTTGGGGTGGAAGAGCTTGGAGGAAAAGTCACAAATCCAATTCATGCTCAGGAAAATGGAAATGGATATGAGGAGGAGAATAAAACCCAAAAGAAAACCAAAAATCTTCATCATACCCATTACCCCTGACTCATTACAACCCATAATAACCTATTGATCAGAATTGAGAATTCCTTCAGGTTAGTGGAGACTGGACTGAGGGTTGGCCTAAGGAGTCGAATTGAGACTTATCACTTGTATGAGAATGTACATCTTTGAAAAATTTTGAAGAAAATTCAATGTGTATTTTTCTTAGTCTTTACAAGATCTATCTGGTATTTATTTCAGAGTTTTGCTCGAGGACGAGCAAAGGTTTAAGTTTGGGTTGTGATAAGTGTCCAAAAGACACTTATTTATGCATAATTTATTGATCATAAATTCCTAAATTGAGTTGATTATGAGCATGAAAGTGAAAAATATAACTCAATTACATGTTTTGTGTCTCAGGTACCCGGTAAAAGAAGAAAATCTGGATTCTAATGAAAAAAGAAGGAAAAAGGAGCAAAATCAAGCAAAAGAGCGAATGGCGCGACCGCGCCGATTAAATGTGCATAAATTCAAATAAATTCAAGAAAATCCCAACGGCTAGTGAGGCTGAAAGGAGGGCAGTTCGTGAATGTGAAATGAGCGCTGACCGCCCACCCACGAAGCGCTACCGCGCCATGAAGATGGCGCTATCTCTGGCGCTGCCGCGCCGATCTGTTTCCATACATGGAGTTCAAAGTGCTATTTCGGGAAGTCGGCAAGAGTCTAAGGAGTGGCGCGACCGCGCAACTTCAACAGCATAAAATGGCGCGACCGCGCCAAGCGGTCTCCTGACTTAGACGGATATCGAGTTATGTGGCGCGTCCGCGCCAAAATTCAGCGCGACCGCGCCATGACTCAGCAGCTGAAAATACAAAAATCTCGGGAACTTGCAATCAAATCGAATCCAAACTTGGGATAAGGATTCTCAGACGTCTAAGGAAGGTGCCCACGAAGAGTTTAAGGTAATTTACTTAAGTCCAGATGCATTGAATGGTCCAAGAGAAGAAGTTAATTCAAAACAGGAATCTGCTGCTAAAGAAAGGAGATAAATCCGAATTTTGGGAAGATCATAGAAGGAGTTTCACAATTCCAATTGAAGCCAAACTTAGAACGAAGTTTCCTTGTACTACATAGGATCTTGTCACGAATATTCAGGCCAATCCAAGCCAGTATTCTCGAGTTTCACATCTCCAAAGTGGTGCACCCGAAAGCAGAAATTGGCAGCAGAAATGAGGCAACTTCTTTCCCTCATATCTCGAGTTTCCCAACTCAGAATGGATTCAAACTTCGTGATCAAGGAAAGGACCACATAAGGAAGCTTCTGATGTAAGTTCATAAAATTCTGAGGTCGGAAAGTCACAATTCACACCATTGAACAAAGGCTGAAATTACAAGGCCTAGACAGAGTTTCAAGTATAAAAAGGGGTCTGAGGCAGAGATCAAGCATGCAGTTTTTTATCTAGTTTTCATCCAGTTTCGAGTTGTAAATACAGTAGTTTAGGTTTTCATTATTTTTAGTTAGTTTGGAGTTGATAGAAAGGCCAGAGGGAGTCTTACACGACCTCTTGGCACTTTAGAGAGAGAAGGTGGAGATTTCAGTCAAGGTGCAAGAGAAGCTAAAGGCAGTCCTCAAAGGGGGTCTTCTTTACTTATTTTTCTTTTCATACTCATGGCTGTAATTGAATTCTCTTTGTGTATTTATTTCAACAATATGGAGTAGTCTCTCTTTTTTGGGAAAGTCATGAACTCCTAGTTGTTTATGTTTAAGTTCTGAATTCTATAGCAATAAAGTACTCTGCTTTTGTTTTAGAATATGTATTCATTGCTTATTGCTAATTTAGATTAATATCTGAAGTTTAATGAGGTACGGATTGAGAAGTTAAATTTTAGTAAAGATTTAGGTTAGTTGTATGATTCCTTGTTTTCTAAAACAACTCGCTTTTAAACTAGATTGTTCCGGTTTCGAAGGAGACTAGTGGAAGGCGATGTGACTTATTAAACTCTTGTTCTGAATAAGAGAGAGTTAATCTTTAAGCTTTTATATTTATGCACTTAGGATTTGAATGTTCCGGTTGAGAAGGAGTTCAAAGAATAAGTGAAAGTTATTTCCTGTATATGGGTAACCAGGTTTTCAAAAGCTAAGTCAAGGTAAGGGTATTTGAGCTATAAAATCAGAATTTTGCATGTTAGCAACTAGGAGGGATTGACATTCTTCCCCAACATCTCATCTCTATTATTTTTTCCAGTAGTTTAATTTTGTTTTCTTTTCAGTTCTCAAAACCAAAACAAATTCTTCACCTCCATCAATAGAAAGAACTTTGCTTAAACTGAGTTCTCATCATGGTCTCTGTGGGATCGATATCTGGACTCTCGTGTCTATATTACTTGCTGACCTAGTACACTTGCTAGACACCCAACACGCCCCTTCTCCAGTCTGCTTCAAATGTCGGGTACCCTCCAAAGCGACGTGACCGAACGAACCGTCTGGCCGGAAGATAGGCTGGCCTGTGGGGGGTGCGAGGACGATCGCAAGTGCATCAGAAGGCAAAACAGCAGGCTCCTCAGCAGCTAGCGACCCGAACAAGGGTACATATGCAAGCACCACCTCCGGCTCTGCAGCGACCTCTCCCTCCGACGCGGGAGCCTCCGGAGGAGGAATAATAGACCCGTCGATAGGTCTCATCTCCTCAGCTCCTCTCTCCTCCGACGCGGGCACTTCCGAAGGAGGAACAATAGACCCGCCAATAGGTCTCCTCCTCAGCCCTCTCTCTCTCCTCCGACGCGGGAATCTCCGGAGGATGAACAATAGGAATGGGAGTCGAAGGCTTCTGTAAACCAGTCCACAGCCATTTTTTGAAAAGTGGTGGAGCGTAGATGAGCGGCTCCAGTTGCGGGCCGCTAACCTCTTCTTCTTCGAAGTAGCCTTCTTCGGTGAAGCCACTGGTTCAACAACTGCCTTCCCCTTGTGCAATGGCGCGCCCTCAACCGCCAAAGAGGCCACAATAGGTCGGGTATCATCCTCTGTCGGAGGGGTCTCTCTAATCACGACCCCCTTGGCCGGTGCTGCTGGTGCTGGAGTCGCCACTTTCTTCTTGGTAGACTTCGGCTTCGCCGCTTTCTTCTTGGCAGCTGCTCTCTTCGGCAAAATCTTCTTCGGCGTGGATGTGCTAGTAAATTTCCTCCACGCCCTCTGCACAAAACAGAGGAAACGACGAAGTCAACAATACAGGAAGAGAGACACGAAAAGGAGAAAGAAAGAAAAAAAAAATTGAAAGGAGAAATAGCCACCTCGAAGAAGGGGATGACCACCTCGAGCCAAGACTCACGGAAGAGAGCGGTCACACCCGGATCAGCACTGGCGCTCACAAAAGGGGGCACTTCTACAGTGCCAAGAGGACAGACATTCCCGGTCTGCCAGATTTCTACCAATGCGTCAACCGAAGGCGCCCTCCGTTGGTCAGCGACCAAAACGCCTAGCAGATCCTGACAGAACCCGAACTCACGAGCGAACCGGTGTGGACTATAAGGTTCCACGATGAGGAGGTCACGCTGCCGCAACACAAGATGCGTTGCTCGCAAACAGCGGAAATACTCCACTTCAATCCGGGAAGCGTCATGACCGGGTCTGTCGACAATCGGGCCAGGAGGAAGAGCTGGAGACGGATACCAGCATTGCACCCCGTCGCGCCAAAACAGCGACCGAGCCTCTTCCTGAGTGTAGGCATGGAAATGATTCGGGTTGCGATACACCATCATCAAGGGTCTATCGCCTTCCGAGGAGTCAGCCCCGTGGACACCAAATTGCTGGGCGAGCCACGCATAGACGAATGCCCAAGGAATTCGCCCCAACGTGGAATTGTTGAGTCCCCGATATAGGTTGGCCAAAGCTGCGACAGCCAAGTTGCACTTCTTGTCGCTGGCTAAATAGCATGCCATCTTGAAGACAGTGAGCCTCAGCATATTGCCCGGCAGAGGAAGAACAGAACGATAAATCCACAAGGATAGGAACGCCGCCAGATATACCTCGTCCGCAAGCGCATCGGGGACACCAAGCTCGACCAACGGTTGATCCAGCAAGGCCAACCTATCGCGACTCATAAGGCCGGATGTCCTCTCACAATCGGCCTAGGGATCTTCCGAAGGACGTGCACCCTCTTTGGCGCGAAACCAAAAGGATGCCCAATCGGACATAGTGACTCCAAAGAATCCGTTCGTCTCTAAGGACCGAGAGCGATGGAAAAGGCGGTAATAAGCAAGGATCAGATATTCAATGCTTTCCGGTAGAGGAAGCGGCTATGGATGAAATCCTCAACGGACGGGGTCACTTCGTCGAAGAGGCTCCCAGAAAGAGGTAATCCCCTGAGTCGATGCATGTCCCACAAGGAGATCGACAGCTCCCCCTCGCGGGTAAAGATGGAGTTGGTAGAAGAGCACCAGACCTCCATAAAAGCGTGGACGACATTGCTGCAGCATCGGTAGGAAAACGCCGAAGCTCGGACGGCGTGAAAGAGATCAATTGCGGCCAACGACTCAGGACAGGTGCGGAGGACGACATCTGCCCACTCGAAGTAGAAAGGTACATGCTCGGGGCTTACGCACTCTGTCGACTCGGAGTCCCAAGGACCGAATCTATCGCTGTCTATAAAAAGTTTCGGCTCCAAAAAACTAACCAGACTGTTGTGCATAGGACTCAGCAAGACGGTGCCTCCAGCCTGATGTGGTGACGATGAAGTCTCGTCGACTCCCGGGAGGTAACAAACCTGGTCATCCTCGTCGACGACAGGGCGACTCCAAAGGTCGCAGATGGCCTTAACCAAAGCCACAGTCACGTCGCAACCACCAAAAGCCGATGGTCTCCAAAGAGGTAACAGCAACGGCTTCTGCTTTTCTGTAGAGTCACAGATCCGCAAACAGTCCCGGAGAGTACCCTTCACAGTGGCCTTGACGCTCGTAATAGTTAGACCGAGGAAGGAGAATGAATCCAATGGAGAAGACATGTGCAGCAAAGTGTTAAAATCATTAGCCAAAGTTGAAATCAGGTACGCAATCAAGCTCAATCTCAATTCAACAAAAAAAAAAAGGGGTATAGACACACCCCGCGAAAAAACAAAGTCGCGACCAAAATAAAAAAAAAAGGAGCGACAAAAAGAACCAGTCGTTGATAAAAAAAAAAGAGAACAGAGAACAAAAAAAAAGAGTGGGCAAACCATAGAGGTACACCAATTCTCCTCTGTTCGGCAAGCAAACCTTCGCGTCTAGCAGCCAAGCCGGATGCGACCAAAAGAAATTCACGACACTCGGCGACCGAGCCGAGTGCAATCGAAGCAGAAGTGTTACACTCGGCAACCCAGTCGAGCACAAACAACAACCTTGCACCCGACAGACAAGTCAGGCACGGCAACAAAAGAAAAATCAGCACCCGACGACCGAGCCGTGTGCGATCAAAACAATGATGTTGTATCTTGGTGACCAATCCGAGCACAGTCTCAAAAGACACCACGCACGGCGACAGTGCCCAGCGCGACAAAAAAAATTGTCTCACGGCCAACAAACCGGAGGCGAACAAAATCGAGCTTTCCAGTGACCAGCGTTTAAGCTAAGCACAACAAAACGGAGAATTCAGCATCTGGCGACAATACCAAACGCCGCACATCCGAATCTCAGTGCCGGACGACCGAGTTGGACGGGATACAAATGCTGCGAAACAAAAAAAGAAGGTGCCCGGCGACCGAGCCAAGACCCTTCGAAGTTCTGCGACTAACCAAATACTGGCCGCGAACAAAACAAATTCCCGGCGGTTGAGCCGAGCATAATCCAAAGCCTCGCGACTAGCCAAAATAGTCGGTCGTGATCAAAATAGCAAAGTCACTGTACCCGGCGACTGAGCCGAGCACAACTCAAAAGTCGTGTACAAACAACAAAACGGGACGCAACAAAAAAAAAACACAAGGGCGCTGCCTAGCGACCGAGCCGGACGCTGCCTAGCGACCGAGCCGGACGCTACCAATCGGAGCCAGGTATGTAACTCTTCACCGAAAAAAAAAATGAAAGGTTGTGAAAAAAACAAGTCGTCGCAAGGGAAAAGCAAGCGACAAAAAAAAGCAGTCGTAAAAAAGAAAGGGGGCTATTACAAAAAGAAGGCGTCGTAAAACAAATAAAAAATAAAATGGGTGTTGCGACAAAATGGAGCCGTCGCAACAAAAAAAAAGGGTTTATGACAAAGAGGAGCCGTCATCAAAAGGGCAAGCAGTCGATACAACTTCTGCGGCAATCATGGCCAGCAGCGATTACGCGGGCACCGAGACTTGGCGACCAAGGCAAAGACGTTGGTGCAAAATCAAGCCTTCTGACAAACCAGCCGAACTCAGTCGAATCAAAACTTTGACGTTCGACGGCCAAAACAAGAGTTTATCTCCCGGCGACCGAGCCGGCTAAAGCTAAAATGACAACAATGCTTGGCGATCGAGCCGGGCGCAACATACACTCCCCGGCCAGCTAGACGGAAGTCGTGGGAAGGAACTCAACGTCCTAGCGACCTAACTAGGATTACTCGAAGCAAGCTCTGGCATCTGCGATAGAGCCAGATTCACCTTTAGGCCAGACAACACGCGGAGAAAACACTAGTCTGTCACATCGACAAGTTAACGGACACCATGAGCGCACGAAAAAACAAGTTCGAGAAAAAGGTAAGTAAAAAAAAAAACACAGAGAGAAAAGACGAAAAGCAAAAAGAGAGAATCATAAAAAAAGAGAGAGAGAAAGAGACTAAGGGAGAAGTCAAAAAGTGAGGAGAGAAAAAGAAGAAGAAAGAGGGAGGAAGAGAAGAAGAAAGAAAAGACAGTGGGACCCCGGCTGACTCGAAGTCAATCCGAGGTTGCCGGGAGAGAAAAAAAAAAGAGTTTTACAGTACCTTTCAGTCCTAGTTCTCGGAAGTTCTACGACACCAATCGGGAAGAGACAAAGTTAAAGTCACAGTCGCGATCGTCAACGGTCTCTCTCTCATGCTATGGATGTTTCCAACTGGCGATTCGAGACAAACTGAGGAGAACGAGGAAGGAGGTATGAGGATACTAGGTTTTAAAGGAGGGAGGTCGAAGAGTTTCTCTCAAAGCAGGAAACCGATTAGCTTTCCCAGAGACGTACCGGAACTTATAAAGCCCTAAGGCGGATGTCTATTCGAATTAAAAATCAGTTTTGGAAATTCGCGAAGAAAAAGGCGCCAATGAGAAAAGTGGGACCCACGTCTTCTAAAACCCTACTTAACTCAACGATTTTCACTCGTTGGAGCGAAGAGACTTGAAGGTTAGTTCGGGGAAAGGAAATAAGTATCGCTTCGAGACGGAGGACGCGAAATCATTTTCAGCGGCCTTCCTCCCTTCTCTCTTTTCCCCTTCCGGCAGCAGCTGCAGCCATATCGATAGCAGCTCTGAAATCTTCAATGGCCTTGGCAGTCGAGGCCGTCCTCCGTTTCGATGCCCCAACACTCAAATCGCCAAAGTAGAAGGGTCGCGGCTTATTTCAACTCGCAACACCCCTCCTCTGTGTGACACCCGAAATCGCAGGGATATGCAGAAATCGTCGCGGATGTCTTCAATGAAGGCTCAAAGTACTCTTCGACCTTCCACACTATCTATCTCCTTCTTCCGCTGTGAAATTAAAAGAGAAGCGGATCGCCGGGTCGCGGAATGCAATCAAACCGAAGCAGAGCAGTCACGCTTCATTCCGGTTCACAGCCCCGGTGCAATCCCCCAAGTTGCTGAAACTTGTCGAAGCCAGCAGAATCCATCACCATCGTCAGAAGAATGAATCAGTGGTCTCTAAAGTATCTCATCGAGTTCAAAATTTTCTCCGGCGCGCAACCAACTTTCCAAAGCAACATTCAGTCGCGGCACTCAGTAAGCTACAACCTCTGCTCAATCGACTTCAAATCATCGTCGACGTTCAACTCTGCTACTCAGGTACCCTACCTCTCTATACCGTACATATTCTGTACGTAAGCGTATCAAAAAAAATAAAAAAAATAAAAAAAAAAATAAAAAGGGCAAACAACTCTAAAACAGCAAGAGAGCCAAAAAAAAGGAAAAAGAAAGAAATAAAAAAAAGGATACATACAAGTGTACAGAAAATATACACTGCCCTAAAAAAGCAAGAAGGCGGAAGAACAGTACACAAAAGATAAACGATCCTAAAAGAGTAAGAGGATCAACAAAAAAACAAAAATAAAAAAGTGTTGATCCTCTTACTCTTTTAGGATCGTTTATCTTGTGTATTGCTCTTCTGTCCTCTTACTTTTTTAGGACAGTGTATATTTTCTGTACACTTTGTATATATTTTTTTTTCATTCTTTTCTTTTCTTCATTTTTTTTTTTGGCTCTCTTGCTGTTTTAGAGCTGTTTGTTTTTTTTTTTTTTTTTTTTGTATACTCGAACATACAAAGCATGTTCGGTATGGAGAGACGATGAATACCTGAATTGAAGCCATCTTATCTGAGAGTTGTTTGAATGTAGCCGAAGATACTTTGAGGCCTCATCGAAGGTAGTTATAATGATTTCGGTAAATTCCGTAGCTCCGGCACTCTTGAATGTTGCAATCGATTTTGGCGGATGTTTCAGAAGGGATCGACCGATTGGCTGACTTTTCTGGCAATTGTATCCAATCTTGACGACTTCGGCTCGAACCTCGCTCTCTCGTGATGCTTCCTTCGTGGATCGGGTCAAACAGAACTTGATGAACTGCGATTCAATTAGTTCGACTCTTCCAGTGTGGTGAATAGCTTTGGAATGGTAATCAAGATTGCTTTCCGATAGTCTCCAATTGGTTTTAGGCAACTCCGTTCGTCGTCCTGGAGAAAGAGATAGAGGGAGGCCACAAACGAGGCGCTCTGCTATGGTTGGAGTCGTGAAATTCTCTTCTTCTTCCCCATTCGTGTTGGCTTTCGACAGGGCTCGAACAGACTGGAACGACGAATCCACCTTTGGTCTGTTAGCGATCCAGCGTTGTTCTCTGATAGAGTTTCTATGTAGAATTCCACCGTGAGTGAGATTTTGTTTGGGAATTCGTCGTCAGAATCCTTTGTGAAAAGGATCGTCAACTGGGTTGCTGCTACTGCCTAAGGGAGGAAGAGGGAGAAAGAAGAATCAAGGCAGAAGGAGAAAGGAAGAGAGGGGGAGCTCGAGGCGGAAGGGAAAAGAGAGAGAGAGAGGGGGTCGAAGTCGGACGGGAAAACAAAAAAAAAAGAGATAGGAGAAAGGGAGAGAGGAGCAAAGCGGATGAGAAAAGAAATAGAAAGAAGGATCGAGGAGGAAGGGAAAAGGGACGAGAGAGAAGGGAGATCGGGATGGCTTCCGCGATTCTGTCTCGGACTGTTGGTCGCATCCTCCATCTCGAACTGTTATCATCCTTCCTCCCGAACTGCTTAAGGTCGAGGGGTCTTTTAATAAAATGTGGGAAGGTGGGCCCCACCCCTCTACTTAGCGTCCATCCACACGGATTTCCCCACGGATTTCCCTAATCCGAGTTTCAATTTGAGTATAACACGGCTTGCGGGATCTCCCTTGATAAGCTCCGGTTTGCCCTGGCTATTGCGATCCTGATTGCTTGCTTCATTATTCGAATTGGATTGGGAAGGTAGACTGTGAACCTAGAAGATTGCCTGCGAGTTTGACCGAAGAAGCAACTTGCGAGTTTGAGAAATTTGTTAATCTGCGATTTCGACTTCTGGGTTGGGCGACCACCTGTGATAGCGACCTGGAGGACTATCTCTGTCTGCGAATTGGTTGGTTGTGGCTGGAGAAAGAGAGTACGACCTCCCCGGTTTGTGTCAGAATATCTCAACGAACCGGAATTCAAAGGTACTGTATAATCTTCTTCCCGGCAGCCTCGGATTGAATTCGAGTCAGCCGGGGTCGACCCACTTTCTTTTTTTTTCTTCTTCTCTTCCCCCCTCTTTCTTCTTCTTTTTCTCTCCTCTCATTTTCAACTCCTCCCTCGGTCTCTCTCTCTCGTTCTTTTTTTTTTTTTGAATTTCCTCTCGTCTCCGCGTTTCTTTTCTCTCATACTAAGTGTGCATTTTTTGTCAATCGCGACAAAACTGACAATTCTTTGTGTACACGTGCTGGAGTTGAATCCGAGTCGCATTCGACTCAATTGCCGAATGCTGGATTCTGCTTTGGCCGCACCCGGTTTGGTCGTCGGGTGCTGAAGTTATGCTTCGGCTGCTGCGTTCCGGCTCGGTCGCCGGGGTGCTGCGATTGACTGTTGATCTCCTTTTTTCCTTGCGACTGTTTCTTTTTGTCGCAACTTTTATGGTGATGGCTTCTTTTTGTCACAGCTTTTTTTTTTCTGACGGCTTCTTTTTTCGCCAGCCTTTTTTTTTTTTTTTTTTTTTGTTGTTCAGGGAAGAGTTACTTACCTGACTCCTTTTGATTGCGTCCGGGTTGATTGCCGGTTGCAGGAATTTGTTGCATGGCACACGGCTCGGTCGTCGGGTGTTGCTTTAGTCGCGCCCATCTCTGTTTTCGATCGCGAAGTGGTAAAGGGTGCTCGGCTCGATTGTCGGGCACTCGCTTTGGTCGCGGCCTACTGCTTTGATTGGTCGCAGAGCTTCGAAGGGTGTTCGGCTCGGTCGCCGGGCACCTGTTGTGATTGCGGTCAGCTATGTGGCTGGTCGCGGGGTTTCGAAGGATGCTCGGCTCGGTCGCCGGGCATCTGTTTTGATCGCAACATCCTTTTCCTGTCCGACTCAATCGTCAGGCACTAGGACCAGGTGTGCGGCATCTAACTCTGTTGTCAGATGTCGAATTCTCCGCTTTGGTGTGCTTAACTTGGTCATCGAGCACTAGAGAACTCTGTTCTGTTCGCCTCCGGTTTGTTGGCCGCGAGGTTGCTTGCTTCAGTCGCGCTAAGCTCTGTTGCTGTGCGCAAAAGTTGGGACTGTTCTCTGTTTGGGTTGCCAAGAACAATTGTTGTTTTGGTCGCACCCGACTCGATCGTCGGGTGCTGCTTTTGACCTGAGCCGGTTTTGTGGTCGGAGATGTGCTCCGGCCAGATTGGTCGCCAGGTGAAGTGGCTTCATTTGATCGCGCTCGGCTCGATCGCCGGGTGTGAGATTTATTTCTTGACTAGTCGAAGAGGATTGGTGTGCCTCTTCAGTTTGCCCACTCTCTTTTTTTTTGTTTCTCCGTTCCCCCTTTTTTTTGACTGGCGACTGGTTCTTTTTGTCGCCCCTCTGTTTTTTTTTTTTTGACTTGATTTTTTTTTTTCGTTTCTTTTTTTTTTTTTTTTATGCGACTTTGCTTTTGGCCGCAAGAGATTCTATGTATATATTTTTTTTTTTTTTTGGAGGGAAGCATGCGTACCTGATTTGGTTTGGCTGATGACCTCTATGTTCTGCTGCAGATGTCTACTCCTTCGGATTCGGTCTCCTTCCTCGGTTTGACCCTCACGAGCTGTAAAGGATCTCTGAGAGGTACTCTCCGCCATTGCGTGCAGATTCGTGATACTGAAGGAAAACATCGAGCGTTGTCATTACATCTCGGAGGACCGTCGACTTATGGTGGTTGCGATATAGTAGTGCCCCCAGTCAAGTCTGTTCACGAGCTATGGAGTTGTCCTATTGTCGATGAAGATGATCAAGTTTGTTACCTCCCTGGGGTCAATGAAGCTTCGTCATCTCCGCATCAGGCAGTAGGCCAAATCTTGCTGAGCCCGCTGCACGACCATCAAGTCCGTTTCTCTGAACCGAAGCTTTCTATCGACCATGACGGATTTGATGTTTGGGATGGTCGGCAGAGTGTGTGTATGAGTCCTACACTTCTGCCTTTCTACTTCGAGTGGGCAGGCGTTGTCCTCCACACTTGTCCTGAACTGCTGGCCCAAGCTAGCTTGACTCATGCGGTTCGAGCCTCTATGTTTGCTTACCGGTGTTGCTGCAACGTCATGCACTCGTTCACGGAGGTCTGGTGTTCTACGACCAACACAATTTTCACACGGGAGGGAGAGCTGTCAATTTCGCTATGGGATTTGCATAAACTCGGAGGGTTACCTCTTTCAGGCGATATTTACGACGAAGCGACCCCCCCATCGGTGGCAGATTTTACCCGAGTCGTTCCATGCCACTGCCGGAGAGTCTCAATACCTCCTCCTTGCGTATTACCGGTTGTACTGCCATCTCGCGGCGGTTATAGGCCCCGATGGATTCACCGGTATTCGTATGTCCGAGGGGTATCCTTCGGTTTCGAGCCAAAAAGGGTGTGCAGCATATAACAGATACCTGGGCCGACCGCGAGAAGACGCCGGGCTGCAGGAACCGCGACCGTTCGGTGCTTCAAGATCAGCCTCTTTCGGAGCTTGGGGTCCCTGCTAAGCTTGCAGATGAAGTATATCTGGCTGCCTTTCTATCAGTGTGGCTTTGCCGTTCTGTCTTTCCCTTGCCCACTGGTACTGTGAGGGTCAATGTTTTCAAAGTGGCTTGTTATATGGCCTGCGGTCAAAAATTCAATTTGGCTAGCGCAGCCCTGGCAAATATCTATCGGGGCCTTAACTCCTTTTCTCCGTGGAGAGTACCTTGGCCATATGTTTTCGCCTGGCTCGCCCAACGCCTTGGCGTTCATGAAGTTGATTCCAGTGACGGCGACATACCGCTTATGATGTTGTACCGCAATCCAGCACACGTCCACTTTTATACACAGGAGAAAGCTCGTTCTCTGTTTTGGCGTGGTGGGGTGAGGTGTTGGTATCCTTCTGCGGCCCTTCCTCCTGGTCCAATCTTCGACAAGCCAGGTCATTTCGCGTCTCGGATCGAAGTGGAATATTTTCGCTGTCTGCAGGCGACTTCTCTTGTCTTGCGCCAGCGTGAGTCATTCATCGTTGAGCCTTACAGCCCTCATCGATTTGCTCGTCAGTTTGGATTTTGCCAAGATCTGTCGGGAGCTTTGTTTACCGACCAGCGGGGGACTGAGACAGTTAACGCACCACCGGGTATGGCGAGCAGCGACCGTGTCCTCTTGTCCAAGTAGAAGTACCTGCTTTTGTGAGTTCTAGTTCCGACCCAGTGTGACGGCTCTCTTTTCGAGTCATGGCTTGAGACTGTTGTTCCCTACTTGAGGTACCATTCTCTCTCTATTTCCTTTAAATTTCTCCTTTTTCTTGACTTTTAACATTTTGGCTCCTTCTCTCCTCTTCTTTTTTTGTTTAGAGGGGATGGAAAAAACTCCACGGTGTCCCCTGTGCCAAAGAAATCTTAGCAGCCTGCGCAAGGAGATGTTGGTGCAGGAGGTGGTGCAGGAGGTGGTGTTAGAAGGAGCACGCCGAAAAGAGTACAAAACCTCTGGCCGCTCTAAAGGCGAAGGCATCTACTGCTGCGAAGAAGAGAGTGCCTCGCCAAAGGTTCGCGAAGGATAAACCGGCGACCGGCGCCAGCAGCCCCCCGGCGACGGAGTCGTGATCAAAGAAACCCCTTCGACAGAGGATGAGGCCAGACCAGTCGTGCTTTCTCTGCCGGTCAGAAATGCTACTTTAGATAAGGGGAAAGGAGTGGTTGAATCGCCGGCATCCCCAAAAAAAATTATTTCGAAGAAAAGGTTAAAGACCTCAGAGCCTGCGCCCACTGTTTATGCCCCTCCTCCCTTCGAGAAACGATTTCGCACCAGCACGAGTAAACCGAGGATCCCTGCACCTCTTACTTCAGAGATCCCCTTGTTAGAATCCGCCGGAGAACAGATTAAGGACCCGGAGACGGTTGGCCAGTCTTTTAATTTGACAACTGGAGTGACCACTGCGGAGCCGGTGACGACGCCTATACAAGTGATCGAAGTCGGAGGGCAAACAACCCGAAATCCAGGTGACGTACCTTCCGAGAAGCTTGCGATTGTTTTGGTGCCCTCTTAGGATCGACCCGACTTGCAGCAAGATGATTTGTTTGATCTTACTGACTTAGAGGGTGCTCGGCAACTGGAATGGGTCGACGAGGCACCTCTTGCTGCTGTTGTTGGAGAGTTCGCCATCGGCGAGGTCGAATGCCCGGTAATCGCTCCAAGTGGTGGTGAAGCGCAGATTAGATCAGTCGAGGGTGAACTCCAACACCTTTCTTCTGCTGAATTGAGTCCTCCGGTTGCCATACTTTCGAGGGAAGAGCCCCTTGTGTCGCTCCCTCCTGTTGGCGATGAAGTCACCCTTGCTGTTATGAAAGGGACTCTGAGTTCGGGGCACCAACCTGTTAGCGAGAACTCATCGACTTCGCATCCTGTGTCCGTGAGTGTCTTTCTCTTCCTTGTTTTTTTTTTCTTGCTCTTCTCTTTCTCAGCTCCTGACTTCGTCTTTCAACTCCATCTCTCCCTTTTTTTAGTTGTCGACCCTTCCTCTCTTGGCGATGTCGAGGTTGCTGATGCAGCGGTCTGCTCTGGCCCTGTGGAGTGGATTCGTCGAGTCAGTTTTGGTACCGGCTGACGACCCTTGTTCGCCCGGACTCATAGCTGACACTCGTGTCTTTCTGGATCACTTGAGGAGAGCCGGTATTGATACTTCAGATTTGGAGCAATGGGTGGAAAGTTTTGCTTCGGAGGCAGCTCGTTGTCAGCAGTTGTTCTTTGGCTGAAAAGCTCAGCTTAACTGAACGGTTCGCCACCGAAGCTGAACTCGCACGATCTGTCCAACAGGTCAACCGTCGTCGCGATGATTTAACTGCAGATCTGGATCGATGTCAGGTTGAACGTGAGGTTGTGGAGGTTGAGCAGATAGCCCTTCGTGACCGCCTGGCGTCTCTCTCGGCGCAGCTTGACACCATAGACACCGAGCTTATGAGTATTCATACCGGTCTTGATGGTACTGAGGAGGAAGCTGCTGCGTTGGAGAGTCAGCTTGCTTCTCTTTGCACACAGCCCATCCTTGACGAGGCCGAGACACAGGCGTTGGCTGAAATTGAAGCCGGAGTGGGGCGACTACGGCAGAGGGTAGCTGACTTCAAGTTTCCACCAGTCTGATGTGCTCCTCTCTTTTTTTTTTCTTTTTTTTTTGAGAATTCTTTTGGCTGCTTTTTTTTTGTAGCTTCACTTTTTTTTTTGTTGCGAAGCTTGCACTGTTCCCATTACACAATTTTTTTTTTGTTTTTTTTTTTGCAATGAGAAGTCCGAACTTGTTTTCTTCTTCCTCTCTTTTTCTTTGATGCCTTCTTTATGGAAAAAACCGTTTGAGGAATTTACCGTTTGTTATCGGCAGCTCCGACCTGTTTGCAGTGACGAGCTTGTATGCGCCATTCGTATAGGCTTCTTGCACGACGTAGGGTCCTTCCGATTTGGGCGCGAATTTGCCCCCGGTTTTGCTCGTGAAGAGCATTGGCCTTCGCGACTTTGCAAGCACGCGAGGTCGCCTTTCTGGAATGACCTGAGTCGTACCTTTTGTTGAAGGCTCTGGTCATGCGAGATTGGTAACACTCGAAGTCGTTGTTGCGCTTCGAAGTTGTTGTTCATCGAGTGACTCAAGCTCTGCCAATCGCAGCTGAGCGCATTCCTCCGTCGTCAGCCCTTCTCTCATTGCAATTGTGAGAGAGCGGAGTTGTACTTCGAGAGGGAGCACTGCCGGTGCCATAGACCAACGAAAATGGAGTTGACAGTGTTGGCGTTCGGAACGACGTTCTGTATGCCCATAGGGCTTCACCCAGTTTTTCGTCCCAGCTTCTTTTGTTGGCGCCAATGGTCTTCTTTAAGATTTTACAGAGCGTCTTGTTGAAAGCTTCTGCGAGTCCGTTGGCTGCCGGATTGTAAGCCGTTGAGGTCCGTTGTTGTATGCGAAATTTTTCACAAAAACGGTCCATGACTTTGTTTTTGAATGGCGTACCGTTGTCCGTCATTATATACCGGGGAACTCCATATCGATAAATGATTTGTGTTCGAATGAAGTCGACGACGGTCGCAGCCTTCACTTCTCGGTAAGCAGCAGCTTCGGCCCACTTTGATAAGTAGTCGGTGGCAGCCAGGATGTATTGCCGGTCGGAGTCGGACTTAGGAGAGATGGGACCAATGATGTCCATCCCCCAAGCCTCGAATGGCCATGATGCGACAGTCGGGTGAAGTGGTTCCGGCGCTTGGTGTATGTAATCGGCATGGAGCTGGCACTGTTTGCAGGTTCGAGCCATTTCGATGGCGTCCCTGAGCATCGACGGCCAGTAATAGCCTAGTCGTTTGACTTGCAAGTGGAGTTTTGGGCCAGCTTGCTGCGCACCGCAGATTCCACTGTGTGTCTCTTTGAGGACTTGCGACCCCTCTTCCTTTGATAGGCAACGAAGAAGCAGACCTTCATACGACCTCCGGTAAAGTATGTCGTGGATGAAAACATACTTTGGGGCTGCTCGCCGAATTTGGACCCGTTCTCGCAGGTCAACGGGAAGTGTATCGTGGCGAAGGAAGTTCACGATAGGTTCGCGCCAGTCTCGAACTTCGTTTTGACTGGCTGAGATGGGGAAGGATTCTTCTATCTTTTCTGTTTGCTCTTCCTCTGTTCCGTCCTCTGTCGGGGGAGGAATTACCCAACGTTCGCAAATGGGGATTTCGCTTGGCGGCTGGTCGAATTGTGCCAGACTGGCTGCGATGCCGGCTATTGCGTCGGCTGGCCCATTCTCGGAGCGAGGGACGAAATGGAGTGATGCTTCCGGGATTTGGGCCAGAAGTTCTCCAGCTTGTCTCCAAAATGGCTCGAGTTCAGGTTTCTTTACCTCAAATTCGCCTGTGAGTTGCTTGATGACGAGAGCCGAGTCGCCATAGATGTGTAGCTGCGGTAATTGCATTTCGACAGCCATGCCGAGCCCAAGAGGGATGGCTTGGTACTCTGCTTCGTTGTTCGAGCAAGCTTGAGTAAGCACGAACGAGTATGGGAGTAGGTCCTTCTTCGGCGAAACGAACAGGACTCTGGCGCCGGCTCCACTTCTTCGTGCAGCACCGTCGAAGTACATCTCCCAAGGAGGGAGCACCTCGACCAGAAAGATCTCCTCGTCTGGGAACTCCTCTGTTAATTCCCATTCAGCAGGTACCGGGTGGTCGGCCAGGAAGTTGGCCAGTGCTTGCCCTTTGATTGCTCGTTGCGGCACGAAATTGATCTCGAATTCGGAGAGGAGCAGTGCCCATTTTGCCAGTCGACCAAAGAGAATTGGTCGCGACATAATGTACTTCAGCGGGTTGGCTCGCGAGATGAGTTTCGTCGAATGTGCCAGAAGATAGTGACGGAGCTTTTGAACAGCGAAGGCAAGCGCCAGACATGTCTTCTCGATCGGTGTATAATTCAGTTCAGCACCCACCAACGTTCGACTCAAGTAATAGAGGGAACGTTCCTTGTTGTCGTCGTCGCATTGAGCCAACAGAGCGCCGACGGATCCTTCTTGTGCCGCGATATAGAGCAACAATGGTCGGCCGACGGTCGGTGCGACAAGCACAGGTGGTTTGGCAAGGTGTGCCTTTATGTTGTTAAAGGCATGCTGGCATGACTCATCCCATTCGAATGGCGTTTCTTTCTTGAGCAGTCGACTGAAGAGCTGACATCTCCCGGCAAGATTGGATATGAAACGTCTGATATAAGCCAAGTGGCCTTGAAAACTCTTGAGCTCGGAGACGTTTCTCGGCGCTGGCATTTTCTGGATGGCATCGATCTTTGACTGGTCTATTTTGATCCCTCTGTGATGCACAATGAAACCCAAGAATTTACCCGAAGTGACGCCGAAAGCACACTTTAACGGATTCATTTTGAGTTGAAACCGTCTCAGTCGCTTGAACACTGCTCTAAGGTCGAGAAGATGGTCCGACCTCTGTTTTGTCTTCACCACCAGGTCGTTGACATAGCATTCGACGCGTTTGTGCAGGAAGTCGTCAAATATATTCTGCATTGCTCTCTGATATGTCGCACCAGCATTTTTGAGTCCGAATGGCATCACTTTGTAACAGAAGATGCCTTTCGGTGTGCGGAACGCAGTGAGTTCTTCATCTTTCGGGTCCATCCGGATTTGATTGTAGCCAGAAGAGCCGTCCATGAAGGATAGAGCTTCATGACCCGTCGTCGCGTCGACCATTAGCTCCGCTATTGGCAAAGGGAAGTCGTCCTTTGGACACGCTTTGTTCAGGTCACGAAAGTCGACGCAGACCCGGATTTGGCCAGTCTTCTTCTTGACTGGGACGATGTTGGCAATCCAGGTCGGGTACTTCACTTCTCTGATGAAATTTGCCGCGATTATTTTGTCGACCTCCTTTTCGATCTCCGGCACCAATTCTGGTCGGAACCGTCGCTGCGATTGCTTGACTGGTCGAACAGAGGAATGGACTGCCAATTTATGAACTGCGACTCGTGGGTCGAGGCCTGGCATCTCTGTGTAACTCCACGCAAATATATCTCGGTATTCGCGGAGCAGTGCGACGTATTCAGCCTCTTCTTCGGCCGTCAGTGAAGCACTGAGGAATGTTGGTCTCGGGTCTTCTGCCCTTCCCAAATCAATTTTCTTTAATTCGTCGATGGTTGCTTGGCCTTCTTCTTCAAATTCGGCCGGAGCTTCCTTCAAAACGAAATCCTCTTCTTCTTGATCGTCGCCAGAGATGGAGATATGGTTTACCATGACCGAATCATATGCTCGAGCTCGTGCGATGGCTGCTCTCAGGGTATAAATAACCACTGGTTTTGGCGTATCTTTCTTTTCTGTCAGAGTTTGACCGACTGACACTTGATTTACATTTGCCGAACCCTTCCTGGTTATTTTGATGGGTTTCGTTTGGCCGGTGTAGATTTTGATCGGCTTCTGCTTTTCATAGCCGAGATCTGCACGACCTTGGTCGATCCGTTGGCCTTTGTTTCTCAACTTCTCCTGTTCTGGAGTGAGAACTGGTAGAGTGACAGGTGGTTTTGCATGAATTTGATCCTTTGTAAGGTTGCCCCCGGCTCTGGCCATCAGTCGATAAGCGTTGGGGTCGAAGCCTTCGTTTGAGCGTGTAGCCGGTAACTGCTGTTGGTTTGGGAACTGCTTCACGATGCTTCGTTCCTCTAGTTTTGGCAGAGGAACTGTGACTTTTTCCGGCAGCGGGGTCGGCTGACTTTTGTGACAGGCGACCAGAGGAGTTTCGCCTTTCTTCCTTTGCGATTGCGGGATGTACCGTAAGATGGGTATACTGCGTTGTTTCGGTGTTGGATTGACTGCGGCCGATTTGTGGCTTTGTGCCGGTTGGCTGTCACGCGCTAGCTGCTTTGGAGACACGACTTGAGTCGTGTTCTGTTTGATGGACATAATTTGCACCGGAGTTTGCTTTGAAGCTGTATTTTGTGATGACTGTCTAGGCGTCTCGGCTTGCATTGGTGGCTTTGACGATGTAGCCTGCGTCGGAGTGTCCTCGATGTTTGCTGCCTGGTTCGACCAAGGTGCCGGTTTGGTTGTCAGATAATATTTGGTATCTGCGAACGATGCTTCGGCCTCCGTGAACGGACTTTCGTCGGCGTACACCGTCTTTTGTTCGCCGTTCTCCCAGTATTTAAAGCATTGATGGAGTGTGGATGGTACAACTCCATTAGAGTGAAGCCACAGTCGACCCAAGAGCAGGTTGTATGAGGTCCTCGAGTCGATAACTTGAAAGGGAGTTTCGGCCACCATATCGCCTATGTGTAACTTGACATTAATCATTCCGAGCGTTCTCTGGCCCTCCTGATTGAAACCTTGGATAAGAAGAGAGCTTGGAGAGAGGTCGCCAGCAGAGATACCGACGTCCTTCATAGTGCGAATCGGCAGAATGTTAATTGCGGATCCACAGTCAATGAGCATACGATTGACTTTCTGGTCTCTGATGTAACCGGAGACGAACAACGGTCTATTGTGATTTTTTGTCCCCAATTGTATGTCCTCCTCTCGAAATGTAATGCACGGAGGACATGTTACCGCGAGTGCTTGTTCTGCTTTTGCAAGTTGTGGTGGAGATAACGCATCTTCCTCCTCCTTTCTGTAAGGCGGAGTCAGCCCGACCTTTAGTAAGTCGTGCTTCCTCATAAGCAGTATCTCGAGCTCGGCTTCGAGTTCCTCAGGTTTGTCCAGAATTCGAATCAAGGTTTTTCTCGACCGAATCTCCAAGTCGAGATCGTCTTCTATCTTGTTCAGTGGCGAAATCTGTTTTAGCGACATTTCGAGGTCATCGCATTCGATGACCGGTCGTTTGCCTTTGTTTTTATGCGCCGCCTGCTCGGGAGGAGTTGTCGAACAGGTTGCCACCATTGCTGGAGGCACGAGGAACTCCTTCGGGAAGAACTCCGCCAGTGTGACGGGTCTTCTTTTCTTTTTGCTTGCCCCCTGGACGTCAGTCCTGGGAGCTTTTCTTTGGCGTTTTGCAGCTCTTTTGTTTGGCCGCTTTGCCTTTGTTTTGGTGGTCGCCGGTGCCGGTTCGATTTCTCGAATAGGCTTCTTTCTCCGGGTGACCAAGATCCACCCCTCTGCGTCGGCTGCAGCTTCTTCGCGGGGTGCCGGTTTTGGTGCGACCTTAGCCGGTGGTCGTCTGTTGTTATGAGGTCGGCTGGAGGAACCGGGCTTTGGTCGGTACTCCTTCTTCGTGACCTGCTTCTTGTTTGGCCGAGTTAGCTGATTCGGCTCGACTCGGATGGAGATGGCATATGAGGAGGCAGTGTTTTCAGTTCCTTCAATTTCAATACGGCCTTGTGCCGCCAGCTCCATGATGCGATCCTTCAAGACGAAGCATTTCTCCATCGAGCGCCCAACCAGTCGATGGTATTTGCAAAAATTGGGATCTTTGCTTTTGGATTGGTCGCCAGGACTTTTGATTTCTGGCAACCTCAGTAGTTGATTGTCCAGCAGCTGATCGATCATGATAGGAACGTCTGCGTCGGCAAAGGGATATGTCTTTGCCTGTCGTTCCTCTAGTGACAGCTTCTTGAAACCTCCCGTCAATTGTCGTGGGAGGTAAGTCTGCTTGACCTTACTGTCGACCTTGATTGGCTCGACAGTATTTGTCGCGAAAGAGGATTTTGATTTCTCTTTCGTTTCTTTGATGCGCGATCAGCAGGGTGCCTTCCCTTTTGCGGGGGTCGGCGGAAGAGGATCCTTCTTCTCCTCGTTCTTCTATTAAGTTTTCCATATTGTGAGCTTACGTTGCGAGCTCCTGGAAATCTTTTCGCCTTCGCTCAGTATGTAGCGAGGGAGGTTCCATCGCATTCCCCGTGAACACATTTCTATTTCGGCTTCGAGAGAAAGATTTGAGCTTTCTTTGCAATTTAAGCTCAGGTTCCTCCACTGGTTGATGTAGTCGACCACTTTTTCGCCCTTTTTCTGTTTAAGATTGGCGATCTCGACCAGTGTTACAGTGTGCCGAGTACTGTAGAATCGGCTGAGGAACTCTCGCTCCAATTGTTCCCAGCTGTCAATAGACTCTTGAGGGAGCTCGATGTACCAATCAAAAGTGTTCCCTTTCAGCGATCGGCCGAATTGTTTCACCAACAGGTCACCGTCGGTGCCGGCATTGTTGCACGTCTCTATGAAGTGGGCGACGTGTTGCTTTGGGTGACCGTCGCCGTTAAATTGTTGAAACTTGGGAGGGTGATAGCCGATCGGCATCGGGATGTTCTGAATCCTCTGTGTGTACGGTCTCTTGTAGGCGACTGATTTGTGGTCGCCCGCGCTGTTTCGTACCGCACGGTTGATGAGCTCTGTAATGGCATCTAGTGTGAGAGCTGACGGATCCAGTTCTGGTCGGCCTCTGTGGATGGCCACTGGAGCGACGGGCGGCAGCTCGTCGTCAGAAGAGGGATCTTCTTGCAGTAGCTCGGTTGAAGCGCTGGTAGTCGGCCGATTTCGGTCAACTTCTTGAGAGACGCCACCGGTGTTATTGGTGGTTGTGCCCATCTCAAGCCGTTCAAACATCTTCGCACTTTGATCATTGCGAGCTGCGAGTTGGGCATCGCGAGCAGCCAGTTGCGCATCTTTTATACGCAGTTGTTCGCTTTGCTCTTTCAGTGCAGCCTGCATTTCGGCAAGCTGTTCTTCAATCGTCTTAGCCGAAGTTGTCATTGCCGCCACCTTGGCGGTTTGCGTCGGAGTATTTGTCCCTGACGCAACTTGAAGATATGAAGCCGTCGTTGGTGGCTTCATCGGGGAGATGGTCGCTGTGAGGGACCGGTCAGGAAGACCGGTCGCATGTTGATTGTGGACAGTGGCTCTGGGAGGTGACTGGCTTACGGTAGCAGCCGCTGGTGAAAATCGGTGAGGTGAGATGGGCGATGTGGCAGTAGGGGAGATCGCTGATGTCTGTCGGCGAGGTGAGCGGAGGGGTGGTGGACCAGCTGCTGCATTGAGTGCGGCCAAAAGGTCATGGGAGACCATGACGACTGGTGAATTATCTGTGGATGATGTTCACTGCACAGTGGAAGTCGGCACAGAGTGTGTCCTTGCCGCGGAGAGGGAGGAGATGCCCCCGCTTTGTTCATATCGCTGCACCAAAGTGGGAACGATGGAACTTCTTCGTGACGGCGGTGACTGCGTCGGGCTGGTAATCGGGCTGTGAGGAGGTGAAGCGGCGACAGCCAGATATGTTGGCTTGGCCATCGCCGGCATCAGTTTGGCCGCAATTGGTTTGATTGAGGCCGCGGTAGCCTGAGGCACGAACACGAAAGTTGGGCGACGTGCGTCGCGCATAAATGGAGCTTGTTCGGTGGACAAGCTTCTGACCAGAGCCCTTGTAAGTGGGCGTGTGGCAGGTGGAGGGGATGTCGGAGCGCGGACGTTGGCCGGAGATGCGACGGCCGATCCTCGAGCTCCGGTGGTCGAGTTTGCAGTCACAGTAGGACGTGGCTGAGCGAAGCTCGAGGAGGCAGTTTGCTTGCCTCTGTTGTTGGTGTTGTTGTTGTTGTTGCCGTTGTTGGCGTTGCTGGCCATGGCTGAGGTTGGAGAGTTTTTTTTTTTGGACGAAGAAGGAGATGAGAGGTAGGAAAGGTCCCACCGGGCGTGCCAAATCTGTTTCACCAAAAATCCGCCGGTCCGCGAAGAGGCGCGACCGAGAGAATATGTCGATTAATAATAGAGAATTTTTGTGTTACAATTTGTGTGTTTCGTATCAAGGGATGCGAGTACAGTCTCCTATGCTTCCTCTGATTCGATCTCCGTATGTTGTTGGTGAAGTCGAAGCTTCTGCGAACGAACGAACGTCGAACTCAAGTCGCAAGAGCGAGTGTGCACGATCTGTTGTGGCTTTTGTCGGTCGGACGGAGGTATTTGTGCTCCGTGTATCGACTTGTGACGCTGCCGGCGAACGTGTAGAGCTGCTCCGGTTGAACTGTAGAGCGACGAACGACGAATTGCTTGGCTTCGATGGTTTGACAGAACTTCTGTGAGCGAGAGCGTCTCCTCCGAGAAGGAATTTGAGTCCTTCGGTTTGAGAGAGGGAGAGAGTTCTTCACTCGTCGGGATATCCTTCGGAATCAATTTTTCTTCACCTCTGGGGCGGGGAACTTCTGGCTATTTGTAGCCGGTCTGTGGGAGATGTTGTCTGGGGAAGGGGATCGTGATCCTCTTTCTGCTGGTGACATTGAGGAAGAAGAGGGGAGGAGGGAGACCAGGATCGCGGGCCCCTTTTCTCTCCTTCGCTTAAAGACCGAGACCGGTTGTTGATTGCTGAGGTGGGCGGTGAGCTGATAAAGCATGCTTGACGAACGCTGACTTCGACCGTTTGCCGACGAAGACGCGTCGACCGTGTCAATGACGGACGATGCGACTGGACTTCGCGATGGGCTGCAACGATGAACCTTGAAGATGAATAGAGCCTACCCACGATCGTTGTTTGATGGATCGGTGGGTTGATGGACTCATCAGATTTGGGCCGTGCACATTTTGGTGCATACAATAATAATAAAATAATAAATTATTAAAAATAATTTATTTGTTTTGTTAATAAAATCTGTAGGTTATTCTAACCATATTTTTTTATTTACTTTTTATTTGAATAATTGGTCATTTGAATATATGTTCTTTATTATATGTAGGAAATTGATATTAATTTTTACTTTTTCAATTATTTCATTAAATATAGATTCTCAAAAATTTATCCAGTACTATAATATTAAAAAATATGATTCTATTTAATATAAATTTTGCTAATACTTTTTATTTAGATTCCATTAGTTTGGATGAAAATTTCAATAATCATCATTATCCATAATCTTCAATCCCAAATAAATCCCAATTAACTAGGCCCAATATCCTATTAACTTGTCCCAATATTCTATACACACCCAATATGTAACCTACAATGTCTGGCCTGGTCCCACTGACAAACTATCCCAGTGATATGCCTGACCCGATCCCATGACAGGCTCGACTCAGCCCCATTGACATGTCTAACTGGGCCTCACTAATAGGCCCGACTCAATCTCACTAATAGGTTTGATCGTTCCCCATTAATAGGCCTGACTCGACGCACTTACAGGCCTGTCTCGACCCCACTGACAGGCTTGACCCGACCCCACTGACAGGCCCGACCTAGCTGCACTGACAATCTCAACCTAACCCCACTAATAGCTCTACCTGGCCCTAATGACAGCTCGACCTAACCCCACTCACAGGGCCTGACTTAGCCCCCGTGCTAACCGAAGGGCCCCTAAAATATATATATATATATATATATATATATATATATATATATATATATATATATATATATGAGAGTGGATCGGAAAAATAAAAAAAATCAAAATCCAAAATCGGCAAAGATACAGTATAGAAAATCACACTAAGCTTTTATTGAAAGAAAAGAAATAAAGACTTACAATAGGCACACCAGAGCAGAAAGCAAGCAAGAAACTTCAAGAAAACTAGACTTCAAAAGGATGATTTTCAACTAAGGGGGGTGGTCTCCTTTTATAGTGGAAGGAGGATCCGGACCCGATTACAATTATTAAACAGAGTTTGCCGGTAGAAGCTAGAAATCCGCAAACCAGGGGCGGATACCAGGGGCGCCAATGGTTTTATGGAAAGCGGAAAGTAGATGCTGACGTCATTCTTCTAAAGGTATGCCAGGTGGTGGTAGGCCTTCTCTGGCTTCCTTGAGATGCCTTGTCATCCTTTTCCATCGTAACCACATATAGTTTGGATGATACCGAACATTGTGAGCCGTTGAGGGAAATGGGTCCAGGTCTTCTGGGGCAGTATTGGTTTCTTCGATCCAGTCGGTGTAAGTAGGACTGAGCTCTCTTAACTCGCGCTTCATTCTTCTTATGTGAAAAAGAAAAAAGCGGTCTTTGAATCGTTTTGCAAAGATCTCTGCTGGAGTAGCTGGTAGGGCCAAAGGATGATTGGCCGGCCAAATTCCATCTGGCCACCTTTGCCATGGTCGATTATTCATGTTCTTCTGTGTATGGGTCTTGAGACTCCTGGTAGAAGCCGTCTTCTTTGTCACTCTTTGGTGATGCGGGTGGAGCCAAGTCAACCTGTTGATTTGGGAACATGCGAGCAATGTTAGCCAGAACCCGTAAGTGGACATATTGAAAAATCTCTTCCTCAGTAGCTTGAGGATTTCGTCGAATGAACTGAGCCTTGAGTTTTTCAGGATCGGTAGTTAGGAGATCTCATTCCTGCTCGGGTGGTGGAGGTAGTTGCTTCCATTCGTTAATTTCGGCTTTGATAGCGGTAATCGCGCCATCGTACAATTTTGTATGCACAAAGTGCTGCCATCGTTGGATCTCGTATGTCCGCCAGATAGCAGGAGTATTGTCGCAAGAACTATTTTCTTCCCACAGACTTTGCCATATCCAGGGAATTTCGAACCTTATGAAGAAGGTTGCTTCGACTTGGTTGGTATACAGGTCAGTAGATTGGCTTTGCGTAAGCGCTGGATGAAGTTCACACCATTCTTTAAACAGGGTTCGTAAGAGTTGACTGCTGGGATCGTCAAAGATACAGATCCCCCCCCCCCATCGAAGACCACCAATGGTAGAACCATGTGGGCAGAGAGGCAGCATGAAGAACCGAAGGGCGAAATTGGAAGTAAAAGGTATGATTTCGCGAAGTGTTGTTAAAATAAAAAGAATGGGAGAACGCATCGACGTAATCCCAATAGGTGTAGTATTGAGGGCCTGAAGTGGGAGTGGTGAATGTAAGAGGATGGTTGGGGCTTGTAGGCCATTCATAAGGTAATAAAATCCGATCAACGAACACTTTGGTGCGTAGGACCTCATTTTGAGGTTTCTTCTGATTGATTAGGACATGATGACACCGTAGGATCTGCTGGTAGTAGGCCAGAGATTTTCCTTGCCTTTGGGGAAATTGGTATGTTCCTCCCAAGGTCTGATACGCCAATTGCCAGGCCGGTTGTTTTAATTGTAGGCCATGTGGAATGAAGGCAACTAAGTCCTTATGGGCCTTAGAATGCCAGGGGATGGACAGGTATGCCACATCTTTATATGAGGGAGTAACCTCATTGGAGGGGGTTGCCTCCTTTTGTTGTAAGGCGAGTGCAAGCTCTTCTTTTGAATAGTGCGCCAAAGGTTTAGGAACAACCTTATTGGGCGTTGAAGGTCCCTGTAGGCGGGAGGTTTGGCTGGTAGAGCCTTGTATCCTGCGGTTAGCAGTTTGTTTTCCTTTGTAGTTCGGCGAAGGTGGTGACCCTTTTGCCGGAATCCATGGGGGTTCCCCCTGTGAGGAGGAGGTCATTTTCCTGTAAGAAATTCCCGTGTAAGGAAATCAGGTAAGGAGTTAGTTTCTCCAGGTATGTATTGAATAGTAAAATCATAAACAGATAACTCAGCTTGCCATCTCGCAAAAATCTGTTTAGACACTAGATTTTGGACGTCCTTTTCGATAATAGACTTGCAAGCTTGGCAATCTATGCGTAAGAGAAACTGCTGGTTGAGCAGATCATCTTGAAACTTAGAAATGCACTTTAGTATAGCAAGCATTTCTTTTTTCACAGTAGAATAGTTCTTCTGGGTTGTATTCCAGAAGCGAGAACGATATCGCACTAACCGTTCATTTCCTTGTGCAGGTTTTTGCTTCAATATTCCTCCGTGAGCCGAGGGTCGAAGCATCTGTTTCCACTACTTTGTAGAGTAATGGGTCGGCTAAAAAGAAAGGCATGGTAATGCTTTTACTTGGCCTTGACGGTTTGTACCGCTTTAGTGTGCTCGAAGACCATGGTATAGGTTTCTTCTTGAGTCTTGCATAAAGTAAATGAGTATCGAAGAGCCAGATCTTTGTAATAATCGGCTACATAATTTAATGCTCCAAGAAAGCGTTGTAGCTGTTTACGTTCTGAAATTTCGTCAGAAATTTAGAAGCAAATTCAATAGACCTTTGAAATGGTGTATGAGTGTGTTGGAAAATAGTATGACCCAAAAAAACGTATTTCAGTTTGAAATAACTTCATTTTGGGTTCGAGAGAGAACCAATCCATTTTGTAAAATTAAAGTTTTGAAGATTCGTAAATGCTTGAAATGTTGTTCTATGGTTTGGGAAAAACCAAAACATCATCAATGTAGGATAAAAGGAATTCCGAATATGGAGTAAAAATATCGTTCATGATATGCTGAAATTCCGAAGGGGCATTTTTCAAACCAAAGGGCATGACATTCCATTCGTAGTGACCGAATGGGACTACAAAAGCAGTTTTGTATCTGTCTTCTGGTTTTATCTGAATTTGCCAGTAGCCAGATTTTAAATCAAATTTTGAAAAGACTTCTGCTTTAACAAGTCTATTCAGTAAGTCTCTCTTATTAGGTATGGGATACCTAATCCATTGGAGGACTTTATTGAGGGGTTTGTAATTAATGACTAACCTTGGTTTTCCGCGTTCCTTTTCTGCATTATTGTTGACATAAAAGGCTGTGCAGCTCCATGGAGAGTAAGAAGGTTGAATAAGGCCTTTTGTCAAAAGATCTTGTATCTCCTTTTGACATAATGCAAGGTATTCTGCATTCATCTGACAAGGTCTTGCTTTTGTCGGTATCTCGGTTTCTTTAAATCTCGTCTCATAGGGTAAAGATACCATGTGCTGTTTTCTATTCCAAAAGGCATTTGGGATATCGCTACAGACGTCCCTTAGCAGCTCTTGTTGTAGAGCTTGTTTCTTTGTGATAAAAGACGGAGAGGTTAAAGCTGCCTTTAACCATGTAGTCGTGAGTTCGGTTTTGAGGGAACATAAATGATGTTCCTTTTCTTGTAGTAACTCCGGTGTGAGGGTGTTTAAATCCCTAGGAGCTGGTGCTGTAACAAAGGTAAACCGATAAGGAGTGCCAAGTCTATTAGAAATAATGGCTTCCTCGCTTACTAAAAAGGTTTTATATTATGTAAAAATGGAGTGCCAAGAATTATTTTGTGGGATAAATTCTTGACAATGACTGCTGGTGTATGAACGAACATTTGTCCATTCATTTTATTACGTATACATACAGTCGTGCTGTCTTGCCAGCGATTTTTAAAGAATCTCCAGTAGCGGATTTTAATGTTTCTGTGGATGGGGAAACATGTTGAGAAGGGATGACTCCTTCTCTGATGCAGTTTAAATCTGCTCCACTATCTACCAAAGCAATAAGGTTCTTAATGATTAAAGTATCTCCTACAGCCAACGAGATGAATACGTACCATTTGTGTTGGACCATACTTGTAATCATTTGTTGTAAATATTGCTCGGTTGTGGTAGTGACTTGAGGGGTAAGTTGCTCCTCAATTGGGCCAGAACTTTCTCCTGCAAAGAAAGATAAGGATTGTGGAGTATTTTGTTCTTCCACTGCTTCAAGTCTTGTAACCAAGCCAAAGTAGGCTGTCTTTAAGGCTTGTATTTCTTGCTTACAAGTCTTAATCTCTGTTTGGAGATCTGGTAGCTTCCTTTTTGTTTGTTGTTGATGTCGTTGGAATAAATTAGACATCGTATAATACTTGTCACAATATTTTGGAGTGTCTTGCCTTCCTTTAAGCAAAGATTCCAACAGTAATTCTTTATCTTTCTGATTTGTCGGTTTTCTAGTAAAGGCGGAGACAAATCTGTGGAAGAGATCATGTTCAGAGAGGTAGTCATTCTGAACATAGCTTCAAGCTGGTCTAGTCAGAAGTCCCTGACTTCTTCTGTATCCGAAGAAGTAGGAGAAGAAGAGCTAGAAGTAACAAGAGGTTCACATAACTCTTGTTCTGATTCAGAAGAGGTGTTTTGATCTTCGGTTGTAGAAAGTAATTGTAATACCTTTTGTTTAGATTGCTCATCAATCTGTAATTCTTGAACCTTTTGCTTTTGTCTTGCAAAGCAGGTTCTGGCATAGTGCCCCGTGCGTCCGCACTTGTAACACTTGGCAGTTGTGGCAGACTGATCTTTCTGATGGAAATGGGAACTAGATTTAGTTCCTTTCTTCTTTGTGTCTCTGCCTTTTTCTTTTGGGATAGAGTGAGGCTTGGACGAAGTTTTCCTGAAAAATCTTCTCTTATAGGGTTGAGTACTTTTACTTTGCGACCGGAACAGTCTTGTTCGGTATGTTTTCATAAGCAAACCGTTGACGTAAAGTGCCTAATGTTCTTTATGATATCTGGTCTTGCTTAAGTTGTTTCTTAAGCCTGAGATCATTACAAAGTAGAAGGCCTTGCCTAGTGCAGGCCGTTTGTAATTGGCCATAATGAAGACTATTCCAATTTATTTCTTCATTCGGGCCAGTCGTCATTAGCATCTCTTTGACCTTCATCGCAAATTGGGTAGGTAATCCTTCTATGAAGCGCCTGCTTCCCAAGTAAGGGTTAGCAAAGCATCTGCTAAGGTCATTACTCTACTCCTAAAAGTAGAGATGTACCAGTGTAGATCCGTAAGGGTTTTACATCTAAGGTGATGTAGCAGATACATGGTTGTTTCTGCCTGTCGTTGAGGATCGACAGCGAACATAGCCATGATCCGAAGGCAGAATGTCATAAAGGCATCAGAGATGGGGTTTCCATCATTATCTAGTAAAGTATCACCTTATTCGTCAATTTTAACAGCATAAGAGATTTCATGCCTGTTATCTTCTGACAAGTAGTGGTACCACCATCCGTATAGATCGCCTGTAAGCCCAGCTACTATTTGGTTCACAACCTGTGCTTCAGGTAAACCTTTAGCTCGACATACATTGCAGTAAATAAACATTCTGTGCAGGGTATCAACTACACCTTTTGGGGACTCATGGTCTATGTTCCATTCGTAAATAGTTCTTGCGTCATAACTGTTGGTCATAACGAAAGGGTTTTCCCCGGTTTGAGTGTATGTCAAACGGAGGAGGCCTAGGCTGTTTGGGTTTTTCTCTTGCCATTTAGCGGCAACTTCTGAGTTTGTTTGTAAGGGGAACTTGTGAAAAAGCTGGAGAATCAGTAATAGTACTTACCCGAGGTTTGCCCAGTTTTTCAAGTAGGAGTTTGAAGTTCTCACCGCTGTTCTCGATCCGTTGGTGGTAGCCGTTAGAACAGTGGTTGATGCAATATGATCGGCTTCTGTTTGGTTATTGCAGTAGGTATTACTGCCTTAGAAGTTGATACTTTGGCTGGCTGAACCTTCTTGTGACTTAACGTCACAATTTTGGTTTCTAAGTGTTGAAGCTGTTTTTCCCTATGGCTTCAAGGGTTAGGTTTGTAAAATTGTTTTGCCAGATGACCTGATTTACTGTTTGAAGTATTTCTAGGGTACTTGGAGTGCTAGAGGAGACTTCAACAGAGAGGCTACGGCGATCGAGGCCCTTGGCTTACCTTGTATGGTAAGGGCATCCTTTGGTGGGAATATTGCTTTGACAACCGTTCTCGTACTTAGTTGCCATTCCTGTTCTAAGGTAGTCAAATACTTTGTACAAGATTCAAAATTTAGTGAGAAACCAAGGAATAAAATAAAAAGCATATTCCTTACCTACTAAATCGGCGTAATACCAATCTTTAATGTATTGTAGATCACCAGTAGTAAAGGTGGCAAAATACCGCCTCGAACCATTTGTTCGTGCTTTTACCGAATTCATTCGCTAATAAGACACGAAGTGGTTGTCCAGATTGAAGTTCTTCGACCTTAATCATTGAAGGTCATTCCTAAAGAAGGCCTGGGATTGTAGACAGGCTGGGGGATTTCCACGTGGATCTGTGTAAAGATCGGCCATCTCGAGTAAACCGAGAAGAGGATTCGATACCGGAATCGAGCTTGCGCATCTCTTCTTCCTGAGGTGATTAGAGGTATTTTTAAGCCTAATGTTTGGGGCTTAAGACTACTTCTACGTTTCCTTCAGCATCTTGAATTATTTGTTCCACTTCTCTATTATCTAGAGGTCGGTAGGGCGTTAGCTTCAGTAATTTGCCAAGTGGAAGGAAAAGAAATCTCATCCCATTTTAGGGTACGAGGAATGACTGCTTTTGTTGACAGTTCATTATATTCTATGAGCGTAGTTTTACCCCCCGGTCGAGGCTATCTTTACTTTAGAGGTTAAAGTGTTTAACACTCTATAGTAAATAATGAAATTACAATAATAGTCTCGATTCAGGCATAAAGTCATAATTATGAGTTCTGAGGTTGAGACTCAAGGCTTTCAAAAGATGGGGATCTGAAAGTGAAAGGGCTAAGTCTATATATATATATATATATATATATATATATATATATATATATATATATATGTTTAATTTTTTTGATTAATATATTTAAAAAAAATAAGAAGCTATTTTTTTGGAGAATAATTAAGAAAATTAAATGTTTAATAATGTATAATTTAAATTTAATTATTTTCATTATTATTTATACAAATAATTTCCAAAAATAAAAGGTTTAGTTTTTTACTAATTGTGTACAATAAATTTAATAACTACTATCAAATTTGTTAATGTTGGTGCTTGATAATTAAAATCAAGTCTAAAGGAAATAAAAATAATTTTAAAAATATAATATTAAATAATAAAGATAGTTAAAATGTTTGACAATAATAAGGAAAAAAATCTTTATCTAAATTTAAATTAAAAATATAAATAAAAGAATTTATTAAATATATATGATAGTGTTTACATTTTATTAATAATCTTGATGAGTAAAATATTATTAATCTATATCTACAAACAAAATAAATAAATATCGACAAAAAATTAGAATCTTAAATAAATCAAATAAATATAAACATGATTATTTTTATTAGTATAATTATTAATATGCTTATTAAAAATAAACATGCATATCAAATAATAATATTATCTATTTTTAGTTAATTAAATAATTAAATATTTAAATAAAATACAATATAATTATTAACGTAATTATCTATATCTAAGTAAAATATTATTAATATATGTATAGAGGTAAGATAGATTTAATAATTTTGAACTGTCATGAACGTACATATGAAGAAAAAATGTTGTATCTTAAATAATTATATAACCTTTTGTACCCGGGAAAAGGAAAAGATAAATTAGGTTTCTATAGCTTGGACCTTCATACCCATAAATAGACTATTAAAAAATAACTTACACAATAATTATTGAAATTAAAAAAAATAACATAATTATCTATTATTAGTATATAATAAATTTATTAATCTCTATAGAGGTAAGATAGATTGAAGTGTCGTACATATGAAGAAAAATGTAATATCTTAAATAATTATATAACCTTTTATACCCAAAGTATCTAATAATATTATTAATCTATATATAAAGGTAAGATAGATTGAATAATTTTAAAAAAATAACATAATTATCTATTATTAGTATCTAATAATATTATTAATCTATATATAGAGGTAAGATAGATTGAATAATTTTGAACTATTATGAACATACATAGGAAGAAAAATGCAGTATCTTAAATAATTATATAACCTCTTGTACTCGGGCAAAGGAAAAAAAAAAATTCAATATCGAATCAGTTTAAGAAAAGTGAGAGGAATTTAAAATTTTCCCAAGATAACATAATCAGGTTTCTTTTAATTAGCTTCGACCTCCATACCCATAAATAGACTATTAAAAAATAACTTACACAATAATTATTGAAATTTAAAAAAAATAAAAAATATTAAATAATGAAATGAATATAGATAAAAAAATAAATAGATATAAACAATAAAAATTCAGAATCTTAAATAATGAAAGAAATGTAAAATACAGAATACGAAAAAAAATTACCTGATTGGAATTGGTAGTTTTTCCTTTTATACCTGAAACAAAAAAAAACAGTATTAGATAATTAAAAGTAGTCCTTTTATTCCAATGGAAAGCTTTTCCTTTCAAATAAATTATCACCAATGGATAAATTTTCCTTTTAAATAAATTATGCTTAACTGAGGGAGAGGGAGCGGGTAAAAAAAAAATTCGGCTTCGCTCGAGGGAGAGGAGCAGGGAGGAAAAATTCGGCTTTGCTAGAGGGAGAGGGAGCAGAGAGGAGTCAGCTTCACTAGAGGGAGAGGGAGCAAGGAGTCGGGTAAAAAAAAATTTGGCTTCGCTCGAGGGAGAGGGAGCAGGGAGTCGGAGAAGGAAAAAAAACACCGGCTCACCCTCCGGGAGAGGGGAACACATATGAGAGCGTCGTTTGGCTTCGCTCGAGGGATAGGGAGCAGGGAGGAGTCTGGGAAGGAAAATAAGAAAATGGCTTCGCTTGAGGGAGAGGGAACACAAATGAGAGCGTCGACGTCGTTGGTTCACTCTTTGACGGGAGAGGGAGGAGCAGCATGACCCATGGAAGAGGACAAGGCTGAGAGGAGGGATCAACTCAATTTTTCTGGTGACAGCATTGTCACACATAATCGCAGCCTCGCCGAAGAGGGTGGTCATGAGTTGCCGAGGAGTAGAAGGGGCACGTCAGGGAAGGGGGAGGAAGAAGAGGGAAGAGGAAGGGAGAAGAGGGAAGAGGAAAGGAGAAGAGGGAAGAGGGAAGAGGAAGGGGGAAGACAAAGAGAGACTAAAATAAAAGTAGAAGACTAAAAGAGAGTAGATCGAGTACTCACCTGGAGTAATCTAAATCTTTCAGCATATGAGAAATCCCTAGGAGGAGATGGTTTAATATTGCAAACTCTTTCCCTAAAAATAGTCTGGTAAATCCATCATCCCTCTTCTACCTCCTCCTCCTCTTCTACCTCCTCCTCCTCTTCCACTTCCTCCTCCTCTTCCACTTCCTCCTCCTCCTCTTCCACTTCCTCCTCCTCTTCCACTTCCTCCTCCTCCTCTTCCACTTCCTCCTCCTCTTCCACTTCCTCCTCCTCCTCTTCCACTTCCTCCTCCTCCTCTTCCACTTCCTCCTCCTCTTCCACTTCCTCCTCCTCCTCTTCCACTTCCTCCTCCATAATCCCGATCCGTCTTCCACTTTCTCGGACGACGGTTGCCAAATCCGTCTCCCATATCTAAAGTTGCCTAATGTTTTTTTTTTCTCCCTTGAAATTTTTTCTATTTTTTTCTCCCTCTAGAAGAAGCCACATCAGTTTTTTTGTCCCTATTTTCACTCAACCCCCATTCCTATAATATATATATAGATAGATTATAAATTTATAAAAAAATAAATGAACCATTGGTCCGACCCGGTCCGAGCTTTTGACCAAAACTAACCAGGTTCAATGGTCCGTCAGCTTGGTCCGATTTTTAAAACATTGATTAAGCCACTTAAATGGATAAAAATAAAAAATAAAAAGTAGAAGACGGTGAGGCAGTGGCACTCTATTAATTATCCATATCTTCATAAATTTTTCGAAAAAGATAAATTTAGTATGACAGAATAATAGACAATTAATTTGATATTTATGTAATAAAAAGACACAACAACAATGCGATGACATTTATGTAATAAAAAGATGAAGCATGGCTTTTTTTCCAGCGTATCAAATACTGTAGTAGGTTAAGGAGAGAAGTTACGTTGTCTGCATTCTCTGGAATCTCTGCGCCTCTCTCTGCCTCTTCACCTGCTTCTGAACTCTGAACCAGAGTCTCTCTGACTTTTCTCCAGAAAGCAAAGCCGAAGGAGGAGAAAATCCGAATCAGGTGTAGTTCTACTCCACATTTTGGAATTTTCTTCCGGATTTTTTTTTCGGAAGTAATTTTTATCGATTTGGTTCTGATATTGTGGTGGAAAATTTCACGCATTCAGTCTTTCATCTGCGTTGCTGCCTCCCTCAAGAAGAGGTACGGCCGATTTAAAAATTTTGTTCCGTTCGCTAAATTAATGCCGGATAGAGTTTTTTTTTTTTTTTTTTTTTGTGAAAATTTGAATTTTTCTAATGTGCTCTACTCAAGGAATTGATGTTTTCGAAGTTTCAGAGGGAGTTTTAATTGACGTGGACGATTGATGATGGTCGAGAGTCGAGATTGGCGATAGTGTTTCATCGAGATTAGTTTGTCGGGTGAGTTTATCAAGATCGGTTGCCTGTACATTCATCGGCGGAGAATCCGTGTGTTGTCTAATGTAATGCTTCTCGGTTTCAGTCTCTCTCTTGTTCTTTTTGGTTCTCATTTCAATCCAACTGGAAGAGGAATATTTGTTTTGAACGATTCGCTACTCCACGGAGCTAGATCGAATGCGGAATCGAGCAGTAGTCAGGTTGCTCGAGCTTCCGCCGGATGGGATGATGATTGAACAAATCGGTTCATGAAAAACCGTCTAGTCACTAAATCAGAATCCTGCAGTTTATGCTTCCTTTCTCCGATTCTCGTTCCGCATTCGTCTTCCTGCGTTAGAGCTTCTGCTTTTGTTTTGAAGACCGATTAGATACTTCGCCGTTTTGCTCCGTTTGTGATTCGGTTTGATTTTCTATTCCTCATTCTGTTCGCTTGTTTTTCATTTCCTGCTTCTAGATTCCGGCTACTCGTCGCATTTTTTTCTAATGTTAAGTTTACCAGCTCGCCTCTAAGTCTGTTACTCTGATTGCTAGTGGAACAGTACTGTTTCTTATTTCTGTGACATTTGTACCTTTTATCGTTCTGAAATCTCATGGCCGAAACGAGTTCAGTCCATTTTTCTGCTTTTTTGGACCGCCATTTGTTCAAATAGTGACCTTCTGTTGTTTTTTTTTCACCTCGACAGAGCTCGAAGAAGATTCTTCAATGGCGGTAGCCGAAGAAATCCCCGGCGATATCTCTAAGGTACAGATCTTCCCCTAAATTAATTCACCAAAAGTCGCTACGTTGGCGGTCCCGAGTTTTTTTGCGATTGCAGCTTTTCGCGCCTGCCTTATTTTAAAATTACTAAACTACCCCTTCGAAATTAGAATCATCCCGCCTTAGAAGGAACACGTACCAGGAGGGCCAGGAGTCAGGAGTACCCAAGCTCTACACTTTCCCCTCGAAACATTGTATTCTTTACAATTATTGGATATCTTCGTGGGGCCTAGGAAATAAACGGTGGTGATGGGCTAGCCTCATTATAGTCAAGCATCATGAGCTGTGCAGGTGTGGGGTCACTGATCCAGTGGGACCATGCCTGCCATTTCTGATTTGAGAGTATCTTGGCCGTACATGGACGTCCTGCTTGTCGACAAAGATCAACAATCATCCGGCCCAGAAGTCATTTTCTGGCTTTTAAAGCACACCATGCCCATATTCGTGAGTCACATCTTGAATTGGGCCCGCAGGATCTATGTCAATCGCACACATGCTAGCTTTGTCCGTTTCGGATTGTATCGGCCCATTCTAACCTGGATAAACCCTATGCTTGGTTGTTTGGAAACGGCTGCTGCATCCGGGTCAGTGAATTGCTGCTGCAGCCAATCATCTAAGGACACCTGGCGTATGACAGTGTCCTTCTGGACCCAGAAGGAATAGCAGATCTCCATTCGTTTGGTTAAGAGAAACAAGAAGTAATATGGGTCCAAATTAACCACCCAATGGGTCTTTTATTTTGATCTGAAAGTTCTACTGTTTGTAATGTTTGTGAGTAACCATTTGGTTACAAGTTGGTAGTAGAGAAACAAGAGAATGGACTGGTCCCTTTTGACATTTAGCGAGATATGATCTCCTTTAAATATTTCAACTTCCGGGTCACTGTTAGATAATGACGGTTTCATGGACGCTTACCAGGGAGAATTTTGTATGCATTAGTAAGATTTCAGGCGCATCTGATGAAAGCAAACAAAACCATCTTAAATAGAGACAGAGGGGATAGAGTTGGATACTTGGATCCAATGGAGGAACATTTTTGGGAATACTTGGTGGACACTTTTTAGTCGGACTTTTTCGAGACTATTTTGCAGCCCTTGGATTTTGGTGGTGAGCATGGGCAGCTCGAAGTTATAGAAAGTGCAGTTTCAGCTGTCAGAGAATACAGAGTGCGAATCAATATTATCAGCTTGTTAAGGTCACCTGTTTGCTGATTCTCGTGGGTGCCTGATGATATAGCTTTTTCTGGGTATTCAGTATATGTGAAATGTTTAACTGTTCTGCTTTCTGTTTCAATATCCTTATTGTAACCTGTCAGTAATCTGCTTTCTTGCAGAGTTCAAGTATAGTAATGGATAAAACTGCAAGCGTGGTTTTAGACATTGAGAGTCTTGCTCAATCTCAAGATATAAGCTGTGGAAGTCCGAAGATGAAGGTAAGGAATGTGATGATCTGACACTAGTTTTTACCAAAATTTACGTCAATGTGGCATCTTAAACCTCACTTTATGACCTTTCTTTATCGTCCAGAAAGCTCTCTCCCGAAAGGGTTCTTCTCGAATTGAAAGAAGGGGCGGTGAAGAGCACGAAGCAGATGAAGCATCTAAAAAGCTGGTAATAAAAGGTCAGACCCCGTGAGCTTCTCTCTCTTTTAGTGAAGCATGTGAAAATTCGTGCTTTATTCCCACCCTCGTTCTTACATTGAAAACCAGATCATTTATGAATCAGTCCTATGCATCATTTGTCATAATCATTCATAACTGTTACATAATCCGACGTTCCTACGAGATTATCAGTCACCTGTCATCTGTGACTAAACTATTCGCACTCTGTACTTGAAATTGTTGGCCCTGGTCAGATTGTACAATTGCTACAAACCATCTGCTATGTAAATGAAATCGGTCACCTGTCTACGTAACTCACTTAAAAGCTCTTACGCTTTTCCAAGTTGTTATGGAAATAATATAGTTTTCTTTCCTTGCAGTGTCAAGCATCCAAGGCGATGTGGGGAAGCAGCAGTCTTTAACCACGAGCAAATCTCTCGTATCCATGTCAATTGTTAATATCACAGAGGCTTGTGATGGAAAGACAAAGAAATTTGGTAGATTCACCTCTATCCACCCCAGAAAGGTCCTCCTCATATTTGCTAGTTTGTAAGTATCACCATGGTTCCGTGAGTCTTACTACTACCTTTTTGTTCTGATGGTTGACATGACATCGTAAAAATAACAGTTATCTTATTCTATATCTATTTACTTTATTTTTCTTTCTTCTTTTTTACAGGTCTAGTATGGGCACTTTGATACTTATCTACTTCACACTCGCCCTTAACAGAAGCGTAGGAGCTTGAAGAGCGCTCGTCATAGTCGATGAAAATACTTAAGTGTAAATGCTCATCTTAGTTTCTTTTTTTCTCCTCCGAATAATTATAATCCTAAAAACTGATTTGTTCTGTGTATGCAATCGTCAGTCAGTTATAATTTCATTTCTTTTTTCTTTTGCAAATTCGAATTGCATTAGAAATCATCAGTACCGAACTTTCGTTTCGTCTTCTGGGCTGACAGTGGTTGATAACCAAGGAGCTTGTCTTCTCCCATTTATGTGCTTTGATTAGAGTAGGCAATTCCTTTCGTTTGTTTCTTTACTAGATTACCGGTACGAAATGTTCACAAAATAGAGTCACACATTTTTATGTTAAATGAACATACAATGATGTCCTTCGTTAAAAAGACATGGAAAACTATGCAAAACTACCAATGTAGAGAGACAAGATAATAGATATCCTTCACATTTAAAGGATAATAGGGTAATCAGATTTGTTCAATCCTAGAATAATAAGAGAAGTATTTGAAAAAAAACAATGGGTCACGAGTCATGTAACAAAATATTTGTTGAGAGTGGGATTTGAACCCACGCCCTTTCGGACCAGAACCTTAATCTGGCGCCTTAGACCAACTCGGCCATCTCAACTTTGTAAAGATTAGAGATTTGACTTATATATGATCTGAACAAACTTAAAGGCCTTTTTTCTTTTTTAAAGGCCTTTCGTACTCAAGCTAGCGCACAAAAAAAATAAAATAAAATAAATCCTTGATTTCTTATGAAGCATCATTGGGTTTATTTGTTAATTACTTTTCCAGTGTAAGAACTAAGAATACGTTAAATATTTTAACATATCATGCTTGAGAAACGACGTATAGAAGACAGGACCAGAGTCGGAAGATTTTCAAAAGAAAACGTCTCCTCTTGCTGTTTATAGTTTCGCCCCACGAGTCATCTAACCCCGTCAAGCATTGTGGTAAAACGCGAACCAGCCACATAAAGCGCCCAAAAGCATATGGCAAGCACCACACTAATTCTCATTCTCTGAAAAGCTAATTAAAGGCTAGAAGTTGGGTTCAACAAAGACAGAAAAGATCAAGTAGAGAATAAGACATGGTAGTACTACGCCAAACCGATTCTTTCCGGGGGGTAATCTCACGTACATGCTGCAAAGATTTAAGAAATTCTAACAGCGCTTCTAATAACAAAGTACCTGCTCATTTTCCAGTATTGTCACAAAAAGAGGAAAAAAGAAAACAAAAGTGAAAAAGAGAATAAAACTTGACAGAGATAACTGGAGACAAAAATAAGAATGGAAAACGGCGTTTAGTTGCTTTAAGAAGCAGCAGCCTGTTGGCCCTCAGCCGCGGCTGCTTCAAACGTCTCTCCAGGGACCAGGTCCGGAACCTCGTCATCGTCGTCTTCTTGTGTTGCCCCAGCAGCTGCCGCTGCACCCGGGGCCTGCTTTTGGAACTGCTCAGCAAGCCTTCGAAGATTGTCCAAGTTATCCGGTCCTGAACATTCGAGAAAAAAAAAACTATCAGTAAAGCTTTATACAAAAGGCTGCAGATTGAAACGAATGGGAACGCGCACAAAGATGAGAAACATTTGAAAAACAAGATAAATTCCATACCCAATTGATTTATGATGCCAGGCAGTAAATCTTGGAGTTCTGCATGGGAGAAAGGTTAAACACAAGCTTTAGCCACAATAGAAACAGAAATAATACATGCATTTGACAGGTAACTAGGATAATGACTTACTTTTAGTCTGGGGCGACCCACTAACAACCCAAGTGTTGGCAGCAATAGAAGCTTGAACTGAACAAAAGAAAAGACTGTTAGTGAGTGATGGAGATAAAGATAGTCAGTCAAAATGTCCTAGTGACACGTAGTAAATTACCAACCTTTAGGGTTGAGAAACTGGATAACCATATCATCCTTGAAAATGTTAACTTCCTCAATAGCAGGGATAGCATTCACTCCAATTCTTTTCAAGGTGCTCTGGAGCCTCTTGTCATCTGTAGTTGTGGTCTTGTGGACAGCCTTCTTCTTTCTGAAATCAAAGAACAAACAAGTTCAGATGAAGAGATGTATCTTGAGATGTAAACAGCAGTATCTTGAAAAGCTGAAAACTCTACAGTGGCACTACTGCATACAAAAGGGTAAAGATCTGTAACATTTTGAATGTCAGAAGTATCAAAAGAGACCTCTCATCCGAAGTTAAAAAAAAAAAAAACACTTTGATATTTTACTAATTCATTGGACCAGTCACTAAATTCTACACTGCAACTTAAAAAGCTTACATGCATTTGCAAATAATAAAATGACTAAGTACTGTGAATTACAAAATAACAAGACACCCGTAATTACCTTCTCATGCTCCCCTTTCCACCGGTGCGAACTGCACCGGCCATCTTCATGAGCTTCTCCCGATTCATCTGCAACCAATGAAGAATATTAAGAAACCAATCATAACCCATACAGAGGATAATCAGGGTCAATAACCCCATATAGACCATGTAAGAGAAAAAGGCTGAAAACATAAAATGAGAAATTAACTCAGTGAGTAGATAAGGGACACATACATGTTACTTGAAAGTTAAGTACCATTTACCAGAATATACCAATTTCATTTGAATAATTCAGAACAGTACACTTAGATACAGAATGAATGTATTATGGTATATGATGTTCAACAAATAATAAAAAACCCTTTGATCTAACCCACACACAAAGCATGTCTTGAGAAGACCATTAATACCATCAAAATAAGTTCACACAAAGGCAAAGCATGATCAAGATAAAATATAACAAACAACCAATTGAATGTGCAAGGACAATGCCATCTACAATGTCATAACAAATGAAGCTGGAGCAAGGACATACTTTGAAAAAACAAAATGGACTGCTTGGAACTTTAGACCTCTAATGACCTTTATGAAGTATCATCAAAGGAAACTCACAATTTCATACATTAAATTTAGATATTCAAGACTTCATAGAGAAATCCGAACAAATGTTCTTACACTAGTACAGTGGCTTCTAGGCAACCTTACAGTTCCATACAATCCAAAAGATTAAACAACAGAACAAACTGCACTGGCTTACAATATTAATCTTTTCTTTCTTCCTTTTCCAGAAGTTTACCTTGAAGTGAAAAAAATTCCAAAAAACTAGGCAACGTAAAATCATTTCCCGCTTCATAAAATGAAACTCAACTTTTGCTCCCATTCACAAGTCATCCTGCCTCATGTGCCAACGACAGATAAGACAAATAATAGTAATTCAATGAACTTTGGGAGTTGGAAGAAGCTTATATACCCACTTAGTACCGATAAATATTCACTTATCTAAAAAACCAAAAATAACAACATTCGTAATAAAGTAAGCTAAGATACGCGTTCATTTATTATGATATTAAAATAGAAAAATCACAAAACATGTGAAGCATAATCTTCTCCAGCAAGAAGAAACTTTAAACAGCCTTCCCTAGTCTTGTTATCAAAACAGCTGTTTGCACAAACTTTTCACCCACAAAAAATATAAGCTCAATAAACAGATGAAATACCCTAGAGCTCACAGAAGGTAGAAAATCCCCAGCACGGAACACAAACCCTCCACAAGACAGGTCACTGTTAAAACCCTAAGAACAAACCCCTAATTCAATATCCACAAGAGAATCGGCGCATCCTCGCAACACTCTGAAGACAGATGAAAACCGAACCTTATCCTACCTTGAAAAGCCCCGACAACTCACAACATAAGAACCAAAAGTGCCAGTAGCAACGAACGCAGCAGAAAGATACATCTAGAGCAATGAAATTTTCGTTTCAAGCTAAGCAAGAGATTCGAAAAACGAACAAGAAAATAAATGCGGACTTCATTTGTTCATGGAGAGAGAAAAATACCTTTGCAGGGTTTGTGGATAGAATGGAGCGAGGGAGGGTGGGGGGCAAGGGTTTTGAAGCCGCAACAACGAGAGCTCGCACCCGTAGAGCGAAAGGGTAACGAAGTTATATAGAATGCGATGCAAGTCCGAAAATGCCACTTACATGCTGCCATTATTACGAATACGTCCCTCCTTTTTTTCTTCCGTCGATGTTATTGGGTAGAAAATGAAGAGGGTCCACCTTTAGTACAGTAAAATGGGTGGGCTAAATATTAATGGGCCAAATGGTAGCCCATTAACGTTTTTCTTCTTTTCAGTTTATGATTAGAGGATGGAACGAACAAAGTATGATATTAACCGGTTAAACAATTTGATGATTCATAATTTAAACTGATTAATGATTTAATGAGTATTAATGTAATTAGAATCGATTAAGGGTTTTTTATATTAAAAAATATTTTTTACATAAAAATATAACTGTGTTAAAAACTAATATAAACGTTCCTATGGTAATTTCTTGTGACCGCAAAAGAAGATAGGGAAAATATAACAATGGGAGAAAGGGGAAGGAGAGGGGGAGGGGAGTGGAAAGAAAGGGGAAGAGAGATTGAGGGGGACAGAGATTAAAAGTTAGAAAGACAAATTAAGGGAGAGACTAGAGAGAGAGAAAGAGAGAGATTAAGAGTAAGAAAAAGAAATTAAGGGAAAGAGAGGCTAAGATTAAGAAAAAGAGAAATTAAGGGGGAGAGAGATTAAGAAAAAGAGAAATTAAGGGGGAGAGAGATTAAGAAAAAGAGAAATTAAGGGGGAGAGAGATTAAGAAAAAGAGAAATTAAGGGAGAGAAATTAAGGGAGAGAGAGATTAAGAGTAAGAAAGAGAAATTTAGAGAGAGATAAAGAGTAAGAGAATGAAATTAAGGGAGAGAGAAATTAAGGGAAAGGGAGGAAGGGAGAAGAATAGTATCTTTTTCCGGTGGTTCTAATTGATTAAGTTATCACAGATAAAGGCTAAAAACGAGGATGCCTCACATAGCATTATAGTATCTTATTGAGGGAGAAGAATAGCAATAATCTGTCATGAGAAATTAAATATTTTCATAAAAATCTCCACTGCATGTCCTCTTGCAGAGACAGATGTGACTCTCAGATCTAAATGACCTTAGGGAAATATGGAAGGTCACAACCATCCCTTACATTGATTCAGTAGGACAAACTCAGCAGCAGTAACTGGAACATTGTAGATGATAACTTCCATGAAAGGGTGTCTTTATTTCTACTACCCTTTAAGTCCTCCCATGAATGCTCTTGGCATAATTGTTTTTTCACTACATCCGCTTGCACTGGATGATTTTCAAATTTAACAGTGAAGTTGTAAGCAGCATTCAATCTCAACTCCTATGTCCACTTGAAGAGACAGATGAGACTCTCAGATCTAAATGACCTTAGGGAAACATGGAAGGTCACAACCTTCTGCTACATGGATTCAGTGAGACAAACTCAGAAGCAGTAACCGGTACTCTGTAGATGAAAACTTCCATGAAGGGTGCGTTTATGTCTACAGCCCTTTAAGTCCACCATGATTGCTTTTAACAGTGAAGTTGTAAGCTGTATTCAATCTTCTTCCAAGCACAAGTCTTAGTCTGCTCAATTATTTGCCTGCAATAAATATTTTAAGTAATATCATATTGACAACAGAAGACCGGTGGTCCACATCTATAACAAGAGAAACACAATCATTACCAGGCAATGAGGTAAAAGTGTGCTAGATTTGGAAAGTTGTACCTATCAGAAGCAAGAAACAGACAAGCAGATTATGCAAAAATTGCTATCATTGATATTCTCACACTTTAGTCTCTCTTCCTCATATTACTTCATTGAAATATTCATATGATGGATTCCAGAGGCCTAGCAAAGCTGTAATTGCAAATAATTTAGTCAAAGCTCCATGATCTTCTGCATATAATTTGAACACCGGTGGTTCCTCTGATGCTGCAGGTTGAGGCAGAGGCATTGGCATGCGACACAGTGAAGACAGTTCTTTCCCGAAGTTATTGAGCAGACTACTTCTATGTTAAGCACATGCAATATCTATGCAAATTATAGACCAACAATCCATACTTCCATGTGAAAAAAGACATCTAAGGGCCCTAACCACTGCTGCTGTTTCCTTGTTCTCATTTGTGAAATATTATCTATTATTTATACACCAACCATGGTAATGCAGAAAAATTCTCTACTCACGGATATTTTCTCCAACAACTCGGTGAGAATTTTGCATCGCCTCTTAGCTTTGTATTTCATGCGGTTGGTGCATATAATTGATTCACAAAAACAACTAATTTCTCTAAATGGCGAATTCCATGACCTGAGTAATTCTGTTGTTGAACACATAGAAGGGTAAATGAGATTGAAGACAGAACCACACTTTGCTGAATATTTTGAAGTATATAGTATAAGGAAAGCCCGCATTGGAATCTTCATGGAATGTTGAATTTTCTTATAAGGGCAGCAGAGGAAGAGACAGACTGAATAAAAATCTCAAAGTTGAAACTACAACTATGAAGGGAACAGAATCCTCGTAAAAATGATTCTATTTTCTAGAGCTCAGACTTGAAACAGTTCCTCAATTTAGACCACATAAAACAGGGAACATGGTCATTTTCATAGAATGATGGAATCTGGATGACCTGAAATGGGAGATGACAACCTAATGACTAATATGAAATTGTCCGATTCCTCGGTGCTTTCTTCTTAATCAAACCGAAGGGAAGGTCATTTTCATGCAGCCTGTTGAACAGAAAATCATTTGAATTGAACACTCCTCTTCTCAGTCAACCTGCCTATATGCTACTGAACCCGGGAATTCGTATTTTACTGAATAAGAAAACCAAATAACAAAGTTCTGCTGGCTCCATTAGGCCGGCTTACAACAATACTTTATGTAAGGCTTCCAGTTAAGGAATGACCACGTACTCACAACAGCAAGTCAATTTTTAATCCACAAACAACCAAGGAAGCATGAAGAAAGTCTCACCTTTGTTGATTTCTTTTAAGCCCAACCACCAGATTCATGTATTGAAAGAAAACATGTCACCCTTGTCTTCTTTGTAGAGCAAATTTTGAGGAGCAAGGATTCTGATGAAAGCAAATTGGTAGTCTTCATAATCCATGGTTGGTATAAGGGGTCAATGATCTCCAAATCATTATGTCGCTTTTCATGAGTGGTTTCTCAACTACTACCCTCAACTTTTTCTCTCTCATTTCTTCTGTTTGTCAGCACTCTTACTTTCTTTCAGTACAGTAGTGTACAAAACTTGAACTGTTGCAGATCCTTTCTCCCTTTCTAATTCTCTTCCTGAGGACTCAGAGACACTTTTTCTTCCATTTCATCGGTCTGCTTTCCATTTTATCTTCCATTTCTTCTGACTGCAATCTATTATTTTCTATCATTACAAAAGTATACAACACTTGAACTATTTCAGATCCTTCACCTTCCCTTTTGGAAGCACAAATTATCAATTTGTTCTCCCCGTTCATCTCCCCGCTGCAGAAGTGAACAAAACATAACTATTTCAGATCCTTCCCCATTTTTGCTACTCTCCTTCCATTAAAAACAGGCTTAAAATAGGGAACTTTTTCTCTGTCCACATCATGGCAGGTCACTCAGTACTCCCAGCTTTTTTTACACTCAAACAATCAGCCCAACCACCGGAGTTTTTTTTTTTAACCACGTGCTTCCATTAAAGAAAACGGGAGGTTCCCCAATGTTCTCCTGTTCTAACGACAAAAGAACCAGTGTCTACCTTCCAAAATAAATTCCAACCTTCTCTTTGCAAAAAATGAAAACCCAGTACTTACCTTGTTGTTTTCTGCTATTTTATTTACGATGGGGTCCTCTCGAACTCAACACAGAAGCTGCCAGTGCTATTCTTCACCTGGAAAAACAAAGCACAGAGAAGGGTCTACAAAGTCACGGAAGACCCTGATATGCAACTCTGAAGCATCTAATGGGTATATAAAAAACATATCTGCCGCCCCAAGTGAGGCACATTTGTTAAATAAAGTTAAATAACTGCTGCGGCAATTCAACGTTGCTCCCCCACCACATGTTTGCTAATTTTCTGCACAGAAATAGGAAAATGAGAAGCAGAACACCGATCTCTGTCTGCCACTGCCCTTGTTTGAAAACTCGGATTAGCCGCATGTGGAAGAGGGACCACCAATATTATACAATGATGCATGAAATCTCATGTTGGGAGAGTCATTTTTGTTTTCCGAAAGACGCCGTTTCTGTAAAGGGTGTCAAATCAAACCATTAATAACCTCAGAAGATTTCAGTTCAGAAGAACTCCAATGGCACCAAGAACGAAACTGGAAGTGCAGCTAGGAACAAACAATTATGTTAGTAGGAGTAAAACCTTCATTAGGCTAATGTAAACTGAAAAATGGAGATTAATTTGACTTAAATAGCATGAACGCTCCCCCCCCCCCCCCAAGTGTCGCGCGTTCGGAGAAGAGGACCCTTTCTTTGTTTTCATCTGTTTGTGCTCTTCTACGCTGAGAATTGCAGACTTTGCTCGCGTCCGTCACACACCAAGCCTGCTATTGCCCGTTACTGCTGCTTCAGCTCTCTCAGTCTTTCTTTCTCCCGCCCCCTTATAAATACCCCCCAATGGCCGCTTCTCACACCCCACTACTTCTTCTTCTTCTTCCACCTCTGATTAACCATGCTCGCCTCCGACGTCCCACCCTTCGTCGACAAACACGCGCTCCTCTTCGCCTCCCACCGCCACTGCGGCGGCGAGGAGCAGCACTCCCGCCAGCCGGAGGAGGCGGTCCGGGAGTGCGAGCTCCCGGTGGTCGACCTCGCGGCGGGTGAGGAGGCGGAGACGCGGGCGGAGATCGCGAGAGCAGCGGCGGAGTGGGGGTTCTTCCAGGTGGTGAACCACGGCATCGGCCGGGAGCTCCTGGAGGCGGTGAGGGCGGAGCAAGCTAAGCTGTTCGGACTTCCCTTCGAGGAGAAGCTCCGGTGCGAGCTCCTCAAGGATTCCTACAGGTGGGGCACGCCGACGGCGACCTCCCTCGCTGAGTTCTCCTGGTCCGAGGCCTTCCACGTCCCCCTCGCCGCCGTCTCCGACGAGAACGTCTCCGCCGACGGCGAACACGCGTCCTTTAGGTAGGTACTAGGTAGTTCGAAACGCCGTTACTTCTTAATTACGCGCGCTTTTTATTCGTTAAATCTCGATTAATCTTTACCCCCATCTTTTGATTTCCGCCGTCCGATCTGTCCGGGATTCCATCGACGGCCAGGGAAAGCCCCGTTCTTTTAACTTCTAAATCACCTCTCGATTGGACCGAGGCCGATGCACGTGGGTCCCAGCGGATACGTCGCTTTTATTTGGGACCCACACCTTGTCCTTTTTTCGTGGGCCCCCGACGCATCCTGTAATGTCAAAAGAGGGGCCCAGCGTCGTGCCCCTTTTTTTTTTCGCTTTCCTCAAACTTTCCCCGCCAACGAGATTTTTTTTTACGACGCAAGCCACGAGAAACCATGAAATGGCATCCGTATCCTTTCACGGCGTCCCAGTTCTGAACTCCGGTGGTGTGCCGCCGCTTCTTTGTTGTTGTTGCAGGGCGGTGATGGAGAGGTTTGCGGCGGCGGTGACGAGGCTGGGGAGGCGGCTCACGGGCGTCCTGGCCGAGAGCCTGGGCCGCACGCGGCGGTTCTTCGACGAGAATTGCACGGAGAGGACGTGTTTCCTGAGGCTGAACCGGTACCCCCCCTGCCCGGTCTCGCCGGAGGTGTTCGGCCTGGTGCCCCACACCGACAGCGATTTCCTCACGATTCTGTACCAAGACGAGGTCGGCGGATTGCAGCTGATGAAGGACTCCAGGTGGGTGTCCGTGAAACCCAATCCGGAGGCCCTCATTATCAACATCGGAGATCTCTTTCAGGTAACCCCACTAGCAGAAGCAAGCATTTCAAGAATCTTTACAGAGTCGAAACAGACCTTAACCCTTTTTCTCCTCTCTGGCAATATGTAGGCATGGAGCAATGGAGTGTACAAGAGTGTGGAGCACAAGGTGATGGTTAATGCAGTCAAAGACAGATATTCGGTGGCCTTCTTCTTGTGCCCCTCATATGACACCATGATAGAAAGTTCCGAGGAGCCATCCATCTACAGAAAATTTACCTTTGGACAGTACAGGCAGCAGGTGCAAGAAGATGTCAAGATTATTGGTCACAAAGTTGGCCTCCGAAGATTTCTTCTGTAATTAACTGATGACATGTATACAAAGATACATAATAACATTGATATATTCCTAAAAAATGACAGAGGTATATACACATATATAGCAGAGATATATTTACATGTATGTATTATCTGTGTTCTTCATCTAGGGGCAATAACAGAGGATTGTACTGTTCTGAAATTCAACCAGTTTTCTACACTTGATGAGAATTAATAATCAGGGTGTTCAATGAAGTTTTCTACGCAGAGGATTGTACTGTTGTCTATTAATCTGATACCTAGCTGCAAATCATGAAGGCCTTCAAAGCTGTTCAATGAAGTTTCAGACCCAAAAATCTTTATATACATCAGCCCTGCACCAAACAGAGACTTCAAAATTCAGTTGCTCATGAAGAAGGATGCAACATGATGTTAATCTGACTGAAGCATGTCCTTCCATCCAACCAATTAATAGTGATCTGATGCAGAATAAGAATAATGACATAAATGACTCGCAACCAGAAGGTTTGGCCAAAGTGTTTGCCTGGTGAATTTCATGCATTCCCACTCGATGGCTGCAATGAAGTGTTATACATGTATCCAGTTTCATCATCATAAATCAAGGAACATGGCTACTTTGTCCTTTAGACTGCTTTTCTTCTTCATCACTGGGGGGGGCATATCACCATCTACCAAAACCTGACTTTCAATGGGTTTTTTGGCCTCCTGAGAAAAAACTATGCTGTCGGAAAACTTGTCCAGATTCCTCTCATCTGCAGAAGACTTATTCCACGAAGGCCCTAGAAAGACAGCCAACATATCAGTTTTTGGATCTCCAGTTCTTTTCAAATTCCCTAGGATACCCTTGTCAGTAGTTGTCTCCTTTGTTTTCTCAGTTATATTAGAAGTTGATTCCCTCATACTGCATGTTGATACTTCTGAGATGCGTCCAGCAGCCTGCATGAAACTTCTAGACTCGTATGTGGAAGTATTTGAGGTTTTTGTAAGTGTGGCATTTGATTCGAGGTCCTCCAACCCTGCCTTGTTTTTCTCCTCGTCGGCTCTCACATACTGCAGGTGTGAAAAGAAATGCCAAAAATTAAAACAGTCTACTGTAAGCAATCTCATCCACAGCCAAACTACAAGAAGTTAATATCCAACCTTTACAGAAAAGAGAAAAATAAATAAATCACAAGAAGAAGCGACGAATTACTGTTTTGAAGACACTTTCTAGTCATGAAGATTTAAAGCAGCTTCTTTACCATGGACTAGAATGGAATCAGACTATTTAAAATCACAACCTAAAATACAGAACTATCCAGTAGGAGTTCTTAAAGATTTAAACAGGTACTCACTCATACAAGTCCAACTTTAATGAAACCAACAGATAATACTGCTTAAGCCTATGTTCATCAGATAATCCACAGTTAACCTAGTAAATTTTTAAAAATTAGTAACAGGAATAGTTAATCTGTTTAATTTATTTACTGCTTCATGTCATTGCTTTATTATATGTAGTAACAATTCAAAAATCAATAAAAGCTTCCGCCATTTAAAAAAATAAATAAATTATACAGGTCCATCTCCAAAGAAACCCAAAATTGATAATACCCCTCTTGAGCTATGTTCATCAAACCATCAACTAACTTTAGTATTTTTTTGTAAATTCAAGCAGGTCCTTACTCATACAGGTCCATCTCCAAAAGATGACCACAGAAAATACCTCTTACATTATGTTCATCAGATCAACCATAGGGAGCTTGGTAACCTTTTTGTAATTCAAACAGGTACTCATACAGGCTTATCTCTAAATAAGCCACAGAAAACAAATCTTGAGCTATGTTCATCCGGTCAGTCATAGTTAACTTACCATTTTTTGTAAAACAAACAGGTGCTCATTCATATAGGCCCATCTTTAAAGAAATACATAGATAATAGTATAATACCTCTTGAGCTATGTTCATCAGATCATCCATAGTCAGATCGACCTCATCTTCACTTCCTTCACAAGGAGATGACCCCTCAATCTCATCACTACTTTCTGCCGTGTGCTTCTTTAGAATAGTTTGTTTCTTAGAGGTGCTTCCACCACGTAATGTAGTATTTTTCACCTTCTTTCTGGCCCTGGTTACTTTAGAGGCCTCAGGAGATTTCCTTTTTCTTGTATTGCATCTCACTTGGGAGTCTATTTTCACTTTCAAATCGTCCTCAGAATTCAGATCTTCTTCAAGCTTTCTATGTCTGGGTTCAGCATCCTCCTCACTTCTATCACTCAGAGATGAGGCATCAATCTCCTCACTTTTTTCAACATGATACCTATTTCTATTTTTCCTTTTTGCATTTATTGCATCTTCTAGTTCTTCTACAGAGTGTGCCATTTCCTCACATTTCCGCTTAGATTTCTTCTTCTGTAAACCAGTGGCGGCTTCAGGTTTATCACTTTCCAAACCTCTTTGTCTTGATATTCTGGTGTTTTTCCTAGTGCTGCATCCCACTGAGTTCTTGTGTGTACCAGCAGCTTCCCCCTCACAATCTCCTCTTTTATCATGTCTTCCAGCAACGGGCTTTCCCTTGGAAAAAACTTGCTGAGAAGATGAATCTTTAGAAGTAGTAACATTCTCATCTGAACTTCCAGCTTTCGTTATTTTATCAGCAGCCACCACACCCAGCATCCACAGGGGTAACCTTCTCTTCTTCTGGTTGTCATTATCAACATCCGCCATGATTCCTGGAGTGGTTGAGAACAGTTTCTGAACATCTGAATACAAGGTTTACCCACAGGAAATACGAGAATCAAAATGGTAACTGTCCAGATGACTTCTTGCTTTTTCCTTTCTTACTAATTGCACAGACACCATGACATGGTGAAGTCAAGACATGCTCATTGATGCTCACTCCATATATTTTAATCAAAATGCCTCGAACTTGTTCCCCATCCTATCAGTGAATTTACATAGCCTAACCTCAAACTGAGTTTGAGTGATTCCAGGCGGGTTGAACAATTAGGGCAGATTGGTCGAGTAGGTTAGAATTCTCTAAAACTTGGGTTTTTACAAAATAAAAGATTAAATATCGTTAACCTGGTTGTAGTTTTTAGTCATAACATTGTTTCCTCCCCTCAACTGAACTTAATGCGACCGCTATGCAATATGTAGAACTGAAACCTTCTAAGCAAGCAATCTCTTGCAACTCATGACTTGAGACTTAAACTCCAAACTTCATTATCCAGCACACTAGAAGAATAAAGCGTCAGACAGAACGTTATCAAGACATACCTTATTCGTCCCAGAAATGCTTTCCGAACAATATACCTTTTGAAGATAGACAAAAACTAACAGAAAGGAACGCAAGAAGCTGGTAACACGAAGCTCGTCCAGACTTTTGCGAATCCAAAGTGGTTTCTAATAGTTCCTCCCACGAAGCCAAAACTGGCATACCAATTCACTCCGTGCTTTGTTATTAAAAATTAGAAATGTAAACGAAAAGTTCAATCCTGATAAAATCCCAAAAGCATTTTAGAAGAACGCGTTCAACAACTCAGAGACAGAGAGTGTGATGGAGGAACAGAGCGAGGGAGGTAATCGAATTCAAGATTACTTACATGAGTTCAGACCAAAGGCGTGCGAATTGGGTAACCAAGATCGAACAACACACGGATCCACAAAATGGGTGGACGGATTCGCGGAAGTCGAAAGTTTTCATGCGCGAAGCTTTGGATCTCCCCGTAGCTACGTTGCGTACTGGGGAAGCCAGGAGGACATGAAAGATTACTACTTCGTCCAAAAGAATCAGAATTGGTGGGAAACTCATATTTCAGTTCCACAATAACTTTACGATAAAAAATTGGATTATTAAGAATTAATAATGCCAAGTTTGAGCCTAGTTAAAAAAATATGACCCACAACTTTTTTAAGTGGAAAATGCTTTAAAAATCAATTTTTTTATTTTATTATAAATATTTTATTCTTTATTTTAAAATGAAGTTATTTTATTAATAATGATGAGTTAATATTTAATATTTTCTAAAATTCATATAAGTTTAAAATACAAACTAGCTGGCTCATGGAACTTTGAGTTGGCTTGATTAACTAAACAAACCTTATTTAGAGCTCTACTTAATTTGATTATATCAAACATGTTACCCCCGTAAATGACACAAAACTCAGTAAAATGAATTTCCAATAAATGAGTAAAAACCCAACAAAAGCCACTAAAACATCTTTAAACTGGTTCAATTTCTCCTTGTTATAACTGAAACAGCTGAGAACTGTAAAAGAGGGCGGCATTTCACTTGTTTCATGCTCTCCCTTCTCCACCAGAAGAGTCCATTCTTCACACATTGAGGGAAACCGAACCATGTCTGTAACTCTATCCATGTATTAAAAGGAAGCTTACATGTATGGAAAGTATTCACACTCAATTGAAATTTATTGTGAACACTTGATGGCTGCATTTTCATGGTTCATCCTTGCTAAAGAACTGCTCCAAACTCGTTGAGCTGAAGATGTTGGTCGCCATGGAACTCGAACCGATCGAAGAGATAAAAAGATGACTTCGAATGAACCGCTGATGACACAAGTAGGAAAATGATGAGTTGATTCGCAAAATAAGTGTCCTGAAGAGCATCAAGTGAAGGAGGCCAAGAGTTTTAATTCAGAAAAATCCATACCGATAGTTGTGATACAATGTCTAGGCTTGTGTCCACATGCCAATCAGGTTCTAGCTGCCGCACAAACGATACCCGACCAATTTCAGTGCTGCAGAAGAGTACCTGAGATACATCTCAAAAAAGTGAGGAATCAAGTGTGTAGAAGCTGAGAGATCAAATAACATTTGTTTTAAGGTAACAAAAAGGTTTTCATCAAAGTGCTAGCCTATGCTACCAGTAGAATTCCAATGCTGCTTGAATGGTATTGATAACAACAAGATGCTCATCAAAACTTATTTAGAATTCATTTCTGAAGTTCGAAAGATATACAATTAACAAAAGCTAGCATAAAGAAGCTGTAGACTGAAAGTTTGATCTTGAAGATTTATCATTTTTCTTCTTTCCAAGAAGCAAGATTTTCACGTTGTATTAGTTTTTTTACAACAAATATGCAGTTCACCTTGTCCCTCATCAAACCACCAGCCTTGAAAAGTCCAGTATCCTGCAGAGCTTTAAGAGCTATTTCCTGCACAGCATTATGTTACATCAATATTAAGTCACAATATTCCAAACATCATACTGCTAGTAACACATTTCAGTTAAATATCTTGATTCCCATGAAAGGGTGTTATGCGATAACCTCCATGGCTATGAGAGTACATGCATAATCATGTGAAAGGAAACTCATAACCAGCACACCTCACTCTCATCGTCAAGAACCGTTTCCATTAAATAGACATCACAGCTTTTTGTAATTTCCAGGAGTATTTCCACAACATTGGGCCTCACAGTTGCATGTTTCTGCAATATATTACGGACAGTCAGATTCATATTCTGAAACTCAGAAATATCATCTCAATGTTTAGCCTTTCATTCAACCTGAAGCTCCTCAGGAGTTGTCTCCTCAAAAACCACACCAAGCAACTGGCAAGTCATCTGCAAATATGCAAAACGCAAAGGGAAAATTAGAATAGGAGTGACATCCTGTACATAAAATGTACTAATAGTTAGCCTAATGCAGCAAGGACAACTTTGATGATGATGAGCATTGACAATGATGACAATGATACATTATATGAATAATAAGACTACATTAGTTTTCATTTCCTTTTTTCAAATAACATTACTGAATACAAAGCACTCCTAATATAAAGTACTTTAAAACTTCAGACCTGAAGTCAGCTACTCTACCTACCATTCATAAGATCCCCTATCGTGGTGCAATGTCGTTTATCTCTTGAACACATACTTTCAAATGAACTTTGATATCCTGCACTTTTTTTAGATCGTCCAAACTGGATCTTCTATTTTACCTTCATCCTTGAAGTCTAGACTTAGTTATACAATGAATTGTGTCATCCAGAACAGGATAAACAAAAGTCTAACCGAAGTCTACAGACAGATATAAAACCTTAGACTAATGGAACTTTAAAATAGCTATAACGAAGGCAAACCAAACTCCCAAACATGCAAAATTCTATGTTTTTATGTGAAAGATATATAAGCCTCATCCACCATATTCTAAAATTAAATGTAATCTCCAAAATCAAAATCACAGCAGGAGCAATTTTAGCCTAAATAATAAAATGCAAGAAGAATGATAATAGAAAATTTGAAATTCTATAGGTTTCATTTTTTAAAGAGGGGGCGATCTAGGAAAGATACAAGTAGTAAAATGGAGACTGAGATAGCCCTCCAGAAGTTCATCTTCATACCTTTCTGCCTCCGTTAAGCTTCTTCCTTACTATCTGTCCAAGAGTCAGCTGCAAAAACAATGAAGACAGACACATATAAGCATAAGATATGAAACAATAGCAATCACAACAGCAACAATGTTCACCTCGGCTGGTGATACCAATTCATCATTAGATATCTCATCGTTAAAGTCCACAAATGCTGGTTGTCTTTCGGAACTAGAAGCTTGTGCAGAGTCGGCATCAGAAGATGAAGAACCTAATCTTTTTCGTTGATTTCTCTGTGAATTGCCAGGAGATCTCAAAAATTTCCACGTAAAGACTACTGCAATAGCAAATCCAGCAACAGCTCCAAGTGAACCTGCATTCTGCAGAATTACCAGAGTCTCAAATGTCTGGGCACTAAGCAAGAATTAATACCAATGATCTAAGATAGACTAGATAGTTCCCAGGACTAAGGTAGTTTGGTGTTATGAGAAAACCAGCAGAAATAAAAACACCCACTCAGAGAACTAATTCCCCAACAATTTTTAAAATTCAGATGAAGGATTTGGCAACCATGTTGTACTCTAAGACTAAGCACAATCAGTTGATAGACTAAAAACATATTTTTTATAACTAAAAATTAAAAAAAAAAAAAAAAAAAAAAAAGAGGACTAAAGATAATATAAAGATGCAGAGGACAAATTCTCACCTTATGATTGACCATAATCATCAACAACTCAGAAGCTTTCCGATTGAATTGCTTCCAAAATCTCCTCAGCAAATCACCAACCTGCTCTGTAAGTGAATCCCCCATTTAAATAATATTTATCGAATAATCCCAAATAAATCCCTCTACACACCCAAGATCGAGGTTGTTTCCACAGACTAAAAATCCCAGTGGCGAACACTATACCAATACACGAATAACCCAACCGAAGCAAGAATTGGTGGAGGAGGATACGATGAAAGCCAAGTAGAGAACTCCCCTAATTCGACCTGATTTCTGGAAAGAAAAAGGGGAAGAAAAAAAAGAAAGAAAAAAAAAAAATTCGAGCCAGGGAAATTCAGAAAAACCCAGTCCTCAGAATCGTCGAATGCTGAAGGAATTGACAAAAAGGAGAATTTTTTGTTCTTGAATCGTAAACGAGCGACAATTGGAATAAAAGGCAAAAAAAAAAAAAAAACGGAGACCGGAGTTCGAGAAGGAGGAGCCGCACGGATAAGGACCTGGTGATGGGGATATTTCTCGCGCTCCTATTTACAGGCGCGAAATTGACGAATGCGCGACTTTTTCGGGCTTACGAGAATTTAACAGGCCCAGTCCACCAATTCACTGGGCTCGTTTTCCGGCCTCTACAAGGCCCAATTATGAAATATTTTAGAGGGGTAAACCGGTAAAGTAATTTAAAGTGGATTAAGAAATTTTATTTTAAAGAGCCTGAAATCCATAATTAAACTAAAATTTATTTTAAATCAATGTTTTAAAAACGGAACCGGCCATCAAACCGGTAGTATGTTCAGTTTTGGTCAAACCTGGTTTGACCGGGTTGGACCGATTGTTCAACCATTGAATATTATCCTCTATACTTTATAAATACATTATATTTCTATAGGTAAAAAGACAAAACTAATTGTACGCACCAAAATGTGCACGGCCCAAATTCAGCGAAGCCCAAGAGTCCATCAGCCCATCAACCAAAACTCACGGGCGGGCTTCAACTAATTCCAAAGCCGTCCAACACGGTCCATGAGGAAATCCACTCACATCGTCGCGTCAGCAGTACAATCGATGTCCTCGTCATCAACAAACCGGAGAATCAGCACCAGTCAGCAACCGGAGTACATATCAGCCTCAACGCATAAACTCAGTCTTCAACAAAAGGAGAGAAAGAAGGCCGCGATCCCGATTCTTCTCATTCCCCCTCTTCTTCATCAACTCCTCCAATAAAAGGGGATCAAGATCCTCTTTTCCAGCATCGATTACCAGCATCCCCAACAACTGCACATAACAGATTACAAATAGCCGAAAACGTTCCGTCGCAGGGGTGGGGAAAATTTCCTATCAGAGAGGTTCTTTCGAAGCGCCGAAGTCAAGCAACTCGCCGTTCATCGTCCTCAAGTTCAATCGGAGCAGCTCTACACGACTACCGGCAGCGTCGCAAGCCGATATACGCGGAGTACAAATACCTCCGTCTGACCGACTAAAGCCACAACATTCGTGCACACTCGTTCCTGCAACTCGTGCAACTCGAAGTTCGACGTTCGTTCGCAGAAGTCGAAACTTCATCAAATTCACACGGAGATCGAATCAGAGGAAGCATAGGGGAGTGAACTCGCTTTTTCCTGACTCACACACATTGTAAACACAAAATTATTATAGAGTAATTGAAAATCTCTCGGTTGCGCCTCTTCGCGGACTGGCGTATTTTCGGTGAAACAAATTTGGCATACCCGGTGGGAACTTTCCTATCTCTCATCTCCTTCTCCGTCTGAAAAAAAAAAAAACCTCAACCTCAGCCATGGCCAGCAACGCCAACAACGGCAATAACAACAACAACAATGGGGGCAAGCAAACTGCCTCCTCGAGCTTTGCCCAACCACGCCCGGCCGCGACCGCAGGTTCAACTACTGGAACTCGCGGATTTGCTCCCGCATCTCCAGCCAATGTCCGCGTTCCTACCTCACCACCACCGACCACTCACCCAGTGACGAGAGCTATGGCCAGGAATTTGTCTGCTGGGCAAGCTCCTTTCATGTGCGACGCGCGCCGTCCAAGCGCCCTGTTCGTGCCACAGGCTACCGCGGCCTCCAACAAACCAGTTGCGGTCGTCGCCAAACTATTACCAGCAATGGCCAGACCAACATACCTGGTTGTCGCCTCTTCACCCCCTCCTCACAGCCCAACTGTCAGCCCAGCGCAGTCGCCGCCATCGCGGAGAAGCTCTATCGCTCCCACCCTGGTGCAACGATATGAACAACAAGGAAGCGTTTCTACATCCTCCGCGCGGGGAACACGCGCATCACCGGTTTCCTCTATACTGAACGCCGCGTCGGCGGCCCGACAACTTCGCCCGGTCGTGTTGGTCTCTCACGACCTCTTGGCCGCACTCAACGCAGCAGCGGGACCACCACCTATCCGCTCACCTCGTCGACAGACATCGGCGACCTCCCCTACTACTACTTCTCCCATTCCATCTCGCCAGCTCTCACCAACGGCTGTCGTCCCAAGCCAGCCGCGTTCCAGGGACACATTCCGCAATCAACTCGCGACCAGTTCCTGGGACCGGTCGCCCACGGCGGTCTCCTATCCGACTCCGACGGCCATCTCTCCGATGAGGTCGCCGGTAGCAATCTCATCATTCCAAGCCTCGCCGAGAACAAATTCTTCGGCGCGAATTGTCAAAATGGCTGCAATGACAACTTCGGCCAAGACGGTTGAAGAGCAGCTAGCCGAGCTGCAAGCCGCACTCAAAGAGCAGAGCAAGCAGCTGCGCATCAAAGACGCGCAACTTGAAGCTCGTGACCTTCAAATCACGAGAATGCTCAAACGATTCGAAATGAGTATGGCTGCAAACAACTCCGGCGTTGTTTCTCAGGAAGTCGGCCGAAACCATCCGACTACCAGTGCTTCTCCCGGACCACCTCATGAAGACCTTTCTTCCGACGACGAGTTGTCGCCCGTCGCACCAGTGGCTACCCGCAGAGGCCGAACTGAAGCGGATCCGACTGCTCTCACCATTGAAGCAGTCAACGAGCTGATCAACCGTGTTGTATGAAATAGCTCAGGCGACAACAAATCTGTCGTCTATCGGAGGCCCTACACGCAGAGGATCCAAAACATTCCTATGCCGATCGGGTATCACCCTCCAAAATTCCAACAATTCAACGGCAACGGGCATCCAAAGCAGCACGTCACCCTTTTCATAGAAACCTGCAACAACGCAGACATCGACGGCGATCTGTTGGTGAAACAATTCGGCCGGTCACTAAAGGGAAACACCTTTGACTGGTACATCGAGTTACCCCAGGAGTCCATCGACAACTGGGAGCAATTAGAACGTGAATTCCTCAGCCGTTTCTACAGCACTCGGCGTACTGTTACACTGGTGGAGATTGCCAATCTCAAACAAAAAAAAGGAGAGAAGGTGGTCGACTACATCAACCGATGGAGGAATCTGAGCTTAAATTGAAAAGAAAGCTCAAATCTCTCCCTCGAAGCCAAGATCGAGATGTGCTCACGGGGGATGCACTGGGAGCTCCTACGCTATATCCGTAGCCGAAGGCCAAACGATTTCCAAGAGCTCGCAACATAAGCTCATAACATGGAGATCTTGATAGAAGAACGAGGAGAAGAAGGATCCTCTTCCGCCGACCCTCGCAAAAAGGGGAAGGCACCTGCCACAACTGCACCAAAAGAGCCAAAGGAGAAAATAAAATCCTCCTTCGCGACAAACACCTTCGAACCCGTCAAAGTCAGAGGCAAAGCCAAAGCAACCTACCTCCCACGACAACTAACTGGGGCCAGCTACCAGAGGCTGTCACTGGAGGAACGACAGGCAAAGACATATCCCTTTGCCGACGCAGATGTTCCTATCATGCTCGACCAACCCCTTGACAACCAGTTGCTGAGGCTGCCAGAAATCAAAAGACCTGGCGATCAATCCAAGAGCAAGGATCTGAAATTTTGCAAATACCATCGGTTGGTTGGGCATTCGACAGATAAATGCTTCGTCTTGAAAGATCGCATCATGGAGCTGGCGGCTCTAGGCCGCATCGAAATTGAAGGAGCTGAAAATACAGCCTCCTCACATGCCATCTCTATCCAAGCCGAGCCAAACTGCCGAACTCGGCCAAACAGGAAGCAGATCACAAAGGAGTATCGTCCAAAGTCCGGTCCCTCCTACAGACTGCACCACAACAATAGACGACCACCGGCTAAGGTCGCACCAAAACCGGCACCCCGCGAACTAGCTGCTGTCGACACAGAGGGGTGGACCCTGGTCACCCGGAGAAAGAAGCCTCTTCGAGAAATCGAATCGGCACCGGCGAGTACCAGAACAAAAGCAAAGCGGCCAAATAAAAAAGTCGCTAAGCACCAAAAGAAAGCTCCTAGGACCAACATCCAGGGGGCAGGAAAGAAGAAAAGAAGACCCGTCACATTGGCGGAATTATTCCCGAAGGAGTTTTTGACGCCTCCAGCAATGGTGGCAACCTGCTTGACAGCTTCTCCCGAGCCCACAGCGGCCAAAGACAAGGGCAAAAGACTCATCGTCAAATGTGACGACCTCGAAACCTCGCTCAAACAAATCTCGTCTCTCAACAAAATTGAAGATGATCTCGGCTTAGACATTCGGTCGAGGCAAGCCTTAATTCGAGTTCTCGACAAGCCAGAAGAACTCAAAGCCAAACTCGAGACGCTGCTGATGAGAAAGCATGACCTGCCAAAAGTCGGGTTAACCCCTCCTTTTCGAAAAGAGGAGGAAGATGTTTATACCAAAGCACATCTCGCAAAGTCAGAAGAAACACTTGTTGTTTCATGCTCGCCGTGCATTACATTCCGAGAAGAAGATGCACAATTGGGGACGAAGAATCACAACAGACCGTTATTCGTCTCCGGATATATCAGAGATCACAAAATCAACCGTATCCTCATCGACTGTGGATCCGCAGTCAACATTCTGCCTATTTGCACGATGAAGAACATCGGTCTCTCTGCTGGCGATCTCTCTCCAAGTTCTCTTCTCATTCAAGGTTTCAACCAGGAGGGCCAGAGAACACTCGGCATGACGAACCTCAAGCTGCACATCGGCGACATGATAGCTGAAACTCCTTTCCAAGTCATCGACTCCAGGACATCTTACAATCTACTCTTGGGTCGACCGTGGCTCCACTTAAATGGAGTCGTCTCATCCACACTACACCAATGCTTCAAGTACTGGGAAAACAGCGAACAGAAGAAGGTGTATGCCGACGAAAGTCCATTCACGAAAGCAGAGGCATCGTTCGCAGACGCTAAATTCTACCTGACGACCAGACCGACAGTCAAATTGTCACCTTGGTCGAACCAAGCGGCAAACGCCAAAAGCACTCCGACGCAGACTGCATCGTCCAAACAATCGACGCAGGACGCAACACTCAAACAGCCACTGCTAGCCATATCCGCAAAACAAACTCCGACGCAAGTTGCATCTCCCAAACAGACCACGACGCAGGTCGTGTCTCCAAAGCAGCCGACGCACAACAGCTAGTCGGCACACGATCACAAACTGGTCGCAGTCAACCCAACACCAAAACAACATAACATGCCCGCCCTGCGATACATCCCACAGTCACAAAGGAGGAAAGGAGAAGCTCCTCTGGTCGCCTGCCACAAAATCCAGCCAACCCTTTTGCCCGAAAAAGTCACGCTTCCTCTGCCAAAATTGGAGGAACGAAGTATCGTGAAGCAGTTCCCGAGCCAGCAACAATTGCCGTCCACACGGTCCAATGAAGGTTTCGACCCAAATGCCTACCGACTGATGGCCAGAGCTGGGGGCAACCTTACAAAAGACGAAATTCATGCGAAACCACCCATTACTCTACCGGTTCTCACTCCAGAACAGGAGAAGTTGAGAAACGAGGGTCAACGAATCAACCAAGGTCGCTTGGGTCTCGACTACGAGAAGCAGAAACCGATCAAAATCTATACTAGCTGGGCAAAACCAGTCAAAATAACCAGAAAGGTTTCGGCAGATGTGCATCAAGTTTCAGTCGACCAAACTCCGACTGAAAAGAAAGACGCGCCGGCACCAGTGGTTATCTACACCTTGAGAGCTGCTATCGCACGAGCCCGCGCCTATGATTCGGTTATGGTGAATCACATCTCCATCACTGACGAAGACCAGGAGGAAGATGAATTCGTCTTGAAGGAGGCTCCGGCCGAGTTCGAAGAAGGCGGCCAGGCGACTGTCGATGAACTAAAGAAAGTCGACTTGGGCACAATAGAGGACCCGAGGCCAACATTCCTCAGTGCTTCATTGACAGCCGAAGAAGAAGTTGACTACATGGCTTTGCTTCGCGAATATCGTGACATCTTCACCTGGAACTACACGGAGATGCCCGGCCTCGACCCGCGAGTAGCGGTTCACAAATTGGCAGTTCACCCCTCTGTTCGACCAATCAAGCAGTCACAACGACGGTTTCGACCAAAATTGGTGCCAGAAATTGAAAAGGAAGTTGACAAATTAATCGCAGCAAATTTTATCAGAGAGGTGAAATACCCGTCCTGGATCGCGAACAACGTCCCAGTTAAGAAGAAGACTGGCCAAATCCAAGTTTGCGTCGACTTTCGCGACCTGAATAAGGCATGCCCGAAGGACGATTTCCCTCTGCCAATCACCGAGCTCATGGTCGACGCGACGATGGGTCACAAAGCTTTATCCTTCATGGACGGGTCCTCCGGCTATAATCAAATTCGGATGGACCCAAAAGATGAGGAGCTTACTGCGTTTCGCACTCCTAAAGGCATCTTCTGCTACAAAGTGATGTCGTTCGGACTTAAGAATGCCGGTGCGACATACCAGCGAGCTATGCAGAATATCTTCGACGACTTCCTTCACAAACGAGTTGAATGCTACGTCGATGACCTGGTGGTGAAGACAAAGCAGAGGTCAGATCACCTCCTTGACCTCAGGGCAGTGTTTGAGCGACTTCGACGGTTTCAACTCAAAATGAATTCGTTGAAATGTGCATTCGGCGTCACCTCAGGAAAATTCATCGGCTTCATCGTGCATCACAGAGGGATCAAAATCGATCAGTCAAAAATCGACGCCATCCAGAAAATGCCAGAACCCAGAAATATCTCTGAGCTTAAAAGTTTCCAAGGTCACTTGGCGTATATCCGACGTTTCATTTCGAACCTTGCCGGGAGGTGCCAACCTTTCAGCCGCCTACTCAAGAAAGATACGCCATTCGAGTGGGACGAATCTTGCTAGAACGCCTTTAACAACATAAAGGTGTATCTCACAAAACCACCAGTGCTGGTAGCCCTGATAGTCAGCAGACCATTGTTGTTGTACATCGCAGCGCAAGAGAAATCAGTGGGAGCGCTCTTGGTTCAAGGCGACGAGGACGACAAGGAATGTTCTCTGTATTACCTAAGCTGAACACTGGTAGGGGCAGAACTTAACTATACACCGATCGAGAAGACATGTCTGGCTCTCATCTTCGCAGTTCAAAAGCTCCGGCATTACCTCCTGGCGCATTCAACAAATCTTATCTCGAGAGCCGATCCATTAAAGTACATTATGTCGCGAGCAATTCTCTCTGGTCGACTGGCAAAATGGGCGCTGCTCCTCTCCGAGTTTGAGATCAACTACGTGCCGCAACGAGCTATCAAAGGCCAGGCTCTGGCGAATTTCCTAGCCGACCACCCAGTTCCGGCCGAATGGGAATTAACAGAGGATTTCCCCGACGAAGAGATATTTCTGGTCGAAGTGCTCCCTCCTTGGGAGATGTATTTCGACGGCGCCGCGCGAAGGAATGGAGCTGGCACCGGAGTCCTTTTCGTCTCGCCAAAGGAAGATTTGCTACCATACTCGTTCGCGCTCACCCAAACTTGCTCGAACAATGAAGCAGAGTACCAAGCTCTCCTCCTCGGACTCAACATAGCAGTCGAGATGCAGCTGCCGCAGTTAAACATCTACGACGATTCGGCTCTAGTCATCAAGCAGCTCAAAGGAGAGTTCGAAGTAAAGAAACCCGAACTCACGCCTTTCTGGAGATGATAAGTGTCCAAAAGACACTTATTTATGCATGATTTAATGAGCATAAATTCCTAATTTGATTTGATTATAAGCATGAAAGTGACAAATATAACTCAAATACATGTTGTGTGTCTCAGGTACCTTGTAAAAGAAGAAAATCTAAATTCTGAGGAAAAAAAAGGAAAAATGAGCAAAATCAAGCAAAAAAGAGAATGGCGCGACTGCGCCGAGAAAATGTTCGAAAATTCAAAGAAATCCAAAAAATTCCCAACGGCTAGTAGAGCTGAAAAGAGGACACTTCGTGAATGTGAAATGGCGCGACCGCGCCCTCAAAGGGCGCTACCGCGCCAGGAAGATGGTGCCTCCTGTGGCGCTGCCGCACTGCACTTTCCATACATGGAGTTCAAGTTTAATTTTGGGAAGTCGGCAAAGAGTCTAAGGAGTGGCGCGACCGCGCCAGTTCTACAGCATAAAGTGGCGCGACCGCACCATGAAGAATCCTTCCTCATATTGGACCCAAAGGCCGTGCTCCAGACTTAGACAAAATTTCTGCTCCAGTGGGACGACCGCGCCAAAACAAAGAACAATTCGGTGCGACCGTGCCGCTGACTCAGCTTCGTGACTTGCGGAAATCTCGGGATTCTGACTACCAATCAAGCCCAGACTTGGAAGAAGAAGTCCTAATTGGTTAAGGAAGGAATCCACGAAGATTTTATGATATATTTCCAGAGTCTAGGTGCATTGAATGGTCAAGAAGAGAAGTCCAAGACAAAGAAGAAAACTGCTGCCATAAAAGGAAAGTACAAGTCCGAGATTGAAGAGGCCATATCTGGAGATCCCGACTTCCAATTGGATCCAAATTTGGACCACAGCTTCCTGAGAGGATTGAGAATCATAACACGGAAAATCAGGCCTATCCAAATCGGGTTTGTGGAGTTTTATAGTTTCAAAGTGTTGGACCCAGTGGTGGAATTGGCAGCAGAAGCAGTTCAACTTCTCAAGGTGATATCTCAAGTTTTCCAACTCAGAATGACTTCAAATTTCGTACACAAGTCAAGGACTATGTAAGAAAGGTTCGGATGTAATTTCAGAAAATTCTGAGGTTGGGAAGTAACAATTCATACCCCTGGACAGAGGCTAAAATTACAAGTTCTGGGCAGAGCTTCAGCTATAAAAGGAGGTCCGAGGCAAAGCACAATCATCCAGTTTTTGAGTTCCAACTCCAGTTCTTAGTTTGTTTTTCTTATTTTTGTAGTTAGTTTAGAGAGAAGAGAAAGTCTAGAGGAAGTCTTGCACGACCTCTTGGTACTTTAGAGAGAGAAGGAAGAGATTTCAGCTAAGGGAGGAGTTGAAGCTAAGGGCAGTCCTTAAGGGGGTTTTCTGTACTTATTTTCTTCTTATTTTCATGGCTGTAATTTAATCCTTTTTGTGTGCTTATTATATTATCGTGGAGTAGTCTCTCTTTGTTGGGGAAGTCATGAACTCCTAGTTGTTTATGTTTAAGTTCTGATTTCTATAGCAATAAAGTATTATGCTTTTGTTTTAGAATCTGTATTCATTGCTTATTGTTAATCTAGATTGATATCTGAAGTTTAATGAGGTATGGATTGAGAAGTTAAATTTCAGTAAAGATTTGGGTTAGTTATATGATTCCTTGTTTTCTAAAACAACTCGCTTTTAAACTAGATTGTTCCGGTTTCGAAGGAGACTAGTGGAAGGCGATGTGACTTATTAAACTCTTGTTCTGAATAAGAGAGAGTTAATCTTTAAGCTTTTATATTTATGCACTTAGGATTTGAATGTTTCGGTTGAAAAGGAGTTCAAAGAATAAGTGAAAGTTATTTCCTGTATATGGGTAACCAGGTTTTCAAAAGCTAAGTCAAGGTAAGGGTATTTGAGTTATAAAATCAGAACTTTGCATGTTAGCAACTAGGAGGGATTGACATTCTTCCGCAACATCTCATCTCTATTAGTTTTTCCAATAGTTTAATTCTGTTTTATTTTTTCAGTTCTCAAAACCAAATTTTTTTTTCCCCAATCAGTAGAAAAATCTTTGCTTAAACTGAGTTCTCATCAAGGTCTCTGTGGGATCGATATCTGGACTCTCAAGTCTATATTACTTGCTGACCTAGTGCACTTGCTAGACACCCAACAAGTTTTTGGCGTCGTTGTCGGGGACCATTGAATTGAGAGTAAGTTTAAGTGAATTTTATTTTGTTGATTGAGATTAAAATTTTTATTTTATCTTTTCAGGTTGAACCAGATTCATGCATGAAAGTCAGAATTAGTGGTGAGCCACTAGATGAACCCAATCTGAAGCTGGAAAGAGCACTCAGATGAGATGTGGAAAGACGTGCATCTTCTAATCATGATTCATGGAGGTATGATTCTAATATATCATTTCTTTTGTTGATAATGAACCTAATGTTTTCTATGAAGCAGAGCATGATAATTATTTCTCTAAGCAAAATGTAAATCCATATTTTGAGAATGATTGGCAGGACAATTTGCCACATGGGCAGTTGTCTAGGTTCATGTATGATCACCCTCCTATGTTCAATGATTCTTTTTCTCAACATGCATATCCTCCTCAGCCTCAAAAAGACTGGCCTAGCATCACACAAAGCTCTGCTGTTAATCACACTGTCAGCCGTTCATGCCCGGCGACCAAGCCGAGTACGATTCAAAGTCATAGCGCAAGCACACCGCTCTCGGAAACTGATTCAGACACACCCAGGCGGGTCGTAAGTAACTCTTTTCCAAAAAAAAAAAAAAAAAAAGAGAAAGAAGGTTCGCGACAAAAAAAAGAAGCCGTCGCAAACAAAAAAAAAAAGAAAGAGACTGCGACAAAAAGAAGTCGCCACAAACAAAACAAAAAAATATCCCAGAGCAAAATTTTGGTGACAAGAAGAAGCCACCACCAGAAAATGAGGCAGCCAAATCGACTCGTGCCTCGGTAATCATGGCTAGCCACAGAAGTCAAAACTTGGCGGCCAAGCCAACGATGATAATGTAAGATGGGACTCCCGATAAACCGGTCGAACCCAGTCGAATCAAAAACTTCGACGACGGCGATCGAAACGGAAGTTCCTTCCCGGCGACCGAGCCGGCCGAAGTCAAAACGACAACAACACTCGACAACCGACCGGGAGGCGACCTACACGTCTCGGCAAACAAGACAGAAGCCGCAAAAACAAATCACCATCCTGGCGACCAAATCAATCGCAAAAGGATCCCGGTCATCTACATCAACAAGATGGCGGACTCCAATAGCGCTCAAAGGAGCAAGTTCAAAAAAAGTACGCATCAAAAACTCACAAAAAAAAAAAAAAAAATAACGGGACCGCGACAAAAAGGAGCCTTCTCAACAAAAAAAAAGAGAGGCAAACAGCTCTAAAATAGCAAGAGAGCACAAAAAAAAAATAACGGGACCGCGACAAAAAGGAGTCATCGCGACAAATAAAAAAAAAGAAAAAAGAGAGAGGGAAGAAGTCGAAAAGGAGAGGAGAGAAAAAGAAGAAGAAAGAGGGAAGGAGAAAAGGGTAAAAGAAAAGAGAGCGGGACCCTAGCTGACTCGAACTCAATACGAGGTTGCTTGGAGAGAAAAAAAGAGGGATTTTAAAAAGTACCTTTCAATCCTTATGTGAAGGAGACTTCCGACGCCGAAGAGAAAGAGAAGAAGGAGATGGCTATTCGGGTCGACGTCGACGAATATCCTTCAAGGACCGGAAACACGAGTAACCTTCAAGCTTCAGTTCGCAAACACGCACAACCAGAGGGGCAGAACTTCAAACCGAAGACACTCAAGAAGCACTAGGCTCAAAAGGGTTACGCTACGAGGTTCGTACGATGAACTATTCAAAGCTCAAGGTATCCTATTTATCGAGGGAGTCGAAGGGTCTCCTTCAAATTTGGGGAAGGCGACAGTCCCTTTTTAAAAGGGATTTGATTTCTTTTGTACGAGAATTTCCCTCACGATGAAATTCTACATGGGGACCCGGTCAGGTGATAGCCCTGGGATCGCTAACATGCCCAGATGGGCCCCACTCCTCGAAGTCGCCTCAGCTTATAAAAGGCCAACTGCAAGAACAAGAGAGAAGAGGGGGAACTACAGCGCCAAACGTCTCTAAAGTCGCGTGATTCGAGCGGAGACTGCAACAGATCGTAGAGTTATCCAGGAAGAGTACAGCCTTGAAGTCTATCGGAATTGAGCCGCAGAAAACCATTGGAGTCACGCTACTCAGAACGCGTTACTCGCTCGGATTCAGGGACCCGGATTGTAAGAAATTACAGAGGTTGATAGCTCCCGCCGTGTTCGCGTTCGGTGAAGTAAGAGCTCAAATCAAATTTGGATTCTCGAACCGTTCAAGCGCGTTTTCAGAGCGACGACTCACCTTATATTCTACAACAGCTCTTCACAACATTAATGGGAAGCAGTCTACTGAATTAGAATTGTCGAGAATCGTAAAAACCATCGGGGTTCGTCGCTAGCGTCTCTTCCGCGGATTCCGAACTCCGTCATCAAGTCCTCTGAAAATACATTCGACCATGACGATCAAGTAAGTCGATACCGACTCTTTTCTTCTACCTGAGTACTTCCTTCTGCTCAAGGATGTTCGCCCCATGTCGTACCTCTGTACACAAAAAAAATAAATAAATAAATAAATATATATATATATATATATATATATATATGAGAATGTACAAAATATACTATGTCCTAAAAAAGCAAGAGGACAGAATCACGCACACAAGAAGATAAATAACCCTAAAAGAGCAAGAGGGTAGAAAAAAAAAAAAAAAAAAAAAAAAAAAAAATGGGTGCGCGTGCATTGTGTGTTCTTCTTCACAGTTCGAAACTCATTCGCTCTCCCAGAACGAACGAGTCTCGAAGGGGGCAATCTGTACGCACCAAAATGTGCACGGCCCAAATTCAGCGAAACCCAAGAGTCCATCAGCCCATCAACCAAAACTCACGGGCGGGCTTCAACCAATTCCAAAGTCGTCCAACACGGTCCATGAGGAAATCCACTCACATCGCCGCGTCAGCAGTACAGTCGATGTCCTCGTCATCAACAAACCGGAGAATCAGCACCAGTCAGCAACCGGAGTACATATCAGCCTCAAAGCATAAACTCAGTCTTCAACAAAAGGAGAGAAAGAAGGCCGCGATCCCGGTTCTTCTCATTCCCCCTCTTCTTCATCAACTCCTCCAACAAAAGGGGATCAAGATCCTCCTTTCTAGCGTCGATTACCAGCATCCCCAACAACTGCACATAACAGATTACAAATAGCCGAAAACGTTCCGCCGCAGGGGTGGGGAAAATTTCCTATCAAAGAGGTTCTTTCGAAGCGCCGAAGTCAAGCAACTCGCCGTTCATCGTCCTCATGTTCAATCGGAGCAGCTCTACACGACTACCAGCAGCGTCGCAAGTCGATATACGCGGAGTACAAATACCTCCATCCGACCGACTAAAGCCACAACATTCGTGCACACTCGTTCCTGCAACTCGAGTTCGACGTTCGTTCGCAGAAGTCGAGACTTCATCAAATTTACACGAAGATCGAATCAGAGTAAGCATAGGGGAGTGAACTCGCTTTTTCCTGACTCACACCATTGTAAACACAAAATTATTCTAGAGTAATTGAAAATCTCTCGGTCGCGCCTCTTCGCAGACCGGCGTATTTTCGGTGAAACATTAATGCTGATTATAGTGAACCGGGCCGAATCAATAAGAACTGAATTGGCCTCCGGTTGTGGTTCAACTGGGTTGGACTGGCCGGTCCAATTCGGTTTTTAAAACAATGTTTAAAATAAATGATATTTTTTTTACCTAGACATTAAATTTATAAAAAAAATTGTAACGTTAATAATGACATTTTAATTATAATAGTTAAATGTAAGAAGAAGAAAGATAGGGGAAGAGAAGACAAAGATATTTATTTATTTTGGAAATAATTAAATACAAAAATAAAAACAGGACCTCAAAGACTTAAGGGGGTGTATTTGGCTAAGTTCTTTGGTTGGAGGCCATAACAGAAATTTTTTCAAAAAAGTGACTCTTTGAAAGAGCCCTCATTCAAAGAGTGTCAAAATGCTGCCTAAAACAAATGAAACTTCTTGCTAATTCAAACATAAGAACCAAAATAACATTAAACTATTCATTAATCACATGTTATGAATTCCAGAAGCTTCTAGATGGTCCAAAAAACCACAACCATTTTGACCAGTATTTATAATTACCAATACAAGAGGACTTTATTTGGGTCAACCAGTCCGGTCAAAAAACAAACAACTCCAACGGTTCAACCTGAACCGGCAGCTCTTACATGTCAATTTCACTTAAATATCACGAATTTCCAAATTTTTTTAAATTAATTTTTATTAATTTTTCTGAACCAAGCTCATAATATATACATTATGGTTCCGAGGCCATTCTTAACATTATTTAAAATATTTAAGCATGATTATATTAAATTACGTGTTATTTATTATATTATACCACTTCACCGACCCTCCCCAAAATAACTTATTTAATAAAAGGTGGACTGTGGACCCTTTTTATTAGATGGTCGGCCCATAAAAAATTTATGACTCAACTGAAATAAATAAATAAATAAATAAATAATAAAACTTATAATTAAATTTCCGAATCGAGAATCTTATCCGATTTTCCCTTCTCCCATCGTAAGAAAAAAGAAATTTCAGTTCCAATCATAGAAACAGTTGATGAAATACCGGGGCCCACATACCAACGGCCGAGATCTTTCTCGGGGACGCCGAAAGGAGCCCCCGCGGAAAGTCCTCGCGGAAAGTCCTCCGGCCGCCGGAACCGGGCGAGGGCGTTACGATTACATGTCGGAGACGGGAGTGTTTTTTTTTTTTTTTCCGTAGCGGGGAAAGTTCTCGGCGAATCGGTCCGGCTACGTGTCGGGTATGTTGGGTTGGATGAGAAGTCTGAGTCTCTCTCTCTCTCTCTCTCTCTCGCTCTCTCGCTCTCGCTCTGCTTCTCCTCCCAAACGGCATTAAAATCCGCCAAGCGATGTACAAGTCTCGATTTAACAGCCACAAGACCCAAACCGTTTCTCTGATTCTCGCTCCTTCTCTTGCTCTCTGGATTTGCTTGTCCGTATACGTATAAGCCCACTTGTACTCCGTTCCGGCTGTTCGGAAGAAGGAATCAATCGTCTTTTCTTCAGGTACTTTCTTTTTTTATTTCTTTCAGTGTGTTTTTTCCTTCTGGGTTTCTTGAATTTGGTGATAGATACCGGGTTGCGGGGTCGGTAGTTCGAGTTCGGTGACTGTTTTTCAGGTCGGTGTCGGGGAACTCGAGATGGGTTTTTCGTTTTCTTGTCGAGATTGGGTCTTCTGCTTTCTGGGTTTGGAAGATTTTGTTTCAGGTGTTTCGGGCTTTTCGTTCTTAATTGGGACTTTGAAAGTGTTGAAGCACGACATGTCGTGATAGATTGATTCGCTTCCGATTTCTCGAAGTTGTTTTTTTTTGGGTGAGAGTTGCGATCGAGGAGGACGATGATAATACCGTAATAATATTCTTGCTTCGAACAGTTTGGAAGGAAGGATGAAGGAAGGAACCCGGCAGATTGAGATTCCTCTCTCACGATCACAAGTCTTCCTTCTCATTTGATTTTTTGCTTTTTCCCGATACGGAACGCAGAGTAAAAAGGCTTTTTATCGTACAGATAAAGCTGCAAAGAACTACTGTACTGGACTGCATTTTCTTTTGTCTTCTTCGGCTTCTTTCTCCTTTCCCCCTCCCCCTTTCTGTTTTTATCTCGAGACCTTTATTCCTTTCCACAGCTTCGGGACGCTTTCGATAGGTAAAACGCTGCCTTTCCTTCCTCCCCTTGTTTTCTTCCCCTGCATGAAGAAACATCCCCTGTTCCGGATTCTTTCCTCTTCTTGTCCCGATTCTTCACAATCGCTGATTAAATTATGGCTGAAACCCAGTTCGTTTTTTAAGGTTGCAGTTGCAGAAGAATGCCGGAAATGGACTCCAGGGGGAGCGCGAACAGGATCAAGAAATGCGCGGTCGATCTTCTATCCATGGTCGACATGACCGATGACGAAGACTCCTGGGACTTGATGGGGAGGGACCTCCGCCTCAAATCCACGTTCCTCTACTGCGATTTCAACCAGATCATCTCCAACGCGCAGGACGATCAGGAAAAGCAAGCTCTCACCGATCTCGCCAACAGATTGTTCTACTACATCGAGGAGGTATTTCGAACGAGACGACCCGTTCATTAATGGCCGCCCCGGGAGAATTTTCTCTCTGGGAATTTCAGAAAAGTAAAACGAAGCGCCATTAATGGTGGTTTTTTAAAATTCAACGAGGTGTATCTGAAATTATCAATTCACCTACGTTTGTCTTTTTTGTTTGTTTGTTTTTTTGTTGTTGTTGCAGTTGGATCGAGCAGTCAAAATCCGCAGCGTCTCGCAGACCCAGAATCGATACAGCGACGCCGCTCTCGTCTTGGAAGAAATCATGTCTGTCATGCCTTGAAGATACGAAGATACAAAATCCCCTGAAAAAAAAAAAAACATTTCCCAAGAACTAAACTGTTCTCTCTGTAAAGACTGTAATCTTTTACATGTGCGAGAAGAGAACGTCTGAAATTCTGATATACCTGTAAATAGTGAAAAAAGAGGCTTCTTTTACTGAATGACATAGAAAGTACAAACAAATTCGTCTCGTTTTTTCTCTCCTGTAAATCGTAGTTTCATTTCACGGCCTTATCCAATTCGACCCAGAACTCCGCTTTCAGCTTCTGCAAATCAAAAACCTTACGAATCCCATGGCACAAGCGCTGATGTTCTCAGCCTTGGCTTCGTCGTCTCCACCCTCTGTTAGACCTGCAATCCCTCCACGTTCCCACCAGGAATCCCCCACGACGAGTAGAAGAAACGCATTGAAAGCAGCAGGAGCTCTGGGAACTGCACTTGCAGTGGCTAGAGAAGCTCTGTGCAATTCCAGTGCTGCTGCTTTTGATTTCAGGATTACAGTTCCGGACCAGACGCTGGAAGAAGCGGAGGCTGGAGTGAAGGCTCATGCCCGGGAGCTCCTGGGGATCAAATCCCTGATAGAGCTGCGTTCATGGAAGGAAGTGCAGAAATCACTGAGAGAAAGCTCCGCGAAACTGAAACAGGATATCTACACTATCATTAACCAGGGGACACCCGGAAACCAGAGGCCTCTGTTGAGGCAGCTCTACTCCAAGCTCTTCAATGGCGTTACAAGGGTAAAGACGATATAACCCAGAAGGTTTTCTGTTTGATATTTGCTATTCTCTCTCTTGGAGATTGTTCTTCTGATGCACTAGCTTTTTCTTTTTTCTTTTTTTTTTTCTCCAGCTTGATTATGCTGCTAGGAGCGAGGACGCTGGTACTGTACAAGAATGCTATGACACCATTGTTGAGTCCTTAAACGAGATTTTCTCGAAGGTCTGATGGAAGAAGAAACAACCTTTTTCTCATACCATATCTGCCCAGAAATCTGAAAAGGGGATTTCCTCACTGTAAGGGAAAAGTCGGTCAAATGTTCTCTAATGTTCTTGTCATTGAATGATCCCCCAAATTCAATTGAGTTTTCTCTCTGATTAATAACAAAATTTTGAATTACTGATCTTTGAAAGTATCTGATAAAGAGATATCAAAAAGCGTCTGGCTCATGAATTCCATTACTTTTTTGGACACTCAGAACATGTAAGAAAACAGAGACAAGCAATGAACAGTAAACTGAAGTTTGGAATTGAGGTTGATGATGAAGTTGAAGAGGGGAACAAGCACCAAAAGAGGATTCATTCCAAGATCTCCTGTCCAAAGATATTTTAGATACAAAGGGACTTGGGGAACATAAATTACAAAAAACGTCTGAACAGACGCTATCAATTTGGAGCCCTTGACAAACATTTGAAGCCTTTTTTATTACCTGGTGCTTGGGTTCACTATCTGGTATTTCTTTTTTTGTTTTTCTTCTTTTTCTCTTTTTGAGATTCCAAAAATGGGATCTTTACAACAAATTTCTCTTGGCGGGGATGTGTACACAGATGAAGCTTTAAACGAGCTTCATTCCTTTATACATAAGAAAATTTTCAGACAAGAGCAAGCACACTTGCTTCTCTGAGGAACTCTTTATCAACTTCTTGGCTCTTGCTTCAATTGAATGCCACATGAGGGCAGTGAACTGGGCCCACCATAGACAAGACTCTGCAACACAAATCCAAATACCCCATCATCTTCAGATTTCACATAAAGACATTCAGGTATGGTGCAGTTCTATAATGAAAGGAGTAACGTGAGAGCTTACTTGCACTGAACTAGGAAGAATGGCATTGGCGAGTTCCTCGTTTACTGACACGGGCAATGGTGGCATCTGGCTCATTATCCCAGGCATCTCTCGCATGCTGCACAAAGAAAGTGTTATACTTAGTTATTGGAAGCAAGACTAGAATTTAATTATTCGAACATGAGAAGGTATCCCATACTTGTTCAGGATTGCTGCAATGTTGTTCCTTGTTCGACAAAAGAGATCAATATTTTCCTGTAACTATAGAGGAAAGGGGAAAAAATGTCAAACTTCAGTCCCACTCCTTGGATATACGGAGCCTAACCAAAATATAACAGAAAAGAGGAATTTTTCCCAGGAGTCAAATAAAAGCAAGAAAAAAAAGAGAAATTTTCATGATAAATCTGATGGGGTTACTCAATGCCTGTCAACTAATTCCATATAATAATGTCATGCTTAATGATCTGCATTATAACTAACGCTTTGGGCCTAATTCAGATTTATTCAGTAAAATAAAACAGGGGAAAAACTTCATATATTAATGTATAATAAAAATTTCTGTCTGCAGTTTTATGTATGGCAGCTGGGATTGAACACAAGTTTCCTTTTACAGCAAATACAGAGAAGACATTCAAATAATAAAAAATAAAAAATAAACCTAATAACAATTTCATTCAAGCAACATACCTTATAAGTGGCGAGATTAGCTGCAATTTGGTTAAACACCTGAATGTTTTCATCCAAAAGAAGTCTGGCCCAACCACTTACAACAGGAACTGAGAAAAAAGGAGAGATTTATTGTCATTGACACAGCAAGTGCATTAAAGAAATTAAATGCAAGAATTGTCCTGAGCAGCCACCGTATGCTTAGGCATCTTCATAATCCCTATAGAGTACTAACTGAAAAACTTCTCTTGCTTAAAAAGTGAGTAACATAGGCATGGGCCAAGTGCACCAATGTGTTGAGAACATAGATGAAACAAAAAATACTCAAAGACTTCAGTTTTTAAACAAAAGGTATTCATATTCAGTTTTGTAAAACATTTTGGCAATAAGAAAACACTGTCTTGTTTGCTTGGTATGAAGCATGGTGATCAAGTAGCATGATTATCAGCCATATCTATCCTTGTTTGATAAAAGAAATTAGAACTATAAAACTGACCTGCATCAGATGGAAAATCAAACCAGCAAAAGAAAATCAGTTACGTTGTTAATAATAATTTCTCATTCAATCTTTTGGACATTCAACCAACCTTCCGAAGTTAATTGGTTACTATTGTCCGAATGATGCATCAAGAAAGGATAAGCTGCCATATTTGGATGTGGAATAGGAGGTGGTAAAGTGGCTTTTGATGAAGACTCCACTAGCTTTTCCTGAAGAAGCAACCCATTTCAACATCCGAATTTCTTGAATCATACTACTACATTTCTAGGTTTATAAACAACTAAACAATATGCTTGCTCAAGGCTTCACTCGAAGACTTTCCCTTGATGTCTCAAGATATGACATATAAATCAATGAACCATACAGAAGCATTTGCAGTAAGTATCCTCACGGCTAAACAGTATGAAATTTTTGCTTGACAAAGAAAGTTTATTCCCTGGAAATCATTAGCAGCACAGTATAGAAATTAGGTCAACAAGTACCTTTCTATCTTTCATCTTCTTGCCTGTGTACTGCTCTTCCGGTTTCCTTCGCTTTCCATTGTGATTTTTCTGTAAATGTGTATAATGCATACAACATGCAATGATAAAATTAGCCAAAATTTTAATGATAGCCTTTATAATACAAACCCAGAAACACTAAGTACTGATTGGTTGACACGTGCAGACTACCCTGGTCTGCAATTGAAACTAACCAAGTACAAATTATAAATATCTCAAATTATTTACCCTTGTAAGAGTTTCTTAAGCACATCGATGCACAGAGGTGAGAAACTTAGAAGCGCTCCCATGAAAAATTTCAGAAAAAACACTTAACTAATTAATGAATCCAATTTTCGCAGATATAGCAAAGCTGGTTTTTTTTATTGAATAATAGTTTTACATTTCTTGGGATTAAAAAATTATCATATCATTCCAGTTTCAAAGCCACTCCACGAGGATATTTCCCAATTTGTTCCATTGTTAGCTCCATATAATGTATTACTAATTTTTCTCACCAAAAGAAAAGAGTTCATTTTGCATCTGCAAATACATTTAGCATCAAACACTAGTATTTCTATAAATACTGACATGATACGACTTCTATGTACATTCCAAGGCTTGAATAATAGTGAGACTGTTATAATTACTGAATTTTTTGGGGCTAATAACTTAAATTTTTAGAACCATCGTACTGCTGCAATAAAAAACTGGATCAGATTTTAAGACAGGTCCAGTCAAACATGCAGATTTGAAGATGCATCAGGATAGCTACCAAACCCAACCCCCCCACCCCCAAAATAGTGTGCTTGCATGAAGGCCCCTTGCCCCATGCCTCTAGGGAGACTTGAACCCATTTAATACTTTTAGTAACACTTTTTGATAAATTCAAAAAGCACATCACTATGTCTGCAAGTTTCTCACAGGTAAAACTCCTTTTAGTGCAAAGATTTTATGTAGGTGTTGGTCTGATCTGAACTTAAAAAATAATATCAGGACTTTCAGCCACCTAATGGTCACTCGAAAGGCTTCACATTTTGAGTCATTGCTAATGAAACATGATTAACAGGAATGCATTTGGACTGACCGCCATCCACCGACATCTCAACGCAACATCACGAACAGTCTTGTCAGGAATTTTCGCCACAATCTTGATGTATCTCATCATGGTGGGCATATCAGAATATCTGTGTAAACATACAGGATTACTAGATGCAAAATAAAAGCAAGACCAGAGAAAGTTACCAAGAGAAGCCAGGGAAAGGATGGATAATCCCCATTTGTTTGAAAGCAAAAGATAGTGAGATTGACATGTTTAAAAACGATGTTATATACAATGAAGATGACATAGTAACATCCTAATTGTCGCATACAACCATAATGATCATGTATGTAACACTTTAACAGGATTACATTCAACATAGAACAGCAATACCAACCGAATCTAATTAGCAGGTAGATCTAGAAAAGTCAATTAGTAACAACCAAATTGAAATGAAAATCAGTTCTAGATGAACCTTCAATAACATATTTCAAAATGTGAAGGAAATAAGAGAAATGAAAAGAAAAGTACAAAACTGTAAAAGGGGAAACATTCAGCATCAACTCACAGCCTTAACTCTTATAATACCATCTAGAGTCGGTACTAACTAGTAGCAAGAGAGAAGATTATCCCTAACAGTTTTGCGAAAAAGTTTCAATCATTCAATGCAGAGTTTCTTGGGATTATTTAATAAAATATCAGAATCCAAAAGAGCATAAAAGAAGCTCATCACAAACCAACTATCATTTTGTAGGTACCAATGGTTCAAAACACTTGTCTTTTGACATATTCAGGCATCACCATACATTCGCCATTCCCCATCAAAGACCAGTTAACAGGTGACTGAAAATTCAACTTATGCGGTGCCTGAAGATAAAATCACCATTTCTATAATATAGACCAAACATTAGGAGCACAGGAAAAAGCTCCAGCCTGACATTATATACCGTACATGTATAAGAGATGGGTCCCTTGTGAGACCAAGAGGGAAAAAGAAAAAGGGGAATCAACAGTGACAACCAAAACCAAAGGGGGTGCATCACCTGAGGCCCACAAAACCTTCCATATTCTCCTCTCTTGAAGAAGGAAGGGAAAAAAGACTAGATATGAAATTTGAACCGATCGACATAGCAATTGCATGGCATTTGATGGCTATTGAAAATATCATTCTTTTCTGCTATGGTAAGTTGTTCACAACACAATCTTAGCATAAAGTAGCAAAGATTTATCAGATGCAAAATGACAAAAGATGAATACCAACAAACCAGAAGAAACGTGGAGCCAACCATAAACCTCTCTAGGTAGTCCCAAATAGTTATCACCACTATAACGAAAAAGAAAAGAAGATATGCCAGCTCACAACATGATGAAAGATGAATACAGACAAATAGAAAGGAGGAAAAGAAGGCACCTACTTGGCAAGTCCTTCTTCCAAGATGGACTGTTCTTCTATGGACCAATCCACAGCCAACCCTGTATCATGTTTGAGTCCAGGCACAGAATCTAGAAGAAAACCGCTGCTAGAACATCCCGCAGAAATAACCCCAGAAACGTTGTTTATCATGCCTGAATTACTGGGGAAGATCATCCCAGACGAGTTGCTCATCCCCCCTGAGCCAACAGTTGGAATTAACCCAGCTGAGCTATTAACTGCTCCAGACTGAAAAGAAATTGCATGCCTACTAAATGCAGAGGCAGGAATTGCACCATGATGAACTCCCATATTAGAATTCGTGGCCATTTTTTACTCTTACCACCAGAAAGTTGTTCAAAAACTCACTGCATCGGAAGGAAAACAACTTCCATCGCAACTTCTAGAGAAATATATAAAAAATTCTCAAGAAACCAGTCTCTTTAATTTTCGAGGTACTAATCAAACCCCAGAAATTCACCTCTCAACAAAACACAAAAAACTTCACGACGAGGATTCTCAAACTGATGCACAACACTTCATTTGGGGTTGAATTCCACTTCGACTCGCTCCAAGGGAATTTCAAACAGGAATCCAAAGCAAACTACAGAAGAAACACCTAAACGTTTCGTATTGATCTCGGGTTTAAGTAACACCCTCAATTGCAGCTACAACGAAACACCTTCCCGAATTTTAGTAACGAGAATTTTGGATATGGCCTCACAGGCTAGTACGCGACCGACTCGAATGCAGTCCTCTATATCAAACCCGAGAAACCCTTTCCCTTCAAGGGAAGAAGTTCCCTTGGACCATCAGAACCCTAAAAATCGACACGCGCCGAACCAACGGCCACAAGAACATCCATTCCTCCTCCGCAACACTCACCAGCGCTCCATGAGCTCAGAAACGCCAAGCTCCTCGCAGAGCACAGCCACTGTCCAAATTCCCAGACCAACCACGAACTCGACAAGAAATCGAACCTCTTCCACGTCCCGAACCTTCATTTCTCTAGACCATCTTCATTTCCCGCTTCATACGGCAGCTCCAAACTCCCACCCAGAGAAATGCATAGATAACGGAAATCGATTGCCCGCAGCAGCGAATTTCTGACAACCAAGGGAGACAAACAAAAAAGAAAAAGGGAAAAAAAGAAAAGAAGAAAGGGGAAGACCCCAGCCAGAGAGGAAAAATCAGAAACTCCGGACCTTTTCCCACCCCCTGCAACTCCTTTAGACGATGACCCTGAACCCTAGCCGAGCTTACTCAGCCTTTTTTACTCCCTCCACCCCACCGCCCTTCTCTCACAGCTTTTCCCCTTTTTTTTTTCCTCTCGAGTCTTGTCTTCCAATAGGATACGAAGAGGGAAAAGGTTTCTTGTTTTTGTATGTTTTAAAAAACAAAACGGAAGAAAGTGCAGATCTTGGAATTCAGCAACAGTGCGAATCCCGAGATGGGCATTCGATGCCAATTATTGTGGACGAATTTTAAAACCCCCCCCCCCCTTTTTTTTTTTACTCGAAACTTTTTTTTTTTCTTTTCTTTTATGCTCTTCATCGCCTCTCTCCCTCTCCCTCCTCCTCAGTCCTCCCCACCCTCCCTGCAACTGGTTTTTTCAGTGCTCCCTCCTTCCTCCTCCCATGGCGGGAGCGAGATTACCCGCGCTTTTTCAGGAATCCACGGATACGCCCCCTTTCAAAAACTCCGCGCCTCGAGATAAATTTTTCCCGGCTTTTTTTTTTTTTTTTGTATTGTTTTATGAATCGGACAGAGACGAACATGCCCCTGGCTTGTTCCTTCCCTTTCACTGCTATTAAAATTCCGATAATAATCCTGGGAAGACAGCAGACGTAGACTCCATTAATTTAACTATTTTTTTAATCGAGACGCCTAATCCAGAATGTCTCACAAAACCATCCCGTCATCGGCTCAAAACATAAGGTTTATAATCAAATAAACGTATTATTAAACTAATTAGAAAAAAACCCCTGTCAGACCCCCCTTGGCTTGGCTGAAGCTTAACCAAACGTAATTTCAACCAAAACCAGGGGAATCTTAAAACCCGGACTGGACCCTATCAGACCCCCTAGAACCTGAACCAAAAGCCCAGTCCGGTTCTTATTGACCTGGTCGTATAAGGAGAAGCCACGTGGAAAAGGCCCAAGGGGGGTAATCCCGTCCTTTGTTGCGGAGGATGAAATCCGCTTCAACCCGAAACCAGCGGCGACGACAGACACGAGTCGCAGAAGGGCGCAGAAGGCGAAACCCCGAAAAGGCCCCACAAAGGAACAGGCATTAATTCCGCAGATATTTTTACGGGGACAAAAGGCAGTAAAGTCATTTTCCACGTCGGATCTCGGTGAAAAGCCAAGAACGAGGACAAACGGGAATGCGCTAATTCATCTTTTTCCTCGCTTTCTGGAAAGTAACATAAAATTGAGATCCCCACTTTACCCCTGCCACGCATGTCCGAATACCCGTCAACTCCCGCGTAATTTAGTCTGTCGGATTACTTCAGATTTTCTCAAGCATGAAACCGGATGCCCGGACATTTCTAGGACGAATTTGCCCTCAAAAAACAAGATAGGACATGTGAGCGGCAGCCGACACGGGCATGGTCCTAAAATAACCCAAGAACGTCTTTTTTGTCCAAAGATGATCAATTTCCCAACTAAAAAATTCAATGTACACAATATAGAATGGATTTCAAAAATAAATAAAATTATATATTAAAAAATCATTAATAAATACCGGTGCTTATAATATACAATTATAGGGTATACTTCTTGTCTAGTTAAGTGTAGCGATATTAAATATATACAATTATAGGGTATAATATTCAAACGGTTCGATGGCCAGTCCGATTTTTAAAAATTAATAAATATAATTTTATTTCAAAATAAATTAAAAGGGCATTTTAGTAATGTTTTTATCACGCCCGGGAAAAAACATTAACAAATACGATTTTTGTAATGTAATATATATATATATATAGAAAGCTCGACATTTCTAGTATTTATTAAACGTTTGTGACATCGAGTGGTACCTTTAAGAGGTGGCCACTGGGCCACTACCAAAGCAGGGAACCGGGTCCCACCGCATGTGTGCCTCCTTTTCGTTTTCTTTCCCGCAAATCAATTCCCTCCCATTTGTCCAAAACGTGCAACAAGTGGCCACCCCTCCTTCCTCCTCCTCCCGCCACGTGTCGGTGCCTTTTTTCTTAAAAAATAAATATTAACGGCCAGCTCCCACGCGCCCATGCCCTGCAACCGAAGAAAATAATTAAATAATAACGCAAAATAAAGAGAGCCATTTATAACACGTCCGACAGCACGAACATTAAAAAAAAAATCACAACGTGGTCCCGCATCTTCGGACGCACGATCCGCCGTACGCGTTGCAAAAATTTTAAAACAACGTAAATTTACGAAAGTTCCACTGGATTCGTTAGTAGAGGGATTAGGAGCTAATGAGCTGATTATGCTAAACCGATTTTTTAATAATTGAAGGACTTGGTTCGAATGAGGGTCAAAAGAATTGGAACCTGCCCGACCGAGACAACGACAATGTTGGTGCATTGCCATCCAAGCCGGGGACAAAAGTGACAAGAAACAAGATTAAATTCTATTGCCAGGCAAAACCACTAGCGTTGACCCTCTTGTGGTCAATTCTTAAAGAAGAGACATAATGTAACAAAATTACTGACCCTAAGAAAGAATTTAAGGTGAGTGACATTAAAAGTATTTGAATTAATTTTATCCATGTTAGCCTTGGGCAAAAGAGTTCAAAGATAATTCTAAGATTCCATCTATTAAAAAGTGACAATTAATTCTCAATTAAAGAGTTCATTATAACTCCTTGTAAGCATAGAAAGAAAGGAGCACAATGTTGTAACAAGAAAAAGTAACTAACACTAACGCTAGAATTTAATCTAAGAAATTTTTTTAACATAATTTTTTTAATGTGAGGAGCATATCTTCTTTATTGGAAGATTAGAAAACTCAATCAATCTTCACACAATTATAAAAACCAACCTAGTCGAACCAAAACCGGAGTCTAATCCGGTTTACTTTAAATCACCACAATTAAAGCACTTTTTGTTTTATTACCTAAAGAAATATTAAATATATACGAATTATAGGGCATAATATTAGGGTTGGTAATTTTAGTTGAAGATTAAAAAACTGAATCAATCTTGGGCACATTATACTTTATGGAAAATTTTGGTAAATTCCAAGACAGTAATTCCAACCAGTAGAGATAAGAATCACATCTAAAGTGATTCTTTTTTTTTTTTTTCCACACGAAAAAGCAAAAGAAAAAAAAAAAAAAAAAAAGTTGAAGAACTTGCCACACGTGGACAAACCAACTCAACTAGGTTAAGCAAATAAGTTAGCCTCAAATTATCAATCTAATCACCATTTATTGCAGTGATTTAGAATAAGGAATCCATCTAAATGCTTGCTTTCAGGACCTTTAAGATTCTGGAGAAGAAAACTCATACTCCATGCCCACACATGGAGGATACAATTCTGACTAAAAGGAGTTAATCAGATTGAAGAATCAGGAAGAGGACTCAGTTAAAAGCATAATTACGGAAAAGGAAGGTTCTCTTTTTCGAGTCAAAAACATCTTAGACAAACTAATGGAGTGCCACGCCATGTGCTGAACAAGATGAGGATGAAGAAGAGAGAAGTAAAATGGAGATTCCTATAACAGAGGAGACATTTCTTTGGTCTCATGCCACCACCAGGGCATCTCCTTGTGGGGTCTTACTGTCTAACCATCGTAAGAAAGGCCAGCAAACCAAAAACAGTAGCCCAAACAAGCCACCCTGGCCCTGATTCTGGCACCAAATCTTTGCACCAAAACACTCGAAAAGATTTGAAGCATCCAAGTGTGGTCAGAATTCATCGAAATCTTCAAATGGGTCCTACAGCTGCTCGCTCCAAAACGGGGAGAATAGTGTTGTTCTGTACTGTATATTGCTTTATAAGGAAATTGATTGAAAAGAAAAAAATAAGAGAAAGAACAAGAACATTTGGTTTTCAAATGTCTGGTGGAATTGACAAATGAAAGGAGGGAAACAGGGGCGAGAGAACATCGGCTGATTCATGTCTATCTGGTTCATTTCTGGGTTTTCTTTAGATCTGTGGTCTGTGGCGATGTTCCTCCTTACTGGAACACCTTTTAAAGACATTGAGATTTTATTTCAGCTTTTTTGACAAGAGATCCGGAATGGTGATGAGTTCAGCCTTTGGTAAGGACCAGATATTTTTTTTATGGGTTGCAGGGTGTCTGGTGGGGCAACGGAGCATGTCGTTTGCTCTTTTGATCCATTATATGGATTTGGTAGAGCAAGAACAAAGCTGCTCTAAACCATCAAAGATAAAGACACACTTCCTTTAACGGGTGTAACTAAGTTAATGCAATGAGTTTGGACTGTAATTCGACTTCAATTTGCCCCTTTTCCACACTATCAGCATCGAATCAAAATTTAATTAAATAACGAGCTCCACAGCAGTTGTTCAATCTAACTACAACTTATTTCAGCAATCCAAATAGAATGTAGCAAAACAAATTCCAGATTTTTAAAAACGATTTTAAGACAGTTCATTTACCTCTCAATAACCTTTTTATACTTTTTTTCCGCAGCAGTTTAAGAAACACTGAAACGGCCTTTACATCCCGTACATCCACGAACGAGTGTCAGAAAATATTGAGCCGGATGACCGAGTGTTTGCTCCTTGTCTGTGCCCTGCTTAGGAAAGGCCCAGCTCTGTAAAGAAGGAGATGTAGAGCCCAGAATTAACGACGCAGAATCAACATCTTAAAAACAAATAAATGAAAGAAACCGTCATTACCTGGTTTCAACTGCAAGTCTTCTATCTCATTGCTTCATTCGCATATTCTAACTAGGACACTAACCATTAGGACAAATTATGTCCCGATTATGCGGCATTGGGATTGAACAATCGATTAATGCATTAAAAAATAATGGATTACTACTATAATGCGTGATTAAATCTAACAACTCTACCCTGAAACATTCCAGGTATTAGCATAGACTTCTCCCAGGAGATTGAAGTAATCATCGGATCAAGTGTCTACATTACCGGATCAAATTCCTAAAAAAATCACGGAAATAGAGGAAAACACGGTTCATTGAGATTGTAAGAGTACATGTGAACAAGACATTGAGCAAAGAAAGAACAAATCCACCTTGATACCTAGATAAATCAGAGGTTATTATCACAGAATCCCCGAACCCCAGACACAAACCCACATTCCCTTGTGGAAATAAAAAAATAAAAAATACCCCTTTAGCCTCCAAAACCATACAAAGTCCTTCCTTGCCTCTTGAGAGCATACACCACATCCATGGCAGTGACCGTCTTCCTCCTCGCGTGCTCAGTGTAAGTCACCGCATCCCTAATCACATTCTCCAAAAATATCTTCAGAACCCCTCGGGTCTCCTCGTAGATCAGACCGCTGATACGCTTCACTCCACCCCTACGAGCGAGACGCCGAATCGCCGGCTTCGTGATTCCCTGGATGTTATCGCGCAGAACCTTGCGGTGACGCTTGGCTCCTCCCTTGCCGAGACCCTTACCGCCCTTTCCACGGCCAGACATTTTCGCAGAGAAGGCGAGAAACTCGAAGATGGATTCGCAAGGAGAGAAAACTGCGAGATGAGATTAGATGGAATGGCGGGGGGAGGTCGCTCTGTTTATATAGCGATTTGGAAATTTGAACTTTGGCGCGGTTCGGGAGATCGAGGATCCGCGCGGGAAGACGTGGAGACCGCTGGATTGTATTTGGATGGTCTAGATGCATTTTGTTTATACTGGACGCGGATCGATGACCTGGCGCTTCTTGGAGGGAGTCGAAAGTGAATGTCCCGCTTGGGTCTTTTGGTTTTTCGCTCTTTCGCGTGGCTCGCGCCAAATACAAACTGATTTCGGAGCTGATAAACGGATCCAACCTTTGAAGGTCCGAGTCCGACATGAATTTGCAAGTACTTATAAAATGTCTATTATGAAAATTTATTATTGTTGATTTATGTGAAAATATTATGGTTACAGATTATAAGTGCCAAAGAGCATTTTTTTGTAGTATTTTTCAAAAATAGATAATGATAATTATAATGACAATAATAATAATAATATGAAATATCATTTATAGACTATACTCAAGTGTATGAGAAAGTTACTTTATGTTTAAATTTCCAATAATAATAACCAAATATTTTGTAAATATGAAATTAATATTTATTTTAAAATTTTTAAGTGGAGATCCACACTTAAGTGTAGGCTAGACTAGACTTCCTCTTATAATAATTATAATAATAACTTAACTTTGGGCATATGAGATAATGAGAAGAATAGCAAATATAAGACTGGTCCACTTTGAAGTTGGATGTAACTTATTTTTATTCATTTAACAGTCTCATCTTGTCTTTCCCATCCATATGACCAACTTCAAAATCTAATGTGGACATAAAATATTTATCTAACAAGCACAAATTTTGGCCACATAGATATGGAATTTTTAAAAAATAATAATAATAATTTTTTGTCTTTTTACGTCTTCATGTCCTGCCAGATTGAGATATCTTGAAAGAATAACAAGAATAAAATTTGTCCACATACTGTTGGAATGTATCTGATTAATTTACTTTAATTAGCCTTGTTAATTCTTCCACATTCATTTCCTGCTCCATTTTATAATAGAGACAACAATGTGAAAACACTATCATAAGTCATAACCTTAATAAGGTTTATAATACTTCAAAAGGCTAAATTAAATACAAGTAAATGACACGTAAGTATAGTCCACGGCCTATATAATATGTGTTACATTTATATACAAGAAAAGTCAACATAGCCCTATTTCTCACAGTTGTTTCTACATGTACACATTCATAGTAAGAATTGATGGTGACGCGTAATTAGCCATTCTATTAAATTCTTAAAATTTTATACCTTCATTGTTGTATCATTCATTGTCATGCTATTTAATTTGTTAATCAAAATTCGGAATTATAACATAGAAATTAAGTTTATTCAATCAATGGATATCTATGTGCAAAAGTAACTTCAAAAGAATATACATATATATATATATATATATATATATATATATATATATATATATATCAGGTACCCTTCCCCTTGGCTGCATTTGAGTTCAGCTACATTTATCAAATTTCGGTTTTTAAAAAATTGCTTTGTATGTATTTATTATTTTTCCTGCCTAACATTCGCTTTCTTCCTCACAATGAACAAAAATAAAAATTTCAGGGCTGATTTGATAAGAAACCGACACTGAAATTTACAGACTTCTAATCCATGGCGGCTGATGATGCGGACGATACATCTCCACTGATTTCTAATCTGAAACCGATTCATCCGGATTAAAATATTTACTTCTCACAAACTTCAATGTACGGGACCTGCTCCGAAGATTTCATCCATGGCGTTCCCTTCAATCTTAAATTTTCGATTGACATTTTGTTCCAGCAGGAGTAACGACAAAGATGCTGTCCACGTTCGTTACGTCGTCACAGCCGACGTTCTTCCCCGAATTTAATACGCCAATGGAAGGTTGATGGTAGACATAAGACATCTCCCTGTTCGGAATTCTGGGCACCTGATTTGTCTGCTCTGTTTTTTCTCCCGGAGTTTGTATCAGGAATTTTGGGTTTGTTGCGTGGGTTTGATTCTGCTGCCATGGCAGGGGGGCTCTGGTTCTGTGATGAGTCAACGTGGGAGCTTGGAAATCGGAGGTTTTAGCTGAAAAGGATGACTTTTCGTTGTTTCTGGAGAGACCCTGTTCGAATCGAAGTGATGGAGACTTGAATCGAATGTCGATCTCACGTTTGATTCCAGATTGGGTTCTTTCTTCTTTTCTTCTTCCCAGGAGATTTTTCGATTCGTCGAATGTAGTAGTTCGAGCTGGATGAGCGCATTTTGATATTGTTCAGATTCTCGAGCTCTGTTGCAGAGAATTCGATCATGAAGATCAGATTCAGAGATCCAGATTTCGTCTTCCTCGTATCGTTCTCCGTTTCGATCGTCTTCTTCTTCTCCGGCGGAGTTTCATCGGATCCCCAGACGAACCTGCTCAACAACGCTTGCAGTCAGTACAACGTCTCCGACCCCTCTGATTTCTTCTCCAACCTCAACGCCACCTTCTCCGACATCCGCCGCGCAGTTGCCTCCTCCTCCGCCCGCTTCGCCACTGGCGACCGCCCCCGCGCCGCCGATCCTGTCTACGTCCTCTTCCAGTGCCGCGACTACCTCTCCGCTGCCGACTGCCTCGCCTGCTTCTCTGCCGCCGCCGCCCTCATCCGCAACTGCTCCGCCGCCAACGGCGCCCGCGTCATCTACGACGGCTGCTTCCTCCGGTACGAAAGCAGCGGGTTCTACGACCAGGCCACGCTGCTTGGGAACGCCGGGCGCTGCGGTAACGACTCGGCACCCACCTTCGCCGCCGCGGCGGCGACGGCGTTGCTGGGCGATTTGGTGGCCGCGACGCCGGGGATCGAGGGGTACTTCGCGGCAGCGGTGAGGGACGGCGTCTACGCCGTCGCGCAGTGCGCGAGGACGGTAACCCGGATCGGATGCGGGGACTGCTTGAAGGTCGCTTACGGTAACATACGAAGGTGCCTGCCGGAGACGGAAGGGAGGACGATCGACGCCGGCTGCTTCTTGAGGTACTCCGACGCGCCCTTCTTCGGCGCGAACCAGACGATCGATCTCGACCCTTTCTTGCGCAAAGGTGGGATTCTTCGAACGGCAAAAAAATGGGATTTTTTTTTTCTGTTCTGAACACTGAACCTTTTCGTTCGTCTTCACAGGAGGTTCGAATAAGAAGAACGCCATTATCGGAGGCGTTGCAGGTGGAGCCGGCTTCGTTCTCCTTCTCCTTTTCGCACTCTTTCTTCTTAAACGTTCCAAGACGAGGAAGAAGACAGAGAACGAGAGAGGTCTGCATTCTGGGTACTACCTAGTAGACATTAGTCTCACATAGATAACTCTGTTTTTGCAATCACATTTATTAATGACTTTCTCTGTTTCTGCAATCTAATCCTCTACCAGGAGACATATTAGGGGCGACGGAGCTCCGGGGCCCTGTAAATTTCCACTACAAGGACCTCAAATCCGCCACCAGCAATTTCTCCGAGGAGAACAAATTGGGAGAAGGGGGCTTCGGAGACGTCTACATGGTTTCCTCTTCGTCTCCCATCTCTGAAATTTTCTGAACGATTTGCAGAAACTCACTGATTTGAAAACAGGGTCTTCTGAAGAACGGGAAGAAAGTCGCGGTGAAGAAGCTGGCAGTGACCCAGGACCGCCGAGTCCAGGCCAATTTCCTCAGCGAAGTGAAGCTCATAAGCAACGTCCACCACCGGAACCTGGTTCGCCTCCTCGGCTGCTGCTCCAAAGGCCCGGAGCTCCTCCTCGTTTACGAATTCATGGTCAACAAAAGCCTCGACAAGTTCTTGTTCGGTAAACCCATTCCCCCCACGACTCTGTTTTCGAAACTGATCAATCCATGGCGAACTAATCTCTCGCTCGATTACTCCTCTTCTTCTTCTTCCTCAGGCGACCGAAGCCGGACTCTGAACTGGAATCAGAGGTTCGACATCATAGTGGGGATCGCTCGGGGACTCGCGTACCTGCACCAGGAATTCCATGTCTGCATCATTCACCGGGACATAAAATCCAGTAACATCCTCCTCGACGACGACCTCCAGGCCAAAATCGCAGATTTTGGCCTCGCGAGGCTTCTCCCGGAGAATCAGAGCCATCTCACCACCAAATTCGCCGGAACATTGTAACAATGGATACAATACATTAGATACAACCTCGGTCTTCTTTCTTCTTCTCGATTCCATTATTACTGTCTCTGATTTTGGGAAGTTCCGCCGTGACAGGGGATACACGGCGCCGGAATACGCAATCCACGGCCAGCTCTCGGAGAAGGTCGACACGTACGGCTTCGGCGTCGTCGTCCTCGAGATCGTGAGCGGCCGGAAGAGCAACGACATAAAACTCGAACCCGTGAACCAGTACCTGCTCGAATGGGTATTACTATTAATTCTCTGCAAGCAACTAGTTTCATTTCGTTTTTTGGTATTGATCTTGATTCGAACTTGTGCGATTCGACCAGGCCTGGAATTTATACGAGACGGGTTCGCTGCTGAGACTGGTGGACGAGAAAGTGGGGAAGGAGGAGTACCGGGACGAGGAGATGAAGAAGGTGATCGAGATCGCGCTTCTCTGCACCCAGTCCGCGGTGGCTTCGAGGCCGACCATGTCGGAAATCGTGGTGATGCTTCTTAGCAGGGAAGGGGCTTCGAGGGCTCCCACCAGACCCACCTTCATTGAATCGACTGCGAGAGGTCGAGGAGAGAGTTCGAGCTCTACTACTGGGTCGTCTTCAGCTTCCAATGCCACCGTCTCCATCTCCCAAATCTCTGCCAGATGAGATCAACCCAAATTTCAACTCTGGTTTATGTGTTACGGGTTATGGTTATGAGCGGCGTTTTAGAAAACGGATCGGACCGGAGGCCATTTCGGTTCTTATTGATTGGGTCCGGTTCACTATAATTGGCACAACTAAATCACTTATTTTCTTCTTTTATTGTTTTGGCAAAAAACTTCCGGTCTGCAAAAAGGCGTTGTTTCACCGAAAATCCGCCGGTACGCAAAGAGGCGTGACCGAGAGAATATTTCAATTACTTTAGAATAAATTTGTGTTTACAATATGTGTGAGTCAGGAAAAAACGAGTTCAATCTCCTATGCTTCCTCTGATTCGATCTTCGTGTGAATTGTTGAAGTTTCGGCTTCTGGCGAGAACGTCAAAATTTGAGTTTTGAGAGCGAGTGTGTACGACGGTATGACATTGGTCGGTCGGACGGAAGTATTTGTGTTCCGTGTGTTTTGACTTGTGACGCTGTCGGCGATCGTGTAGAGCTGCTCCAATTGAACTGTTGAACGACGATGAACTGTGAGTTGCTTAGCTTCGGTGGTTCGAGAACTTCCGCGAATGAAGTTTCTTCTCAGCAAGAAGGCTTTCAAACTTGAATTTTTCCAACCCTTGCGACAGGGACTTTCTGTGGCTCGAAAGAGTCTCTCTGAGTGAGAGCTTGTGGGTGAAAATTTTTTCGAACCCCTGCGATGGAATGTTTTTGGCTATTTGTAGCCTGTTCTGTGCAGTTGTTGGAGATCGGCGCTTGAAAGGGGGACCACCCTCCTCTTTTGTTGAGGAAGTTGAGGAAGAAGAGGGGAGGAGGAGGAAGAAACGGATCGTCGCCTCCTTTTTCTCCTTCGGTTGACGACCTAGTACATTTGAATTGAGTGACGAGGCATGCTGACTAACGCTGGCATGGTGATTTCTACTGATGTGGCGCCGACTGTGCCGATGACGCAAAGGCGTGACTGGAATCCGCAATGGACCGTGTTGGGCGACCTACCCATGAGCCTTAATTACTGGGTTGATGGACTTCTGGGCTTGTTGAATTTGGGCCATACACAGTTTGGTGCGTACAGATTGCCCCCTTCGAGACTTGCTCGTTCAGGAGGAACGAACAAGTTTCGAATGTGAATATGAACAAACACAACACACGCTTTATTTTTATTTTTATTTTTATTTTTATTTTTTATTGATCCTCTTACTCTTTTAGGATCGTTTATCTTTTGTGTACCGTTTTGCTGCCCTCTTGCTTTTTTAGGGCAGAGTATATTTTTTGTACACTCGTATTTTTTTTTTTTTAATACGCATACATGTAAAATATGTACGGTATAGGGAGATGGAGATGATGAGTACCTGAGCGAGGAGGTCATTTAGGTTGGATTTTGATGATAGGCTTGACATAGTCTGAGCTGAGAGTTGCCTGATTGTGACCGAAGTATGCTTTGAGATGTTTTGGAAGGCGTCTGTGACGATTTCTACAACCTCGATGACCTCAGGTGTCGCGCAGGGGAGGTGTGTTGTGAGATAAGCCGCGACTCTTCTGCTTTGCCTGGATTGAACTTTGCTTCGGCTTGGTTGTCCATCGCCACCTGACGATCAGCTTTTCTTTGTAGTGTCGTACGATTGGCTTCTCTGAACTGGTTTTGACGAACTTCACAATGTTGCGAAGTAAAGAAATTTCCGTTGCTCCTCGTTATCTTCCTCGAACTTGCGCGGCTCTAGAGGAGCTTTATGTTGGGACTCCTCGTCTTCTTCTGGATTCGTATGATGGAATTTCGACGGGTTGAACCGAACTCAAAGTGATGAAGCTGTTGCTAGCGATCGCAATGCAGAGATGACCCTCGACGTCAGGGAAGAAGTAGTTGTGGATGACCAGCCTCGACGACTATGGCCATTGAGAGTCTTAGAGCGGTCCGTCTCGAGGCTTTATAAGTTCTGGTACGCCTCTGGGAAAGTTAATCAGTCTCCTTCTTTGAGAGAAACTCTTCAACCTCCCTCTTTAAAAAACCTCGTAACCTCGTACCTCTTTTCCCGTTCTCCTCAGTCTGACCTAGACCACAAGTTGGAAGGAACCGAAGCTTGAGAGAGACCTTCGACGATCGCAACCGTGACTTTAGCCTTGTCTCTTCCCGGCTGGTGTCAAGAAGCTTTCCACAACTTAGGATTGAAAGGTAACGTAAAGCTTCCCCCCCCTTTTTTTTTTCCTCCCGGCCATCTCGTATTGAGTTCGAGTCGGCCAGGGTCCCACTCTCTTTTCTTTCTTCTTCTCTTCTCTTTTTCTTCTTCTCTTCTCTTTTTCTTCTTCTCTTCTCTTTTTCTTCTTCTTTTCTCTCCTCTCTTTTTCGACTTCTCCCTCAGTCTCTCTTTCTCTCTCTCTCTCTCTCTTTTTCTTTGTTTTTTTTTCCGTCTTTTCTCTCTGTGTGTTTTATTTTTTACTTACCTTTTTCTCGAACTGGTTTTCTCGTGTGCTCCTGGTGTCCATCATCTTGTTAGTGCGAATGACTAGCCTCCTTTTGCGCGTTGTTTGGCCTAAAGGTGCACCTGGCTCTGTCGCCGGGGGCTGGAGTTGAGTTTTGGTCGCCTCTGGCTCGGTCGCCGGGAGGTCGAACATTAGGTTTAAACACCCTCGACTGTGTCGCCATGTATAGGGCTTCTTGTTTTGCATCCGGCTCTGTCGCCGGGTGTTAAGACTTGTTTCGAAGGATCCTGGTTAGGTCACCAGGATGTTGAGTTGCTTTCTGCGGCTTCCGCCTCGCTGGCCAGGAAGTGTATGTCATGTTCGGCTTGGTCGCCGGGCGCTGTTGTTGTCCCGCCTTTGGCCGGCTTGGTCGCCGGGAGATAACTTTCGTTGCAGTCACCGGGCGTCGAACTTTTGATTCGACTGAATCCGGCTGATTTGTCAGGAGGTCTGATCTTGCATCAATACATTTGGCTTGGCCGCCAAGTTTCGATTTCTGCGTAATCGCGGCTGCCCATGATTGCCGAGGCACGAGTTGTGTCGGCTACCCTTTTTTTTTTACAACTCCTCTTTGTCACAAAACCTCTTTTTTTTTTTCGCGACGACTTTTTTTTTCGTAGCCCATTTTTTGTTTGCGATTGCTTCTTTTTGTCGCTTGTTTTTTCCTTGCGACGGCTTGTTTTTGTCGCAACCTCTCTTGTTATTTTTTTTTCGGTGAAGAGTTACATACCTGGCTCCGATTGGCTACGTCCCGTTTTGTGGTTTGGGGGCGGCTTTTGAACTATGCTCGGCTCGATCGCCGGATACAGTGGCTTTGCTGTTTTGATCGTGGCCGGCTGTGTGGTTGGCCACAGAGCGTCGAAGGGTGCTCGGCTCGGTCGCCAAGCACCTGTTTTTTTGTTTGCGGCCAGTATTTGGTTGGTCGCGGAACTTTGAAGGGTGCTTGGCTCGATCGCTGGGCACCTGTTTTTTTGTTTGTGGCCAGTATTTGGTTGGTCGCGGAATTTCGAAGGTGCTTGGCTCAGTCGCCGGGCACCTATTTTTTTTGTTTCGCATCATTCGTATCCCGTCCAACTCGGTCGTCCGACACTGGGATTCGGATGTGCGGTGTCTGGTGTTGTCGCCAGATGCTGAATTCTCCATCTGGTTGTGCTCAATTTGGCCGTCGAGCATTGGAGAGTTCAATTTGTTCGCCTCCAGTTTGGTGGCCGCGAGGCGCAGTTTCCTTTTTCTTGGCGACTAGTTCTTTTCGTCGCTCTTTTGTTTTTTATTTGCGGCTTTGATTTTCTTTTGGCCGCTGCTCTCCCCTTTTTTTTTCTGCGACTTTGTTTTCGACCGCAAGGTGAGCACATTGTTTTTTTTTAACTGAAAGGGAGGTGGGTTGCGTACCTGATTTCGGCTTGACTGATGGTCTCGACACTTTGCTTGTAGATGTCTACCTCATCAGATTCTGCCTCCTTCCATGGCCTCATTCTCTCAAACGTCGAGACAACCGTGAGGGGCACTCGTCGATAGTGTTTACGGATTCGTGACGCCAAGGGAGAGCAAAGACCGTTGCTACTACCTCTTTGAAAGCCGTCGGCATTTGGAGGTTACGACGTACATGTGCCTCTGATCAGAGCTACCTGTGACCTTTGGAGTCGTCCGGTTGTCGACGAGGATGACCAGATTTGCTATCTCCCGGGGGTCGGTGAGGCTTCATCGTCCCCTCATCAGACTACGAGCACCATCTTGTTGAGCCCTATGCACGACAATTTGGTTCGTTTCTCCGCACCAGAGCTTTTCATCGACCGCAACCGATTTGGTCCTTGGGAGACTAAGACGACGGAGGCCGTGAGACCTCAGCATGTACCTTTCTACTTCGAGTGGGCGGACGTCGTACTCCGTACTTGTCCTGAACCATTGGCCGCGGTTGACCTGACCCATGCCGTCCGAGCATCGATGTTCAGATACCGTTGTTGTGGCAATGTTGTCAACGCTTTCATGGAGGTTTGGTGCTCTTCTACCAACTCCATCTTTACACGGGAGGGGGAGCTATCAATCTCCTTGTGGGACATGCATCGACTTGGCGGACTGCCTCTTTTCGGGAACATCTTCGACGAAGCGACAAGGGTCGCTTCCTTCAACTGCCCGACAACATCCAATATTTAATCCTTGCTTACTACCGCATCTTCGATCGTTCTCGGCCTTCGGAGGTGGATGGATTCGCCGGAGTTCAAATGTCCGATTGGGCAGCTTTTTGGTTCCGCGCCAAAGAGGGCGCACGGCCTTCAGAAGATCCATGGGCTGATCGTGAGAAGACGTCCGACCTTATGAGTCGTAATAGGTCAGCCTTGCTGAATCAACCGTTGGTTGAGCTTGGTGTCCCTGACGCCCTTGCGGACGAGGTATATCTGGCGGCATTCCTATCCTTGTGGATTTGCCGCTCCGTTCTTCCTTTGCCGGGGACCATGCTAAGGTTCATAGTCTTCAAGATGGCGTGCTACTTAGCCAACGGCAAGAAGTGCAATCTGGCCGTCGCTGCTCTGGCCAGCCTCTACCGGGGACTCAATAGTTCCACATTGGGGAGAATTCCTTGGCCGTTTGTTTATGCGTGGCTCGCCCAGTGATTTGGCATCTACGGGGTCGACTCTACGGAAGGTGACTGGCCTTTAATAATGGTGTACCGCAATCCGGATCATTTCTATGCTTTCACCAAGGAAGCTGCTCGCGAGCTATTTTGGCGACGCGGAATACAGTGCTGGTATCCGTTTCAAGCTCTTCCTCCCGGCCCGATTGTTGACAAGCCCGATCATTATGCTTCACGGATTGAAGTGGAGTACTTCCGTTGCTTGTGAGCGACTCGTCTTGTGCTGCGGCAGCGTGACCTTCTCATCATGGAACCTTATAGTCCGCACCGATTTGCTCGTCAATTTGGTTTCTGCCAGGATCTGCCAGGCGTTTTGGTCGCTGACCAACGGAGGGCGCCTTCGGTTGACGCATTGGTAGAAATCTGGTAGACCCGGAATGTCTGCCCCCTTGGCACGGTGGAAGTGCTTCCTTTTGTGAGCCCGAGTGACGACCCGGGTGTAACCGCTCTGTTCCGGGAGTCTTGGCTCGAAGCGGTTGTTCCCCTGTTCGAGGTAACGATTTCTCTTTGTTTTTCGTTTTTTTTTTTTGCAATTTTCTTTCTTCTTTTCGCCTCTCCCTTCCATTGTCTTCAACGTCACCCATTCCTCCCCCCCCCCTTTTTTTTTAGGAGGAGTGCCAGAAGTTTGCAGGCGCGCACCCGCGAAGAAGAAGACCCTGCGAAAGAGAGCTACTGTGAAGAGGAAGGCCGAAGATCGCGAAGAGTAAATCGACGACTTCAAGACCAGCAGCGCCGGCCCAGGGAGTTGTGATCAGAGAGGCTCCTCCAGCAACGGACGCGACCCGACCAAGCTCGGTCTCTTCGCCAACAGAGGGTACACCTTTGGGCAAGGGGAAGAGAGTCGCTGAACCGGTGGCTTCACCAAAGAAGGTTGCTTCGAGGAAGAAGAAGTCAAAGCCGCGCTCAGAGCCACTCATTTTCGACCCGCCTTTGTTCAAGAAGCGACTGCGAACTGGTCTTCGTAGGCCTTCAACTCTTGTTGTTCATCCTCCGAAGGTTCCCGTTTTGGAGACGAGAGAGAAAGCTATGGAGGAGGGACCTCTCGACGGGTCTGTTGCTCCGTCGGTTGGAGGGGCTGCGGCGGAGCCGGAGGTGGCACCAACGCAATCACTCCCGGTTGGGTCGCGAGGAGTTGAAGAGTCACGAACCCTACCTTCCGATACATTCCAAATCGTCCTTGCCCCTCCTACAGACCAACCTGTCCTCCGTCAAGATGATTCATCTGACCCCACCACTGTGGAAGATACCCAGCGGTTGGAGTGGACTGGAGAGATGGCGCCCTCCGTTGCCGTCATTGGGGAATTTGAGGCCGGCAAGGCTGAGTGCCCGATAGCCATCTCAAGTGATGAAGAGGCGTCTCCTCAGCCTTCAGTTGGAGCGACCTGGGTCGAACTTCAACCTCTTGCCTCTGACCTGGACCGTCCAGTGGCCACGACTCTAAGGGAAGAACCTTTTGTGAGGGGTCCACCGGGTGACGAAGAGCGCGACTCTTGACATCGAGGAGGGAGCTCTGAATTTAAGTCGTCGACCCGTCAGTGAGAACTTGTCCACTTCTCGGTTCGCGTCGGTAAGTACTTATTGCCTTCTTCTTCCCTTTTCTCTTTTTTTTTTTGTTATCTCATCTTCCGACTCTTTCCGGCTTCGGCCTTCCCCCTTTTTTTTCAGTCATCGTCGCTTCCCCTCTCGGCGAGGTCGAGGCAGTGGATGCAACAGTCCACAATGGACCTGTGGGCCAGGTTCGTCAAGTCAGCCTTAGCACCGGCCGATGATCCTTGTTCTCCCGAGCTTGTGGCCGATACTCGCGCCTTCCTGGAGCATTTGCGAGCAGTCAATGTCAATATCTCAGTCCTGGAACAGTGGGTAGAGGATTTTGCTCTGGAGGCAGCTCGCTTCCAGCAGATTCACGCTAGCTTCGTTGGCGAGAAGCTCGGTTTGGCCGAAGGCGCGCATCGTCGGCTGAGCTTGCGCAATCCCTCCGACTGGTGAACTGTCGGCGCGATAGTTTGACCGCGAGCTTAGACCGGTAACAGACTGAGCGTAAAGCTACGGAGGCTGAGTAAGCGGCGCTTCGTGATCGTCTGGCCTCCATCTCGGCACGACTCGACTCTGTCACTGTTGAGATTGCATCCACCCGTATGGAGCTCGACGTTGTTGAGGAGGAGGCTTCCGCGTTGGAGGGCCGACTTGGTTCTATTCGCGCTCGGCCTGTTCTCAGCGAGGCTGAGGCGCCTGAGTTGGACGTAGTTCGTGCTGAAGTGCTGCGGTTGCGGCGATGAGTGGTTAACTTTGAGTTGTCATCTCTCTGATCCGGTTATGTTTTTTTTTTGGCCTCTCTTTTGTTGGAGACTTGGGAATTTCTTGTAGCCTCTCCTTTTTTTGTTGCGAGGCTTGGGATTTTTTTTTTTGTTGTGACCTCGCATGTTTTTTTTGTTTGCGAGACTCGTACTGTTCTCACCACACAATTTTTTTGTAATGAGAAGTATACGCATTTTTTTTTTGCTGTTCCCTTCAATTTTTTTTCCCGCTGCCCTCTTCATGGGTAAAATCATTTGAGAAATTTACCATTCGTTATCTACAGCTCCGATCCGTTTGTAGTGACGAGTTTGTAGGCGCCATTTGTATAGGCTTCCTGCACCACGTAAGGCCCTTCCCACTTCGGTGCGAATTTGCCCCCGGTTTTGCTGGTGAAGAGCATTGGCCGTCTGACTGCGAGCACGAGATCGCGCTTCTGGAATGACCTGAGCCGTACTTTTTTGTTGAAGGCTCGGGTCATGCGAGACTAATAGCATTCGAGGCGTTGTTGTGCCTCGAGTCGCTGTTCATCGAGTAACTCGAGTTCTGCCAATCGCAGCTGAGCACATTCCTCCGTCGTCAATCCTTCTCTCATCGTAATTCGCAGAGAAGGGAGTTGTACTTTGAGGTGGAGCACTGCTTCGGTGCCGTAGACTAGCGAGAATGAGGTTGACTGGGTCGGTGTTCTGAATGACGTCCTGTATGCCCATAAGGCTTCACCAAGTTTCTCGTCCCAACTCTTTTTGTTGGCGCCGATGGTCTTCTTTAGGATTTTGCAGAGCGTCTTGTTGAAAGCTTCGGCGAGTTCGTTGGCTACCGGATTGTAAGCCGTTGAGGTCCGCTGTTGAATGCAAATTTTTTTGCAGAAACGGTCCATGACTCTATTTTTGAATGGCGTACCGTTGTCCGTCATTATGTATCGGAGGACTCCATATCGATAGATAATTTGTGTTCGAATGAAGCCGATGACGGTGACGGCCTTTACTTCTCGGTAGGCGGCCGCTTTGGCCCATTTTGATAAGTAGTCGGTGGCAGCCAATATGTATTGCCTGTCGGAATCGGATTTGGGAGAGATAGGGCCAATGATGTCCATCCCCCAAGCTTCGAACGGCCATGATGCGACCGTTGGGTGAAGCGGCTCCGGCGCTTGGTGTATGTAATCGGCATGGAGTTGGCATTGTTTGCACAGTCGAGCCATTTCGATGGCATCTCTGAGCATCGACGGCCAGTAATAGCCCAGTCGTTTGACTTGTAAGTGGAGCTTCGGGCCGGCTTGGTGTGTGCCGCATATTCCACTATGTGTCACTTTGAGAACTTGCGACCCCTCTTCCTTTGATAGGCAACAGAGAAGCAGACCTTCATATGACCTTTGGTAAAGTACATCGTTGATGAAGACGTACTTTGGAGCTGCTTGGCGAATCTGGACTCGCTTTCTCAAGTCGACAGGGAGTGTGCCGTGGCGAAGGAAGTTCGTAATGGCTTCTCTCCAATCTTCGGTTTGATTTTGACTGGCTGAGATAGGCAGAGACTCTTCTATTTCTTCTATTTCGTCTTCCTCTGTTTCTCCCTCGGCCGGTGGAGGGATTACCCATCGCTCGTAAATGGGAATTTGGCTTGGTCGCTGGTTGAACTGTGCCAAATTGGCCGCGATGACGACTAATGCGTCGGCTGGCCCATTCTCGGAGCGAGGGACATGGTGGAGTGAAGCATCCGGGATTTGGGCCAGAAGTTCAGCGGCATGTCTCCAGAGTGGTTCGAGTTCGTGTTTCTTTACTTCGAACTCTCCTGTAAGCTGCTTGATGACTAGAGCCGAGTCGTCGTAGATGTTTAATTGCGGCAACTGCATCTCGACCGCTATGTCGAGTTTGAGAAGGAGAGATTGGTACTCTGCTTCATTGTTCGAGCAAATTTGGGTGAGCACGAACGAGTATGGCAGCAAATTTTTCCTTGGTGAGACGAACAAGACTCCGGCGCCAGCTCCATTTCTTCGTGCGGCTCCGTCGAAGTACATCTCCCAAGGAGGGAGCACCTCGACCAGAAATATTTCCTCGTTAGGGAATTTTTCTGTTAACTCCCATTCGGCAGGTACCGGGTGGTCGGCCAGGAAATTGGCTAATGCTTGGCCTTTGATTGCTCGTTCCGGTAAGAAATTCATTTCGAATTCGGAGAGGAGCAACGCCCATTTTGCCAATCGACCAGAGAGAATTGGCTGCGACATAATGTACTTCAGCGGGTCGGCTCTCGAGATGAGGTTCGTCGAATGCGCCAGGAGGTAGTGCCGAAGCTTCTGAATTGCAAAGATGATAGTTAGGCTGGTCTTCTCGATTGGAGAGTAGTTGAGTTCGGCGCCCACCAGTGTTCGGCTTAGATAGTACAGAGAACGTTCTTTGTTGTTCTCGTCGCATTGAGCCAAGAGAGCTCCCACCGATTTCTCCTGTGCTGCGATGTACAGCAGGAGCAGTCGGTCGACAATTGAAGCTACGAGTACTGGCAGCTTGGCGAGATACGCCTTTATGTTGTTAAAGGCGTTCCGCAGGATTCGTCCCACTCGAATGGTGTATCCTTCTTGAGGAGGCGGCTGAATGGCTGACATCTTCCGGCCAAGTTCGAAATGAAACGCCGAATATACGCCAAGTGACTTTGAAAACTCTTGAGTTCGGAGACGTTTCTGGGCTCCGGCATCTTTTGGATGGCGTCGATTTTTGACTGGTCGATTTCAATTCCCCTGTGATGGACGATAAATCCCAGGAATCTGCCCGAGGTGACGCCGAATGCACACTTTAACGGATTCATTTTGAGTTGAAATCGTCGCAGTCGCTCGAACACTGCCCTGAGGTCGAGGAGATGGTCGGCCCTCTGTTTTGTTTTCACCACCAGGTCGTCGACATAGCATTTGACAAGCTTGTGTAAGAAGTCATAAAAAATATTCTGCATTGCCCTCTGGTAAGTCGCGCCATCATTCTTGAGTCCGAACGACATCACTTTGTAATAGAAGATGCCTTTGGGGGTGCAGAATGCAGTGAGCTCCTCATCCTTTGGGTCCATCCGGATTTGATTATAACCGGAGGAACCATCCATGAAAGATAAAGCTTCATGACCCGTCGTCGCATCGACCATAAGCTCGGTTATCGGCAAAGGGAAGTCGTCCTTCGGGCACGATGTTAACGATCCAGGACGGGTATTTCACCTCTGATGAAGTTTGCCGCGATCAATTTGTCGACCTACTTTTCAATTTCTAGCACCAGTTCTGGTCGGAACCTTCACTGCGACTGCTTAACCGGTCGAACAGAGGAATGTACCACCAATTTGTGTATTGCAACTCACAGGTCGAGGCCGGGCATTTCTGTGTAGTTCCAGGCGAAGATGTCACAATATTCGTGGAGTAACGCCATGTATTAAACCTCTTCTTCAGCCGTCAGTGAAGCACTGAGGAATGTCGACCTCGGGTCCTCTACTGTGCCCAAGTCGACTTTCTTCAATTCGTTGATAGCCGACTGGCCTCCTTCTTCGAACTCGGCCGGAGCCTCCTTCAAGACGAATTCCTCTTCTTCTTGGTCGTCGTCAGTGATGGAGATGTGATTCACCATGACCGAATTGTATGCACGAGCTCGTGCAATGGCTGCTCTCAGAGTGTAAATAACCACTGGTTTCGGCGTGTCTTTCTTTTTCGTCGGAGTTTGGCCGACTGAGACTTGATGAACGTCTGCCGAAGCCTTCCTGGTTATTTTGACTGGCTTCGCTTGGCTAGTGTAGATTTTGATCGGCTTCTGCTTCTCGTAGTCGAGGCCTAGGCGACCTTGGTTGATTCTTTGACCTTCGTTTCTCAGTTTCTCCTGTTATGGAGTGAGAACCGGTAGAGTGACGGGTGGTTTAGCATGAATTTCATCTTTTGTAAGATTGCCCCCAGCTCTGGCCATCAGTCGGTAGGCGTTTGGGTCGAAACCTTCATTGGAGCGCGTGGACGACAACTGTTGTTCGCTCGACAACTGCTTTACGATGCTCCGTTCCTCCAATTTTGGCAGAGGAAATGTGACTTTTTCTGGCAAAGGGGTCGGCTGCATTTTATGGCAGACGACCAGTGGAGCTTCTCATTTCTTCCTTTGCGATTGTGGGATGTACCGTAAGATGGGTACACTGTGCTGCTCTGGCTTTGGAGTGGTTGCGGTCGATTTGTGGCCGTGTGCCGGCTGGCTGTTGTGTGCGGACTGTTTTGGAGACACGACCTGCGTCGTGGTCTGTTTCTGCGATGCAACTTGCTTCGGCGTCGGCGGTTTTGTGGGCTGCAACGGCTGTTTGAGCGTTGCGACCTGCGTCGGTTGTTTAGACGATGCACTTTGCGTTGGAGTGCTCTTGGCGTTAGCTGCCAGGTTCGACCATGGTGATAATTTGACTGTCGGTCTGGTCGTCAGATAGAATCTAGCGTCTGCAAACGATGCCTCTACCTCTGTGAATGGGCTTTCGTCGGCATATACCGTCTTTTGTTCGCCGTTTTCCCAATACTTGAAGCATTCGTGTAGTGTGGATGGCACAACTCTGTTTGAATGAAGCCACGATCGACCCAAGAGCAGGTTGTAGGATGTCCTGGAGTCGATGACTTGAAAAGGAGTTTCGGCTACCATGTCGCCAATGTGCAGCTTGAGATTTGCCATGCCGAGTGTTCTCTGGCCCTCCTGGTTGAAACCTTGGATGAGAAGAGAACTTGGAGAGAGGTCGCCCACAGAGAGACTGACGTTCTTCATCGTGCGAATAGGCAGAATGTTGACTGCGGATCCGCAGTTGATGAGGATGCGGTTGATTTATTGGTCTCTGATGTAGCCGAAAACGAACAACGGTCTGTTGTGATTTTTCGTCCCCAACTGTGCGTCCTCCTCTCTGAATGTAATGCACGACGGCCATGTCACGAAAAGTGCTTGTTCCGACTTTGCAAGTTGCGGGGAGTCTAGTGCATCTTCTTCCTCCTTTCTGTGAGGTGGTGTCAGCCCGACTTTTGGCAAGTCGTGCTTTCTCATGAGCAGCATCTCGAGTTCGGCTTTGAGTTCCTCTAGTTTGTCGAGGACCCGAATTAGAGCTTGTCTTGACCGAATGGCCAAGTCGAGGTCGTCTTCTATCTCATTTAGTGGTGAGATTTGCTTCAACGACGTCTCGAGGTCGTCGCATTCGACGACCGGTCTTTTGCCTTTCTCTTTGGACATTGTCGGCTTTGGAGCAGCTGTTGAGCAGGTCGCCACCATTGCTGGCGGCGCGAAAAATTCCTTCAGGAAGAACTCCGCCAGTGTGACGGGTCTTCTCTTCTTTTTGCCTGCCCCCTGAACGTCGGTCCTGGGGGCTTTTCTTTTACGCTTCGCGGCTTTCTTATTTGACCGCTTCGCCTTGATTTTGGTGGTTGCCGGTGCCGGTTCGACTTCTCGAAGAGGCCTCTTTCTCTGGGTAACCATGATCCACCCCTCTGCGTCGGTAGCAGCTAGTCCACGGGGTGCCGATTTTGGTGCGACCTTAGCCGGTGGTCGTCTGTGATTGTGTGGTCGGTTGGAGAGACCGGCTTTTGGACGGTACTCTTTTCATGTGACCTTCTGCTGGTGTAGCCGAGTTCGCTGGTTTGGCTCGGCTTGGATAGAAATGGCATGTGAGGAGGCTGTATTTTCAGCTCCTTCAATTTCGATGCGGCCTTGAGTCGCCTGCTCCATGATACGATCCTTTAAGACGAAACATTTTTCCGTCGGATGCCCAACCAGTCGATGATATTTGCAGAAATTTGGATCCTTGCTCTTGGATTGATCGCCAGGTCTTTTGATTTCTGGCAGCCTCAGTAGTTGGTTGTCAAGGAGTTGGTCGAGCATGATAGGAACGTTTGCGTCGGCAAAGGGATATGTCTTTGCCTGGTGTTCCTCCAGTGACAGCTTCTGGTCTGTGTTTCCGATTAATTGCCGTGGGAGGTAGGTTGCCATGACCTTGCTTCCGACCTTGATAGGTTCGAAAGTGTTCGTCGCGAAAGAGGATTTTGTTTTCTCCTTCGTCTCTTTTGGTGCAGTCGCAGCTGGTGCCTTCCCCTTTTTGCGAGGGTCAGCAAAAGAGGATCCTTCTTCTCCTCTTTCCTCTATCAAGTTTTCCATATTGTGGGCTTCTCTCGCAAGCTCTTGGAAATCGTTCGGCCTTCGGCTGCGGATATACCGCAGGAGTTCCCACTGCATCCCTCGTGAGCACATCTCTATTTCGGCCTCGAGGGAGAGGTTCGAGCTTTCTTTGCAATTCAAGATCAACTTCCTCCACCGGTTGATGTAGTCAACCACCTTCTCTCCTTTCTTTTGTTTGAGGTTGGCGATTTCGACTAATGTCACAGTGCGCTGAGTGCTGTAGAATCGGCTGAGGAACTCACGCTCCAGTTGTTCCCAGCTGTCATGGACTCCTGGGGTAGCTCAATGTACTAGTCGAAGGCATTGCCCTTCAGCGACCGGCTGAATTGTTTGACCATCAAGTCGCCGCCGGTGCCGGCGTTGTTACAAGTCTCAATGAAATGAGCGACGTGCTGTTTGGGGTGCCCGTCGCCATTGAACTGTTGAAACTTTGGAGGATGGTAACCGATTGGCATCGGGATATTCTGGATTCTCTGTGTATACGGCCTTTTGTAAGCCACTGATTTGTGGTCGCCGGCGCTGTTTCGTACCGCACGGTTGATGAGCTCAGTGACGACGTCAAGTGTAAGAGAAGATGGATCCAATTCGGCCCGGCCTCTGTGGGTAGTTATTGGTGCGACGGGCGGCAACTCGTCGTCGGAAGAAGGGTCTTCTTGCGGTGGTCCAGCTGAAGCACTGGTAGTCGGCCGGTTTCGGTCAACTTCTTGAGAAATGCCACCGGAGTTGGCGGTGGCCGTGCCCATTTCAAACCGTTCTAACATTCTCGTGATTTGGAGGTCACGAGCTGTGAGCTGCGTGTCTTTGATCCGCAGCTGCTCATTTTGTTCCTTGAGCGCAGCTTGTAATTCAGCTAGCTGCTCTTCGACGGTTTTGGCCGAAGTTGTCATCGCGGCCATTTTGACAGTTTGCGCCGAAGAATTTGTTTTCGGCGCGGCTTGGGATGGTGAAGCTGTTAATGGCGTCCGCTTCGAGGAGATGGCTGTCGGCGTCGGAGAGGATATCGCTGTGGGTGACTGGTCAAAGAAGCCAATCGCGGGCTGATCGCGAGAAATGGCTCTGGGAGGAGACTGGCTTGCGGTTGCTGCCACCGGTGAGAGTCGGCGAGATGGAATGGGCGATGTGGTAGCAAGGGAGGTCGCCGGTGTCTGTCGGCGAGGTGAGCGGATAGGTTGTGGTCCCGCTGCTGCGTTGAGTGCGGCCAGGAGGTCATTCGAAACCAACATGATCGATGAATTGTCTGTGGCCGTCGCTCTCTGTACGGAGGAGGTCGACGATGAGTGTGTTCTCGCCGCAGAGGAAGAGGAGACGCCTTCGTGTTGCTCGTATCGCTGCACTAAAGTGGGGACGATAGAGCTTCTTCGAAGGCGCGACAAAGGGTCGGCCGGGTCGGGGCAAGAGGAGGAGGGGATGCAGCGACAACCAAATATGTTGGCTTGGCCATCGCTGGCATCAGTTTTACGGGAGCCGCGGTGGCTTTTGCAGAAGTTGCGGCAACCTGTGGCACGAAGACGGTGCTTGGACGGCGCGCGTCGCGCATGAAGGGAACCTGTCCGATGGACTAACTCTTGGCCAGAGCCCTTGTTACTGGGTGAGTGGCCGGTGGTTGGGAGGTAGGAGCGCGGAGGTCGGCCGGAATTGCGATACACGATCCGCGGACTCCTGCGGTTGAGTTTACGATCGCGGCGAGGCGCAGGTGAGCAGAGCTCGATGAGGTAGTTTGTTTGCCCCCGTTGTTGTTGTTGTTATTGTTGTTGGCGGTGCTGGCCATGGCTGAGGTTGGAGTTTTTTTTTTTTGGACGGAGAAGGAGATGAGAGGTAGGAAATGTCCCACCGGGTATGCCAAATCTGTTTCACCGAAAATCCGCCGGTCCGCGAAGAGGCGTGACTGAGAGAATATTTCAATTACTTTAGAATAAATTTGTGTTTACAATATGTGTGAGTCAGGAAAAAAGCGAGTTCAATCTCCTATGCTTCCTCTGATTCGATATCCGTGTGAATTGTCGAAGTTTCGGCTTCTGGCGAGAACGTCGAAGTTTGAGTTCTGAGAGAGAGTGTGCACGATCTGGTATGACGTTAGTCGGTCAGACGGAAGTATTTGTGTTCCGTGTGTTTCGACTTGTGACGCTACCGACGATCGTGTAGAGCTGCTCTAATTGAACTGTTGAACGACGATGAACTGCGAGTTGCTTAGCTTCGGTGGTTCGAGGACTTCTACGGATGAAGTTTCTTCTCGGCAAGAAGGCTTTCGAACTTGAATTTTTCCAACCCCTGCGACAGGGAATTTCTGTGGCTCGAAAGAGTCTCTCTGAGTGAGAGCTTCTGGGTGAAAAATTTTCCGAACCCCTGCGATGGAACGTTTTTGGCTATTTGTAGCCTATTCTGTGCGGTTGTTGGAGATCGGCGCTTGAAAGGAGGATCACCCTCCTCTTTTGTTGAGGAAGTTGAGGAAGAAGAGGGGAGGAGGAGGAAGAAACGGATCGTCGCCTCCTTTTTCTCCACGACCTAGTGCATTTGAATTGAGTGACAAGGCATGCTGACTAACGCTGACAAGGTGATTTCTACTGACGTGGCGCCGATTGTGCCGATGACGCCAAGGCGTGACTAGAATCCGCGATGGACCGTGTTGGGCGACCTTGAAAGTTGATGAAGCCTACCCATGGGCCTTAATTACTGGGTTGATGGACTCCTGGGCTTGCTGAATTTGGGCCATACACATTTTGGTGCGTACGATTGATAGAAAAGAGAAATTACAATTTGTGTTTGGAAATTTGGGAAATTTTGCGGGTGCGATAAAATCACTGTCTTCTATAGTTCGATAACGAACTTTGAGTCTCTGGAGAACGAAAGTGTTTGGATCTGGTGGCAATTTGCCTTTTTTTTTTTTTTTTTGAGGAAAGTGAATACTGTTTACTCCCAATGTTGATGTGGATACCCGAACCCAAGACCTCCGGCAGCAAAAACTCCCATGGGACCACTGAGCTAATGCCGAAGACCCCTCCTCAATTTGCCTTTGATTGAGGCTTTCATGCATAAGTATGACGTGATCCTATTGGGAGAAGCTCGACGGTCTCCTTGAATCAATGGATTCTTTAGACTTCCCTCAAAACCCTAAGTCTTCCCTCCTTTCTCCTCTTTGGTACCTCTAGTCTCCAAGCGACGACTTCTCCTTCTGCTTTGCGTGGGATTGGCGTTCCTCTTCATCGGCCGTAGTCTCAGGTACGTTCTTCTTCTCCTCTTCCTCTTCTCTTGTTCTTCTCCACGTTGATTTGGACCACGTCGACCTCAGAGTGACTCTGGTTTTCTTCCTCAACAGCGATGGTGCGACGACCTGACCTTAGTAACGCGGTCTCCTTCTCCGGTGACAGTGCGACGACCTTAGTCGCACAGCCTCCTTCTCCAGTCGACGGTGAGACGGCCTTCTGGGCTTTCTAAGTTGCAATAGTCGTCGCGACTTTGCGCAATCTCGTCATGTTCTACTGCGCGACCTCGTCGTGCGATGATCGTCTCTTTTCCGCTTCATCTACAACGTCACTCACAACATCGTCTCTCTCTCTTTTTTTTTGTTCTGCTGCTCCGGCGACTTTGTCCATCGCGTCGTTTGCGATGCTTTCTGGTTTCAACACCGCCGTGCTTCATAGAGCGACGACGCGACGCCTTTTGGTTTCTCTTTTCCGCTTCATCTACAACGTCACTCGCAACATCATCTCTCTCTCTCTCCTTTTTTTTTGTTCAGCTGCTCCGGCGACTTTGTCCATCGCGTCGTTTGCGACGCTTTCTGGTTCCGACACCGGCGTGCTTCATCGAGCGACGACGCGGCGCTTTTTGGTTTAGGCGTGACGTTGTTAGCGATTTCTCTGCACGACGGCAGGCGACGTCCGGTGCGACATTTGGCGTTCTCCATTGTGCGACCTCCGGCGCTTTCCATCGCGTATTTTGTCGCAATCTCCGGCGTGGATCTGCGATTGATCTGTCCGCGACTTTACGCGGCTTCGTTCCCGACTCTGGCGCGCTTCTGTCTACGGCGAGCTCGTCACGACATCCGGCGCAGGTGAGTTCTTCCACCATTTTCCCTTCTCTTCCTCCTTCTCTTTTTTTTTTTTTTTCGTTTCTCACCTATTCTGGTGCGTGCAAGGAAGAACGACCAGTTCTCCGCCTTCTGAACGCACATTCAACCCTGCGTGAAAAGATTTTCTATGGCCGGCGCGACGTCTGATGCGGCTTTGTCACGATTTAATTTGTGGCCTTGACGTGACCTCGTCGTGACTTCGCGACGTTCTTCTTCTCCGGCTACTGCGAGACCATGATTGCATAGTGGGTGCAATTTCGCCTTGCTCATTCTTCCCGGTCTCTGGTTCTTCTCATTTGCAACGACCATCGCACTGCAAGTGCGACTTCAAGTGCTGCAAGCCCGCAATAGCGAGTTCCGTCTTCGGCTTGTGACTATCTGGTGTGCGCCCTAGGCCGTGTCACACATCTTATCTGCATAGACGACTTTACCGTAAGCGCGGTAACATCACGTTTGTTCTTCGGCATTCTCAATCGCAATGTCAATTGCGCTTTCTTCGCGTTCGCAACATATTTTGACCTCTGCTGCTTCTTCAAAAGTCGTGAATTTGCGACTTTGTGTGTTGTGTGTGTTTTTTTTCCCTTTTTTTTTATCTCTCCCGATTTTATTTTTTTTTGAGTTTTTCTTTTTTCGATTTTGATTTTTTTTTGAGTTCCTGCATGCTCTAGCGACTTGGACTTGACTGCCAATTGGCAGAAGTGAAGAATTCGGCCATGACGGCGACCCTAGTTCAGTTGTCGAAGTGTGTTTCACTTAATTGTAAACTTGCAACGAACAAGGTATTCCTCCAATCGGTCTGGCACGGTCGCTGGGTCATCATTCTTAGTTTGGCTCGTTTGCCAGGCTGAATTGAACGTGACTCCTCACATGCGGATCCGGCATGGTCGCCTCGACTTTCCAGTTGGGCTCGACTCGATCGCCGAGTGAAATTGAGCTTGGCTTTTGTTTCGAACTTGGTGGCAACCCCGATTGGGTTGTCGAGTTTTGTTAGTTATTGGTGAGCTTGGCTTGGTCGCCAGTCTGTGACGTCCTTGATATTTTGCAGACGGCTCCGGTTCGGTCGCCGGATTTTTGAGTCTGGCTTGGTCGCCAACTTTGTTTTGTGAAGTTCGACAGTGCGACTGGCTGCACTATGACTTCGACCTGTTCGCTCCCTCTACACGTTTTGCTTTTATGACTGCTCGCCGTCAAGGCGATAGTACGACGTCGCTCCCGGCTTTTTATCGAGTTTGGAATTTGGCCAAACTCATGCGAGATTTTGGATTGATCACCAAGTTTCCATCTCTCCGGCTTGGTCGCCGTAATGACGTGTCTGCTTAATTTTGGGTCTCTAGACTTGTGTTGACTTCCTTTTTGCGGTTTGTCGATGTGGCTTTGACGCCACAATTTTGATGCGCAAGTGCAAAGGTCGGCTCGGTTGAGTCACCGGGCCTCATACTAATGTTTTTCGCCTTCTGTCTCTTTTGTGCGGCTCTGTTCTGTTTTTTGCCGCTTTGCCTTGATTTTTTTTTTCGCGACTTTGTTCTATTTTTCGTCACTTTGCCTTGATTTTTTTTTCGCGAATTTGTTCTATTTTTCGTGTCGTTTTCTTTGATTTTTTTTTTTCGTGACTTTGTTCTGTTTTTCGTGGCTTTTACTTTGATTTTTTTTTTTTCTGAAAGGTTTTGTGTACCTGATTTTGATTTCTGGTCCACGTGCTCCTTTGGTTGCAGATGGGAAGTCCAGTTTTCTCCTTCCTCAGATTGGAGGCATTTGATGTCGTCGATCCTCTCCAAGATGGCTTAGAGGGCAATCCATTTCGTAGTGGCTCGAAGAGCTTCCTCCGGATCCAGGATCTGAACGCGCCGTGTCTTGCGATTTTGTGCACCAGCGCGGAGTCGGTTCTAGGCGACCAAGCCGATGTGATTACAGTTTCATAGAACTCGTCAAAGTTGTGGAACCGACCAGTGGAGGTTGATGACCACCTCGGTCGACTCCCTTTGTCCGATGGTCGCCCAGCTGCGCCGTCCGATGGTCGCCCAGCTTTGCCGTCCGATGGTCGCCCAGCTTTGCCGTCCGATGGTCGCCCAGCTTTGCCGTCCGATGGTCGCCCAGCTTTGCCGTCCGATGGTCGCCCAGCTTTGCCGTCCGATGGTCGCCCAGCTTTGCCGTCCGATGGTGCGCCCGGCTTTGCCGTCCGATGGTGCGCCCGGCTTTGCCGTCCGATGGTTAGCCCGGCTTTTGCCGTCCGATGGTGCGCCCAGCTTTGCCGTCCGATGGTGCCCAGCTTTGCCGTCCGATGGTGTAAACTTTGCCCCGGATGGTGTAGCTTTGCCCCGGCTTAGCCCGTCCGATGGTTAGCCCGGCTTTGCCCCGGCTTAGCCCGTCCGATGGTCGCCCAGCTTTGCCGTCCGATGTCGTCAGAGGCAAAATTCTGTTGAGTCCATTGCATTCTTCTGTTGCCTTCAACGTTTCGAAGTTGTACTTAAATCGCCCGATCCACGACCAGAAGTACCTTATTCAGACGCATTCGGCTTCGTGTTTTTGTCCCCTTCCCCCTTTCTACTTCGACTCGGTTAGTCTTGTACTCAGCCGTCGTCAAGAGAGGATGATGTCGATTGGGGTCTTCCAAGCAGTACGGGTGTCGGTATTTAATTATCATTGTCTCGAAACCGTTCACCATTGTTTCTTGGAGTTCTGGAGTTCTGAGATGAATACGTTGTTCACACGCCACAGAGAGTTCTCTATTTCACTTTGGGATCTCCACAGCATTTGCGGCCTCCCCATCTTGGGTGCTCTGTACGACAAGGTGTGCCCGATGACCTGCGACTTCATCGAGGCGAGCGACACGCCTTTGCCTGAGGTTTTACAGTAACTCTTTCTCGCATATTATCGCCTTCGATGCCGATGTAGGGTTGGCGCGCCACAGGTGTTCTTCAGCGAGTGGCTCAAGTTCTAGTGTCGAGCCGAGATGGAGTTCAGCCTACGACTGAGCCTTGGCTGAATCGCAACAAGTGCTTAGGCACTGTACCTCGCATATGGACTGCGGCTGAGTGTCGCATTTTTTTGGAGCTCGGTGTCATGATGACTTTGAGAGATGACGTTCACTTAGCAGCTTTGTTGGTGCTATGGACCTGCCAGTGGGTGATCCCTGCTTCTGGCGATTGTGTGCGGCCAGACGTGTTCAAGATCACAAGCTTCATGGCGACTGGCATCCGGGTCAGTTTGGCTGGTCCTGCATTGGCTAACTTCTACCGAGGCTTGAGTTCGCTTTCCATCGGCCGTCTGCCTTGGTTGTACATCTATGCCTGGCTAGCGCATTACTTCAGCTCGCATGGCATGGACTCGAGCGGCGATTGTGTTCCTTTGATGGCTATGTACAAGAGCCCCGACTTGACGTGCTCCTTCTATGTACTGGAGGCTTGTGCTTTGATTTTACGGGAGAGGTCGAAGATTTCGTACTACACCAAATTTCTTCGGCCCACCGTGCTTTCTGACACTGGCGACCAGACGATCTTGCTAGAAGAGTACGAGTACTTAGTATTTGTACTTGTCACTTGACCTACCGGAGCTACCATTTCTTGGGTGTGGAGCCTTACAACCCTCATCGCTTTTCCCGACAGTTCGGGTTTTGTCAAGACCTCCCCGGCATATTAGAGACGAATCACTGTGAGGCTCTTTCTTTGACTGAGCGGTTGGAGTTCTGGAAGAACAGAGTTACTCTTCCTTGCGGCAGCGTCACGGTGCCTTCAAGGTATGGCGCAGGGGTTGATCTCGGTGTGACTTCAGCATTCTCTGAGTCGTGGACTCAAAAAGTTATTCCCCTTTTTGAGGTACGCAAAATTTATTTTATTTGCTTTTCTTTGTTGTTTTTTTTTTAAGGGAGTGAACGACTTGCTTTGTCAGCATGTGTGGCGGCGCTTGGCTCCGGATTCGGCCCCGACAGTGGGTAGTGTTCGTCCCCTTAGTGGCGACGAAGCCAACAGTGAAGAGCACCCTCGGCATAAGCGTACGCAGCCGGTAGCCAAGGGGAAGGGCAAGGGTAAGGGTACCGCGAGTTCGTCACGACCTTCTTTGGGCGAGGAGGTCACCACTACTGTTTTATCTTTAGGGGCTCCTATGGCTCCATCGTCAAAACTGAAGAAGGCACCTCTTAAGAAGGGTGCACTAAAGGCTTCCTCTTCTGCGGTTGTTACATCTACAAAGTGAAAACCAGCTTCTCGGAAGAAGTCGGCAGCTGACCCTGAGGGCAACTCTGCTTCGTGGCCTATCTCAAAGTGGCCACAAGGTGGTCCATCGTCGGAATTGGGTTGTACCGCGATCGTCCCTTTCTCTGGGGCGACTCAGATTGACTCTACCGGTGGGGCGCCACCATCGTTGCCTCCTCCTCCTTCGCAGCCGAGTACTTGACGACCGAGTACACTCAGGGCGCGGCGGACGCTTCGCACAACAAGTCCTTGCCTTCACAGTTGAGTGAGGTGTTAGAGGAGCCCATAGACCTTTCGGGTTTGGATCTTCCGGGGCGACTAGATCTTTCTCCCGAGGATAGATTGTCCTTGGACGACTTCGCACAGATGGCGTTTGATGAAGACTTAGTACCAGCTGCTCAGGCCACTGGGTCTACTCCTGCCGAGACGACCTTAGTTTTAGAGGTCATTGACGACTCACCGGTAGTGGATCATGTTCAGCCTGCTCGTGTTGAGAAGGACTGCCCTGCTGACATGGGTGTTGGCAATCTTCCTCTTCCGCCCCCTCATCCAGTTTGGCTTTCATTGGAGGTCGACTTTCAGCAAGTCGACTTGGATGTTCGCAGCAAGAGGCCGCGTTTGGAGAGGCGTTCTTGCATCTCCTTTACCAGTGCCTCCTGTTCCTCACTTAGCTTCTGGCTCGGATGGTCTGAGCTCACGTCGTCGTTTAGGCATGGATCCCTTTTTCTCCTTTCTTGCTTCTCTCTCTTTTATTTTTACAAATAGTTGTGGCTTCACAGAGGTCTGTTCCTCAGCCTTCTGAGAAGCTCCGGCCGCGGCAGAGGCGCCATGCTTGGGAGATGTGGACGGAGTTTGTCTCCGACTTCTTGGCAGCTGCCAACCCCAGGGCACTTGCGATGGTTGGAGATGCCTGGGTTGCCATCGGCCAACTGCAGCAAGTTGGCATCGACACGACTGACTTGGAACGATTTATTGAGAGCGTCGTCTCCAAATCTGCTCCCCTTTGCGAGTTGAGCCGTTCGATGCAGGGGATGCGTAGCGCTGAAGAGAAGGTTGCTGCTGAGGCCGACCTGGTTCGGTCACTTAGCATAGTGAAGCGTCGCTGAGACCATCGGAGAGCTGACATTGACAAGGACAAGGCTGATCATAAGGCGGCTGTGTCCGAGGAGAAGTCTTTGTAGGAACAGCTGGCATATCTCTCTCCCAAGATTAAGAGGTTGGAGGACCGAGCATCGAACATTGAGGAACGCCTCAGTGTAGACTTGGAGGAGATTGCCGACTTGGAGGGGAAGCTGGCGAAGATTCATGCAGAGCCAGTCTTTCGCGAGGAGGATGAGCGGGAGTGGTTGGCAGCCCGTGCCGAGTTGTCCACATTGAGGAACCAAATTGCGGATTTCAAGATGCCGCCCGTCTGATTTAGCTTGTCGTATTTCCCTTTTCTTTTAGAGATGCTTGTAGCAAAGCTCCTTATTTTTTGTTTGGACTTGATTTGTCCTTTATAATTTTTTTGTTCGAACTTGATTTGATCCGTTCGACTTATTGAGAGGCTTTTGCCACCATTATTTGCTTCCCCTTTTTTTTTTGCTTGTCCACCTTTGATCGAGTGAACACTTTGTGCCGTCGGCCGAAGTTGTTTAGGCATAGAATCGTTTAAGAAACTTGTCATTGATGATCGGCAACTCGGTACCATCTGCCTTTGCGATTTTTTAGGCACCGTTTGAGTATGCCTCTTGTATGACGTAGGGACCTTCCCACTTAGTTGCGAACTTGCCCCTAGTTTTTCTTGTGAAAAGCATGGGGCGACGTATAGTTAAAACCAAGTCACCTTTTTGGAATGCCCGTAGCTTAACCTTTTTGTTGAAAGCTCGAGTCATTCTTGACTGGTAACACTGAAGTCTTTGCTGAGCTTCGAGTCTCTGTTCATCGAGCGACTCTAGTTCTGCGAGCCGGAGTTGGGCACATTCTTCCTCCCTTAGGCCTTCCCTTATGGCAACGCGGAGAGAAGGAAGCTGGACTTCAAGCGGCAATACTGCTTCGGCGCCATACACCAGTGAATAGGGAGTTGATTGCATCGGTGTTCTGAACGTAGTTCTATATCCCCAGAGAGCTTCACCGAGCTTCTCATCCCAATTGTGTTTGTGCTGCCGATTATTTTCTTCAGGATTTTGCAGAGTGTTTTATTGAATGCCTCTGCGAGTTCATTAGCGGCTAGGTTGTAGGCTGAGGACATCTTTTGTTGTATACGAAACGTTTCACATAACCGATCCATGACTCGGTTTCAGAAGGGAGTTCCTTTGTCCGTCACAATGTATCGAGGGACGCCATACCGGTATATGATTTGTGTCCGGATGACGTCAACAATGGTGAGAACCTTGACTTCTCGAAAGGCTGCAGCTTCAGCCAACTTGGAGAAGTGATCGGTTGCGGCAAGAATGTATTGCCGATCAGAGCTTGATTTGGGAGTGATTGGACCAATTATGTCCATTCCCTATGCTTCAAACGGCCAAGATGCGACCGTCGGATGGAACGGTTCCGGTGGCTGGTGGATATAGTCAGCTTGGAGCTGACAGGCCTTACAAGCTCGTGTAAGACATTCATTCCATAATAAACATGATTGGAATTAACAAATTAAAAAGCCATACCTCCTGCCATCGTTTGTTGATGAAGAAGTGTCTGAACCAGAAGTTTTACATTTATGTGAAAAACGTACGCAACGGAATTCTTTGTCAGAAAAACCGGTCTTACAGGAAATCACTTGTTAAGTGTGTCCTAGGGACCTTCAGTTTTTAAATTATGCCAAGAGGTATGTGACAGTTAGATCCTGAAATTCAAGATCTAACCGAATGAAGCTGGTCATGCAGATCACCCGTATGACCAGTCTGACAATCTCCCACTTGATCCGTATGGCGAGACAATCCGATTGAAAATCGAAAAATATGAATCTTGGCGATATTTCCTTGTAAATAATAGTAGTATCTTCCATGTATTACATGTTCAAGATTTTAAATCAATTACTTATAACTTTATGAATAAATCCAATATTTATTCTTGGTCCCTACTTTATTGATTTTTTCATGTAAAAATATTGTGCACATATAATAGAAAAAGTCAAGAAATTAGAGTTTCACAATAATAGTCATACCTTAAAATGACTAAATGGGACCCAATCCCATAGTGGCAACATGATCCTTGAATTTGTGAGGTGGCATGCCCTCTATCAAAGGATCAGCTAACATCAGCCCAGTGTTAATATGTTCGATGATCACTTTCTGATCTTTAACACGTTCCCTGATGGCTAAGTACTTTATGTTGATGTGTTTACTTCGACTCACACTTTTATTATTCTTAGCCATGAACACAGCTGCTAAGTTGTCACAATACATCTTCAATGGCCTTGAAATTGTATCCACGAGTCTAAGCCCAACAATGAAACTCTTTAACCACACACCTTGTGAAGTAGCCTCAAAGCACGAGACAAACTCAACCTCTATTGTAGAAGTGGCTATTATTGTCTGTTTTGCACTCCTCCATGAAATAGCTCCACCAGCAAACATGAAAATGTAACATGATGTTGATTTGCGAGAATCAACGCAACCAGCGAAGTCTGAATCGGAGTAGCCAATCACATCTAAATTATCTGATCGTCTGTAAGTAAGCACGTAATTTTTCATTCCTTGAAGGTGTCGTAATACTTTCTTTACAGCTCTCCAATGATCAAGTCCTGGATTACTCTGGTATCTCCCTAACATTCCAACTGCAAATGCGATGTCTGGTCTGGTACATACCTGAGCGTACATCAAGCTTCCAACAATAGAAGCATATGGAATATTTTTCATTTGCTCCTTTTCCAAGTTGTTCTGTGGTCAGTGGTTCATGCTGAACGTGTCACCCTTCAATATAGGAGCTACACTTGGTGAACAATTCTTCGTCCGAAATCTTTCTAAAATTTTGTTGATATAAGTTTCTTGAGATAATCCTAAAATACCTTGATGTCTATCTCGATGGATCTTAATACCAATGACATAAGATGCATCACTCATATCTTTCATGTCAAAATTTTTAGATAGAAATTGTTTCACCTCATGTAAAATCCCTTTATCATTGGTTGCAAGTAAAATGCCATCCACATATAAAACAAGAAAACAAATTTTACTCCCACTAACCTTCTGGTATATACAATGATCCATAACACTTTTAAAAAATCCGAATGCAGAAATAATGTCATGAAATTTAAGATACAATTGGCGGGATGCTTGTTTTAAACCATATATGGATTTCTGTAACTTGCATACCAATTGCTCACCTTCAGTAGAGAGGAATCCTTCAGGTTGTTTCATATAAACCTCCTCCTCGAGTTCACTATTGAGAAATGTTGTTTTCATATCTATTTGATGCTATTCTAGGTCAAATTGAGCTACTAATGCCAAAATAATACGTAAGAATCTTTCTTTGATACAGGACTTAATGTTTCTGTGTAATCGAGTCCTTCTTGTTGAGTGAATCCTTTCGCAACAAGGCAGGCTTTATATCTTTCAATATTACCCGATGAATCTCGTTTGATTTTGTAGATCCATTTGCAACCTATGGGTTTAAACCCTTTGGGTAATTGAACAATATCCCACACTTTATTGCTACTCATGGAGTCCATTTCTTCCTTCATGGCATTATACCATAACTTCGACTCTTTGCTATTGATGGCTTGTGAAAAGGAAGTGGGGTCATTATCAGCTCCTTGATTATTGTCAGAATCTTGTAGATACACTTGATAGTCACTAGGGATTGCTGGTCTTTTCATTCTTGTAGATCGCCGTAATGTATGAACAACTTCTTCTTGAGGAATTTGTTGTTCAACTGGCTGTTATGAAGTTACCGGATCTTCTTGAACAGTTTGATCTACTAGAACTGTTTCAGCCTCTACTTGTGGAATTTCATTGATTGGTTGTTCAAAACTCGGTTCGACTGGAGGAGTTCTATGAATAACAACCATTTGCTCATTGGATGTGGCAGTTTTATCTCTTTCAAAAAATGTGTCATGAAATTGATTTCTCCCACTGATTGAGTCTAATTCAAGAAATTTTGCATTTCTCGATTCCACAATCCTAGTGCTATGAGTTGGACAATAAAATCTATATCCTTTGGACCTTTTTGGATATCCAATGAAATAACCACTAATGGTCCGAGGATCCAGCTTCTTTTCTTGTGGGTTGTAAACTCTTACCTCAGATGGACATCCCGATACGCGTATATGTTGCAAACTTGGTTTCCAACCTTTCAATAATTCAAATGGTGTCTTGGGAACAACCTCGGTTGGAACTCTGTTTAATATATACACCGCTGTCTTAAGAGTATCTACCCGTAATGCTTTAGGTAGCTTAGAGTTACTAAGCATACTTCGCTCCATGCCAATAATGTTCGGTTTCTTTTTTCAGCAACACCATTTTGATCTGGAGAACCTGACATGGTGTATTGGGGAACAATGCCGTTTTTGTTGAAGAAACTTGGCGAATGGACCTTGTGCTTCTCCAGACTCAGTGTATCTACAATAGTATTTCCCACCTCTATCTGTTCTCACTATTTTGATTTGCTTCCCGCATTGTTTCTCTACTTCAGCCTTAAAGACCTTAAAGACATCTAGTGCTTCATGTAGAGATACATGTATCGTGAGTAGTCATCAATAAAGGTGATGAAATATTTCTGACCTTGAGCATCCATATCTGGACAACATATATCAAAATGGATGATTTCTAATATGGTTGAACTCCGAGTAGCACCTTTCTTGTACTTGTTAGGCTGTTTGTCCTTTATACAGGCTACACAAGTTTCAAAATCAGTGAAATCTAAGGTACCAAGTACTTCGTCTTTCACTAATCTTTTGATTCTATCTATGGAGATGTGTCCTAATCTCCTATGCCACAGGGTTGAGGAGTCCTCATTTATAACACATCGCTTGAGACCAGAATGAACATTCAAAACCTCATGAGGGGTATTATTTTTCAAATTTAGAGAATAAAGTCCATCACATAGATCACTATTACCTACTAGCCCAGATTTATATAATAAACTGAACTCAGTGTTTTGGAATGTGAAACTAAATCCCAGAGTTACAAATATACAGAAATTAAATTTCTCGTAAAACTGGGAATATAAAATATTTTCTCTAAAGTTAAAACAAAACCGCTCTCCACCGTCAAATCGTAGCTTCCAATAGCTTCTACATGCGACTTAATTTTGCTCCCCGAATATATGAATTGTTCATTTCCCACTGGTTTTCTCAGGTTTCTTAATCCCTGCATGGAATTACAGACATGGATTGTAGAACCAGAATCAATCTACCATGTGTTATAATTTGTTTCAACCATATTAGTTTCATAACAGACAAGAAAATAGAATATACCTTTCTTCTCATGCCAAAGTTTATGCTTGGTGCAATCCTTCTTCATGTGTCCCTTCTTTTTACAGAAAAAATACTTGGAATGTTTCTTTATATCAGCTTGGGGATGAAGTTTATGTTTCCCCTTCTGATTTGCTTGAGTGAAACGTTTTTCTTGAGTGACTGTAAGTGCAGTTTCTCCCACCTCTAAAAGCAACCTTGCTTCTTCTTGAGCACACATGGTAAAAAAATCGTCAATTGACCATTTCTCTTTATGTGTTATTGGAAATCTTAAATGGTGCATATTAGTTTGGGAGAGTCGTTAAGATATAATGCACTAGAAAGGTGTCAGACATGTCACATTCCAATGCTTTTAGGCGAGCTGCTAAGTCCCTAAGTTTATTTATGTGTTCTCGGACACCTTGAACACTGGTGAGCTTCATAGATGTGAACTTCATTATTAGTGTGCTGGCCAATGTTTTCTTGGAAGGTTGAAATTGTTTCTCAATTGCTTTAAGCAAATCTTGAACCTTTTCTTCTTTTTCAACAGTACTCCGTTCATCCTCTAGAAGCTTAGTCTTAATGAACATGGTACTTAGTCGATTGGACCTTTCCCAATGGTCGTAGAGCTTCTTTTCTTGAGGGGTACTTGTGTTCGTAATTTTTCGTTCATCCTTCCTAATTGCATAGTCTATGTCCAAGCACCCTAGGTGAAGAAGAATTCTCTCTTTCCAAATTTTGAAGTTCTCATTACACTGTGCAGGGATTTCAATTTGGGATTCAGAGATACTCAGAGTCAAAATAGCTGCAAATTAGAAAAAATAGAAACATGCTTAACTTAAAATTGAGGCATATAACTTTATTCATGATTAACCAATGAAAATCATGATTTGAATCTATGACATAAAAATTGCCTGTGGGCTAAATTTTTAATTCTATTAGATTCATTACAGAATTTCTTTAGACAAATTCTTACCTATTGTAAAAATATCAAACTCCATTTTATAATTCCTGTGGGTATGTTATAAAAAAATATTTAATTATTCTACAATTTTTATGTCTATAACTGCATGTGATCTATTGCATGAAATACTTAAACTAAAGCTGCAGTGGCTAATCTTTGATTAAGTTAATCAATTAGATCACTAGACATGATGCTAATGTTTTATGAGTATTATTTAATGTCCCTTATATGATTTCTACTAAAATAATATTATAAAATTAAGGTTGTTGTATCTATACCTTAATAAAATAATATTATTTTATCACTTTAACATTAAATTAAAATTATTTCGAATTCATCATGCAATAAAATTATCATAAAACAATAAAGCATAATTGTCTGGAAATTTAGGTACAAATTTTGTCCAAAACGGACAAATATTGACCCCCAAACCGGTTGAACCAATTATTTTTATTTAAATCGAATCGGTTCTAGTAAAAAAGGTTCGGGTTGCGCCCATGGTCCGGGTCGCGCCAATGGTCCGGGCCGTGCTTATGGTCCGGGTAAAAAAAAAAAAAAAGTTTTGGACCGGGTTGGTTGGAGGTCGTCTTCAACCTCCAGCTAGCTGCCGGATGCAGAAAACCTAATTCTGCGTCCAGTGACTTCTGGTCGTCGCCACAGCTTAAGACCTTGGGGTTTTTGTTCCCCTTGCCGCGGTGACCAAAGTCCGACCAGTCCCGTCGCTGGAAGGCGACGCTTGACTTCGAAATGAGGTCGCAAAACATTTGCGACGCGACGCCGGATTTGAAATTCTGGCGTCGTCCGGCGTCGCCGCGGTCGGCTGTTCTTGGGGTTTTGTTCCCCAGGCCGTGGCGAGTCTTTGAAGGTTCAGTCGCGACAATTGTCATGACTTCCTTTTCTGTCGATCGCCGGTGAACCGTCATCGGTCGGACGCGACTCAAATTTTCTTCAAATAGAGGTTGAGGCAAGAGATTCTAATGCTCTGATACCACATGTTAGACATTCATTCCATAATAAACATGATTTGTATTAACAAATTAAAAAACCATACCTCCAGCCATCATTTATTGATGAAGAAGTGTCTGAACCAGAGTTTTACGTTTCTGTGAAAAACGAACGCAGCAGAATTCTTTGTCAGAAAAAATAGTCTTACAGGAAATCACTCGTTGAGTTGTCCTGGGGACCTTCGGTTTTTAAATTAAGCCAAGCGGTATCTGACAGTTAGATCCTGAAATTCAGGATCTAACTGAATGAAGCTGGTCATGCGGATCACCCGTATGACCAGTCTCACAGCTCCCGCTAGCTCAATGGCGTCTCAGAGCATGGACAACCAATAATATCCAAGCCTTTTAACTTGCATATGCAGCTTCGAACCAGCTTGATGCGCGCCGCAGATTCCCGCCTGGGTCTCCTTTAGTACTTGTCGTCCTTCTTCTTTGGACAGACATTGGAGGAGTAATACTTCGTACGACCTCTTGTATAGTACGTCGTTGACAAAGATGTACCTTGGAGCCGTTCGACGGATATGGACTTGTTCCCTCAAATCTGCCGGGAGCGTGCCGTGTCGGAGAAAGTTTGAGATTGGCTCGCGCAAATCTGTTGCTTCACTTTCGTGGATTGAGATGGGGAGGGATTTTTCCTCTTGCTCCATCTTTTCTTCAACTTCGTCTTCGTTGGGAAGAGGGACCAGAGGAACTACCCACCTTTCGCAGATGGGTACTTGACTTGGCCGATTGTCAAGTTGTGCCAGGCTAGCTGCGATCCTAGCTAGAGCGTCGACAAGTCCATTCTTGGTGCGCGGTAGGTAGCAAAGTGATGTTTGTGGGATTTTGGCCAAGTGGTTGCCAGCGTGCTCCAAGAATGGCACAAGCTCGATTTTCTTGACCTCAAATTCTCTCGTGATCTGTTTGATCACGAGTACTGAGTTGTCGTAGACTTCGAGTTGAGGTATCTCCATTTTGACCGCCATGCCAAGGCCAAGGAGGAGTGCTTGATATTCTGCTACGTTGTTTGAGCAGTTTTGTGTAAGCACGAATGAGTATGGTAGCAGGTCGTCTTTTGGTGAGACGAAGAGAACTCCTGCACTAGCTCCGTTTCTCCTGGCGGCCGCATCGAAGTACATTTTCCAAGGAGGAAGAATTTCGACTAGGAAAATTTCTTCGTCGGGAAATTCCTCTGTCAGCTCCCATTCTGCAGGTAATGGATGATCGACAAGAATATTCGCCAGGGCTTGACATTTGATGGCCCTTTGCGGTACGAAATTTATTTCAAACTCAGAGAGGAGAAGTGCCCATTTTGCCAATCGGCCAGAGAGGATCAGACGTAACATAATATACTTGAGCGGGTCGGCGCGAGAGATTAAATTTGTTGAGTACGCTAGAAGGTAGTGCATTAGTTTCTGCACTACGATAATGAGTGCTAGGCATGTCTTCTAGATAGGTGTGTAATTGAGTTCAACGCTTACCAATGTCCGACTCAGGTAGTACAACGACCGTTCTTTGTTGTTCTCATCGTTTTGAGCCAGCAGAGCTCCCACTGAGTTCTCCTGTGCAACGATGTAGAGTAGCAACGGTTTGCCGACGATTGGAGAAACCAGGAGGTTTTGTGAGATATTCCCTTATGCTGTTAAAAGAATTTCGGCAGCCATTTGAAAGGCACATTCTTCTTCATCAACTGGCAGAAGGGTTGACATTGACCGGCCAAGTTTGAGATGAAGCGCCGAATATAGGCCAAATGACCTTGGAAGTTTTTGAGCTCCGAGATGTTTCTTGGCTCTGGCATCTTTTGGATCGCATCGATCTTGGTTTGATCGATATCGATCCCTCGGTGGTGTACAATGAACCCGAGGACTTGCCAGAGGTAACACCAAAAGCATATTTCAGTGGATTCATCTTGAGTTGGAACCGCCGGAGTCGCTCGAACACAGCTCTGAGGTCGAGGAGATGGTCAGCTCGCTCCTTTGTTTTGACCACCAGATCGTCGACATAACACTCGACACACTTGTGAAGGAAGTTGTCAAAGATGTGCTGCATCGCTCTCAGGTATGTAGCACTGGCGTTTTTGAGGCCAAAAGGCATGAGTTTATAGCAAAATATGCCTTTGGGCGTTCGAAATGCCGTTAGTTCCTCGTCCTTCGGGTCCATGCGGATTTGATTGTATCCTGACGACCCGTCCATGAAGGAGAGTGCCTCGTGATCGGTTGTTGCGTCTACAATGAGTTCGGTGATTGGCAACGGGAAGTCATCTTTTCAGCAGGCCTTGTTCAGGTCGTGAAAATTGACACAATCCCAAATTTGGCCGCTTTTCTTTTTGACCGACACGTTGTTGGTGATCCAGGAAGGATATTTGACTTCCCGGATGAAGTTAGCTGCAATAAGCTTGTGGACTTCTTTCTCGATCTCTGGGACGAGCTCGGGTTGGAAGTGCCTCTGTGTTTGTTTGACCGGCCGGACTGAGGGGTGAACTACGAGCTTATGCACGACCACTTTGGGATCAAGGCCTGGCATCTCGGTGTAGTTCCAGGTGAACACATTGCGGTACTCCTGGAGCAACGAGATGTATTCAGCTTCCTCTTCCTCGGCTAATGAGGCACTGAGGAAGGTTGGCCTTGGATCTTCTTCTGAGCCCAAGTTGATCTTCTTTAATTCATCCACCATAGATGGTCCTCCCTCTTCAAACGCAGCGGGAGCATTCTTTAGGATGAACTCGTCATCACCGATGATTGAGATGTGGTTTACGACCACAACTTCATTGCTCGCACTTTAGCCAGGGCGGCTTTGGTGTATATGACCACTGAAGCTCTATCTTTCTTTGGCGAGCTTTGGTCAATGGTCACTTGATGGACGTCGGCTGACCTCCTAGTGATTCTGATGGGCTTGCCTTTTTGATAGTCGAGGCCGTGCCGTCTTGGTGGAAGGCGGCCTCCCTCGCTCCTTAGCTTTTCTTTCGCCAGAGTGAGAACTGGGACAGCTACGAGCGGCACCTCGTGTAGTTGTTGTTTTGTGAAATTGCCCCCTGCTTTGTGCAGCAACCGGTAGGCATTTGGATCAAAGCCTTCGGTCATCCGGGTAGTAGGTAGCCGTTCTGAGCTGGGGTATTTCTTGACAATGCTTCACTCTTCTAGTTTAGGCAACGACAGAGTAGCTTTGCCTTTCAGATTTGCCGGCTCAGCATTACGGCAAACAACGAGAGGGGATTCCCCTTTCTTTCATTGTGACTGTGGCACGTATCTTAGCACCAGTGTGTTGTTCTTTGGTGGCAGCGTTGGTGCTTTTGGTGCGGTCGTTTGGCGGGTGTGAGCCGGTGGATTAGGCTTCGTGGTTTTCAGCAGCTCATTTGTAGTTTGCTTGGGGAGGAGTGCGGTTTTGATATTTTGGGCCTGGTCTGGCCAAGACGATGCTTTGACTGACGACCGCGTTGTCAGGTAAAACTTGGCGTAAGCAAACGAAGCTTCTGCTTCGGTGAATGGACTCTCGTCGGCATACACCGTCTTCTGCTCGCCATCCTTCCAGTACTTAAAGCACTGGTTTAGTGTGGATGGAACAATGCCATTCGCATGGAGCCATGGTCGGCCCAGGAGCAAGTTGTCCTGGAGTCGATGACCTGAAGGGGTGTATCAGCTGCCATCTCTCCTATTTGGAGTTCGAGCTGGATCATCCCGAGTGTCCGTTGGCCTTCCAGGTTGAATCCCTGGATGAGCAGCGAGATTGCAGATAGGTCGCTGGCAGAAATGCCAACTTCCTTCATCATTCGGATCGACATGATGTTGACTGCAGAACCGCAATCGATGAGGATGCGGTTGACCAAGTGATCCTTGATGTACCCTGACACGTACAATGGCCGATTATGGGTCTTTGCCCCCAGTTGAGCATCTTCTTCTCAGAAAGTGATGCATGGTGGGCAGGAGAATGTGAAGGACTCCTCTGAATGCGACAACTGTCCAGAGGAGGAGGATTCCTCTACTTTCCTGAACGGCAGCACCAGACCGACCTTTGGCAGGTCGTTCTTCCTCATGAAAAGTTGCTCCAACTCAGCTTGGAGCTTTTCTGGTTTGTCAAGGACTTTAATTAGAGCCTACTGAGATCGAATGGGCAGGTCTACATCCTCGATCTCATTCAAGGGAGAAATTTGCTTCAACGACATCTCGAGGTCGTCACACTTGACCACAGGCGATTCGCCCTTATCTTCTTTACTGGTCTGCCCGGTAGGGGGTGCCGACGAGCAGGTGGCCACCATTGCTGGAGGTGGCATGAGGAAGTCTTTGGAGAAGAACTCCGCCAATGTGACGGGTCTTCTCTTCCTTTTGTTTACTCCTTGGACATTTGTCCTTTGACTTTTATTGTAGCGCTTTGCGGCTCTTTTCTTTGACCGCTTCGGCTTGTTTGTGATTGTTTTCGACGGTTCGACCTCTTGGATCGGCTTCTTCCGTTGAGTGACCAGAATCCACCCCTCCGCGTCTGCCTTAGCAGCTTCTCGGGGTGCCGGTGCTGGAGCCTTTTCACCGGCGATTTTTGGTGGAGGCTAGACTTGGGACGGTATTCCCTTTTCATGCCTCAAGGCTTGTTGGATTTGGATTTGGAGTCAGATCTGGCCTTGACGGATATGGAGTTTACCGATGTGATGTTCTCCATTCCATCGATTATAATACGACGTTGCATCGCGAGCTCCAAAATTTTGTCCTTTAGGTCAAAACACTTCTCGGTTGAATGGCCGAGTAAGCGATGGTACTTACAGAAGTTCGGCTCCTTTGATTTTGTCAAGTCGTCGGGTCTTTTCACTTCTGGTAAGCGGAGTAGGTCTGCTCTGAGCAATTGCTCAAGCATGACCGGGACATCGGCATCTGCGAAGGGATAAGTCTTTGACTTTTTCTCCTTCAAAGTTTGCCTTTGGATGTTGGGCCCGGCGGGTGGCCGCGGGGCGTAACTCAACTTCTGTTTGCTCCCCTCCTTGATTGGTGTGAAACTTTCAATTGCGTAGGAGCCTTTTTCCTTTTCTTTTGGCTCCTTCGCGACAACTTTTCCCTTTTTGCGGGGATCGGTAATTGGAGCGGCGAGGTCGCCTGCTTGCTCCATGACGACTTCCATGTCGTGTGCTTCAGTTGCGAGCTCTTGGAAGTCAGCCGGTTTCTACCCCTTCAGGAAGTAGAGAAGATGCCATGACATTCCGCGAACGTACATGTCGATCTCTACTTTGAGAGATAGATTGGAGCTCTCTTTACAGTTGAGGCTGAGATTCCTCCACCGATTGATGTAGTCGATGACATTTTCACCTTTCTTTTGTCAAAGATTGGCCATCTCGGCTAACGTCACGGTGCGTTAGGTGTTGTAGTATTGGCTAATTAACTTGTTTTCAAGCTGCTCCTAGCTGTCGATTCCTGTTGTAGCTCGATGTACCAGTCGAAGGCGTTTCCCTTCAACGATCGACCGAACTACTTGACAAGCAGGTCACCGTCGGTACCGGCGTTGTTGCAGGTTTCAATGGAGTGGGTGCCATGCTGCTTCGGATGCCCGTCGCCATTAAATTGTTGGAATTTGGGTGGATGGTACCCGAATGACATCGGGAGATTTTGAATCCGGTGGGTGTAGAGCCACCGGTAGGAGACCGATTTGCCCTCGCCAGAGCTGTTTTTTATGGCGCAGTTGATCATATCATTCACCGCGTCAAGTTTGAGGGAGGTCGGATCCTCCTTGCCCCGCGACGTTTGAATAGTCGCCGGGACCACCAGCTGCTCTTTTTGAGCAGGCTCCTCTCGACAGGGCTCAGCCGAAGCGCTGGTTGTTGCCCTCTTCCGGTCAACCTCTTGAGAGATGTCACCGACGTTGGTCGTGAAGGCTTCCAATCGCTCCATCATCTGCACGATCTGGATGTCACGAGCCATGATTTGAGCATCCTTGGCGCGGATCCTCTCATCTTGTTCTTTTAGTGCACCTTGCATTTCCGCAAGTTGCTCTTCGACCGTTTGGGCCGAGGTTGCCATTGCGGCAACTTTGATTGTGAGAGTGGAAGGAGATGCTCCCATCGCAAACCGGAGTGGCGACATTTTTACTGGCGACCCTGTTGGTGAGAAAGACGCCGATGTAGTTTGGCGCGGCGAGGCCGTGGTAGGTGATCGAGTTGGAGAGTCGACCACCAGAATTTGTTGGCGAGTTGTCGCCTTCATAGGCGACCAGCTCGATGGAGTGGCTGCCGGTGTACTCTGGCGAGAGTTAATTGGCGACCAAGCTAGAGGTTTGGTTGCCGGCGTCGGTCGACGAGGTGATTGAGCTGTGGTAGTGAGCGCAGCCAGAAGTTCTTTGGAGACAGTCACCATGGGTGACTGGCCTGTAGTTGTCGTTCTGGGTGAAGCTAGAACTGGCGCTTGGTCCCTCCTCACGAAGGAGGAAGGAGTTGTGTGCTACTCGTAACGTTGGATCAGAGCAGGCACGAAGGGGACCCTTTATGACGATGGCGACTAGGTCGAACTGGTCACCGGGTTGGGTGCCGGTGGTGTAGTGGCGACAGTTAGGTAAGTCGGCTTAGTTGCCACTAAAATTAATCTGATTGGAGTTGCTGCAACTGGTTTGGAAGAGGCCACGACAGATTGAGGTTGGAACACCCCGCTCGGGCGGCGTGCATCTTTCATGAAGGGAGCCTGTCCTGCGGACAACCTCTTGGTCAACGCCGTTGTCATGGGGCGTGTGGCTGGTGGTGGGGAAGTTGGAGCGCGAATGTTGGCCATGGAGCCGGCCATCGATCCACGAACCCCTGTTGTTGAGGTCGAGCTTGCGCCCGTAGCAGGGCACGGGTATGCAGAACTCGAACTGGCAATTGATTTGCTGGTGTCGTTGTTGTTGGTGCCATTATTGCCGTTGTTGTTGTGGCTGGCCATTGGATTGGATTTTGAGTTTTTTTTTTTATCGGAGGAGGAGAAGAGAGGTAGGAGAAGTGACCGATTGTTGTTGTGCCAAATCTGTTTCGGTGAAAAACCTCCTGTCCACGAAAAGGCGTGACCGATTGATTAATTCGACTGAAAGAACAGAGAAATTACAATTGTGTTTGAGAATTTGGAAAATTTTGCGGGTGCAATCTTCTAACTTTCCTCGATCTCCGATAAGGTTGGCGGTGAAGTCACTATCTTCTATAGTTCGACAACGAACTTTGAGTCTCTGAGCAAGTGTGCACGAACGACGACAGGTGTAGTCCGGACGGAAGTGTTTTTGTTCCGTGTATTCGGCGTATTAATGTCACCAGTGAACTGTAGATCTTCTTCGACAGTCTGTGTATTTCGACGAACTTGAGAATTTGTGATCTTCGGGCTTGATTGACTTTGAGTGAAAAATCTCTGAACCTCTGGGTGTCCAATCTTTTTGGCGTTCACTCTCTGGCTATTTGTAGCCAATGTTTGGTTTGTTTGCTGGAGCTCAATCCTCAGAAAGGGGATCTCGGTTGATTTCTTCTGATTCTGTTGGAGTGGGAGAGGACTGGGGAGCTCCCTGGTTTTCCTCTCTTGATTAGTAAGAGGAGGGAAGACTTTCCTTTTCGCTTCCCTGTAATTGAGGGATCGACCAGGCTTGGTCGATCTGAAGTTTTCTCTTCTGGCGTGGCTTGCCTTTTTAGCCGGCTGTCGAGTGCATTGAGAAGCCAGGCGTGGCTTTGATTTTGGCTGACTGTCAATCGATTTGAGAAATTGATTTGGCTGGACTTCGGACCCGCATGTGGGCTGTCTTATTGAAATTGATGGGCGGACTGTAGAAAAGTCCACAGTGTACACGAAATAAGATTTCAGTTGGTTTATTGGGTGGGTCGTTGTATGGACTTGTCGAAATTGGACCGCATCGTATTTTGACGCCTACAATTACCTATAGAAATATTAAATATATATAAAATATAGGGTATAATATTGTATGCACCAAAATGTGAACGACCCAAATTCAACGAGCCTAGAAATCCATCGATCCAGCAAACGATCGTCGTGGGTAGGCTCTGAATATTTCCAAAGTCATCCGTCGCATCCCATCGTCGAATCCATTTATGCCGCCGCATCACCGATACAGTCGATGCCCCAGTCAGCAGGAAATCGCCGCGTCAGCACCAATCATCAAACCAAATTACAAATCAGCCTCCTCAACAGTTAAACGACCAAGTCTGGTCGTTAACCAAAGGAGCCAAGGAGAGACACGTAGATCCTCATTCGATGGATCCAGGTGGGAAAATCTCTAGTCTTCTTCCTCTCTCAAAAGAAGTAGTAAAAAGGGGATTGTGATCCCCATTCCAAGCATCAACCTCAACAATGGCACAGAATCGACTACAAATAGTCAAAAACGTTCTGTCCTAGGGGTTCAAAAACTGAAGTTCAAAAATCCCTTCGTGAAGAGAAATCTTGTGTCGAGACACACTCTCGCGCACAGAAATCCGTTCGAGCCAGAGAAGTTCTGCAACTCGCCGTTCGTCAGAATTCAACAGTTCAATCGGAATAGCTCTACGCGATCACCAGTAACGTCAACAAGTCGATACAAGCGGAACACAAATATTTTCGTTTGACCGACCAAAGCCGTCATCGTTCGTGCACACTCGTTCCAGAACTCGGATTTCGTCGTCCTTGCCAGAAGCCAAAAATTCACTAAATTCACACGGAGATCGAATCAGAGAAAGAATAGGAGATTGTACTCGCATTCCTTGATACACAAACATAAATTGTAACACAAATTATTCTGATATAATCGAATTATTCTCTCGGTTGTGCCCCTTCGCGGACCAGCGGATTTTCGGTGAAACAGATTTGGCACGCCCGGTGGGACATTTCCTACCTCTCATATCCTTCTCCGTTCAACAAAAAAAAAAAAAAAAAAAGCCATGGCCAGCAACAACAACAACAACAACAACAACAACATGGGTAAGCAAATTGCCACCTCGAGCTCTGCTCACTCGCGCCCTGCCGCAACTGCAGGCTCAACCGCAGGAGCTCTCATACCAGCTGCCGCATCTCCAGCTGACCTCCACGCTCCTATTTCTCCACCACCCGCCACTCGCCCAATCACAAGGGCCTTGGCCAGGAGCTTGTCGACCGGACATGCTCCCTTCATGCGTGACGCGCGTCATCCAAGCGTTGTCTACGTGCCACAGGCTACCGCGGCCTCCACCAAGCCAGTCGCAGCCTCTGCCAAACTGATGCCAGCAATGGCCAAGACAGCATATTTGGCCGTCGCTGCCTCTCCTCCTCCCCGCAGCCCGACTGTCACCATGGCTCAGTCGCCACCATCGCGAAGGAGCTCCGTCGTCTCTGCCTTGGTGCAGCGGTACGAACAGCATGGGAGCATGACTTCTTCCACCACGACAAGAATGCATTCATCGCCGGCCTCCTCCGTACAGAGAGCGACGGGCATAGATAATTTGCCGATTGTGACTATTTCTCACGATCTCCTGCCGTGCTCACCGCGGCAGCCAATTCCCCACCCATCTGCTCATCTCACCGACAGACACTGGTGACATCCCCGGCTTCGCTATCACCCATTCCATTTCGTCAAATCTCACCGGTGGCTGTATCCGCAAGCCAGTCACCCGTCAGAGCCACCTTTTGCGCTCAACCAACGGCGGCCGGTTCTCCTGACCAGTCGCCTACAACAACCATTCCATGCACAAAGACACCGATGACCGCCTCCCCAATACGGTCGCCAACAACTAATTCTCCACTTCGATCTGCGTCGGGGACAACTTCGTCGACGCAAACCGTCAGAATGGCCGCAATGACAACCTCGGCCAAAACTATCGAGGAACAGCTCGCCAAAATGCAAGCTGCACTCAAGGAGCAAAGTTAACAACTGCGCATCAAAGACACGCAACTCACAGCTCGTGACCTCCAGATCACAAGAATATTAGAGCGGCTCGAAATGGGCGCGACTACAAACAACACTGGCAGCATTTCTCAAGAAGTCGGCCGAAATCGGGCGACTACCAGTGGTTCAGCTGAACCATTGCCAGAAGAGCCTTCTTCCGACGACGAGCTACCGCCCGTCGCACCTATAGATATTCGCAGAGGTCGAGTCGAAGCAGAACCGGCTGCCCTCACACTCGACGCAGTCACTGAGCTCATCAACTGCGTTGTACGGAACAGCTCGGGCGACAGCAAATCCGTCGCATACCGGAGGCCTTACATGCAGAGGATCCAAAATATCCCGATGCCAGTCGGCTACCATCCTCCAAAGTTCCAGCATTTTAATGGCGACGGGCACCCCAAACAGTACGTCGCCCACTTCATTGAAACTTGCAACAACGTCGGCACCGACAGTGACTTTCTGGTCAAGCAATTTGGCCGGTCGTTGAAGGGAAATGCCTTCGACTGGTATATCGAGCTGGCCCAAGAGTCAATAGACAGCTGGGAACAGCTGGTACACGAGTTCCTCAGCCTTTCTACAGCACTCGGCGCACTGTTACACTGGTCGAGATCGCCAATCTCAAACAAAAGAAGGGCAAAAAAGTTGTCGATTATATCAACCGGTGGAGGAACCTGAGCTTAAATTGCAAAGAGAGCTCAAATCTGTCCCTCGAAGCCGAAATTGAAATGTGCTCTCGAGGGATGCAATGGGAGCTCCTGCGCTACATTCGAAGTCGGAGGCCGACTGACTTCCAAGAGCTCGCGACGGAGGCTCACAATATGGAGTACCTCATGGAGGAGCGAGGAGAAGAAACTTTCTCGTCTGCCGACCATCGCAATAAAGGGAAGCCAGCAGCCACGACCGTGCCCAAAGACGCGAAGGAGAAAACGAAAGCTTCCTTCGCGACAAACGCTTTCGAACCAATCAAGGTCGGGAGCAAAGTCAAAGTGACTTACCTCCCTCGGCAACTAACTAGGGGCACCTACCGAAGGCCGTCACTGGAGGAACGATAGGCCAAAACATACTCGTTCGCCGACGCGGATGTTTCTGTCATGTTGGACCAGCTCCTCGACAACCAATTACTAAAGTTGCCAGAAGTCAAAAGACCCGGCGACCTGTCTAGGAGCTAAGATCCGAACTTCTGCAAGTACCATCACTTGGTCGGGCATCAGACCGATGATAAGTGTCCAAAAGATACTTATTTATGCATGAATTATTGACCATAAATTCCTAATTTGATTTGATTATGAGCATGAAAGTGACAAATATAACTCAAATACATATTTTGTGTCTCAGGTACCTTGAAAAGAAGAAAATCAAAAATCTGAGGAAAAAAGAAGGAAAAAGGATCAAAATCAAGCAAAAAAGGTAACGGCGCGACCGCGCCGGGAAAATGTTCGTAAATTCAAAGAAATCCAGAAAATTCCCAACGGTTAGTAGAGCTGAAAAGAGGACACTTTGTGAATGTGAAATGGCGCGACCGCGCCCTCTAAGGGCGCTACCGCACCAGGAAGATGGCGCCTCCTATGGCGCTGCCGCGCTGCATTGTTTCCATACATGGAGTTCAAGTTTAATTTCGGGAAGTCGGCAAAGAGTCTAAGGAGAGGCGCGATCGCGCCAGTTATACAGCATAAAGTGGCGCAACCGCGCCAAAACAAAGAACAATTCGGCGCGACCGCGCTGCTGACTCAGCTTCGTGACTTGCGGAAATCTCGAGATTCTGACTACCAATCAAGCCCAGACTTGGAAGAAGAAGTCCTAATTGGTTAAGGAAGGTATCCACGAAGATTTTATGATATATTTACAGAGTCTAGGTGCATTAAATGGTCAAGAAGAGAAGTAAAAAACAAAGAAGGAAACTGTTGCCATAAAAGGAAAGTACAAGTCCGAGATTGAAGAGGCCATATCTGGAGATTTCAACTTCCAATTGGATCCAAATTTGGACCACAGCTTCATGAGAGGATTGAGAATCATTACACAGAAAATCAGGCCAATCCAAGTCGGGGTTGTGGAGTTTTATATTTTCAAAGTGGTGCACCCAATGCTGGAATTGGAAGCAGAACCAGTCCAACTTCTCAAGGAGATATCTCAAGTTTCCCAACTCAGAATGACTTAAAATTTCCTACACAAGTCAAGGACTATGTAAGAAAAGTTAGGATGTAATTTCAGACAATTATGAGGTCAGGAAGTCACAATTCATACCCCTGGACAGAGGCTAAAATCACAAGTTCAGGGCAGATTTCAGCTATAAAAGGAGGTCCGAGGCAAAGCACATAGCATCCAGTTTTAGCATCCAGTTTTTGTAGTGTAAATCCAGTTCTTAGTTTGTTTTTCTTATTTTGTAGTTAGGTTAGAGAGAAGAGAAAAGTCCAGAGGGAGTCTTACACGACCTCTTGGCACTTTAGAGAGAGAAGGTGGAGATTTCAGTCAAGGTGCAAGAGAAGCCAAAGGCAGTCCTTCAAGGGGGTTTCTGTACTTAGTTTATTTTATGTCTATGGCTGTAATTGAATCCTTATTACTGTGTGTTTATTATATTATCATGGAGTAGTCTCACTTTGTTGGGGAAGTCATGAACTACTAGTTGTTACATGTTTAAGTTCTGATTTCTATAGCAATAAAGTACTGTGCTTTTGTTTTAGAATCTGTATTCATTGCTTATTGCTAGTCTAGATTGATACCTGAAGTTTAATGAGGTATGAATGAGAAGTTAAATTTCAGTAAAGATTTGGGTTAGTTATATGATTCCTTGTTTTCTAAAACAACTCGCTTTTAAACTAGATTGTTCTGGTTTCGAAGGAGACTAGTTGAAAAGTGATGTGACTTCTATAACTCTTGTTCTGAATAAGAGAGAGTAAATCTTCAAGCTTTTATATTTATGCACTTAGGATTTGAATGTTCCGGTTGAGAAGGAGTTCAATGAATAAGTGAAAGTTATTTCCTGTATATGGGTAACCAGGTTTTCAAAAGCTAAGTCAAAGTAAAGGTGCTTGAGCTATAAAATCAGAATTTTACATGTTAACAGCTAGGAGGGATTGACATTCTTCCCCAACATGTCATCTCTATTAGTTTTTCCAGTAGTTTAATTCTGTTTTCTTTTTAGTCTTCAAAACCAAAACCAAAAATTTCTTTTCCCTCAATCAATAGAAAGATCTTTACTTAAACTGAATTCTCATCAAGGTCTTTGTGGGATCGATATCTGGACTCTCGAGTCTATATTACTTGCTGACCTAGTGCACTTGCTAGACACCCCCCAACATCTCATCTCTATTAGTTTTTCCAGTAGTTTAATTCTGTTTTCTTTTTAGTCTTCAAAACCAAAACCAAAAATTTCTTTTCCCTCAATCAATAGAAAGATCTTTACTTAAACTGAATTCTCATCAAGGTCTCTGTGGGATCGATATCTGGACTCTCGAGTCTATATTACTTGCTGACCTAGTGCACTTGCTAGACACCCCCCAACATCTCATCTCTATTAGTTTTTCCAGTAGTTTAATTCTGTTTTCTTTTCAGTCTTCAAAACCAAAACCAAAAATTTCTTTTCCCTCAATCAATAGAAAGATCTTTACTTAAACTGAATTCTCATCAAGGTCTTTGTGGGATCGATATCTGGACTCTCGAGTCTATATTACTTGCTGACCTAGTGCACTTGCTAGACAGCAAACACATTTTTGGCGCCATTGCCGGGGACCATTGAATTGAGAGTAAGTTTAAGTGAATTTTATTTTGTTGATTGAGATTAAAATTTTTATTTTATCTTTTCAGGTTGAACCAGATTCATGCATAAAAGTCAGAATTAGTGGTGTGCCACTAGATGAACCCAATCTGGAACTGGGAAGAGCACTCCGAGGAGAGGTGGAATTATGTGTAGAATGAGATAAGTCCATATCCTAACTCATATTCAGAATTTCCCCCAACCATATGCATCTTCTAATCATGATTCATGGAGGTATGATTCTAATATATCATGTTCTTTTGTTGATAATTAACCTAATAGTTTCTATGAAGCAGAGCATGATAATTATTTCTCTAAGAAAAATGTAAATCCTTATTTTGAGAACGATTGGCAGGACAATTTGCCACATGGGCAATTGTCTAGGTTCATGTATGATTACCCTCCTATGTTCAGTGATTCTTTTTCTCAACATGCATATCCCCCCTCAGCCTCAAGAAGACTAACCTAGGTTGACCACTCTTGTGGATAACTATTCTGCCCAAATAGATACTATGTTAGATCCACCTAATGAACAACCTAGTTTAGAAACCATTGATGATTCACAAAGAGCCAGACTTGAGGATATGTTTTTAAAGTTCCTAGAAAATCAAGAAAAAAGAGATGCTCAAATTGAAGTCAGGCTTGACGCTCAAGAAGCTTCCATAAAAAATCTGGAAATACGAATAAGATAGATGGCCACTGTCATATCAGAACTCATAGAGGAAGATACAATGGAGAGAGCTGAGAGTTACTGTGATTTTCAGAAACCTCAAGAGGGAGAAGATGAAAAGATCATAGAGATAAAAGAAGAAGATGGAAAAGAGAAAGAAGGGGATGGGGTAGAAAAAGAAGAAAAACCCCATGAACAACATAAAGAAGTTAGGATAGAGGACACCAAGGTTAATGAACATTCTTTCCTCTCAATAGATATAGATTTCTTCATTAGCCAGCCTTATAAACCATCCACAAAAGTTGAAATTAAAATTTTATTGGGTCTGGGTAGTGTGAAGAAAAGTTGGCTAAATATAAATGAACAAAACAAGCTAAGAGCCAACCAGAAAAGAGAAAGAGTGACCAGCTCTTTACTCAAATTTTATAATCACCATGCAACACATTCAAAAGTCAAAAACACCCTCAAGCATGGATGGTTCCAGTTTCCATTCGATCCTGGTGGATTAGATCACATGGATCAGTAGGTAGTGTAAATAATAGGAAGTAGGAGTTTTTGAATTAGCTGGAATTTTTTTTATTTGGGTAGGTTAGGATAGTTTTTTTTTTTCAAAATTTTTAGGACTTGTTTAAATTTGAATAAGATTTTGATTTCTTTGCATAGACCTAGGATAGGGATAGGGTTAGATTAAAACTTTACAGCTTTCAAAAAACAAAAAAACATAAAAAATTTTAAAAACTCAAAACTGGAAAATGGAAGAAGAAGATGAAAAGGAAAAGACGAAAAGAAACTTCTTGCTATATCTTTTAAACTTTTTCTTGTTGAAACTCATGTTTGAGCTTGCTTTTTGTGTGTGCTTATGTTTGAGAGTGTGATTTAATGCAATTTCATTAATATGTACTCAATCTCCATTCATATTAACGAAATTATGCGTTTTCCCTCAAATTTGTCTCAAAGCATGCTTTTCATAATTCCTCCAATGAAAATGTGAAAAAATGACTATGCATCTGCTTATCACTGATAAAAACCTGTCCAAAGTGGAAATATTGAAAATTGCATTCAGAATCTGAAGATTTCCTAGAATTAATCGGCGCGACCGCGCCACTGGGTTTACGAGATTTGGCCACTACAGAGGTGAGGCAACAGAACCTCCAATGCAGGTATTCTTTTTAAGACACATTTTATGCCTGAGAGACACTTCTACTCAATTTTTATTTTTCAATTGCTGAAAATTATTGGGTGTCTAGCAAGTGCACTAGGTCAGCAAGTAATATAGACTCGAGAGTCCAGAAATCGATCCCACAGAGACCTTGATGAGAATTCAGTTTAAGTAAAGATTTTTCTATTGATTGAGGGAAAAGAAATTTTTGGTTTTGGTTTTGAAAACTGAAAAAAAAACAGAATTAAACTACTGGAAAAAACTAATAGAGATGAGATGTTGGGGAAGAGTGTCAATCCCTCCTAGTTGTAAACATGTAGAATTCTAATTTTTTAGCTCAAATATCCTTGCCTTGACTTTGCTTTTGAAAATCTAGTTACCCATATACAGGACATAACTGTCACTTATTCCTTGAACTCCTTCTCAACCGGAACATTCAATTCCTAAGTGCATAAATATAAAAGCTTGAAGATTTACTCTTTCTTATTCAGAACAAGAGTTTAGAAGTCACATCACTTTTCAACTAGTCTCCTTCATAACCGGAACAATCTAGTTTGAAAAACAAGTTGTTTTAGAAAACAAAGAATAAAACCCAACTTTCTACTGAAATTTAACTTCTCTATTCGAACCTCATTAAACTTCAAATATCAATTCATATCAGAAATATGCAATAAACTCAGTTTCTAAAACAAAAGCAGGATATTTTATTGCTATAAACTTCAGAATTCAAACATAAAACAGCTAGAAGTTCATGACTTCCCCAACAAAGAGAGACTACTCCATAATAATAGAATAAACACACAGTAAAAAGGATTCATTTACAGCCATGGAAATAAGAAGAAAACAAGTACAAAAAACCCCCTTGAAGGACTGCCTTTGGCTTCTCTTGCACCTTGACTGAAATCTCTTCCTTCTCTCTCTCTATCTCAACTCCAAACTAACTAAAAAAAATAAAACCTAAACTACTGTATTTACAACTCGAAAGTGGATGAAAACTGGATCTAAAACTGGATCTAAAAAACTCCTTCTTGATCTCTGCCTCGGACCTCCTTTTATAGCAGAAGTTCTGCCCAGAACTTGTAATTTTAGCCTCTGTCCAGGGGTATGAATTGTGCTTTTACGACCTCAGAATTAGTTGAAATTACATCCGAACCTTCCTTACATAGTCCTTGACTTGTGTACAAAATTTTAATCCATTCTGAGTTGGGTAACTCGAGATATGAAGAGAAGAAGTTGCCTGGTTTCTGCTGCCAATTTCTGCATTGGGTCCACCACTTTGGAGATATGAATCTTGAGAAGCCCGGCTTGGATTGGCCTGAATTTTCGTGATATGATCCTCAGTAGCACCAGGAATCTTTGTTCCAAGTTTGGCTTCAATTGGGATATGGGAACTCCAGATATAGCTCTCTTAAAACTCAGATTTTCTCTTCTCCTTCTGGTAGCAGTTTCCTTTTTTGAATTGAACTTCTTTTTTTCTTGATCATTCAATACACCAAGACTCGAGCACTATTCCATAAAATCTTCGTGGATACCTTCCTTAGATAATTAGGACTTCTTCTCCCAAGTTTGGGCTTGATTGCTAGTCAGAATCCCGAGATTTCCTCAAGTCCGAAGCTGAGTCAGCGGTGCGGTTGCGCCGAATTGTTCTTTGTTTTGGCGCGATCGCGCCACTAGAGCAGAATTTTGTCTTAGTCCGAAAAACGGCCTTCGGGTTCCACGAGAGGAAGGATTCTTAATGGCGCGGTCGCGCCACCTTTTGCTGTAGAACTGGCGCGGTCGCGCCACTCCTTAGACACTTTGCCGACTTCCAGAAATAGAACGAGACATCTATGTAAGGAAACAGTGGGGCGCGGTAGCGCTACTGGAAGCGCCATCTTCATGGCGCGGTAGCGCCCTCTTGGGGCGCGGTTGTGCCATTTCACATTCACGAACTGTCCTCCTTTCAGCCTCACTAGCCGTTGGAAATTTTCTGGATTTCTTTGAATTTTCGAACATTTTACCGGCGCGGTCTCGCCATTCCCTGTTTTTGCTTGATTTTGCTCCTTTTTCCTTCATTTTTCCTCAGAATTCAGATTTTCTTCTTCTGTCAGGCACCTGAGACACAAAACATGAATTTGAGTTATATAATTCATTTTCATGCTAATAATTAACTCAAAATGAAAGTTTATGCTCATTAAATCATGCTTAAATAAGTGTCTTTTGGACACTTATCAAAAATCATGCAAATTTTTATCACTAACCCATGAGAGCAGAATGCAAAAGCCACTAAGGGAGATCCATCCAACCTCACTACACCCAGAAAGTCAGGGAAGTATCTCTATCACTCCTATGTTTACTGCTGCTTTGAGGACAAAGCATGTTTTTAAGTTTGGGGTGGGATACTCTTCATGCAATTTTAAGGGGTCTGTTTTTCACCAGAAAATCTAATAAAGACTTTGAAAAATACCAGTGAAAACCCCTGATCCTATGAATAGCATGATTCACTTTCTGGAGAAATATATTAGTTCAGATGCTTTGTCTTGAATGGATGAGAATTTTTCTTTAAAAACAGTTTTCGAAAACAAAGTACAAGTGAGCAAGTCGATTTCAATCACTACAACCAACCTGAGGAAAACTTGAAGCGAAACAGAGAAAGGTTTTCAAAATTCTAAGGTGATTTAGGCACCTGTTTAAAAATCGTTTGAGCCTTTTTCAAAGCCACCCATTTTAATGCACAAGTTGCATCACCTTTTGTCAAACCTCTTGGGCCGAAAAGATCCCTGTTTTGTTTCAATGTCCCATGCTACATGAACCAGCCTTAGTGATAATGAAACTTGTTTCTTACTGACGCATGGTTCTCCAAATTATTGAAGTGTTCTATTTAAATGAGCATGGATAAAGATTTTGAAGTTATAAAGAGGGATGGATGAACGGTTTAGAAACATTTCATTGTAAAGGGGGAGAAGGAGCAAGAGAGGAAAAGAAAGAAAAAATTATGGGCTGAGTAGGAGAAAGGCCACCTTGTGTGTGCACCGGGACTCGGGCCTCAGCAAGCTTAGGATCTCTGAGTCAACCGACGAGGTAAGCTAGACTCTGAACAAAGCCAAGGAAAAAGAAAGAAAAGGCTGTGGGTTAGTTAAGTGAAAGGCCACCTCGTGTGTGCACCGGGTCTCGGGCCTCAGCAAGCTTAGGGACTCTGAGTCAACCGACGAGGTAAGCTAGACTCTGAACAAAACCCAAAGAAAAAGATACATGGGAAGAAGAAAAAAAAAGAGGAAAAGAAAAAAATGAGAGATCAATGCAAAAGGATAAGTTTGGGGTGGAAGAGCTTGGAGGAAAATGCACAAATTCAATTCATGCTCAGGAAAATGGAAAATGGATATGAGGAGGAGAATAAAAACCCAAAAAGAAATAACCAAAAATCTTCATCATACCCATTACCCCAGCCTCATTACAACCCATAAAGACCTATTGATCAGAATTGAGAATTCCTTCAGGTTAGTGGAGAGTGGACTGAGGCTTGGCGTATGGAGTTGAATAGTGACTTATCACTTGTATGAGAATGTACATCTTTGAAAGATTTGAAGAAAATTCGAAGTCTGTTTTGACTAAGCAAGAAGAACCATCATTAGGAAAGAAGTGAATCATCTATCTTGAAACCTTTTGAAGGGAGGATCACTGAATTTTTCTTAGTCTTCACAGATCTATCTGGTATTTTTTTCAGAGTTTTGCTCGAGGCCGAGCAAAGGTTTAAGTATGGGGTTGTGTCAAGTGTCCAAAAGACACTTATTTATGCATGAATTATTGACCATAAATTCCTAATTTGATTTGATTATGAGCATGAAAGTGTCAAATATAACTCAAATACATGTTTTGTGTCTCAGGTACCTTGTAAAAGAAGAAAATCTAAATTCTGAGGAAAAATGAAGGAAAAAGGAGCAAAATCAAGCAAAAAAGGGAACGACGCAACCACGCCGGGAAAATGTTCGTAAATTCAAAGAAATCCAAAAAAATCACAACGGCTAGTAGAGCTGAAAAGAGGACACTTCGTGAAAGTGAAATGGCGCGACCGCGCCCTCTAAGGGTGCTACCGCGCCAGGAAGATGGAGCCTCCTGTGGCGCTGCCGCGCTGCATTGTTTCCATACATGGAGTTCAAGTTTAATTTCGGGAAGTCGGCAAAGAGTCTAAGGAGTGGCACGACCGCGCCAGTTATACAACATAAAGTGGCGCGACCGCGCCATGAAGAATCCTTCTCATTTAGGACCCGAAGACCGTGCTCCAGACTTAGACAAAATTTCTGCTCCAGTTAAGCGACGACCGCCAAACAAAGAACAATTTACGCCACACAGCGCCGACTTTTAGCTTCCGTGACTTGCGGAAATCTCGGGATTCTGACTACCAATCAAGCCCAGACTTGGCAGAAGAAGTCCTAATTGGGTAAGGAAGGTATCCACGAAGATTTTATGATATATTTCCAGAGTCTAGGTGCATTGAATGGTCAAGAAGAGAAGTCAAAGACAAAGAAGGAAACTGCTGCCATAAAAGGAAAGTACAAGTCCGAGATTGAAGAGGCCATATCTGGAGATTCCGACTTCAAATTGGATCCAAATTTGGACCACAGCTTCCTGAGAGGATTTATAATCATGACACCGAAAATCAGGCTAATCCAAGTCGGGGTTGTGCAGTTTTATATTTTCAAAGTGGTGGACCCAGTGCTGGAATTGGCAGCAGAACCAGTTCAACTTCTCAAGGAGATATCTCAAGTTTCCCAACTCAGAATGACTTCAAATTTTGTACACAAGTCAAGGACTATATAAGGAAGGTTTTAATGTAATTTCATCCAATTATGAGGTCGGTAAGTCACAATTCATACCCCTGGACAGAGGCTAAAATCACAAGTTCTGGGCAAATTTCAGCTATAAAAGGAGGTCTGAGGCAAAGCACATAGCATCCAGTTTTACATCCATTTTTTGTAGTGTAAATCCAGTTCTTAGTTTGTTTTTCTTATTTTGTAGTTAGGTTAGAGAGAAGAGAAAAGTCCAGAGGGAGTCTTACACGACCTCTTTGCACTTTAGAGAGAGAAGGTGGAGATTTCAGTCAAGGTGCAAGAGAAGCCAAAGGCAGTCCTTCAAGGGGGTTTCTGTACTTAGTTTATTTTATGTCTATGGCTGTAATTGAATCCTTATTACTGTGTGTTTATTATATTATCATGGAGTAGTCTCTCTTTGTTGGGAAAGTCATGAACTCCTAGTTGTTACATGTTTAAGTTCTGATTTCTATAGCAATAAAGTACTGTGCTTTTGTTTTAGAATCTGTATTCATTGCTTATTGCTAGTCTAGATTGATACCTGAAGTTTAATGAGGTACGAATGAGAAGTTAAATTTCAGTAAAGATTTGGGTTAGTTATATGATTCCTTGTTTTCTAAAACAACTCGCTTTTAAACTAGATTGTTCTGGTTTCGAAGGAGACTAGTTGAAAAGTGACGTGACTTCTATAACTCTTGTTCTGAATAAGAGAGAGTAAGTCTTCAAGCTTTTATATTTATGCACTTAGGATTTGAATGTTCCGGTTGAGAAGGAGTTCAATGAATAAGTGAAAGTTATTTCCTGTATATGGGTAACTAGGTTTTCAAAAGCTAAGTCAAAGTAAATATGCTTGAGCTATAAAATCAGAATTTTACATGTTAACATCTAGGAGGGATTGACATTCTTCCCCAACATCTCATCTCTATTAGTTTTTCCAGTAGTTTAATTCTGTTTTCTTTTCAGTCTTCAAAACCAAAACCAAAAATTTCTTTTCCCTCAATCAATAGATAGATCTTTACTTAAACTGAATTCTCATCAAGGTCTTTGTGGGATCGATATCTGGACTCTCGACTCTATATTACTTGCTGACCTAGTGCACTTGCTAGACACCCAACAAGTTTGAAGTCTTTCGTCTTGAAAGATAGGATCATGGAGCTGGCGGCTCAAGGCCGCATCGAAATCGAAGGAGCCGAAAACATGATGTCCTCAAATGTCATCTCCATCCAAGCCGAGCCAAACCGGCGAACTCGGCCAAACAAACAATAGGTCACAAAGAAGGAGTACCGTCCAAAATCCGGTCCCTCCAACCGACCGCACAACAACAGACGACCACCGGCTAAGGTCGCAACAAAACTGACACCCCGTGAAGCAGCTACAACCGATGCAGAGGGGTGGATTTTTGTCACCCGGTGAAAGAAGCCTGTTCGAGAACTCGAACCGATGCCGGTGAACACAAAAACCAAGGCGAAGCGGCCAAACAAAAGAACCTTGGAGCGCCAAAAGAAAGCTCCCAAGACCAATGTTCAAGGAGCAAACAAAAAGAAGAGAAGACCCGTCACACTGGCGGAGTTCTTCCCAAAGGAGTTCTTCACGCCGCCAGCAATGGTGGCGACTTGCTCGACAACCCCTCCAAAACAAACCAAACTGAAGGACAAAGGCAAACGGCCAGTCGTCGAATGCGACGACCTGGAAACATCACTGAAGCAAATCTTGCAGCTTAACGAGATAGAAGACGACCTCGACTTGGCCATTCGGTCAAGACAAGCTCTAATTCGAGTCCTTGACAAACCTGAGGAACTCCAAGCCGAAGTCGAGATGCTGCTAATGAGGAAGCACGACTTGCCGAAAGTCGGGTTAACCCCACCATACCGAAAGGAGGAAGAGGATGCGCAATCCTCTCCACATCTAGCAAAATCGAAAGAAGTGCTCGTCGTCTCATGTCCACCGTGCATTACCTTCCGAGAAGAAGACGCAAAGTGGGGGACGAAGAATCACAACAGGCCGTTGTTCGTCTCCGGCTACATCAGAGACTACAAAATCAATCCCATTCTCGTCGATTGTGGGTCCGCAATCAACATTCTGCCGATTCGTACAATGAAGAATGTCAGCCTCTCTGCTGGCGACCTCTCTCCGAGCTCTCTCCTCATCCAAGGCTTCAACCAGGAAGGCCAGAGGACGTTCGGCATGATCAATCTCAAATTGCACATCGGCAACATGGTGGCCGAAACTCCTTTCCAAGTCATCGACTCAAGAACATCTTATAATCTGCTCTTGGGTCGACCGTGGCTTCACGCGAACGGAGTTGTGCCATCAACACTTCATTAGTGCTTCAAGTACTGGGAGAACGGCAAGCAAAAGACGGTGTACACCGATGAAAGTCCATTCACAGAGGCAGAGGCATCATTCGCAGATGCCAAATTCTATCTGGCGACCAGACCGACAGTCAAATTGTCACCCTGGCCGAACCAGGCGCCGAATGCTAAGAACACTCTGACGCAAGCTGCATCACCCAAACAGCCGATGCAAGCCGCATCTATCAAACAATCGACGCAAGCCGCGTCCCCAAAACAGACCATGACGCAAGTCGTGTCTCCCAAACAGCCGGCACACAACAACCAGCCGACACACAACCACAAATCGGCTGCAACAACTCCACCGCCGGCGCAGCGTGATGTACCTATCTTACAGTACATTCCACAGTCGCAAAGAAAGAAGGGAGAAGCTCCCTTAGTCGTCTGCCACAAAATCAAGCTGACCCCTGTGACAGAAAAGGCCACTCTCCCATTGCCGAAGCTCGAAGAAAGAAGCATTCTGAAGCAATTCCCGAACCTCACGCAACTACCGTCCACTCGCTCAAACGAAGGCTTCGACCCGAACACATACCGACTGATGGCCAGAGCCGAGGGCAATCTTACAAAAGATCAGATCCATGAGAAACCACCTGTCACTCTGCCAGTCCTCACTCCAGAACAGGAGAAACTGAGAAACGAAGGTCACCGAATCACTCAGGGTCGCCTAGGCCTCGACTACCAGAAGGAGAAGCCGATCAAAATCTATAGAGCTCAAGCGAAGCCAATCAAAATCACGAGAAAAACATCGGCAGATGTAAATCAAGTTTCATTTGGCCAAGCTCTGACGAAAAAGAAAAATGCTTCAAACCCGGTGATCATCTACACTTTGAAAGCTGCAATTGCACGAGCTCGCGCATACGATTCAGTGATGGTGAACCACATCTCCGTCGCCGACGACAGCCAAGAAGATGATTACTTCGTCCAGAAGGAGGCTTCGGCTACTTTCGAGGAAGGCGGCCAGTCGACCGTCGACGAGTTAAAGAAAGTCGACCTAGGCACGAAAGAGGACCCAAGGCCAACATTTCTTAGCGCTTCGCTATCGGCCGAAGAAGAGGTCGAGTATATGTCACTGCTTCGTGAATACCGCGACATATTTGCCTGGAATTATACAGAAATGCCAGGCCTCAACCCTCGAGTTGCAGTACACAAATTGGCGGTTCATCCCTCCGTTCGACCAGTTAAGCATTCACAACGACGGTTCCGGCCAGAACTTGTGCCAGAAATTGAAAAGGAAGTCGACAAATTGATCGCTGCCAATTTCATCAGGGAAGTGAAGTACCCGTCTTGGATCGCGAATATTGTGCCGGTCAAGAAGAAGACCGGTCAAATTCGGGCCTGCGTCGACTTTCGCGACCTGAATACAGCTTGCCTGAAAGACGACTTCCCCCTGCCGATAACAGAACTCATGGTCGATGCAAAGACGGGTCATGAAGCTCTATTGTTCATGAACGGGTCATCTGGTTATAACCTGTTATGCACCTAGCCGATATTCCAAAAGCTCAAGAGCTGATGAAACAAGGTAGGCTAGGCACATAAATCAGGATCGTAACATTCCACCACGCTTCCGTGCCGACGACCTCGGCGGCCCACTCTATGACAACTTTCACTCTGCACTAGGTAGCCCTTTTCACTTTTGTGATGGCTAACACTCCAGTACAGGTAGCCTCTCATAGGTCGCCCCCTCCGAGACCTCCCCGACGACCAACTCTATGGCGGCTTTCACTCTGGACCAGGTAGCCCTTTCCACCCTTGTGACGGCTCTCACTCTAGCCCAGGTAGCCCTCTCCATAGGTCGCTCCCTCTGGGATTCGAACACGTGACATGGAGCCTGCTCTGATACCAAATGTTATGCACCTAGCCGATATTCCAAAAGCTCAAGAGCTGATGGAACAAGGTAGGCTAGGTGATGTCATTCGGGCTCAAGAACGCCGGCGCGACATACCAGAGGGCGATGCAGAACATTTTTGATGATTTCTTGCATAAACGCGTCGAATGTTATGTCGACGACTTGGTGGTGATGACAAAACAACGGTCAGATCATCTTCTCGACCTCAGAGCAGTGTTCGAAGGGCTTCGACAATTTCAACTCAAAAAGAATCCGTTGAAGTGCGCATTCGGCGTCACCTCGGGCAAATTCTTGGGATTCATTGTGCATCACAGAGGAATTGAGATCGACCAATCCAAAATTGATGCAATTCAAAAGATGTCGGAGCCCAGAAACATCTCCGAACTCAAAAGCTTTCAAGGCCACTTAGTGTATATTCGGCACTTCATTTCGAACTTATCCGGAAGATGCCAACCGTTCAGTCGCCTACTGAAAAAGGATACGTCATTCGAGTGGGACGAGTCTTTCCAGAACGCCTTTAACAACATAAAGGCGTATCTCACCAAGCCGCCAGTGCTCGTCGCTCCAATCGTTTACAGGCCGCTGCTGCTTTACATCGCAGCTCAAGAGAAATCGGTCGGAGCACTCTTGGCCCAATGCGATGAGGACAACAAAGAACGTTATCTCTATTACTTGACCCGAACTCTGGTGGGTGCCGAACTCTGGTGGGTGCCGAACTCAATTACACACAGATTGAGAAAACATGTCTGGAACTCATATTAGCATTCCAAAAGCACCGACACTACCTCTTTGCGCATTTGACGAACCTGATTTTTAGAGCCGACCCGCTGAAATACATCATTTCGCAACGAATTCTCTCTGCTCCACTGGCTAAGTGGGCGTTGCTCCTTTCAGACTTTGAGATTAACTTCGTGCCTCAACGCGTGATCAATGGCCACCCAGTGCCGGCTGATAAGTGTCTAAAAGACACTCATTTATGCATGAATTATTGACCATAAATTCCTAATTTGAGTTGATTATGAGCATGAAAGTGACATATATAACTAAAATACATGTTTTGTGTCTCAGGTACCCGGTAAAATAAGAAAATCTGGATTCTGAGGGAAAATGAAGGAAAAAGGAGCAAAATCAAGCAAAAAAGAGAATGGCGTGACCGCGCAGGGAAAATGTATGATAATTAAAAAAAATTGCAGAAATTCCTAACGGCTAGCAAGGCGTAAAAGAGGACAAATCGGGAAAGTGAAACCGCGCGACCGCGCCCCCAGCAGGCGCTACCGCGCCAGGAAGATTGGGCTACTTGTGGCGCTGGCGCGTCGAACAGTTGCCTTACAAAGAGTTCAAAGTTCTATTTTGGGAAGTCGGCAAAGATTCTAAGGAGTGGCGCGACCGCGCCACTTCAGCAGCAAAATATGGCGCGACCGCACCGAGAAGTCTCCTAATTCAGTTCGCGCTCGAAGGCCGTTTCCAGACTTAGAAAGATCTCTGCTCGAGTGGCACGACCGCGCCAAAATCAGAAGAAAAAGTGGCACGACTGTGCCGCTGACTCTGCATACGCAAATTACGGAAATCTCGGGATTCTAACTACCAATCAAGCCCAAACTTGGGAGAAGAAGTCATAATTGTCTAAGGAAGGTATCCACAGAGATTTTATGGAATATTGCTCGAGTCTGGGTGCATTGAATGATAAAAAAAGGAGAAGTTCCACTCAAAGAAGGAAACTGCTGCCAAAAAAGAAGAGAAAATCCGAGTTTTAAGAGAACCATATCTGGAATTTCCGTGTTCCAATTGAAGCTAAATATGGACTGAAGATTCCTGAGGATATTAAGGATCATATAACGAAAATTCAGGCAAGTCCAAGTCAGGGTTCTCAAGTTTCAGATCTTCCAAGTGGAGGACCCAGTGCTGGAATTGGCAGTAGAATCAAGCAACTTCTTCACATCATATCTCGAGTTTCCCAACTCAGATTGAACTCAAATTTCGTGAACAAGGCAAGGACCACAGAAGGAAGGTTCGTATGTAATTTCAGCCAATTCTGAGGTCGGGAAAGCATAATTCTTACCCCTGGACAGAGACCAATTTACAAGTTCTGGACAGAAGCCCAGCTATAAATAGAGGTCCGAGGAGAAGAGCTGATCAGCCAGTTCTAGATCCAGTTTTCTGAGTTTTAAATATAGTTTTTAGTTTACTTTCATGTTTTGTAGTTAGTTTAGAGAGGAGAGAAAGTCCAGAGGGAGTCTTACACGACCTCTTGGCACTTTTGAGAGAGAAGGTGGAGATTTCAGTCAAGGTGCAAGAGAAGCTAAAGGCAGTCCTTCAAGGGGGTTTCTGTACTTAGTTTATTTTATGTCTATGGCTGTAATTGAATCCTTTTTTTTGTGTGTTTATTTTAATAGCATGGAGTAGTCTCTCTTTGTTGGGGAAGTCATGAACTCCTAGTTGTTTATGTTTAAGTTCTGAATTCTATAGCAATAAAGTACTTTGCTTTTGTTTTAGAAACTGAGTTCATTGCTTATTTCTGATCTGAATTCAATTCTGGGATTTAATGAGGTTCGAATTGGGAAGTTAAATTTCAGTAGAGAGTTTGGTTAGTAATTTGATTCCTGTTTTCTAAAACAACTTGTTTTTCAAACTAGATTGTTCCGGTTATGAAGGAGACTAGTTGAAAAGTGATGCGACTTCTATAACTCTTGTTCTGAATAAGAGAGAGTTAATCTTCAAGCTTTTATATTTATGCACTTAGGATTTGAATATTCCGGTTGAGAAGGAGTTCAAAGAATAAGTGAAATTTATTTCCTGTATATGGGTAACCAGGTTTTCAAAAGCTAAGTCAAAGTAAAGGTACTTGAGCTATAAAATCAGAGTTTTGCATGTTAACAACTAGGAGGGATTGACATTCTTCCCCAACATCTCATCTCTATAAGTTTTTCCATAAGTTAAATTCTGTTTTCTTTTCAGTTTTCAAAACCAAAAACCAAAAATTTCTTTTCCCTCAATCAATACAAAAATCTTTACTTAAAATGAGTTCTCATCAAGGTCTTTGTGGGATCGATATTTGGACTCTCGAGTCTATATTACTTGCTGACCTAGTGCATTTGCTAGACACTCAACACTGACCGAATGGGAATTAACAGAAGAATTCCCGGATGAAGAAATTTTCTTTGTCGAGGTGCTGCCCCCTTGGGAGATGTATTTCGATGGCGCTGCGAGAAGAAATGGAGTCGGCGCGGGAGTTCTGTTCGTTTCACCGAGAAAGGACCTGCTCCTGTATTCGTTCGTTCTTACCCAAAATTGTTCGAACAACGAAGCGGAGTATCAAGCGATCCTCAGACTCGGCATGGCGGTCGAGATGAAGTTGCCGCAGCTAAACATCTACGGGGACTCAGCTCTTGTCATCAAGCAACTCACAGGGGAGTTTGAGGTAAAGAAACTCGAGCTCATGCCGTTCTAGAGACATGCCGGTGAACTTCTGTCCCAAATTCTGGAAGCTTCACTCCACTACGTCCCTCGATATAAAAATGGGACAGCCGACGCATTGGCAGGAATTGCTGCCAGCCTAGCACAATTCGACGAACGGCCGAGCCAAGTCCCCATTTGTGAACGATGGGTAATCCCTCCACCAGCTGAAGAAGAAACAGAAGAAGAACAGGTAGAAGAGATAGAAGAATCTCTTCCTATCTTGGCCAGCCAAAACAAAACGGTAGACTGGCGCGAGCCCATCACAAATTTTCTTCGCTACAACACACTCCCGGTCGACCTGCGAGAGCAAGTTCAAATTCGCCGAGCTGCGCCAATGTACGTTTTCATCAATGACGTACTCTACCGGAGGTCGTACGAAGGTCTACTTCTTCGCTGACTTTCTAAAGAAGACGGTCTACAAGTCCTGAAAGAAACACACAGTGGAATTTGCGGCGTGCACCAGGCTGGCCAACGATGCTTAGGGACGCCACCGAAATGGCTCGAACTTGTAAACCGTGCCAACTCCACGCCGATTACATACATCAGCCACCGGAGCCGCTTCACCCAATGTTGGGTGTCCAGCAAGTGCACTAGGTCAGCAAGTAATATAGACTCGAGAGTCAAGATATCGATCCCACAGAGACCTTGATGAGAACTTGGTTTAAGCAAAGATTTTTCTACTGATTGAGGAAAAGAATTTGTTTTGGTTTTGAAAACTGAAAAGAAAACAGAATTAAACTACTGGAAAAACTAATAGAGATGAGATGTTGGGGAAGAATGTCAATCCCTCCTACTTGCTAACATGCAAAGTTCTGATTTTATAGCTCAAATACCCTTACCTTGACTTAGCTTTTGAAAACCTGGTTACCCATATACAGGAAATAACTTTGACTTATTCTTTGAACTCCTTCTCAACCGGAACATTCAAATCCTAAGTGCATAAATATAAAAGCTTAAAGATTTACTCTCTCTTATTCAGAACAAGAGTTTAATAAGTCATATCGCCTTCCACTAGTCTCCTACGAAACCGGAACAATCTAGTTTAAAAGCGAGTTATTTTAGAAAACAAGGAATCATATAACTAACCCAAATCTTTACTGAAATTTAACTTCTCAATCTGTACCTTATTAAACTTCAGATATCAATCTAAATTAGCCATAAGCGATGAATACAGATTCTAAAACAAAAGCAGAGTACTTTATTGATATAGAATTCAGAACTTAAACATAAACAACTAGGAGTTCATGACTTCCCCAACAAAGAGAGACTACTCCATAATAATAGAATAAACACACAGTAAAAAGGATTCAATTACAGCCATGGAAATAAGAAGAAAACAAGTACAGAAAACCCCCTTTTTAGGAACTGCCCCTTAGCTTCAACTCCTCCTTGACTGAAATCTCTTCCTTCTCTCCAAAGTGCCAAGAGGTCGTGTAAGACTTCCTCTGGACTTTCTCTCCTCTCTAAACTAACTACAAAACAATAAAAACCTAAACTACAAACTATTCTAAGAGCTGGAACTCAGAACTGGATGAAAACTGAATGCTAAATTCTAAACTCGGACACCTATTTATACTTGTCCTGCTGCCCATGCCTTGTAAATAGGTCTCTGTCCAGGGGTATGAATTGTGACTTCCCGACCTCGGAATTGGCTAGAATTACATATGAACCTTCCTTCTGTAGTCCTTTCCTTTCTCACGAAATTTGATTTCATTTTGAGTTTGGAAACTCGAGATATGATGTGGAGAAGTTTGATAGTTCCTGCTGCCAACTTCTGCACTAGGCCCACCACTTTGAAAATATAAAACTCCACAAACCCGACTTGGATTGGCCTGATTTTTCGAGTCATTATTTTCAATCCCCTCAGGAAGCTGTGGTCCAAATTTGGATCCAATTGGAAGTCGGAATCTCCAGATATGGCCTCTTCAATCTCGGACTTGTACTTTCCTTTTATGGCAGCAGTTTCCTTCTTTGTCTTGGACTTCTCTTCTTGACCATTCAATGCACCTAGACTCTGGCAAATTTCCTTAAAACCTTCGTGGATACCTTCCTTAGTCATTTAGGACTCCTTCTCCCAAGTTTGGGCTTTGATTAGTTGTCAGGATCCCAAGATTTCCGTAATTTACGTTTGCTGAGTCATTGGCGCGGTGGCGCCGAATTGTTCTTTGTTTTGGCGTGGTCGCGCCAGTGGAGCTGAATTCTTTCTAAGTCTGGAAAACGGCCTTCGAGTGCGAGAAAAGGAAAGACTCTTACTGGCGTGGTAGCGCCGTGTTTAGCTGTTGAACTGGCGCAATCGCGCCACTCCTTAGACTCTTTGTCGACTTCTCGAAATAGCGCTTTGGACTCCTTGTATGGAAACGGTCTGGCGCGCCAGCGCCACTGGTAGTGCCATCCTCATGGCGCGGTAGCGCCCTCGTGGGGCGCGGTCGCGCCATTTCACATTCCCGAATTGTCTTCTTTGAGTCTTTGCTAGCCGTTGGGAATTTCTTGGATTTATTTGAATTTTAGCACATTTTCCCAGCGCAGTCGCGTCGTTCCCTTTTTTGGCTCTTTTTGCTCCTTTTTCCTTTATTTTCACTCAGAATCCAGATTTTCTTCTTTTACCGGGTACCTGAGACACAAAACATGTATTTGAGTTATATTTGTCACTTTCAAACTCATAATCAACTCAAATTAGGAATTTATGATCAATAATTAATGCATAAATAAGTGTCTTTTAGACACTTATCACAACCCCAAACTTAAACCTTTGCTCGTCCTCGAGAAAAACTCGGAAATAAATACCAAATAGATCTATAAAGACTAGGAAAAATTCAGTGATCCTCCTATTTTAAAGTTTTTAAGATAGATGATTCACTTCTTTCCTAATGATGGTTCTTCTTGCTAAGTCAAAACAGATTTCGAATTTTCTTCAAAATTTTTCAAATATGTACATTCTCATACAAGTGATAGGTCTCAATTCAACTCCATAGGCCGACCCTCAGTCCACTCTCCACTAACCTGAAGGAATTATCAATTCTGATCAATAGGTCTTTATGGGTTGTAATGAGGCAGGGGTAATGGGAATGATGAAGATTTTTGGTTTTCTTTTGGGTTTTATTCTCCTCCTCATATCCATTTTCCATTTTCCTGAGCATGAATTGGATTTGTGACTTTTCCTCCAAGCTCTTCCACCCCAAACTTATTCTTTTGCATTGATCCCTCATTTTTTTTCTTTTCCCTCATTTTTTTTTTTCTCTTTCCCATGTATCTTTTTCTTTGGGTTTTGTTCAGAGTCTAGCTTACCTCGTCGGTTGACTCAGAGACTCTAAGCTTGCTGAGGCCTGAGTCCCGGTACACACAGGAGGTGGCCTTTCTCCTACTCAGCCCAGAATTTTCTTTTTTTTCCTTCTCTTGCTCCTTCTTCCCCTTTACAAAGAAATATTTCTATACCCTTCATCCATCTCTCCTTATAACTTCAAAATCTTTATCCATGCTCATTCAAACAGAACACTTCAATAATTTGGAGAATCATTGGTAAGGAAGAAACAAAATAGGGATCTTTTCGGCCCAAAAGGTTTGACAAAAGGTGATGCAACTTGTGCATTGACATGGGTGGCTTTGAAAAAGGCTCAAACGATTTTTAAACAGGTGTCTAAATCACCTCAGAATTTTGAAAACCTTTCTCTGTTTCGCCTCAAGTTTCCCTCAGTTTGGTTCTAGTGTTTGAAATCAACTTGCTCACATGTACTTTGTTTTCAAAAACTGTTTTGAAAGAAAATTTTCATCTATTTAAGACCAAGCATCTAAACTAAAAATATTTTTCCACGAAGTGAATCATGCTATTCATATGATCAGGGATTTTCACTGGTATTTTTCAAAATCTCTATTGGAATTTCTGGTGAACTTTTGAAAAAATACAGAGTTTTTATATCCATATGAGCATGCATGAAGAAATCACGAAGTGTATCCCACCCCAAACTTAAAAACCTGCTTTATCCTCAAAGTAGCAATAAACAGAGTAAAAGAGATACTTCCCTGACATTCTGGTTTGTTGAGGTTGGATGGTACTCCCTTGTTGTCCTTGAATTTTGGTTTCATGGGTTAGTACCAAACACTTGCATAATTTTAAGCAATGAAACATGAAAATTGACTTGCAATGTCTCGTCAGGCATAAACTTGTTCTTCAAAAGAATACCTGTAGTGGATTAAGTGTTTCTCACCTCAGGAACAGACATACACCAACAAGGCAGTGGCGTGGCCGCGCCAGAATTTGGCGCCGGCGCAACGAGTAATTTCATCAATTCTTCTGAACCTGAATGAATTTTTCAATCCTTCCCTCTTGGACAAGTTAGTATCAGTTGCAGGCAGGTGTAGAGTCATTTTTCACATATTTTCATTGGAAGAATTATTAAAAGCATGCTCAGAGACAAATCAATTTAGAGTAAAAATCAAAATGTCATTAATATGAATGGAGATTGAGTACATATTAATGAAATTGCATTCAATCACACTCTCAGAGACAAGCACACACAAAGCAAGCTCGTACAAAATTTTTCAGAAAGAAAAAGTCTAAAAGAACTAGCAAAAGCTAAAAGTTCCTATTCTTCTTCTTCTTCATCTTCTTCTTCTTCCTTTTTCCAGTTTTGAGTTCTTAATTTTTTTTGTGTTTTTCTGGTTTTTTGAAAGCTGTTTTGAGTTCTTAATTTTTTTTGTGTTTTTCTGGTTTTTTGAAAGCTGTTTTGAGTTCTTAATTTTTTTTGTGTTTTTCTGGTTTTTTGAAAGTTGTAAATTTTTAATCTAACCCTATTCATATCCTAGGTCTATGCAAAGAAATCAAAATCTCATTCAAATATAAACAAGTCCTAAAAATTTTGAAAAAAAATTATCCTAATCTACTCAAAAAAAAAAAAATTCCAGCAAATTCAAAAACTCCTACTCCTATTATTTACACTACCTACTGATCTATGTGACCTGATCCACCAGGATCGAATGGAAACTGGAACCATCCATGCTTGAGGGTGTTTTTGACTTTGGAAAGTGTTGCATGGTGATTATAAAATTTGAGTAAAGAGCTGGTCACTCTTTCTCTTTTCTGGTTGGCTCTTAGCTTGTTTTGTTCATTTATATTTAGTCAACTTTTCTTAACACTACCCAGACCCAATAAAATTTTAATTTCAACTTTTGTGGATGGTTTATAAGGCTGGATAATGAAGAAATCTATATCTGTTGAGAGGAAAGAATGTTCATTAACCTTGGTGTCCTCTATCCTAACTTCTTTATGCTCTTCAAGGGGTTTCTCTTCTATTTCTACCCCATCTCCTTCTTTCTCTTTTTCATCTTCTTCTTCTTCTTCTTCTTCATCTTCTCCCTCTTTAAGTTTTAGAAAATCACAATAACTCTCAGTTCTCTCCATTGTATCTTCCTCTATGTGTTATGATATGACAATGGCCATCTGTCCTATTCGTATTTCCAGATTTCTGATGGAAGCTTCTTGATTCTTTAGGATTGCTTCTTGAGCGTCAAGCCTAGCTTCAGTCTGAGAATCTCTTTTTTCTTGATTTTCTAGGAACTTTAAAAACATCTCCTCAAGTCTGGCTCTTTGTGAATTATCAATGGTTTCTAAACTAGGTTGTTCATCAGGTGGATTTAACATAGTATCTATTTGGGCAGAATAGTTATCCACTAGAGTAGTCAGCCTAGACCAGTCTTCCTGAGGCTGAGGGGGATATGCATGATGATATGAAGAGTCACTGAACATAGGAGGGTGATCATAC